>OZ019974.1:4056252-4791252 GCA_963970395.1 Ephialtes manifestator | reverse complement strand
CATATTGTATCCGGCCTCACAAATGGCATGTGCAGAATTTCTAACGTCAAGAATTTCCTACGATGTTGAAGAATACAATGCCCTGCAGGCTTAAAAAATTAGTGAATTTACTGGCGAACTTAAAGAACAAATTTGCAATAAATTTAAGTAACCTTCACTGAATTATTCTACCACAGAAAATCCAAATATTTCGAATCCTATATCATCATGATTTATAGATTTTTATACATCCAATGTCAAGATGTATTAGTTTTATATTTAAAGTTACTACAATTACGAATATTTATAGGATCTATCCAATTGACGTACAGTTATTTTCTTTCAAGTATTTTGTACATAGTCGAGGTCATGGAAAGCGAAATTTTCATGACTTTGACCTGGCACCTCTTAAGTGGTCGCCTCAGTGATTAGGGGAGACTTTCGTCGTCTCATTGATTTAATTAATCAATGCAGTTCATTAAGCTAAAGGAGCATGTCTATAGATAATGATAATAATAAGGAATAGAGGCGGTAGGAAAAAGCGTCAGAGCGAGTGTGCTGGTATTAACGAAGGATAAGCAGAAGCGAGAAAGGAAGATGGAAAGGTTAGTTCATTCGTCGCTGTCGTTCTCGTCGTCGTTCGCGGATTCAGTGCCGCGCAGTGGAGGAAAAGAAGAGGAAGAAGCGAGCGAAGAAGTAAGGTTGAAAGCGCGAGGCTGTGAGTCTAATGAGGAAGGTACACCAATTAAAACGGAGTCGTAATTAAATGACCGAACGATGACGCTGGATTAATGTAATTACGGGACGAAATAACGCCCGCGTTGACCGGCTTAATCAATGAACTCGTTGCGCTAATGACACAAATGAGCAATAATTATGTACCGCGCTAGGCGATTTCCTCGGGAATCTAGCGAGAACAGAGGGCTCTTCTGTTGGTGTCCAGTTACAGCAGAATTTAACGTGGAAATCTAGTTGAAAGCAGAAGTTTAAGGCAGTAAGTACTTACAGAGTTTCTAAGGCAAGAATCTGACAAAAGAGCATTTGTTTTACGGTGCACGAGTATTTTTGGCTGATTAGTAATAGTACATTATGCTGCAAGGGCGAAAAGTGCGTGAAGATCAGTTCCGGTCATGTGACATACAATTCTTTTTTTCCGTCTACGTTAAAAATACTATATTTTTATGATTTATGTAAATGCACAACGGCACAAATAGCGGGATGAAAAGTACAGCATCGGGCAGAAAAGTGCTGCAGCCACTTTTCTGCCTCCTGCAGCATTTTTCATCCCGCTGCGTTACTTTTCCTCCCGCTGCGTTACTTTTCCTCCCGCTGCGTTACTTTTCCTCCAGCTGCGTTACTTTTCCTCCAGCTGCGTTACTTTTCCTCCCGCTGTGGTACTTTTTTTCCCGCTGCGTTACTTTTCCTCCTGCTGCGTTACTTTTTCTTCACGCTGCGTTACTTTTCTTCCCGCTGCGTTACTTTTTCTTCCCGCTGCGTTACTTTTCTTCCCGATTCGTTACTTTTTCTTCCCGTTGCGTTACTTTTTCCCCCGCTGCGTTACTTTTCCTCCTGCTGCGTTACTTTTCCTCCCGCTGCGTTATTTTTCCTCCCGCTGCGTTACTTTTCCTCCCGCTGTGGTACTTTTCTTCCTGCTGTGTTACTTTTTCTTCCCGCTGCGTTACTTTTCCTCCCGCTGCGTTACTTTTTCTTCCCGCTGCGTTACTTTTTCCCCCGCTGCGTTACTTTTCCTGCTGCTGCGTTACTTTTTCTTCCCGCTGCGTTACTTTTTCTTCCCGCTGCGTTACTCTTTCTTCCCGCTGCGTTACTTTTCCTCCCGCTACGTTACTTTTCCTCCCGCTATGTTACTTTTCCTTCCGCTGTGTTACTTTTCCTCCCACTGCGTTACTTTTCTTTCCGCTGCATTACTTTTTCTCCCGCTACGTTACTTTTCCTCCAGCTATGTTACTTTTCCTCCCGCTACGTTACTTTGCTTCCCGCTATGTTACTTTTCGTCCCACTGGTCAAGAATCGACAACTTTCCACCCGCGTTGCAGGCATGAAATTTGATCTTTTTATCATAGTCGGGGAAAAAAGATTGAACACACTGAGAGTAAAATCAATTTGAAATTTTCTAAGTGCTTGACGGACGATGGTGAATTTATGTTAGAATCATTGTTCTCATGTTATGCTACATACGTTTGAGGTTTACGAGTGACTGAAGGTAAAAAATTCGCTTATGAAGACCGGGGGTGATGATAAAAATCCTTTGGGAAAACCGTAAAGATACAATTTGCGTTTACTGTAGAGAGGGCTGTAAAAAGATCATCACTTCGGTGTTAAAACCTCTTACAGGATGCACCGCTGTTAATAATCTTAACATGAACCCGATGAAACGAGCAGAAACGCCGGTGTCGATAAAAAGTATATGGGTATGACCGAACACGTAAGGTTTGGAAGCGCCAGAACTTTCCACGTATATTCGAGTCACCCTCTCGAGTCGATTCTCCTCGATATTGCGGTGCGAGGCTCTGCCGTGTAGCCATATAACACACCTTATGCACCCTCGGTCGATCAGTCTCTCAGGCAAGAAACTCCAATAAGTCCGAAGCCATATGACCGGTGAAAGCTTACCTGAAACAGAAAGAAACGGAAGGAGGGTTAAAACTTGAAAAGAATACCGTTGGATTCAGTGACACTGTATACAGTGTTATGATCACATTTAAAATTGCAGGCTTTTAAAGTATGGGTAAGATCAATTTTTGGTTTGGCAAACTATAACTTTTATATAAATTTGAAAAAAAAAAAAATACAAAAACAATTACATACTCGAATAATCGTTTAATTATGTATTTATTTATTTATCCTTTGGCACTTCTTCTACCCTTTAAAACTCAATCTATTTTATAGAACTCTATCTATTCAGAACTCCTGCTACCCCTCAGAACTCCATATATCCTTCAGAACGCCCTCTATCCTTCGGAACTTCATCTATCTTTCGGAACTCCGTATATCCTTCGGAACTCCGTCTATCCTCCAGAACTCCATATATCCTTCAGAACTCCTGCTACCCCTCAGGACTCAATATATCCTTTAGAACTCCATATATCCTTCAGAACTCAATATGTCCTTTAGAACTCCATATATCCTTCAGAACGCCCTCTATCCTTCGGAACTCCATCTATCCTTCAGAACACCCTCTATCCTTCGGAACTCCATCTATCATTCGGAACTCTGTCTATCCTCCAGAACTCCATCTATCCTCCAAAACTCCATCTATCCTCTAGAACTCCATCTATCCTGCAGAACTCCCTCTGTACTTCAGAACTCCTATCCTTCAGAATTCCATATATCCTTAAGAACTCCCTTCATCCTCCACAACTCCCTTCATTCTTAAGAACCCTTCATCCTTCAGAACTCCCTTCATCCTTTAGAACTCCCTTCATCTTTTAGAACTGCCTTGATCCCTTAGAACTCCCTTGATCCCTCAGAACTCTCCCTATCCTTCAGAACTTTCTCTATCCTTCAAAATTCTCTCTTTCCTTCAAAACTCTCTTTATCCTTCAGAACTCTCCCTATCCTTCTGGATGATTTCTATGGGGTTCCACCTCTTGATTTAGTAGAACTCCACTAAATCCAGACTTCGGGTATCGCAGGCTCAAAATTGCAATGACATAGACAGCTCCTTGATTTTTTTAAAACAGCGACGGTACCGAGATATTTTTCCCTCGGAGGGCATAAAAGTGGTGAAAGTATATTTCGCCGTTGTTACAATTTTCGTAATTTTTTTCTTCGTTGACGGAAAAGCTCTGTAACGCAAGCTGTCGTTTATTACGTTATATCGCGTTCGTAGCCACACCGCGATACTCGCACGGCCAAGCTTATTTCATATACTTTGCTAATAGACGAGTTTTGCAGTATAAACGGGATATTCAGAGCGAGGTAAATATTTTTACGTCGCATCAACGCACGTATACGTAATCGTGGCTGGTTGCGCTCAGTCACGTGATGCCCCGGCTAATTATCCTCCGGCCCGATGCTCGTAAAAAGAAATTAACGTGACATATAATCCGGAGCCTCAGGCGTACGCGCGAGGGAGTGTGTTATGACGAGACGAGGCAAGCGTACCTGATGCGCCACCGTCGCCGTAGCGTCTACGGGGCTTCTGCTAAAGCCCGTTTTGTACAGCGCGCTATGCAGCACGGACGATTAAGTGAGCGGGATTCTAACGGCTTCGAATAATTAACACACAGCGTGAGCGCGTAACTTGTGCGTGAGCTCAATTATAAATTATTACAACTAATTGGGTCATCGGGTGATGAGCAGAGGAGCAATGCAACGAGGTGCGAAGACATACTGCCCCACATATGGCCATATCTCACAAACCTTTGACTTTCATGTAACTTGACTATTAAATCCAGTAGTAATTTACACAGAACGAATTACGAGAGCAACAAAAGTTTTTTTTTTAAGGTACACATGATCGATTTAAAAAATAATTATTTGATCTTGTAATGCAACGATAGACTGTTTTTTGCTTCCTCATAGAGGAAGCTTTGTTTTAATGAAAAAAAAAAAATTTCGAGATTTTTATGTCAGGACACTTAGAATTGTCCAAAACGTCCAGAAAAGTGATCTAGAAAAAATGTCCGTATGTATGTATGTGTGTGTGTGTGTGCGTGTATGTATACAACTCCGAAAATTCGAACGCCGATAACTCAAGAACGGTTTCGTATATCGCGCTCAAATTTGGCATACTAGTGTAGCAGCAGACCTTCTTCAACTGTACCAATTTTTGACTAAGGTAAACGTACCAATGGTGGGACAGGTCCCAATTGAGGGACACTAAAGGGATATTTGTAGATACTAAGAGTTTAATGGATAAAATATTAAAAAATAACTCTTCCAATTGTATCTGTTATATATTATTAACATACGTGAAAAAATTTCATGTTTTTTACCGTAAATTGAAAATGTAAATAATAAGTATATTAGCGGATCTATGGTGTTCGAGCTTTTTCAGCAAATCCCTAAACCAATTAGCTAAGGAGAGCCGAATAATCATTAATATGATACCCCGGAGATTATAGTTCGTTCGAGACTTTCCATAAGTATTTCAAATTCAGAAATTCTTAAAGTTTAAGATTACACTGTCAAATGTTACGTACAATATCTTAAAACTCGTAATTTTTGTGTCCCGTTATTGGAGCTGACCGAATATACGTTGGCACCACTGTCCAACGTATGTTCCGCGACTGGGGCAAGTAGTAAGCAATCTCGCTGCGACCCAGAGCCGGGACACAATCGCACGATTGACATTTTGACGCGGATGTTGGGTTATGCGGTAGCAAAAACTTCATTGATAATTTACTAAAATATATATATGTATTTTATAAACATATATGTTTTGTTTATTGCATCATAGGTGTATATATGTGGACCGCACATTTTTTGGCATTTCTTTTCAAGCAGATGCATTAAAATTTGTAGATGTCCACCAATATGCACATTTGGTGTCCCGGCTGTGGGACATGCACAAAAATACCCGTCCCGGCACTGGTACATCTGCACTTTTCAGCGTTTTAATCAATAACTATTTATCAAACAATCAGAAATATTTTTATTGTATAGTTTTTGGAAACTAGAAACTCTAATCTTGCAATTCTTTACCACCATTTGCAAAATAATTAATATATGCATGCGGAAATTGGCATACAAAACAGACACCGTCTTAAACGTCCCGCCATTGGTACGTTTACCTTAAATTTGTGCGAAAATTTCGATTTTATGCCGTTTTGAATTTTTTGAAAAAAGGACGTGGTCGCTCTAGCTTTCGTAAAATTTAGTCTATTTTGCTAAATAGTTGGTTATAAGAGTAGGTGCACTCAATGCTGTTTGGTATTGAATTTGATTCGAATCGGTAAAGTGTTTCAGATTTTATGGAATTTTGAGTTTTTCAAAAAATTGACATTATCGCTCTATTGTAACTTTAGCAAAACTTGAAATAGCGAGCTCAAGTTTTGTATATAAATGAAACAATATTCAGCCATTATATATGTATAATTTAGTGACAAACGGTATGAAATTTGTGATTTTATGGAATGTTGAATTATTTTTAATAATATACGTTATCACATTTACTTTCGAAAACGCTCTAATAATAACGAAATAACGGAATAACGAAATAGAAAAAGCGAATTCACAACATGTTTATTTATCTAATTTAAAAAAGGATGCAAAGTAGAACCTTGCACATTGCTTTCTCATTATTTTTCGCTTTTTACAAAGCTTCCTCTATGCCCGCGTAAAAATAATTATGTCAAATTGAGATCTCAAATCGACATATGTCAAAAAGTGCCATTTTTGAGATGCGTTAAGACAAAATATCTTAGAAAATTTCAAAGGGATTTTGAGATCAATTTGATATCACGTTTACTGATACCAAATTACAATTTGATGTCAATATTCGTGATATGCACAATTGATTTTGATCTTTCAAATGTACTATTAAATTTCAGCGCAATAATTGAGCTCAGTTTAGTAAAAAAAACTTGGTATCAAATCGATCTCAAAATGGCTTTGAAATTTTCTAAGATATTTTGTGTTAAGGCGTCTCAAAAATGGCACTTTTTGAGATATGTCAATTTATGATCACAATTTGACATCATTATTTTTACGCGGGTGAGGAAGCCAAAATTAAATAACATACTGCTTCCTCATAGAGGGAGCTTTGTAAAAAGCGAAAAATAATGAGGAAGCAATGTGCAAGATTCTACTTTGCATCCTTTTTTTCTTGGTAGAAATGCCGAAATTATTAAGGTTGTAGCACGTAACGATGATTTTACCATCACTTCGTTGATATATAGCTTTAAAAAAAATCATCAACTCCCAGTAAAAACATCGTTAATTATTTATCATAGGGCAATGATTCAAAGTCACTTTGACTTTGTAACTGGTATTTTTTGTGGTAGAATATGCGACCAGAACCAGAAAAGTCACGTTTTTCAAATCATCGTAAAAAGGTTTGCAACCGGTATTTTCCGAAGTAGAATATGCGACTTGAGAACGATAGTAAAGATCAAAATTCGATATCTTGAAAAAAAATTCCGGAATCGGAAACGGAAGAAAGTCACTTTTTTCTAAATCACGGTAACAAGTCATGTAACCGGCATTTTCTGTATTTTTTTTTACAACTCATCTAGAAATTGAACATAATGAAACTAGTAAAAAAAAACTGTCTACACTAGTTGCATAACTACCAACTATTAATTCAACGCTGCGATAATAATAAAAATAAATTAATAACGACATTATTTTTAACACAAAAGCGAATGAGAATTTTTCAAATTAAATTGCCCGCTGAGTGAATTAACTTTGATGAATCCGGAAGTTGAAAAAACAAAAAAAAAAAAAACCTCTCATCCAAGATCCAGGGAGTTATAAAGCTCATCTCCGGACCCCACTACTGCCAACTCTATATACACTAGTATAATAATATCAGCGGTGAGTAAGAAAAGAAATTAAAAACTTTTCGTGCCGCGCTGTTCATAATATTGCGTGCGAGTTCGGTGTCTTGAGTGAAGCTCCTGCACGAGCTACTGCTGCTGCGGTCCAGTTAATATTATTCTTCGCCACACACAGTTGAGTGTGGGAAGCGAGTGCAGTAGGTAAGTATAGCGGGCACCGCAACTTTAAATCCTGCTGCTCGTCGACTCCTTCGCAGTCTTTCTTATACCAGACACTGGATACTGGTCGCTAGCTAGTAGCAGCATCCCTGTATTATCGTATACACTTCGGATATACCGAGACTCAATATTCCGGTCGGAAGAACCCGGAAAGTTGAATGCTCAACCAACAAAGAAGCTATAAAGCCGTTGCTTCTTTCGCTAGCTTGCATGAAACCTCCGGTGTATCCCTCTGCACCAGCTACTTTCGAACTTTGAATTTTTTAATATCTACTTTATACCCTCATGCATAGACCATATAGCATCTTATGTAAGTGTAGCATAAAACGCATTCTGCATCTTTGTATTATCTTCCAACGGATTTGCATCAGTGTTGTAAGTCCCCATTACTTTAAGGTACTAGGATTTCGACAAAAAAAACAAAAACAAAATCTGTGCAAAATTTCAAAATTTTTTTTTTCTTGCCGGCATTTTTTTTTATATTCACCAAAATCGAAGTTTACCGACATGTCGATAGTTCCGTTGACTAAATTCATTATTAACAATCAATAATCGTGAAATCATGTCGAAAATTGCAGCCGGATATCTCAGAATTTACAGAGATGAAGTCTTTGAAGACATTTTTTTTAAAATTGAAATTGCAATAACATTAGAACCGGTTTACCGATTCTTACCAAATTTAGTACAGGTGATGGTTTGATGATAGTCCATTTACATACAAAATTTTAGCCCGATATCTCTTAATTTGCGGAAGTTAGAGCGCGAAAACAATTTTTTCAAAATTTTCAAAATGCTCCGAAATCTGAATTTCGCAACCGATTCGCGTCATGTACAATCCCAAACGTTGTGTTATGATAACCCACTTGCGTGCCAAATTTGATGAACATTCATCGAAAATTACGATAGTTATCCTGCACACAACGAAATCTGCAGATACACACACACACACACACATTTAGACATTTCGTACAAACAACTTTTCTCGACGTTTTGGATCATTCTGAGTGCACTAACATGAAAATCGCGAAAAAAAAATTTTTCACGAAAACAAAGCTATTTCTATGAGGAATCAAAAAAATGCGGTTTTTTTTCGAAATTACATTATTTAAAATGGCAGACGAATTGAAATTTGGACAGATCCTTCATTATAATATTATTCATTATTTTTATACTTGATTATAAATTATTTGTTAATAACAAACGTTTAAGGTCATTTTTTTTCGTCGAAAATCGGACTTTTTTCACCGGGTCACATTTTTTCCAATTTTCGAAATTTTTCAAAACTATCCGGTCATACAATAGTTTTTGTGCTTTTCTAATAGTACAATATTCATTTTTTATTTCAGATTACTGTAATAACTAAAATAAATTTGTAAAGTTTATTTGAATAAAATAAAATTGTCTTTTAAAAGAAAGTTGAATTTAGTAAATTAGAAATAATAATTTATGCACATAATATCCTAAAATACTGATATTTAAAAAAAGTATTTATTTCATTCAAACAAAAAAATTCATGAAAAAAAATGTTATTCAAATGGAATGAAGAAATGTAGAAAAATCGCACTTTTAAAAAATTGATTTTTAAATTATTATATATAAATCCATTTTCGTTAGTAAATCAAAAATGTATGATTAAATGTTAATAAAACTCTACTGTTCTTCGAATTCGCTCATAATTTTCGAATTTCAGTTGTAAAAGATATTTCCAAAAATATAGTATTTCTTGATTTAATAATATCTCTTAATAAAATAATATCAATCTTAGACAATTATTTATCCTACATTTCTCCCTGTGCTGTTAAATAATAATGAACAAGACCAAACTGCAATGACTTGGGTTAATTCGTCATACGATAGTTTTTGTGCTTTTCCAATAGTACAATATTCATTTTTTTATTTCAGATTATTGTAACAGCAGAAATAAATCTGTTAAATTTATTTGAAGAAAATAAAATTGTCTTTTAAAAGAAATTTGAATTTAGTAAATAATAATTTATGCCCATAATATCTTAAAACACAGGTATTTAAAAAATTAATTTCATTCAGACAAAAACATTCACTAAAAAAACATTATTCAAATGGAATGAAGAAATGTAGAAAAATCAAACTTAAAAAAAATTGATTTTTAAATTATTATATATAAATCCATTTTCGTTAATGAATCAAAAATGTATGATAAAATATCAATAAAATTCCAGTGTTCTTCGAATTCGCTCATAATTTTCGAATTTCAGTTGTAAAAGATATTTCCAAAAATATCCTATTTCTTGATTTAATAAAATAACATCAATCTTAGACAATTATTTATCCTACATTTCTCCCTGTGCTGTTAAATAATAATGAGCAAGTGCAAACTGCAATGACTTGGGTTAATTCGTCTCTCGAAGTAAATCATGAAGATTTCTCCAGAGTCTGTTCCACTTACTGATAATAAATGTACGTGTTGAATTGATAACTATTCAACTCGGTGTTATGCAGTCTCACGTCTGAAACAATGAATAAATTAGGGGCGTTGAGAATTATGTACTAATTGGAAGCACCGCTGAACAAAGAAGAGAATTGGAGACGAGCCGATCCCATGAGTTTCGAGGATATGTATTGCACAGTCGTAGAACGACACAGCGGAAGAGACGACGAATCAGCAGTACGCGGAAAATGCGGATAATTGCGGTACTCGACAAAGTGCACCGCTGCTGAAACTACTATTGGGCTGTGTGCTAATTGCATTTCCATCAAATCGAGTTGAGTAATTAAATGCTGTTTTCTTAAGCGAGAAGGACTCGTACCTTCTCGCTAATCCGATCCTCGAAGACGGGCGTAACTCTGAGGAAGGCGAGAACGAAGACGAAGACGAAGACGAAGAAGACGACGACGAGGTAGCAGGAGTTTTCATATACTTTGGAAATCTCGTTACTCTATGGGTCGACTCGACTCGTTCGCCAACTTCTGTGTACGAATGTGTCAGCATGCCACGCGACACTGGCTCTCTTCTCAGCAAGCGCAAACTCCGGCATCGTATCTGCACTACATTTATATTACGAAGATTGAAAGTACTTTCTTCCTTTCTTGAGTCTTGGCTCGTGTCCCATGAGAACTACTCACTTCCTTAATCCCAGGATTTCTTAGGATCGACGTGGGCTGCATGAAATTTACCACAATGTAATAATAAATCTTGGTTGAGAGATTAAATTTTATTGAGTGCTTCAAAAAAATAAACAAAAGTAAATTTGTTTGGGTTTTTTTTTTAATTTTTATTAAAACAAGAATGTAAAAAAATGGGGATATTCACTTCCATGGTCCCAGGATTTGTTAGAATCAACGTGGGCTGCATGGGATTTATTACAATGGAATAATAAATCGTGGTAGAAAGATTAAATTATATAGAGGGCTTCCAAAAAAAAAGAAAAAAAAATAAAATGATTTTTTTTTGGTTTTTTGTTCTTATTAAAATAAGAATGTAAAATGGAGATATTTACTTCCTTAAAACCAGGATTTCTTAGGATAAGCGTGGGCTGCATGGAATTTATTACGATGTAATAATAAATCGTGGTAAAAAGATTAAATTACATTGAGGGGGAAAAAATAAAAAAATAAATAAAATGAAATTTTTTTGGTTTTTTGTTCTTATTAGGACAAGAATGTAAAATGGAGATATTCACTTCCTTAATCCAAGGATTTCTTGGGAGGAGCGTGGGTTGTATAAAATTTACCACAATGTAATATCAAATCGTGGTAGAAAGATGAAATTTTATTGAGTGCTTCAAAAAACACAAAAATAAGGAAAACGAAATTTATATGGTTTCTTGTTCTTATTAAGCCAATATTGTAAAATGGAAATATAGATATGTGATTTTTTAAATTTAATTCGGATGCGAATATTTTTAATCAATTTCAAATTAATTTTATATATAAATAAAAATTTTCTCGTTATTTCATAAATGTAATTATTTAGAGATTAACCATTAATTAAATTCAATGTTATATTCTTCGTCAGTTCGGCCATTGCTTTTTTTAATAATAATTTTTGTCAGTCATTCAGTCACTTTTTATTTTGCTCTTGATTTTACCTCAGAAAGTACTTCTAGGTAGATGATAATTTAAAAAAAGGTATAATGGTTAAACTGACGGCAAATGCTTCAAATAGAGTTTATATATCCCAGGAAAAAGACAGTTAATGGCATACTATGTCTCCAGTTTAATCGCCGACATCCGCAACGCAGTAGACGGTCCACGATAGCCTCTGCACCGAATACCGTACACCTCGAGACGGAAATACGGATTCTGCCGGTTGCTAGAACTTCTGTAGTCCGTATGTACTCGGTAATTCGGTAAATTAACGCTCCGTGAGCGCGCGGTACGCTATCCTACGTTCGCTCACTTTGTCGGACTCTGCGAATCGTTTTATAACGGAGAAAGCTCTGTCTTGTTGACGAATGCATCGAGAGAACAATTTTCCTTCATTCAAAGAAATCTCTTTAAAATATCAGCCTATGACACATTTCTTTGAATCATTGAAACCGTTGCTTTGAATCAATGAAATCGTTTCCTTGAAACAATGAAACCGTTTCTTTTAATCAATGAAATCGTTTCATTGAGACAATAAAATCGTTTCATTGAAACAATAAAACCGTTTGTTCCAATCAATGAAACCGTTTATTTGAATCAATTAAATCATTTCCTTGAATCGATGAAATCGTTTCCTTGAAACAATGAAACCGTTTGTTCCAATCAATGAAACCATTTCTTTGAATCACTGAAACCATTCCTTTGTATCAATGAAACTGTGTTTTTGAATCAATAAAACCGTTACTTTGAATCAACAAAATCGTTTCTTTGATTCAATGAAACCGTTTCTTTGAATCAATGAAACCGTTTCTCTGAATCAATAAAACCGTTTCTTTGAATCAATGAAACGGTTTCATTGAATCAATGAAACGGTTTCATTGAATCAATGAAACGGTTTCATTGAATCAATGAAACGGTTTCATTGATTCAAAGAAACGGTTTCTGTGAATCAATGAAACCGCCCGGGAAAAACGATTCATATATAATCATATATAATCATATATAAACTGCTCATATATGATTGTATATGAATTTTGTCTCTATATGATCATGCATGATCATATATGACTATGCATGATCATATATAATCATATATAAACTGCTCATATATGATTGTATATGAATTTTGTCTCTATATGATCATGCATGATCATATATGACTATGCATGATCATATATAATTGTATCTGAGCATATACAATCATATATAGTTATATGTGATTATATAAGACGATGCCTAAATAGATATAATCTTCTGAAAGTTGGAGAGTATATTTGCAAGACACCAAATCTCTTGAAGAAAGTAATGTAAAAATACAATGAAGTTGAACTTCATCACGATATACGGTTAAGAAATATCATTACTAATGTTATATTTCGATTATATGTACAACGTATAAGGTCCCGAACTGTTCGTGTTAATTTCTGTGCACTATTACAATAAACGATTATCACGATCCTTTTATGTTGATATTATTTAGTATAGTAATCTTGATCATTCTTATTAATATGCGACCGTTTCAATTCATCAAGTGGAAGGTTTTAATGAAACGTCCGCCCAGGAAAGCCAAATATCTTCATTAATCGTTGCGAATGAGCATGTGATTATAAAGAAAAGAACCGCATATGCAAAAATACCTATAACTTGAGCGCTTCAAACAAAACCGGATGATTCACGCATTTACAAAACGGATATTAAATGCTTAGTTATATAACCATACAACAAATTTTACATCCGTATATAAATAAGACGTGAACATCGAAATAATTCGTGAATATTATATAACAATAGATTATGGAATACCATATAATCATACGTGCACGATCATACATGAGCTGTCAGTTCTCTGTGCGCAGTCATATATGATTGTATATGATCATATATTGCACAGTCGACACACAGAATAGATCTCATATACAATCCTATATGATCATATCTGTTTATATATGACATGGTAAACAGGCAGTTTTGGTGTTATATATGGTCATATATAGGGTCATATATGCCAATGTATATATACATATAAAGTTATATACGCTCATATACATTTGTATATGGATCCACATACAATCATATATGCGCTAAAAATGGGCGATATATAGTTGTATATAACTATATATGATCATATCTGTTCATATATGACATCGCAAGCTGGCGGTTTTGGTATTATATATGATCATGTATACCACTGTATATGTACATATAAACTCATATATGCTCATATATGTTTTCATATACAATGATATATTACGTTATATACAATTATATATAATTATATACAACTATACATGAAATTATATACAATTATATATGATTATATATGAACCGTTTTTCCCGGGCGTTTCTTTGAATCAATGAAATTGTTACTTTGAAATAATGAAACCGTTTCTTTGAATCAAGGAAACCGTTTCTTTGAGTCAATGAAACCGTTTCTTTGAGTCAATGAAACCGTTTCTTTGAATCAATGAAATCGTTTCTTTGAATCAATGAAATCGTGCCTTTGAATCAATGGAACCGTTTCTTTGAATCAACGAAACCATTCCTTTGTACCCATGAAACTATTTCTTTGAATCAATAAAATCGTTACTTTGAATCAATGAAACCCTTTCTTTGAATCAATGAAATCGTCTTTTGAATCAATGAAACGGTTTCTGTGAATCAATGATACCGTTTCTTTGAATCAATGAGACCGTTTCCTTGAATCAATGAAATTGTTTCTTTGAATCAATGAGACCATTTCTTTGAATCAATGAGACCATTTCTTTGAATCAATGAAACCGTTTCATTGTTTACGGTTTCATTGATTGAAGAAAACGGTATCATTGATTCACAGAAACCGTTTCATTGATTCAAAAAAACGATTTCTTTGATTCAAAGAAACGATTTCTTTGAGTCAATGAAACCGTTTCTTTGAAACAATGAGACCATTTCTTTGAATCAATGAAACCGTTTCCTTGAATCCAAAAATGTAATCCATGCATTTCTTTGGAATCAATGAAATCCTTTTATTACGGTGCAAATGCTAGAACTTCTGTAGTCCGTATATACTCGGTAACTCGGTAAATTAACGCTTCGTGATCTCGCGGATTGCTCTCGTACGTTGGTTCACTTCGTCGGACTCTGAGAATCGTTTTATAACGGGGAAAGCTCCGTCTTGTTGACGAATGAGAGAAATTGTAGGTATAGAGCGCGATGGGAAGAACTCATAGGCAGATAAACTCGCGCGCAGAAACGGGGATGCTACTGCGGACGCGCGTGAAAAGCTCACGTGTGCACGCTCCGCACGGTCTTTCGCGAGTGAGCGGGTCGTGAGCGAGCTGACCCTAACGCAAAGACGTGGGTGCTCGGCACTCGCAGCTCATCCACAACCCGCGGTGACCGGAGATCTTAGCTCAGCAGGGTTCTCGTGTGCACGTGGACGAGCTTGGTGTACGAGCGGTCAGGCAGTTCACGAGTTTCGCAGCCATATACTTTTCCCCTTATATTTTACGTCTATCCATTTTCATGCTGGGAGCCACAAGCCCGGCATGTACAACGCGGAGGCGAGAATAGATGAAGCGCGTATTGAAAGAAAAAACGATTGTACAAGTCGATAAGATAAAAAGTAGTAAAAAAATTGTAATCTTTTAAAGACTCAATAAACAGAGAATTTATTGCAAAACGATGAAACTGTACCGTTTTTATAGTATAGTTAAAAAGTTAAAAGTATGTTTTGAACGCTTTTTTTTATGTGACAACTTGACAACTCTTCAACTCAGGAATAATTCTTCTTTTAGTATCTTCTTTATTTTTCCTGAAAAAGGGGCTTTTAAAATACACTAAAAATGCATCCTATATTTCTATTTTATAAATAAAAAAATGCATTTTGGTGCAAAATTTATAAAATGTACATTTATCACAAATGCAATTTTTCATCATTTTTGGCCAGTGATAATTAAAATTCACCTTCACGTATAAAAATGTAGCTGTGTTTTCTTCTTATCCGCCAAATAAAATACGGAAATTAGTTTCATACCTTTCGTAATCACACATGTTCCCCCACATGGTCTTAAAAGGAATATATAGCAATTATAGCGATGCTACTGAATAAAAAAAAAACACCACAATTAAAATTTTACCTTCACGTACAAAAACATGATTTTATTTTCTTCTTATCCGTCAGATAATCCGTGCCAGAGAAATTTGGGATACGAAAATTAGTTCTCTGCCTCTGATACTCACACATGTTCCACATGGTCTTAAAAGGAAGAGCACTCAAGTATAAAGAGAGAGAATAAGAAAAAGAGAGAAAGAAGTGAAGAAAAAAAATAGTCGAGGCAAAAGATCTGCAGCAACCTGCCAGTGTTCAGTACGTTTGAGGCGTTGATGGGTGTCTTTTTTTTATGTGACAACTTGACAACTGAGGAATAATTCTTCTTTTAGTATCTTCTTTAGTTTTCCCGAAAAAGGTGGTTTTAAAATTCACTAAAAATGCATCCTACATTTCTATTTTATAAAAGAAAATGCATTTAGTTCCGAAAGTTATAAAACATACATTTTTCAAAAATGTAATTTTTCACCATTTTTTGCCAGTGAAATAGGAATAAATCCAATTCATATTTTTATGAATGATCAGACGTTCATCGAGTCAACGTGGAATCCCCCATACACAATTAATGCTACTGAATAAAAAAAAACGTACAAAAACATTGTTTTATTTTCTTCTTATCCGTCAGATAATCCGTGCCAGAGAAATTTGGGATACGAAAATTAGTTCTCTGCCTTTGATACTCACACATGTTCCACGTGGTCTTAAAAGGAAGAGCACTCAAGTATAAAGAGAGAGAGAGAATAAGAAAAAGAGAGAAAGAAGTGAAGAAAAAAAATAGTCGAGGCAAAAGATCTGCAGCAACCTGTCAGTGTTCAGTACGTTTGAGGCGTTGATGGGTGTCTTTTTTTATGTGACAACTTGACAACTGAGGAATAATTCTTCTTTTAGTATCTTCTTTAGTTTTCCCGAAAAAGGTGGTTTTAAAATTCACTAAAAATGCATCCTACATTTCTATTTTATAAAAAAAAAACGCATTTAGGTCCGAAAGTTATAAAACATACATTTTTCAAAAATGTAATTTTTCACCATTTTTTGCCAGTGAAATAGGAATAAATCCAATTCATATTTTTATGAATGATCAGACGTTCATCGAGTCAACGTGGAATCCCCCATACACAATTAATGCTACTGAATAAAAAAAACGTACAAAAACATTGTTTTATTTTCTTCTTATCCGTCAGATAATCCGTGCCAGAGAAGTTTGGGATACGAAAATTAGTTCTCTGCCTTTGATACTCGCACATGTTCCACATGGTCTTAAAAGGAAGAGCACTTAAGTATAAAGAGAGAGAGAATAAGAAAAAGAGAGAAAGAAGTGAAGAAAAAAAATAGTCGAGGCAAAAGATCTGCAGCAACCTGCCAGTGTTCAGTACGTTTGAGGCGTTGATGGGTGTCATTTTTTTATGTGACAACTTCACAACTGAATAATAATTCTTCTTTTAGTATCTTTTTTAGTTTTCCCGAAAAAGGTGGTTTTAAAATTCACTAAAAATGCATACTACATTTCTATTTTATAAAAAAAATGCATTTAGTTCCGAAAGTTATAAAACATACATTTTTCAAAAATGTAATTTTTCACCATTTTTTGCCAGTGAAATAGGAATAAATCCAATTCATATTTTTATGAATGGTCAGACGTTCATCGAGTCAACGTGGAATCCCCCATAGACAATTAATGCTACTGAATAAAAAAAACGTACAAAAACATTGCTTTATTTTCTTCTTATCCGTCAGATAATCCGTGCCAGAGAAATTTGGGATATGAAAATTAGTTCTCTGCCTTTGATACTCACACATGTTCCACATGGTCTTAAAAGGAAGAGCACTCAAGTATAAAAAGAGAGAGAATAAGAAAAAGAGAGAAAGAAGTGAAGAAAAAAAATAGTCGAGGCAAAAGATCTGCAGCAACCTGCCAGTGTTCAGTACGTTTGAGGCGTTGATGGGTGTCTGGCGGGTCACTTCACCGTTGCAGGCCGAGCAAACGCAAAGTGGACCTCGTCGCGGCTGAACTCGGACCGCTGGCAGCTCGCTCGTATAAGAGAGTAAGATAGAATATATATAGAGAGAAGAGGAAAAAGACCTTCGGCTATCTACATGCTCGAGCGAGTACAGCGAGAACTCGAGGACCCACTCGGCTACTTGAGGCCTCGGTGCGAGCTCCCTCGAGCACGTACGACTAACTAGAAAAATTCAACTCCGGGGTTAAGCGTTTCTTCCCTCCAGCCCTTTTCGCGGCGTCTCCGAGCAGCGTGTGCCCCAACGAAGACGAGAGAAACAGTCTCTCTCTCGTTAGCAGTTAGTCTAGCCGCTATATTGTGTGTATGAATCTTGGCGGTGCAACGGTTCTGTTCACACGCGAGATAAAGAGACGAACAAAAATTCCTTGTGGAGCTCTTGTGGTCAAGAGAACTGACGAAGGATGTTAGTTTGTCACGTACTGGATAAGCGGTACTGTCATTAGCATTCAACTACTAGTGATTAGATAGCTTCACTTGACACATTTAACATTTTCAAGAGAAACAGACCAACGTTATGCTAATTAAGAACAATTAGCTTATCCATAATCAATGTCTTTTCCATTTACTTCTAGGACATAGAAGTTCTGTCGAGTTGATGTAATAATTAGTGTAATAGAAGGCTTCGAAGATTCTATGATCGACATATTACTCATAGACTTCAATTGTAGTTAATACCTTGGTTTAGATTATTATAATAACATGAATTGCATCGTACTAGCGATTTACTTTGTTTATAGTAATGACGTTGTACGTACTGGATAGGAAACGGCATCCGGTGAACGTATTGGTGGTTAGAAAAAAAAAATAATCAAATGCGTTCTACTGGATGAAAAGGTTCGAGTACAGGAAATTGCAGGATCGTGACTCACTAGCAGTAGCTTTTAAAACAGGAACTGTATATATTATGTCTATATTCATTATAAATTGTAGCTTCATAGTATTACATTGATAGGATTTGTCAGAAAAGTTCAGTGAGATTTTCTGAAGTTATTCTGTTTTCTTAGTTTCATTATTCAAATAGTCGAAACATAATGAAAAAATACGTGATGTGTCTAAGGACAGGTTACAATTACAACTTATGGTTCGTCTGTAAATTGTTAGGTATGATAACTCATGGAAATGGTCCATCTGCCTCACGGGTACAAAGTGGAACGAGGATAATGGCATAGCGCAGAATTTTTTTGCATTTACCATGCAAATCTATCACTGTCTTCAGGTTCCAAAGTGAGTAAAACTGGTAGCACCAGAAGCTCTAAAGTAAATTACATTTATTTATTTATTTATTTATTTATTTATTTATTTATTTATTTATTTATTTATTTATTTATTTATTTATTTATTTATTTATTTATTTATTTATTTATTTATTTATTTATTTATTTATTTATTTATTTATTTATTTATTTATTTATTTATTTATTTATTTATTTATTTATTTATTTATTTATTTATTTATTTATTTATTTATTTATTTATTTATTTATTTATTTATTTATTTATTTATTTATTTATTTATTTATTTATTTATTTATTTATTTATTTATTTATTTATTTATTTATTTATTTATTTATTTATTTATTTATTTATTTATTTATTTATTTATTTATTTATTTATTTATTTATTTATTTATTTATTTATTTATTTATTTATTTATTTATTTATTTATTTATTTATTTATTTATTTATTTATTTATTTATTTATTTATTTATTTATTTATTTATTTATTTATTTATTTATTTATTTATTTATTTATTTATTTATTTATTTATTTATTTATTTATTTATTTATTTATTTATTTATTTATTTATTTATTTATTTATTTATTTATTTATTTATTTATTTATTTATTTATTTATTTATTTATTTATTTATTTATTTATTTATTTATTTATTTATTTATTTATTTATTTATTTATTTATTTATTTATTTATTTATTTATTTATTTATTTATTTATTTATTTATTTATTTATTTATTTATTTATTTATTTATTTATTTATTTATTTATTTATTTATTTATTTATTTATTTATTTATTTATTTATTTATTTATTTATTTATTTATTTATTTATTTATTTATTTATTTATTTATTTATTTATTTATTTATTTATTTATTTATTTATTTATTTATTTATTTATTTATTTATTTATTTATTTATTTATTTATTTATTTATTTATTTATTTATTTATTTATTTATTTATTTATTTATTTATTTATTTATTTATTTATTTATTTATTTATTTATTTATTTATTTATTTATTTATTTATTTATTTATTTATTTATTTATTTATTTATTTATTTATTTATTTATTTATTTATTTATTTATTTATTTATTTATTTATTTATTTATTTATTTATTTATTTATTTATTTATTTATTTATTTATTTATTTATTTATTTATTTATTTATTTATTTATTTATTTATTTATTTATTTATTTATTTATTTATTTATTTATTTATTTATTTATTTATTTATTTATTTATTTATTTATTTATTTATTTATTTATTTATTTATTTATTTATTTATTTATTTATTTATTTATTTATTTATTTATTTATTTATTTATTTATTTATTTATTTATTTATTTATTTATTTATTTATTTATTTATTTATTTATTTATTTATTTATTTATTTATTTATTTATTTATTTATTTATTTATTTATTATGGTTAGGTTCATCCGAATGGCGATACAAATTAGAATAAGGCCATAGGCAAGAATTTTCTTACAATTACCAAGCAAACATCTCCAGGTTTCAAAGTAAGCCCGCCGGCTTTTTCGTTTACCTCATGGTTAGCTGCAAAACCAGTAACACCAGAAGCGCTAACACGAGACTAGAAACGCAAATTCTAAGTTAAAGGGTGTGCGGTAACGCGCACCGTGACGTAGGTTAGCCCGTTTCCAGAGTTGCGTGAAAGCTCGGGCTCGGCTACATATCCTTGCCATCCTACCCCTTCCGTCATCCCCGTAACCCTCCCGCTTGGTCTCGCCATCCATTCTCGTTATTTTCTTCCCTCTCTAGGAGAAAGTTCTTGCGGTCCGGAGAAGAGTAAGAAGGCCAATCTCGCTAGGTTGGATGCAAGCAGGGTGCACTAGCAGCAACGTCAGCGAGGTCGCAAATAACTTGTAATGTTCCAAGCCCGAGCGACGAAGCTTTCAGCTCTTATCCTCCTCTGTTTCCCCCGCCTCATCCGCGGCTCTGCTTCATGCTGCTGTTGCTACTGTTGCTGATGGTAGACGCTTCTAAAATGACGCTGCAGTGGCCCCCGGGTCACGACACGTGTCACAACCCTTCAGTTCAACCTTGGAAACAGCCGGGTGAATGGTCTTCACTTCAACCTCAGCTCTTCTATTCTCTACTTGTTCTCTTTCTGTTTCGGCAGACAAAAGCATAATCAAGATTACTGCTCGCGACGAAACAACAACAAGAGGAGCCCCAACGTCCGCCACTCTGACGTTTCTATCTAAAAAGCATACCAGCATACAATTCCGGGCGTCTAAAAATACATGATACTGAGTATCAACGAGAGGCGAGTCAGTCTGTGGATCAACGAGGTGGAAACATTTTTGGCATTATTATGTAGAATGACAAAAATGGTTTTGTTCGAAAATTCAATTTAATAATATCAAGATATGACTCGAGATAATCATTATATTGCTGGAATACATCTTGAGAATTGCAAATTAGTAAAGATTGATGAATTCTCAGCGTACGTAGAAAAAATGGAGATGGAATTCAGGGCAAAAGTCAAACTTTGTTGAAATCCTATTCTCGATTTTGGACTCGAGACTGTCTACATAAAAATGTAGACAGTTAAAAAAGCTTTAATCTTATCAGACACGTTTAATAAATTACTAATTACAAGGTAACAAAAACTTTAACGACTACTTGTAGATCAACATCATAATATTCCGTGGAAAATCGTATCTGCAACTAGACCGTATCAAGTCCTATAAGCATCATCGTACATTCAATACAAACAACGGACTATAACACCAGAAGGATGTGCACAGAAGCGAAGGACTCCGTGGACGGGAAACCCTCGAGGGTACAACGGTTGAAGTGGCGGCAAAACGGGATTTCACGCTATGGACAGAGATTCAGTTACCTCTGAGATTTAAGCGTTACACTCGGAAACAAAGGACATCTGACACTCGCAGACGGATGCAGGCGCTTCGTGGACTCGTGCATTTCTCTATTTCCGTTTGAGTCGAGTATGTGGTCACATGCGGGTCTCTGCTTTTGCGATTCAAGCCGGAAACTCTACGAACTCTACGAGTTGGAGCTTTCGTGTTGGGTCGCTTGTGAACAACGATCTTTCGACAACAGAGCCAGCCAGACGTCGTAAGGACTTGCCGAAACAATTATTCGGGTGTTCTTCCGGAACCACGCTGTCCAGGTGTGTTTCTTCCTCTGGCGGCAAAGGAGACAGATAAATACAGACTGAAAAGCCGAGGGCAGAAACCCTCGCATGGCGGCATTATAATGGTATGTGTGGCGCCATGTGTTTGACGGTAGAATATAAGCTGCAACACTTTAACATATATAGAGACACTTTGCTTTACGGGTTTGAATCCGATAACACGGATTCTTTTCACGTTCTTTTGCTTGTTGATTCGTTTCACGTAACCGGACAACCAAGATTACTTTCTTGGGTTTTTCATTCTGAACCTGGCATTCCGAACCTGGTATTCTGAAGCTGGCATTCTGAAGCTGGCATTCTGACGCTGGCATTCTGAAGCGGGCATTCTGAAGCTGGCATTCTGAAGCTGGCATTCTGAAGCTGGCAGTCTGAAGCTGGTATTCTGAACCTGGCATTCTGAAGCTGGAATTCTGAAGCTGGCATTCTGAAGTTGGCATTCTGAAGTTGGCATTCTGAAGTTGGCATTCTGAACCTGTCATTCTGAACCTGGTATTCTGAACCTGGTATTCTGTACCTGGTATTCTGAACCTGGCATACTGAATCTGGCATTCTGAACCTAGCATCCTGAACCTGGCATTCTGACCCTGGCATTCTGAACTTGGCATTCTGAACCTGGCATTCTGAACCTGGCATTCTGAACCTGGCATTCTGACGCTGGCATTCTGACGCTGGCATTCTGAAGCTGGCATTCTGAAGCTGGCATTCTGAACCTGGCATTCTGAACCTGGCACTCTGAACCAGGCATTCTGAACCTGGCATTATGAACCTGTCATTCTGAACCTGTCATTCTGAACCTGGTATTCTGAACCTGGTATTCTGAACCTGGTATTCTGTACCTGGTATTCTGAACCTGGCATACTGAATCTGGCATTCTGACCCTGGCATTCTGAACCTGGCATTCTGAATCTGGCATTCTGAACCTGGCATTCTGACCCTGGCATTCTGAACCTGGCATTCTGAACCTGGCATTCTGAACCTGGCATTTCGAACCTGGCATTCTGAACCTGGCATTCTGAACTTGGCATTCTGAACCTGGAATTCTGAACCTAGCATTCTGAACTTGGCATTCTGAACCTTTCATTCTGAAGATCCGTCACCATTTGACGACTAAACGAAAAAGCCTTGGAATTGGCTAAAACAAGTCGTTAGGACTTGCCGAAACAATTATTCGGGTGTTCTTCCGGAACCACGCTGTCCAGGTGTGTTTCTTCCTCTGGCGGCAAAGGAGACAGATAAATACAGACTGAAAAGCCGAGGGCAGAAACCCTCGCATGGCGGCATTATAATGGTATGTGTGGCGCCATGTGTTTGACGGTAGAATATAAGCTGCAACACTTTAACATATATAGAGACACTTTGCTTTACGGGTTTGAATCCGATAACACGGATTCTTTTCACGTTCTTTTGCTTGTTGATTCGTTTCACGTAACCGGACAACCAAGATTACTTTCTTGGGTTTTTCATTCTGAACCTGGCATTCCGAACCTGGTATTCTGAAGCTGGCATTCTGAAGCTGGCATTCTGACGCTGGCATTCTGAAGCGGGCATTCTGAAGCTGGCATTCTGAAGCTGGCATTCTGAAGCTGGCAGTCTGAAGCTGGTATTCTGAACCTGGCATTCTGAAGCTGGAATTCTGAAGCTGGCATTCTGAAGTTGGCATTCTGAAGTTGGCATTCTGAAGTTGGCATTCTGAACCTGTCATTCTGAACCTGGTATTCTGAACCTGGTATTCTGTACCTGGTATTCTGAACCTGGCATACTGAATCTGGCATTCTGAACCTAGCATCCTGAACCTGGCATTCTGACCCTGGCATTCTGAACTTGGCATTCTGAACCTGGCATTCTGAACCTGGCATTCTGAACCTGGCATTCTGACGCTGGCATTCTGACGCTGGCATTCTGAAGCTGGCATTCTGAAGCTGGCATTCTGAACCTGGCATTCTGAACCTGGCACTCTGAACCAGGCATTCTGAACCTGGCATTATGAACCTGTCATTCTGAACCTGTCATTCTGAACCTGGTATTCTGAACCTGGTATTCTGAACCTGGTATTCTGTACCTGGTATTCTGAACCTGGCATACTGAATCTGGCATTCTGACCCTGGCATTCTGAACCTGGCATTCTGAATCTGGCATTCTGAACCTGGCATTCTGACCCTGGCATTCTGAACCTGGCATTCTGAACCTGGCATTCTGAACCTGGCATTTCGAACCTGGCATTCTGAACCTGGCATTCTGAACTTGGCATTCTGAACCTGGAATTCTGAACCTAGCATTCTGAACTTGGCATTCTGAACCTTTCATTCTGAAGATCCGTCACCATTTGACGACTAAACGAAAAAGCCTTGGAATTGGCTAAAACAAGTCGTTAGGACTCGCAGAAACAATTATTCGGGTGTTCTTCCGGAACCACGCTGTCCAGGTGTGTTTCTTCCTCTGGCGACAAAGGAGACAACTAAATACAGCCTGAAAAGCCGAGGGCAGAAACCTTCAAATGGCGACACTATAATGGTGTGTGTGTGGCGAAACCTTCAATGGCGCCATGTGTTTGACGGTAGAATATAAGCTGCAACACTTTAGCATACACAGAGACACTTTGCTTTGCGGGTTTGGATCCGATAACGCGTGACACCATACCTCGACCACTCTTCCGGCTTCTGGTCCGGAAGTGCTTTTGCTTGTAGATTCTTTTCACGTAACCCGGGGCTAGAGCTTTCACGATTAAGTTCAACCGCTCGCATCCTCTATCGCGTCTACGTCTAAGGTATTCTACTATAGTCCGGATAACCAAGACCATTTTTTTGCTTTTCTTTTTCTGAACCTTTTGTTCGTATTCTATTTTGCTTTGAAAAATCAGAGGGAAGATCCTTCGCCATTGAATAGCTTAACGAAAAAGCCTTAAAATTTCCACTAGGCAGATGTTTATGTTAGGAACACCCAAATTCTAGTCCATTTTACCATTGTCTATCATTGCATTACTGAAAAAATGCGGATGGTCAATTAGTGTAAATGATTCAATGACGTCGATTCTCCCTCAAGTCCATGGAAATAGGTTTTTTCGATCAGCTGGTGAAGTTCAAGTGTACAAATCTTTGCACGTGTCAAGTTTCGGTAATTATACACATTTCGATTCATTGAACTATCCGAAGGACCATATCAGCCATATCCTTGGATTTTCAATGAAACCCAGTCAACCATACTCAGGTGTCTTTTTTTTCTTTCTATTTAATAATCGGGGACAAGGCGACTAAATTATTCCACGAATCTGCGAGTCAGATTTCAGACACGCGCCTATGGAAAAAGAGTAAAAGAGATATAGGCGAAATAAGGTCGCGCAATGAATTAACCGCCGTTAGTCACAGAGCGGTCACCCGCGTTATCCATTGAAGCGTAGGCTTCGGGGAAAAAACGTTTTATTGTATTTGCTCTTTTTGCTTGTGCCAACGTGGAGTTCCGCCAAGACAATGAATTCCATGGGAAAGAAAATACACAAAAAGCAATGCGACCAACCGGACCAAAGATAATGAAGGATGTACATATTCTTTTATTCCGGATTTTAAAATGTCTCTTCCAACTTAGCGGAAGGACGGGCTTTTTGTGGTATTCATATAAATGCGTGTTCACTGTTGGTGTAGCTTGTTGGTATTGAAAACATGGTACAGAAATACAGCAGAGGTCAGGATGAAGGTTCGTCCTCTAGATACGAAAAAATAGAGTGCAACCATTATTGGAAAATTGGAAAAAGTCCTAAAGTGTACTGTCGCTGTGAATCTCTTCATTTTTTTTTCCAACTTTCATTTTTCTTTTTTTTTTGCAAAACCTGAGAACGTACGAGTGGAAGCGAAGTAAGCAGAAACTAGCTAACGGAGAATGTCAGCCCGCACACATTCTAACAGAACGTAGGACGGACAGGAAAGCATTTCAATGGAAATTCGAACGAGGCCGCGCAGCAGAGGACCAGACGCGGTTGAAAAGAATAAAAAGCGTAATCCAGGATAAGCGCAACGTTAATCGAAAAGTTGACAGGGTGGAAGGGAGATGTTTGTGTTTAACAATATTTCCGTAGGTTTTATCGGTACACACCAAGGACCAATCGGAATTTTCAGCGCTGACAAAAGTGCACCGCGTCGAGAGTGACGATACGTGCCCAGTGAAAAAAAAAGGTGACAACACGTTATTCCCTATCAAGGACTGATGGAAAAATCGCATGCGAAAAACAGCGGCAGATATGCCGGAATTTCGAAATGAAAACAATAGCTTGAAAAATGAATTATTAGGAGGGAAATTTTTTTAAAAAATTGCCTACAGAAACGAAGCCAAGGGCTTTGTTTTTTCAAACTGATTTCGTTGTTTCCAAATTCGATGTCATGTTGATTGCGGCTCGTTAACCTTATGGCTGATATTTCGTCGTACAATAAATATGTACATATCGTGGAATTTATAGTTGGTACGGAGATAGAATATGAGGACGAGAGCAGAGGTCGTTTTGCAACGAGTTGACGATCGACATTTTCCAGGCAGAGGCGTCGTGAAACACGCCGAATGACATTACAGAGTAGTTTATTCACGGACATTACCGAGGGCCACAACAGCCGCGCGTACAGCGGGAAAACGCGAACGAGCTTCGTGTCACGAGTATAAACCTCCCTGCGGGCCATCGCTACTTTTCATTGAACCTCGTTTCGCATTATAACGTTTTCACAGCAGCGATCGGCCACGCAAATGAGCGACCACCGACGATAACGTCAGCCTCGTATAATATAGTACTACTACCTGACGCGTGGCAGGCTGTATGCAGCTTGCGGCATTGCGCCAAACTATTCACTACATGTCTATAAGCGTTTTGCTGATATTTGGCAGACATAAATCTGTGCACACCCTATTCGATTTGATCGAGCGGGTTACCGAAATAATCGTCGATACTTTCGACCCTCTTGGAAGTCCGCACGTGCAAGCCTCTTTCTCACAAATCAAGTGCTCCTACATATATGCAGGGAATATGAATGTGAATGTAGGGCAGGAAGCAGATACCTCGAACCGCTTTTAAAAAAAGCCTGCAAGGTAGAACCGTGTTAAGGGATAACACCAATTTAGCAGCAGAAAAAAACGTCTGACTTTGACGATTTATTTTGGGAGTATTAAAAAGGGAATAGAATTTCTTTGCAGACGGTTTATTTAACACATATTGAAGTATTAAGAACATTTTTTCTATTGTCATTTTGATACAAAATGGCGGCGACGGAGCCCATCTAGAAAAACGTCTTTTTTTAAAAACACTTTCATGGGCGGACGGTTTTCTCCTAAAGTATAAGACCTGGAACCAAAAACCAAACATTTGTATAATCTGTATACTATTGGCTATGGTACTGCCTAGGGGTTTTATTTTTAATCAAGTTTTGTAGAAATGGCACGCTTTTGAAAAAACGATGCGTTTTTTTGCCACAAAGTAAGCAGTAAATTGTTTATTTAAAAAAATTTGCATTGAATCAAAAAACGACTACGTACTTTAATAGAGAATGTAAATGTGAAGCTGTTATAAAAATTTCAAATCAATTCATGCAACGGTGTGCAAGTTATTAAAAAAAAAGTGATTTCGAGAAAAATGCGTTTAAAGCTTTACGAGCACTTATCAGATTTGGTGAATGTCACATCAGATTTGCATTTTTTGCACACAACAGCTTATGATATACCGGAGAACATTGCTAAAAAATTGAAAATTTGGTAACCAAAAACTTCAAAGTCTTTAAGAATATTAAAAAAAAAATGTTCAACATAGGACCAACTTCATATTATTTTTATGATCCTAAAGTATTGTTTAATAAAAAAAAATCAATTTTTCCAAAATTCTAAAGTGGTTTTACCCCTTAATATCTTTCTCGTTATTTTAGACATTTGACTATAAGAAAGTGGGTTTATCAATTTTTGCATAAAAACTCGTCAAATGTGTAAAATAAAGTTTAATAGCAAAAAATTGATTTTCAATACAATTTGATGAAAAATCGTGAGATTTTTTAATGCATTAAATATATATTGCTATTATTACGATAATATTATAAATTTTTAATATCTGCATCTAGAATTTGCCGATAAATGATGCAAAATGGTAACATTTAATTTAAATGTACAATATATTGTTATTAAATGAAGCATATTGTTTTTATAATCCTAAAGTATTGTTTAATAAAAAAAAATCAATTTTTCCAAAATTCTAAAGTGGTTTTACCCCTTAATAGCTTCCTCGCTATTTTAGAAATTTGACTATAACAAAGTGGGTTTATCAATTTTTGTATAAAAACTCGTCAAATGTGTAAAATAAAGTTTAATAGCAAAAAATTGATTTTCAATATAATTTGATGAAAAATCGTGAGATTTTTTAATGCATTAAATATATATATTGCTATTATTACGATAATATTATAAATTTTAAATATCTGCATCTAGAATTTGCCGATAAATGATGCAAAATGGTAACATTTAATTTAAATGTACAATATATTGTTATTAAATGAAGCATATTGTTTTTATGATCCTAAAGTATTGTTTAATAAAAAAAAATCAATTTTTCCAAAATTCTAAAGTGGTTTTACCCCTTAATATCTTTCTCGTTATTTTAGACATTTGACTATAAGAAAGTGGGTTTATCAATTTTTGTATAAAAAAATTCGTCAAATGTGTAAAATAAAGTGTAATAGCAAGAAATTGATTTTCAATATAATTTGATGGAAAATCGTGACATTTTTTAATGCATTAAATATATATATTGCTATTATTACGATAATATTATAAATTTTAAATATCTGCATCTAGAATTTGCCGATAAATGATGCAAAATGGTAACATTTAATTTAAATGTACAATATATTGTTATTAAATGAAGCATATTGTTTTTATGATCCTAAAGTATTGTTTAATAAAAAAAAATCAATTTTTCCAAAATTCTAAAGTGGTTTTACTCCTTAATAGCTTCCTCGTTATTTTAGACATTTGACTATAAGAAAGTGGGTTTATCAATTTTTGTATAAAAACTCGTCAAATGTGTAAAATAAAGTGTAATAGCAACAAATTGATTTTCAATATAATTTGATGGAAAATCGTGAGATTTTTTAATGCATTAAATACATATTGCTATTATTACGATAATATTATAAATTTTAAATATCTGCATCTAGAATTTCCCGATAAATGATGCAAAATGGTAACATTTAATTTAAATGTACAATATGTTGTTATTAAATGAAGCATATTATTTTTATGATCCTAAAGTATTGTTTAATAAAAAAAAATCAATTTTTCCAAAATTCTAAAGTGGTTTTACCCCTTAATAGCTTCCTCGTTATTTTAGACATTTGACTATAAGAAAGTGGGTTTATCAATTTTTGTATAAAAACTCGTCAAATGTGTAAAATAAAGTTTAATAGCAAAAAATTGATTTTCAATATAATTTGATGGAAAATCGTGAAATTTTTTAATGCATTAAATACATATTGCTATTATTACGATAATATTATAAATTTTAAATATCTGCATCTAGAATTTGCCGATAAATGATGCAAAATGGTAACATTTAATTTAAATGTACAATATATTGTTATTAAATGAAGCATATTATTTTTATGATCGTAAAGTATTGTTTAATAAAAAAAAATCAATTTTTCAAAAATTCTAAAGTGGTTTTACCCCTTAATAGCTTTCTCGTTATTTTAGACATTTGACTATAAGAAAGTGGGTTTATCAATTTTTGTATAAAAAACTCGTCAAATGTGTAAAATAAAGTGTAATAGCAAAAAATTGATTTTCAATATAATTTGATGGAAAATCGTGAAATTTTTTAATGCATTAAATACATATTGCTATTATTACGATAATATTATAAATTTTAAATATCTGCATCTAGAATTTGCCGATAAATGATGCAAAATGGTAACATTTAATTTACATGTACAATATATTGTTATTAAATGAAGCATATTATTTTTACGATCCTAAAGTATTGTTTAATAAAAAAAAATCAATTTTTCCAAAATTCTAAAGTGGTTTTACTCCTTAATAGCTTCCTCGTTATTTTAGAAATTTGACTATAAGAAAGTGGGTTTATCAATTTTTGTATAAAAACTCGTCAAATATGTAAAATAAAGTGTAATAGCAAAAAATTGATTTTGAATATAATTTGATGGAAAATCGTGAAATTTTTTAATGCATTAAATATGCATTGCTATTATTACGATAATATTATAAATTTTAAATATCTACATTTAGAATTTGCCGATAAATGATGCAAAATGGTAACATTTAATTTAAATGTACAATATATTGTTATTAAATGAAGTTAGGGAAATTACAATTCCGCTCTATTTTATGATCATATTTCGCCTTGCACATGACGTTCGCAATTAGTGCGAAAATGTATTTAATGTACTATATGTATTTATTAATTATTGTTATATTTGTTTGGGATGTATGAAGTAACTATAAGTTTAATATTTGTGTCGAGCTTAATGTATTTATTGGTTAATAAACGAAAGTGCTCATGAACACTTGACTCCATTGTTCGATAAATTTTTCCGTGTGAAGTTTAAGCCCTTGAGCGATATTGACTAGCTGGTGCATCGATGCGTTATAGGCTCAGACGCAATTTTGCCATAGGCGAGGTTAAGTGTAGGACATCGATAGTGAAGTGGGTTTTTATCATCCACGTAACATATTCTCCCTGGGGACACACATATACACATAGAATTTTACATGCCTCGCGGCACTTCAGCAACGTAGTTGTGTCATCGAAGCTGCCGTACAATTTCGGTAAATTAAATTCGTTCGCTTTCCGCATCGCGACGAGGTCACATAAAATCATTCTTTTATTACAGCAATTTGCTTTTGGTCGCGAACACCAAACGTTAATTGCAGCTGGTGCATGGAAAATTGAAAAACAAATTAAATTAATAATCGAATTAATATTGAAACATTTCAATCGTTTTATATAATCTTCAAAGCTGGATTACTAATAATAATTTTATTACAAAACTAATGAGATGACGAGGTTGGGATTTTACACATAATTAACTGATTTGCAAATCAGAGTTTTTTTTATTGAAAAATATTGATGGAAAATAAAGTTATTATTATTGAAAGAATTTATTTGTCCAATTCACTTCAAATTTGGCCAGAGCATTTATAATATTTTCTATCATATGACCGGATGATATTTTTATGAGTTCATTATTATAACATTTTTTTTGGTCAAAAACCAAACTTGCCATTTTCGTAATTTCTAAAATCTAAAAAAAAAATTATCGGTCATTCGAAAGAAAATTATATAATTTATCTTCTGTCGAAATTTGAAGTCAATCGGACGAATAGATTATCCCTCTGTACTTTAAACAATACGATGGAACTTTGTTTAAATAATAATAACTTTATCGTTTATTAACATTTTCCAATTAAAAAAAAAAACTCAAAATTGCCAAAACAAACTTGTATTTATCGTGTCTAAAATTCCTCGAATTCCCAAAACTCATCAGAAAAAAAAAAATTGAAATTCGACTTGGTTTTTGGGACCTAAACTTCTGTTACCAAATTAATTTAAAAAAGGGTCGCTTAGGATCGAATTTATAATTCCAATTTCGAACTTAATTTTGAACGAACGTATAAAATAACTATAAAAAACGATGAAAAAAAAAATTCTCAAGACTTGATATATAAAATTTGGCTACTCCGACGAATAAACGGTAAAATTTGCGAAACGTATAACCGTTATTTTATAGTTGTAACGAAAGGTAGTTGCAATAGTCGCGGCTCATTGATCGGCAGATGCGGCTCGCCAGTTCTGAAAGTCTGAAAGGAGAAGAGTATTATGATAGCCGAAGCAAAGAGCTCGACTCGGACAGCGTTAACTTAGTCCGTTTGGAGTAACCGGCTGTGAGAGGAAAACCGTAGCGCGAGTGCTTTTAGAGTCACCAATGAACAAGAACGAAGAAGGGCGCCCCCGTGGAAATTACGGTTAGCGGTACCGGCAGGACTCTCGACATTCTCGTCTGGCTGAGCTAATTAGACAATAACGGCGGTGGCTCTCGTATTTATGACTTTCCGAGCCGAGTCCCAGTCTCTCGGTACCTTAGGTTGCAGTAGAAGTCGCGCGTTGAGTGGATACTTGTTCTCTGTCTTTCCATTTTTCTTTCTCATTCACTCTAGACGATTTTTTTCTTTTGTACCCAGAGAATCATGGCGACCACTCCTCTTAAGCAATGCCTTGGCTGTACCGCGCAAAAAAAAAAAAAAATTAAAATATATTAAGGGATCTTTCCAGTGTGAAAAAAAAAAATAGAATTTTTTTTTGTCTTTTTATACGGTCAAAAACATCCTCTCAAATTTTTAGAGCGAAATTCGAAATACTTCGCTTGCATAATTTATGGACCTGGCATCGCCGATTGGCCATAAGTACACAATTTAGGTATATGAAATTTCTACACTCGAAACTTTAAGGGGAGGGAGTCAGGTAAAAAAAATTGATTTTGGAAATTCAATATCATCCAAATCCTATTGCATATAAAAATGCCCACTGCACTATATTGTTGGTGCTCGATGAAAGGATTTTTTACTGTCGTCTGACTTGCGTATGCTTTTCAATATTATTTTAAGCAAAGTTCTTAGGTTTTTCATTCTGCGCATGATTTAGATCAAACTACTAGGCAGATTGGAATGGTTGATGACTCATTTTCTTCTTCATGAAAAGATACACCGGCTAAATGGAGCAAACTATTTTTTTTTCATTCTGAAAGCAAAGTTAATCACTGATTTATAAAATAGCATAAAATTTATTTATTGATAATTATGTCACTTAAAAAATATTACATTTTATTAACATTTGCTCCATTTAGCCGGTGTATCTTTTCATGAAGAAGAAAATGAGACGTCAACCATTCCAATCTGCCTCGTAGTTTCATCTGAATCATGCGCAGAATGGAAAACCTAAGAACTTTGCTTAAGATAATATTGAAAAGCATATGCAAGTCAGGCGACAGTAAAAAATTCTTTTATCGAGTACCAACAATATAGTGTATTGGGCATTTTTATATGCAATAGGATTTGGATGATATTGAATTTCCAAAATCAATCTTTTTTATCTGAATCCCTCCCCTTAAGCAATCCCTTGGCTGTTCCGAGCAAAAAAAGAAATTAAAATATATTAAGGGATCTTTCCAGTGTGAAAAAAAAATCGAAATTTTTTTTTGTCTTATCAATTAGTATATACGGTCAAAAACATCCTCTCAAATTTTTTGAGTGAAATTCGAAATACTCCGCTTGCATAATTTATGAACCTGGCATCGCCAACTAGTCATAAGTACACAATTTAGGTATATGAAATTTCTACACTCGAAACTTTAAGGGGAGGGAGTCAGGTAAAAAAAATTGATTTTGGAAATTCAATATCATCCAAATCCTATTGCATATAAAAATGCCCAATGCTCTATATTGTTGGTGCTCGATGAAAGGATTTTTTACTGTCGTCTGACTTGCGTATGCTTATCAATATTATTTTAAGCAAAGTTCTTAGGTTTTCCATTCTGCGCATGATTCCGATCAAACTACTAGGCAGATTGGAATGGTTGATGTCTCATTTTCTTTTTCATGAAAAGATACACCGGCTAAATGGAGCAAACTATTTTTTTTTCATTCTGAAAGCAAAGTTAATCACTGATTTAGAAAATAGCGTAAAATTTATTTATTAATAATTATGTCACTTAAAAAATATTACATTTTATTAACATTTGCTCTATATAGCCACAAGCGATCGTTTTCAAATTTTAGGAGAACATTCTTCACACTACTCTCGTGCTATGGAAGCTTTTTTTTTAATCTTCCCATTTTTTTTAAAAGAAAAACTGTCGAAAAAAACGGCTAAATTCGGTCCTTTTTGTTCAAACCGCCGCCATTTTGTCAATTTTGATTTAAAAAAAGCCTCCATAGCGCGATAGCCGATCGCATACTAATTAATAATCCTTTGGGTTTTTTTTTCAGATCAAATTTGCGGCCCCTAGGATGTCCACCATGAGGCTATCTTTTTAATCAACATTATTTTCAACAATTAAAAAAAAATATCAAAACAATAAAAATCGTCTTATAAAAAATCATTTTCTGTCATTCGTGATTATCTTAATATGTCATAAAAATTTCAGATTGATCAGCGTATAGTAAACGTCCGAAAAAAAATCGTGAAAATAGGCTATTTTTCGGACCGTCACACTGGAAAGATTCCTTAAGCGGGCCCAGTCACCTAAAAAAATCATAAGAAAAAAAATTGTGTAAATAATAAACTTCTTTTAAAAAATCTTACATTAAAACCTTATTAAATACATAATGAGCATTATAATTCTGCAATTTTATAAAGACGTAAAGTGCACCAAAATGGTGTGAGGTAAAAGTAAATTTTTCACTTTGTCGTAGGTTTCAGACCAAGCCGGTGAACAAATTTTAGTGTTCGACATTTACTGAATTTTTTTTCTTATGACTTTTTTTAGGTGACTTGGTCCCCTTAAATGTTTCATGTGGAAAATCTTTATTGAATTTATTGATTTATTATCCAAAATTGACTACGACATTGATCTCAGATTGTCCAAATAGCGCGTCACATACTATCCGTCGAATAATCGTAATCGTTGCCTTAATATCTCGAATTTCTCTTGGGCAAAGACACAAGTCGTGTGCTGCAAGACATGCGATATAGGTGCTTCTGTTCGATTCAGTTGCACCCCCGTTTCCCATTCCATCTCAGTTCCAGCTTTATTCCCATTGAGACAGATTTCACGGCTACGCGTAATTACACGTTCGAACGGCTCTTAATGGCTCTCGAGGATCTCCGAGCCGGTAATTGAATCCAGATTCAACTGGGGCCTCTCAGCACATTTATAGAATTCCCGAGGGAGATCGAGGCGCTCGCTCGCTGGTTGCCTCGGCGTTGCTTCCAACTTGCTCTCTCTCCCTCAGCATAGTGCTACACATCTACCTAACAGTAGAGAATGTAACTGCAGATCTTTCAAAGCGTGTATGGAGCCGCAAGAGACTCGACAAAACAGAGTCGTTGTCGTTGTCGTCGTCGTTGTCATTGAAGTGCAGGTCGACGTCGTTCCGGAGTCGAACTACAGCAGGGGGGCGCTAAGGAGGAGTGGTCGACCATGATTCTCTGGATGCAAAAGAAGAAGATCGGCTAGAGTGAGTGAAAGAGAAAAATGGAAAGACAGAGAACGAGTATTCACTCAATGCGCGACTTCCACCGCTAACTCTGAGGTATCGAGAGACTGGGACTTGGTTCGTGGAGTCATAAATACGAGATTCACCGCCGTTATTGTCTAATTAGCTCAGCCGGACGAGAATGACAGGAGTCATGCTGGTACCGCTAACCATTTTGAAATTTTCAGGCATGTACACGGAAAGAAATGGTTGGTTGTGGCAACTACGTTTCCGATTTGCTGTACACGATGTCTAAAAACTTTGTTGCCTCAATCATATCGAATAGTAACCTCAACTATTCACGATTAGTTCTCGCGAGATTAAGTTAGGTTAACTAATCCAATGGTTCGAATCGTCGGTATTATCACTCGAATCGTCGGTATTACCATTCGAATCGTCGGTATTACCATTCGAATCGTTGGTATTACCATTTGAGTTGTAAGATAAATACACGAAAAAAAAGATTAGTTGCCATAACCAAGAAATGAGTTGACACAACCAATCGATTATTCTATTTCCCCAGCAACTCAAATGGTAATACCGACGATTCGAATGATAATACCGACGATTCGAATGGTAGTCCCAACTATTCGATTGGTAGTCCCAACGATTGGATTAGTTAATCTAACTAATCCAATCGAGAACTAATCGTGAATAGTTGAGGTTACTATTCGATATGGTTGAGGCAACTAATTTTTTAGACATTGTGTACAGCAAATCGAAAACGTAGTTGCCACAACCAAACATTTCTTTCCGTGTAGAATAATTAATTCGTTGTGTCAACTCATTTCTTGGTTATGGCAACTAATCTTTTTTTTTTTCGTGTACAATAGTCGGAATGGTCCAAATTGTCGAGAAAAGTGATTTAGAAAAAATATGTGAGACATTGGCAAATATTTTTTTTCGAAAAATACCACGTAATTCAAGCTTTACGTAATAATTCAGGATGTTAAAAAAAACTTCAATTACGTAGAACTTCTCATTAAAAAATCTTGCCATTCTGCATAGGGTCTCAAAAATTTCGTAATTTCAAACAGAATTATTCCGTGAGTATATAAAAATGATTAAAAAAATGGCGGGTTTTTGAAAAATGATATTTTGTTGTTTAACTCTATAAAACGAAAATAACATTTTTTACATACATTATGTAGCTCTTCATTAACCGAACAAATTTGATCCTGGGCATTTTTTGACAGGTCTGTTAATTTTCAAGATATAAACGAATAAAAAAATATACATACCGAAAAATGTACGTTTTTTATAAAAATTCGTCTGTCGGAAATATCAGTCATAGCGGTAAAAAAAATACGTGTCTTTTCTTTGTTTTTAAAACAGAATAAAAAAAATCATAATCAGAATTACAAATTCATATGTAATCAGGAAAAATAATTTTTTCACCTTTTGGATGTTGAACCAATTAATAGATTTATAAAAATCCTTTACTCCATAATTAAAAAAACTTTGGAAATTGCTTCCTCATTATTATTGGATTTTTACAAATCTACCTCTATGAGGAAGCATATTAATCTATTTTGGCTTCCTCGTAGAGGAAGTTTTGTAAAAATCAAACAATAATGAGGAAGCAATTTGCAAAGTACTACTTTGCAGCCTTGTTTAAAAAAATTTTTAATGGCATTAGTTTTGAACCCCTTGACAGATTCTCGCCAGATTCGAACTGATGCTTAGTTTACCCACACTCTACTTGTGGACCAAATTTGAGCCCGATATCTTAAAAATTGCAAAAGTTAGAGCACAAAGAAAAAATGTAAAAAAATTTAAAAATGCCATATATTGTGAATCCTTTAACGGATTGACACCAAATTTAAACCCAAACACTATTTGATAACAGTCCACTTTTGATCCAAATTTGAGCCCGATATCTTAAAAATTGCGAGAGTTAGAGCCCGAACAAAAAATTCAAAATGCCATAAATTAAAAACCCCTTAACGGATTGACGTCACATTCACTCCCAAACTTTATTTAATAACAGTCTACTTGTGGACCAAATTTGAGTCCGATATCTTAAAAATTGCGAAAGTTAGAGCACAAAGAAAAAATGTCAAAAAATTTAAAAATGCCATATATTGTGAATCCTTTAACGGATTGACACCAAATTTAATTCCAAACACTATTTGATAACAGTCCACTTCTGATCCAAGTTTGAGCCGGATATCATAAAAATTGCGGGAGTTAGAGCCCAAGCTGACATTCTCCAAAAAATTCAAAATGCCATAAATTTTGAACACCTTGATGGATTAACTCCAAATTCAATCCCATACCTTGTTTAATGACAGTTTACTCGTAATTTAAATTTGAGCCCGATATCTTAAAAATTGCGACGGCTATCGTGCTAACAAAAAATTGTGCACATTCACACACACACACATACATTTTTTCTAAACCACTTTTCTCGACCTTTTAGACCATTCTGAGTGTCCTGACATGAAAATCTCGAAAAAAAAAAAATTTCATGAAAACAAAGCTTCCTCTTCCTTTTCCTAAGTCTTCCAGAGGAAGCAAAATTACGAATGTTGCTTATTATTCCACCGTGCAATTAGCTACTTTGCCGTACGACAAAAATCTAAAAATCGATTGCGGAACTAGTCTGTATGCTTTGTTGTGAAACAAAAAAAGAAAGTAGAGATGCGCCATAAAATAGAGCCCTCGTTTTAATTCAGAGCTTGAGCTTCGCACACCGTGTACTTCCCATTTCGTATCTATCCATCTCTCTTACCACTTGGAGCTCGAGCTCGTGAATGAGAAACGGAAGGTCTGGACGCCCGAGATCGGGACGCGAGAGGTGGCTATTAACCCAGCGTCGCTCGTAAAACCACGTGCCAGCAGTAAAACCGTTAAAAGGCTCGTTACGCGTTTGTATGTATATCTCTCTGTATGAATGCTCGGGAGTCCTTCTTTATCTTGCCTCCAGGCAAGTTCCTGAGGCTTCCGCACTACCACCACCAAGAGCCGCACTTGCTAAAACGTTCTTCAAGATGTTCCGAGTCCGAGAGACGTGAATGGACCTAGGCCGAGTAGTATTTATATTTTTTTCTTTACACTACCAACGGCAAGAGGATGTAGACAATAGAAACGAAGCCTACAATTGTTACTTCCTCTCCTGGCAAGATTCCAGAGCGAGAAGTACAGAAGTTTGCTTTTTTAAGACATACTACAGCAGTAAATTATCAAAATAGTCTAGTTATCTGATACTGATAAAACAAAACACGTTTCTGTAACAAAGTTTTTTAACTAAGAGGCATTGTAAAATTATATAGCGATTTTCAGCGAAAATATAGTACGGAGGAAGTACGAAGTTGGAGGAAAGTTTTTGAAAGTTTTATTGTATAAAATAGTTTGATAAAGTTAATGATTAAATTTCTCTTCTGTTGAAGAAGATTGGTGAGGTCGAGAAGGAACTGCTTCTGATGAACTTTATCAAATTGTACTTTTTAGAGTTATTGCTTGATAAGCAGTTATGTGTCTGTGACAACTAATTCGAGATTCGAGAGAATTGGGTCAGTTGATGGCCATCAAATTTTTGGACTCCATAGAAATAAAGTTTACTTGAGATTTAGCTTGGATATATAATTGATATTGAGACAAGAATCCTTTTTATTTTTTAATATTTTCGAAATTTTATATTTTACACATCGAGAGAAAAAGTTTCTTTGATTCAATGAAATTTCTTTAAAATTCCAACCTATGAAACATTTCTTTGAAATCAATGAAATAATATACTTAAGGTAATATATATATATATATATTTTCATGATCAGGAATTTGGTGAAGGAAACATTTTCCTTGAAACAAAGAACCATTTTTCAAAATGGTGAAACAATTTTTCTTTGAATCAATGAAAACTTCTCCTTCAGAGATGTTAAATGACCGTCATTTTCGACTTGAGTCAGTGACGCGTTATTATGATCGTCACGTGACGTCATTTTCAATTTTGCCGATTTTTCTAAGTAAAAATGAACGTCATGTTCATTTACGTCATGTCAAATAACCGTCATTTTCATTCACGTCATGTCACATAACCGTCATTTTCATTCACGTAATGTCATCTATATAGATGTAAAATGACGGTCACGATATTTTTTGTCATTTTTTCCGTTACGATGTGTTCATGCGCACCTTATTTTTCAGATCTTGGTCATTATTGTCATTTTAACACTCGTCATGTGACGGTTCTGTGACAGTCATATGACTGTCACGTGACGGTTACGTTTCGGCTTTACATCACGGGTCTCCTTGATTATGCTCATCAAATAAATATTTTTTTAAAGGCAATGAAATGTTCTCTTCGAAATTTAAACGCAACATTTCATTGGAAACAAATAAATATTTTATTGAAATCAAAGAAAAATATTTAATTTACCTATTCCTACGAATCAAGGAAACTTTTCCTCTCTATAAATAAATATATGAAGATACATAACAGATATATAATCAGCATATAATGCCGCAAAAGTTTCTATATCTAAAATATATCTCATACATAGTTTTCTATATATAAATAAATGAAGATATATCATAAATATATGACAACTACATAATGAGACGAAATATTCTGTATCTCGTAGATATAATCAGATAAATAAATATATGAAGATACATAACAGATATATAATCAGCATATAATGCAGCAAAAGTTTCTATATCCTTTATATATCTGAAATATATGTCATACATAGTTTGCTATATATAAATAAATGAAGATATATCATAAATATATGACAACTACATAATGTGACGAAATATTCTGTATCTCAAATGGATAATCAGATACATAAATATATGAAGATACATAACAGATATATAATCAGCAAATAATGCAGCAAAAGTTTCTATATCCTTTATATATCTGAAATATATCGCATATATAGTTTGCTATATATAAATAAATGTAGATATATCATAAATATATGACAACTACTTAATGAGACGAAATATTCTGTATCTCGTATATATAATCAGATAAATAAATATATGAAGATACATAACAGATATATAATCAGCATATAATGCAGCAAAAGGTTCTATATCCTTTATATATCTGAAATATATCTCATACATAGTTTTCTATATATAAATAAATGAAGATATATCATAAATATATGACAACTACTTAATGAGACGAAATATTCTGTATCTCGTATATATAATCAGATAAATAAATATATGAAGATACATAACAGATATATAATCAGCATATAATGCAGCAAAAGTTTCTATATCCTTTATATATCTAAAATATATCTCATACATAGTTTTCTATACATAAATAAATGAAGATATATCATAAATATATGACAATTACATAATGAGACGAAATAGTCTGTATCTCGTATTCAAAATCAGATCTAATTTATTTTCAGGGGTGAATACGCAGGGGAGAATTTTTTTTGACACAATTCCAACTGCTAGACGATATATACAATGAAAACGAAGCCCACAAATGTAACTTTCACATGGCAAACATGCATAACCAAAAGTACAAATGTTTGTTTCTTTAAGACATAAAATACAGCAATAAATGTTCACAATAGTCTAGTTAGCTGATACTACGATAAAACAAAACACGTTTCTGTAGCAAAGTTTCACAAGTAGAATTATAGTAAAATTATATAGCGATTTACAGTGAAAACAGCGACTCTAGGATGTACAAAGTTGAAGAAAAGTTTCAAAGTTTTATTGTATAAAATAGTTACGCAAAGTTAATGATTAAATTTTCCCTACCGTTGAAAATTGGCTGAGGACGAGAACGTGTTGCTTCGGATGAACTTTATCAACCTGTAGTTTTCCGAGTTATTGCTTGAAAACCAGCTATGGGGTCCAACCAACTCTTGGGTTAGACATCAGCTTCTCAAATACCGTGAAAGCTTTGAGGTTTCTTCGTACAGAAGTGGAACGAAAGAACACAGCATGAGCTGAACACGAGGTCGTCACAGACTTTCGCAAAAGTTGACTCTTATGAATATTAAAAAATCGTAACGAGAGGGAAACTGCGGAGGCGGAGGGTCCTTGGAACTGTCGAGGACTACCCTTCGTTCATACTTGATGGTTCGAGGGTTCAACGAGACGAAAGGGATGGAAGGGAGGGAAACTTAAGCCCTGGCGTATCGTCCTTGCAGTCCTCCTTCGCAACCCAATGCTTAATGCTATATATAGCGCACTCGGTGCTGCGTCGGTGGTAAATGAAGATGCGACTTGGGAAATATGCGCGGAGAACGCTGTAGTAGCGTGAATGAACAGCTCTGTGGCAACGTTGGTATATCAGAAACGAGCTGGAGCTCGAATGAACAGGATAACAGAGCGCAAGAGAGGAAACCTTCCGCAGAGTCGACAGGTCTCCGTTCCAAGCCGAGGGGCTCCGAGCCCCGAAGCATTTACCTAAGAACCCACTTTGTATTCCCAAGTCGACCGGTTGTTTAAAATAATCATCCGCGGAGAGACAGAGAAAACTTGAAGGAACGAGAAGGTTTTCCAAGACAAAGGGAGTGGAAGGTTTTCGAAGAGGAAAAAAAAAATAAAAATGAGAAAACACTATCCTGGCGTCGTGACTGAGATCCACAATTTTCTACTCATTCATCGTCAACTGAGTGAAGGAAACATTCATTGGTTTTGTAAATAAACAGGACTTATTTTGGCTTGGAGAAAAATTCAGTTCAATATGCAATACGTTAATATTGTTTTGGGGAATTTGACACATTTTGTATGGGTTGTTTTTGGTTATGTTAGGTTTTAAAAATTATTTGGGTGTAAGAGAAAAAAATTTAGAGTACTCACAAGTATTCGATTCTTGGAAGCAAATTTGCTTTTCTTAAAAAATATTTCATCCATTCTGCAGAATATTGGTGAATTTAAATGAATCTGTTTCTTAACATTTAATATTTATTGAACTTAAAATGAACGGGAAAACACTATCTTAGCATCGTGACTGAGATACACGATTTTCTACTCATTCGTCGTCAACTGGATAAGAGAAACATTTATTAGTTCTGTAAATAAACAGGATTTATACCGACTCGAAGGAAAATCCAGTTTAAACACTATAAATTAATATTGTTTTATGGAATTGGACATACTTCATAGAAAATCGCGAATGCGTCTTCATTCGTCTTTCATAATGTTTACTTTTAAAAGATTGTCCATTAGTAAGAGAAAAAATTCCTGAGTACAAGTATTAAATTCTTTGAAACAAATTTTGTTTTTCTAAAAAACAATTGCAACAATTCTGCACAAAACTGATTGGTTAATTTTCTCAATATTCGAAACAATACTTCGCATTTATAAATAAATCTATTTGTTCAGTTAAAAAATTTTTCCCCCTCATTGGAGAATCAAAAAAACAATCTCTGACCAATCTGGTGATCATAGATATTAAGGTGTCAATAACTGCACTAAATTCTCGTCCCACAAAGAAAAAAATCATCAATTTTTGCTGCTTCGAGTCCGAATCGATAAAGCGAAACTTTTCGGCTGGAGAAAGCAGTCTCGTTAAACTGTGACTTTTCTTAATTCAATTACGTTTCGCCGTGTACGGGGTGGTAAATTTTTTTTCCAAAAAATATTTCATTACATCTGCCCAAAATTGATTGGATAATTTTCTCAATAATCGAAACAACAATTCGAATTTATAAATAGATTCGTTTCTTCACATTTTATTTATTTTTCCTCTCACTGGAGAATCAAAAAACAATCTCTGAGCAATATGGTGATCATAGACGTTAAGGTGTCAATAACTGCTCTAAATTCTCGTCCCACAAAAGGAAAAATCATCAATTTTTGCTGCTTCGAGTCGGAATCGATAAAGCGAAACTTTCCGACTGGAGAAGGCAGTCTCGTTAAACTACGACTTTTCTCAGTCCGTTAATTCAATTACGTTTCTCCGTGTACGCGGTGGTAAATTTTCTTTCCAAAAAATATTTCATTACATCTGCCCAAAATTGATTCGATAATTTTCGTAATAATCGAAATAACAATTAGAATTTATAAATAAATTTGTTTCTTCACATTTTATTTTTTTCCCCCTCGCTGGAGAATCAAAAAACAATCTCTGACCAATCTGGTGATCATAGATATTAAGGTGTCAATAACTGCACTAAATTCTCGTCCCACAAAGAAAAAAATCATCAATTTTTGCTGCTTCGAGTCCGAATCGATAAAGCGAAACTTTTCGGCTGAAGAAAGCAGTCTCGTTAAACTGTGACTTTTCTTAATTCAATTACGTTTCGCCGTGTACGGGGTGGTAAATTTTTTTTCCAAAAAATATTTCATTACATCTGCCCAAAATTGATTGGATAATTTTCTCAATAATCGAAACAACAATTCGAATTTATAAATAGATTTGTTTCTTCACATTTTATTTATTTTTCCTCTCACTGGAGAATCAAAAAACAATCTCTGAGCAATATGGTGATCATAGACGTTAAGGTGTCAATAACTGCGCTAAATTCTCGTCCCACAAAAGGAAAAATCATCAATTTTTGCTGCTTCGAGTCGAAATCGATAAAGCGAAACTTTTCGACTGGAGAAGGCAGTCTCGTTAAACTACGACTTTTCTCAGTCCGTTAATTCAATTTCGCCGTGTACCTAAATTTTTTTTCCAAAAAATATTTCATTAAAATCGGCCCAAAATTCATTAAATAATTTTCTCAATAATCGAAACAACAATTCGAATTTATAAATAAATTTGTTTCTTCACATTTTATTTTTTTCCCCCTCGCTGGAGAATCAAAAAACAATCTCTGACCAATCTGGTGATCATAGATATTAAGGTGTCAATAACTGCGCTAAATTCTCGTCCCACGAAAGGAAAAATCATCAATTTTTGCTGCTTCGAGTCGGAATCGATAAAGCGAAACTTTTCAACTGGAGAAAACAGTCTCGTTAAACTACGACTTTTCTCAGTCCGTTAATTCAATTACGTTTCTCCGAGTACGCGGTGGTAAATTTTCTTTCCAAAAAATATTTCATTACATCTGCCCAAAATTGATTGGATAATTTTCTCAATAATCGAAATAACAATTAGAATTTATAAATAGATTTGTTTCTTCACATTTTATTTATTTTTCCTCTCACTGGAAAATCAAAAAACAATTTCTGATCAATCTAGTGATCATAGACGTTAAGGTGTCAATAACTGCGCTAAATTCTTGTCCCACGAAAGGAAAAATCATCAATTTTTGCTGCTTCAAGTCGAAATCGATAAAGCGAAACTTTTCGGCTGGAGAAAGCAGTCTCGTTAAACTGCGACTTTTCTCAGTCCGTTAATTCAATTACGTTTCGCCGTGTGCGGGGTGGTAGACCAAGTTTTCTTTTACTCGGAGTACAGCGAAAGAATAAGAGAGGGTAAGAGAGGGTGAAGCGCGCGGGCTGTGATCTCGAAGCGGAAATCAGAGACAGCCCGATTCTTATCCCCCTGGTGGCGCCATACTTCGCACCCGCGGAGAGTAGGATGAGTAGCAAGAAGGGTGTGTAGAAATCCCCAGCAACGACCACCATCCCAACTCCCGATATCCGCAAAAGGGAAACCAGCCGGAGGCCTGTGCATTATCCTATCCAAAGTTTTCCCGACTACTTCGCCTGGGCCTCGGGGGGGATGGCGAATTTTATGTTCCTCGAAGCAGAAAGTTTTTCATCCCTTCCTTCTCCCCTTCGAATACTCCTTTTCCTTCATCATCGTGGCATATATATATACCCTCAGTGCCACGTCGAAGAAACACGGTGAGGCTCACGATTCCTCAAGCCGCGACGTCGAGTCCGCCAACACCATCGGCGCCGCGGCATACATAGAATATCCCCGAAGTGGAGGACCAGTTACATAATTTATAACCAAGACGAACGAACGAACAGAACGAACAGAACGAATTATTTGCTCGAGCACGCCCGGAAATTCTGTCAAAGTCTCGCTATACTTCCGTTACTATGTATGTCCAACCAGCCGACGAGAACTTCGACAACAGAACTGCTGATTCGTATTACAGACCCAGAGTGTGTTATACATACACTTGGTATTTCTTCTGCACTTCGAATCGTCCAACTGTTTTGAGTGTATACTGCAGTTTCGTAAAGTTCGGTATTCACTGTGGAATCAACTTTTGGAATTGTTCCGCACGTGCTTCCTTTAACGAAATTGTCGAGTTACTTCGGCTAAAGACGTCAAAGGAGGTCACTGGTGTTAACGGCTAAGGGAATGTATCTTTGACCGCAAAGTTTTTGATGCACTTGATAACATATATGGTAAATAACCTGAGGGGAAGTCGTGTGTTATATTCTAGCACCTAAGAGTTCCACTCTTCTTGCGGGTCTGCTACGCATCCTGGATTACCGGGTCAGCGTTATTTCTACGAAGTAATCATCGTCCTCTTATGCTTCCTCGCGCGCGAATGCGACTATACACTATCATACAGTACGGGAAAACTGTTGCTAGTCATATGTAGTAGCACACACTGGCGGAACGCGGGCCGTTGGTTATACTTGTAATGCAGTGGTGGCTTCACGCCTGCGGCAAAAGACACACGTAACAAGTACATAAGTACAAGAGATGTAGAACGATGCTAGTTGCGGAGGAGTAGAATGGAAGACTATATAAAGAAGAAGAATATGTATGCAAAAGAAAGAGCAAGGCAGCTCTTGTTGGCCGACTTTAAGTCTCAGAACGTTGATCCTAGTCTCAGAATCCGTGCAGCATGTAACGAAGTGTCTAGACTCCGTACAGCGACGATCATCATAGGAAGATTCTGCAGTGTGTCTTCATTCAAGATAACTTCATTTTCAAGTTAACAACTTTTCTCAACAAACCACAAACTTGTTAGTCTGTCATCAAGAAACATTTGGAGTACGACATCATAAAGTGTACAAAACGAGCTGTTAGTTAACTGCTGAAACAGCCATTCAAAGTTTATCTGGAACTACGAAATGCCATATGGAATACTAATTTCCAGTTCAGGATGAAGTTACAGTAATGTTAATTCTATAGAATGCTACTGTTTATTCATTGGTTTTGTGTGTATGTCAAAGAAAGAATAATACACCTTTTTGTGGCTGACTATAAGAAGCGTACAAAATGAATTATTTGTTAAACCCCATATGGATGGTCTTGAATATTCAAAAGTTACTTGTTTTCACTTTCATGTAGTTACAGTAATCTGACGTTGATAGAATGTCACACTTTGCTCATTGGTCTCATAGTGTCTTTTTCCAGTGACTTTATTTCATAGGACAATTTAGTTTTCAGGATTATCATAGCATTTGATTGGATGCCCAACAATAGTGCCGTTGATCTCACCCTCTTACCACAATACTTTGAGACCCTCGAAGCGAATAATCGGATTGCAGTAATATTCAATGCACCGCCGGCAATTGTTGAATTTAGGAAGACTTTGTAGTGTGTCTGTACCCAAAACAACTTCGTTTGCAAGTTAAGGACTTTTCTCAACAAACCACAAACTTGTTAGCCTGTCATCAAGAAACAAGAGCATGACATCATAAATCGTACAAAACGAGTTGTTAGTTAACTGCTTCGAAACAACCATTCAAAGTTTATCTGGAACTACGAAATGCCATATGGATTACTGATTTCCAATTCAGGATCAAGTTACAGTAATGTCCCTTTTATGGAATGCCGCTTTTTGTTCATTCGTTTCGCATGTATGCCAAAGAAAGAAAAATCCATCTTTTAGTGACCGACACCAATTGTAAGAAGCGCACAAAACAAATTATTTGTTAATTTCCCATCAGACATGCAACCTCCTGAAGCTGAATCTGAAAACGCTATATCTCCGCCGGTCTTGAATATTCCAAGATTTCTTGTTTCCACTTCCATCTGACGTTACAGTAATCCTACTTTGATAAAATGTCACTGTTTGCTCATTGATCTCACAGTGTCTCATTCCAGTTAATCAATTTCATAGGACAATTTACTTTCCAGGATGATCATAGCATTTGATCGGGTCCCAACAATAGTACCGTTGATCTTACTCTTTTACTACAATACTTTGAGACGAAGCGAATGACCGGATCCCTGTAATGTTCAATGCACCGCCGGCAACAGTTAAATTTAAATCAGTCGGAATCTAATAGTGCACTCGTGCGGGCACGTGTTATGCTCTAACTAGGATGCGTGCAGAAGGCTTGTATATCCCGAGTGAATGTCCGGAGAATTGAGGACAGGTAAGGACGAACCGCTCCCGGGCTATCCACGCCCGAGACGCGATCAAAAAGAACGAAAAAGGATAACAGGAATGAGTAACGAAGTTGCGTAATACGTACAGTGAAGAGCTGCATGGACATGCAGCGGTAAAAGCACGAGCTACGAGGCGATGACGAGACGGACACGATGGTAGACTACATCGGAGAATGAGAAAAGGGACATGTATGAGACGACGCGTGGGCGAGACCAGTCACGACGAACCGCGTATGAGACGTGACTGAAAAGCGCTCTTGGCGATTGCCTATCCTCATGTCTGGTCTTGGGATAGCGGTGCAAAATGGGCGACTAGGGTCTGGCTACATAGTTGCGCAGTACTGCAGCATCAATGCTCTTGAGGACGCGAGCATACTCCTCGGGAGATGCATGAAGAATGAGCGATGTAGTTGTTGACCTCCAGTCGGTGATTGGTCGGCTAACAGCGAATATACTGTTAGGGATATTAGCCAGAATGAGACAAAGTCATGCCGATGGCTATGATGACAATCATTCTTCACTTAATAACCAACAAGACTTTACTAGTTAACCTACTGTACCAAGATCCGTTTCAATATTTTATTCAACCGTTAACGTGGACACTTGAACGCCCAAGGCTCTTGAATGATGACAGATAGGTGTTGCAGAAGTGTTTTCCAGTGCCGCCGTCTTTGCATACAGCTGTAAACACAACTGGCAGGAGTAACATTGCTGTACGACGACCAGTTTTCAATCATATTGGGCATACATTTCAAACAATGACACAGAACCTGATGATTATACACGTCTATTTTACAATGTCCTCACATAGTTGTGGGGTACTGCAGCATTAGTGCTCTTGAGGACATGAGCATACTAATCGGGAGATGTATAAAGAGTAAAGAATGTAATTGATGATCTCCAGTTAGTGAATGTTCAGCTAACACCAAATAGATTGTTAAATATACTATACTCAGAAAAAGACTTGGTTAGACCTACCAAAAACTTGGTTAAAAATGTTACCAAGAAAACTCGGTAGGCCCAATCAAGTTATTGGTCCAAATAACCAAGGATTTGGTAAGACAACCAAGTATTTAGTACGCCTCGCCAATAACTTGGTTACACCTTCCATTTTTTTCTTCGTCAAATTTTTAACCAAGATTTTAACCAAGATTTTAACCAAGATTTTAACCAAGATTTTAACCAAGATTTTAACCAAGATTTTAACCAAGATTTTAACCAAGATTTTAACCAAGATTTTAACCAAGATTTTAACCAAGATTTTAACCAAGATTTTAACCAAGATTTTAACCAAGATTTTAACCAAGATTTTAACCAAGATTTTAACCAAGATTTTAACCAAGATTTTAACCAAGATTTTAACCAAGATTTTAACCAAGATTTTAACCAAGATTTTAAACAAGATTTTAACCAAGATTTTAACCAAGATTTTAACCAAGATTTTAACCAAGAGTCAGCCCAATCGTGTCTTTTTCTCAGTGTACACGGGAAGAAAGTTTTGGTTGGAACAACCAAGTGCTATGGTTATATATGCGCCAGACGATTAATTGATTGGACCAACCAAGTAATTAGTTAGGCTACCAATTTCTGGGTTGGTCTAACCAAGTCACTTGGTTAGCTTACCAAGTCACTTGGTTGGCCTAACCAAGTCATTTGGTTAGCTTACTAAGTCACTTGGTTGGCCTAATCAAGTCATTTGGTTAGCTTACCAAGTCACTTGGTTGGCCTAACCAAGTCATTTGGTTAGCTTACCAAGTCACTTGGTTGGCCTAACCAAGTCATTTGGTTAGCTTACCAAGTCACTTGGTTGGCCTAACCAAGTCATTTGGTTAGCTTACCAAGTCTCTTGGTTAGTCCAACCAAGAGATTGGTAGCCTAACAAATTACTTGGTTGGTCTAACCAATTAATCTTCCGGCGCATATATAACCATAGCACTTGGTTGTTTCAACCAAGCCTTACTTTCCGTGTAGCCAGAAAAAAACTCCTGCTAATAGCTTTGATGACGATTGTATCCTTTCTAAAGAATCAAAAAGACTTAACCAGTTAACCCACTGTCCTAAGATCCTTTTGGACATTTCATTCAACCATAAACGTGGACATCTAAACTTAAGAACGCCGAAGGCTCTTCAATGACGACAAGACGGTGTCGCTGAAGTGTTTTCCATCATGGCTGTCCTCACAGTCAGCTGTAGAGTCAACCTAGGTGAGTAAAGTTGTTGTGTGGCTTTGCTGCGCATCTGCTTGGTGTAGTCATCCAGTTATCAATGGAATCGAGCAGACGTATGAAGCAAAGCTACCGAGCCTAATGCCAATGCGAGTCGGACTTTGCTATATCGTGTTCACCGTTAACTCACCCTGACTGGATGAACACATCGCTGAATGTTGCAGCAGCATCCGAGTGCACCTACAACTTGGGTGTGCTCGGACGGATTAAATAAAAGCAGACGCCGTACGAGCACCCACGCATCAGGCATCATTACAGCATTGTACAACTGGGATATAATGTCATTACGGTGGATGTTACGGCTTCTGCAATGAGCTCAAGCGGTATAATCGCTACTTACATTTTACATTGGCTCATGTTAAACGCGTATGAAGAGATCGGGGCGTGTTGAATCAAATGCATGTTGATGATGGTGAAAAACTTTATTTTCATTTTGTGTATGGAATTTCTAACATTGTGCTGATTTTTGTCTTGCATTGATCAAACATTTGTGATATCCTATGTTGGAATTATTATGTATTGGCTTTGTTTGTCGCTTGTTATCTACTCTTAGGAATTTTCATGATTCCCTATTTTGCGTCTTTTCAGGTGCAACTTGGATCAAGCCAAATGAAGAATCAATACAGTTAGCAGTTCATTGATATTTCAAAACCATAATTATCTTTGCATGGTCAAATATATACCGAATGTGATGATCTAAAATTTCCCTAGTTTGTTAAATCCAATTGACATTGTCATAAGTTTGTAGTTCAAAAATTCAAGAAAGCTGTACCAAACTTCATCACAATAGAGCTGCAAAAATATTCAAATAAACTGAGTCTTCATTCAACTAATAACAACAAAAAATCTATGTACTTTTATGTCTTATATGAATATAAGAAAATGCTTAAAAAATTGCTCTTTACAAACTGAATTAATTAGCCCCGGTCAACATCAAGTTTTGTGGGGACTGAATGAGTTTTTTTGTCATCAGGCTGAATTTGCATTTACCGCTCGTTTATAGAATTTTATGAATGTTTCAAGACGAGAGATCAAAGTATGGGTACGGAGACTGTATAATTAGTGTGGAATTCCGTGTGATAATATGTTCGACCGTTTTAATTGTGCGCACACAACTTTGTCGTGGTCAACCTCGTCATCATTGTGGTCGTGTGTCGCACATTAAAACCGGGCTGTGATGCGTTGACGAGCTAGATATATCGCGATGCCTTGGGGGTCTTGCCATACGAGTTGTGGGAACTTGAAATACACAAAGACAGCGTGTGTACAGACATGAAACATTCAGGTTGGTGTCTGCGCAGCATTAAGCGCCGGTACGTCGAGAATTTCTTCTCCTTCATACGGGAGATAGACCGGGGCAGGGTTAACGAGTTACGCATAGGTGCCCCTATTCTTCTTATGAATATACTATATATGTGCACTCAACGACAGAAAAACTTGCACCTTCAACTTACATAGATGTGGAATTTGTATAATATGGTCAATTTTAGTATTGTGTCAAGGTTTTCTTAGCATTTCATCTGAATTTTTTATACTTCGACCCTGACCCCCTCCAATAAATTGGACAATTTTTTATCAAAAAGTATTTTGAAAAAGAAAAGACACGTATTTTTTTGTTTGTCGCTACGACCGATATTTTCGGGAGACGAATTTTTGTAAAAATTTCAATTTTTCGGTGTTTATATATTTTTATTCGTTATTATCTTGAAAATTTACAATCCTGTAAAAGAATGTCATAACATTTTGGGATTAGCGAGAGAGTACCTAAAATTCTTATTTAATTTTAGTATTTATATTTATATTTATATTTATATTTATATTTATATTTATATTTATATTTATATTTATATTTATATTTATATTTATATTTATATTTATATTTATATTTATATTTATATTTATATTTATATTTATATTTATATTTATATTTATATTTATATTTATATTTATATTTATATTTATATTTATATTTATATTTATATTTATATTTATATTTATATTTATATTTATATTTATATTTATATTTATATTTATATTTATATTTATATTTATATTTATGTACCTAAAATTAAATAAGAATTTCGTTAATCTCTCGCTAATCCCAAAATGTTATCCCGATTATTATTTAATGTTAGTTAATTCATGTAGGAAATTGTAGCCAAATATCTCTTAAATTATTTTTATTTATATATTTATTTATTAGCGTAATTCTTATTTAATTGTCACAAACGTTGAGCTATTCAATTATTTTTTTAATTCTCTTTTATGAGAAAGCGAAAATCAATATTGATAATACTTCACAATGGATTTATAAAAGATAGAAAAAATTAACGAAGCAATTCGTAACGCAAGTTGATTGCACTCACGTATAACGTACTAAATATATAGACAAAGTTAATTTAATCCCCTAAGAATACAAGAATCTCAACAGACAGATTAACGGATGCAAAGTCCATAGTAAAAATGCACTGTTGTTGCAAATATGTATATCGAGCATCGTTATCGCTCATGTTATACATCTCGATCAATATCCAATACGAGAAAAGCTAGTTATATTAATTGGCAATCATTCGCGTGCGCAATACTATATAGACATTGTAAATGTCCGGCTGCACGTTTTGATATTGAATTTTCTCTGGTATTCGTCCTTCTCTCGCTGTCCTTCGACCGGGCCATTCGGCGTCTATACCATTGTCAACCGGAAATACACATCCAACCCAACATCGAGCCAATGCTACTCTTGCAAAGATACATGTACATACATAGCAGAACATCACACTTACACAATTGCACGGACAGGAACGAAATTGCGTAACTCACGTTGGATATTGCGAATCGAGTCTCGTTCTCGCAATGTGAAAGAGATTCACGTGTACGCAGCATCCACGTGATATACATACTAGTTGGAGTAACACAAACGCACAATGCCCGTCGATTTCCCAAACGAAATTGCAAACCCAGCAAAAAGCGTTCAAATGTATCAATTACCGGCTGTCAGTGACTGCTGTCACTGCCGAACCAATGAGGAATTTTATTCGATGATACACCCGGCCAATACTCTTCATTGCAATGCTTTTGTAATTTCATTTAATTCTCATGAATAATATATATAGCTTTCCCCTCTTTTGTGGAATATATATTTAACAATCGGCAATAATAGAATCTGATAGTATCCAAAATATTTGTTGGTGTCACTAACTGTGGGAAATTATATAAAAGGAATTAATAATCCTAAAAAATGTTCATTCGGTGTCTAAAATTCAGGCATATTTAATATATGACATTTATATTTCAAAATATTACATTTAATTAAATATTAATATTTTAGAATATTAAATTTAATCGAATATTAATATTTTTTAATATTACATTCAATTAAATATTGATATTTTTTAATATTAAATTCAATTAAATATTAATATTTTTAAATATTAAATTTAATTAAATATTGATATTTTTTAATATTAAATTCAATTAAATATTGATATTTTTAAATATTAAATTCAATTAAATATTAATATTTTTAAATATTAAATTCAATTAAATATTAATATTTTTTTAATATTAAATATAATTAAATATTGATATTTTTAAATATTAAATTCAATTAAATATTAATATTTTTAAATATTAAATTAAATTAAATATTAATATTTTTAAATATTAAATTTAATTAAATATTGATATTTTTAAATATTAAATTCAATTAAATATTAATATTTAAAAATGATAATAATCAGCAATTATAATTTTTTTTAAACTTCCTATTTTCTACTGAAATTGGTTGCCGCAATTATTTTTTTTTTCAGCAGACTTTTTTTTCTCATGGCTAACCAAAAAAACGTCACTTTCGCCACGCGCTGTAGGTACGAAAAGGATCCTTTTTGTGCACGTGTTAGAAAAAGTAAAATAAATCCTCGAATATATTATTATCGTTGTTTATGAAGAAGAATTCAGGTATAAAGCTCGCAAAGTTTCCGAACACATTTTTTTATACGAATATTAAGCCTCTCTGAAATAGAACGTGTGGAATGAGCGAAAATGTTCCTGCAACGAATGATCATTGATGGACACAGTTGGAGGATCGATGAGAGCACTCCCACGTAAAGAGAGGGTTGGGAAAAAAAGGAGAAATGAATTCCATTGGCGATGGGGCTGTCTGTGGGCAAGGTCAGGGGGAGGGGAGGGGTGGGCTGTGTGTGCAATCAATTCTCATTCACAGGAAAGCCGATCGGAGGGACGTGTGGGCGTTCCATCGAAAAGTCGCGTTAGGTTGAAAACAGACCGACTCTACATGTATATATATGCGATGTGTGGAAGCCCCGTAGCAAATGTTTCTGTGCAATCGTGAAAAAGGCAGCTTGTCAACGAACTTTGAGCGTGAACGTTCAATCGTGATGCTGATAGCTGTTTGCACTTATATACAGACCATTCCGTACATATTTCCAGATTTTTTTCATCAGTCATAGCAATTTTCAATGTCCTCATTTTTATCACAATTTCAGCTCAAAGGAAAATCGAAAATTTTCATACATTTTTTTTTCAACTTTTTTTTTATTCCAATCTTTTTATGAACGAAAAAGTTCATTAATATTGAACAAACATTCAACGGGGAAAGTTCTAGTTTGCCACTTTTTTCGTTACCCTTATATTGAAAAATTCAACATCACGTGAAATGCGAACCACTTTGCCAATCATCACCAAATTTGGTACGTAGCAGCACTGAATGTTATTTTTTGACTGTAGAAAAATTCAGTTGATTTGGTGAAATTTGACGTGAGTTAGACCAAAGTGGCCATTTTTTCAAAAAATTCAAAATTCCATCAAAACCGAACTTTTTTACAAATGCATCCCAAATTCAATACCGATGGTCCTTTAATATAGCTTCATTTATAAAAAATTATTTAACTCTATACCTAAAAATTTTCGGGAGCTGGAGCGCCTGGAGACATTTTTCGAAAAGTGGAAAGTTATATCAAATTTAAACTTATTTTTGAATTTTAAAAAAAATTATCACAATCAAAGGTGTCTATCAGCCCCACATGTGTGCAAAATTTCAACGCGATTGACCAACCCGTTCTTGACCACCAATTTTCTCGACATTTTGGACCATTTTGAGTGTCTTGATATGAAAAACACGAACAAAAAAAATTTCACGAGAACAAAGCTTTCTATATGAAGAAGCGGAATGATCTGAAATTAAGTTCGGAGAGTTGGAGTGCAATGCAATGGTACGTGGGCAATACATGGAGAACATATAACGCTGGATGAAAGTACGTAGTGAAGCTGCGAATGCGAATAATAGCTTTTTTGCAATTTTCAATGTCCTCATTTTTATCACAATTTCAGCTCAAAGGAAAATCGAAAATTTTCATACATTTTTTTTTTTTCAACTTTTTTTAAATTCCAATCTTTTTATTAACGAAAAAGTTCATTACTATTGAACAAACATTCAACGGGGAAAGTTCTAGTTTGCCACTTTTTTCGTTACCCTTATAGAGAAAAATTCAACATCACGTGAAATCCGAACCACTTTGCCAATCATCAGCAAATTTGGTACGTAGCAGCGCTGAATGTTATTTTTTGACTGTAGAAAAATTCAGTTGATTTGGTGAAATTTGACGTAAGTTAGAGCAAAGTGGCCATTTTTTTGAAAAATTCAAAATTCCATCAAAACCGAACTTTTTTACAAATGCATCCCAAATTCAATACCGATGGTCCTTTAATATAGCATGATTTATAAAAAATTATTTAACTCTATAGCTAAAAATTTTCGGGAGCTGGAGCGCCTGGAGACATTTTTCGAAAAGTGGCAAGTTATATCAAATTTAAATTTATTTTTGATTTTTTTCAAAAATTATCACAATCAAAGGTATCTATCAGCCCCACAAGTGTGCCAAATTTCAACCCGATTGTCCAATCCGTTCTTGATCACCAATTTTCTTGACATTTTGGACCATTTTGAGTGTCTTGATATGAAGAACACGAACAAAAAAAATTTCACGAGAACAAAGCTTTCTATATGAAGAAGCGCAATGATCTGAAATTAAGTTCGGAGAGTTGGAGTGCAATGCAATGATACGTGGGCAATACATGGAGAACATATAACGCTGGATGAAAGTACGTAGTGAAGCTGCGAATGCGAGTAATAGCTTTTTTGCAATTTTCAATGTCCTCATTTTTATCACAATTTCAGCTGAAAGAAAAATCGAAAAATTTCATACATTTTTTTTTCAACTTTTTTTTAATTTCAATCTTTTTATTAACGAAAAAGTTCATTAATATTGAACAAACATTCAACGGGGAAAGTTCTAGTTTGCCACTTTTTTCGTTACCCTTATAGAGAAAAATTCAACATCACGTGAAATCCGAACCACTTTGCCAATCATCACCAAATTTGGTACGTAGCAGCGCTGAATGTTATTTTATAACTGTAGAAAAATTCAGTTGATTTGGTGAAATTTGACGTGAGTTAGAGCAAAGTGGCCATTTTTTTGAAAAATTCAAAATTCCATCAAAATCGAACTTTTTTATAAATGCATCCCAAATCCAATACCGATGGTCCTTTAATATAGCTTCATTTATAAAAAATTATTTAATTCTATAGCTAAAAATTTTCGGGAGCTGGAGCGCCTGGAGACATTTTTCGAAAAGTGGAAAGTTATATCAAATTTAAATTTATTTTTGAATTTTTTCAAAAATTATCACAATCAAAGGTATCTATCAGCCCCACATGTGTGCCAAATTTCAACCCGATTGTCCAATCCGTTCTTGATCACCAATTTTCTTGACATTTTGGACCATTTTGAGTGTCTTGATATGAAAAACAAGAACAAAAAAAATGTCACGAGAACAAAGCTTTCTATATGAAGAAGCGCAATGATCCGAAATTAAGTTCGGAGAGTTGGAGTGCAATACGTGGGCAATACATGGAGAACATATAACTCTGGATGAAAGTACGTAGTGAAGCTGCGAATGCGAATAATAGCTTTTTTGCATCCATTCAGTCTCAAGTGGCTCTCAATTCCCCGCAGATGAGAATGACTAACGCCTGTGCCTGTTTGATTCGTCGAGAGCCAGTGAATTCGCACCGTTGAAGTTTCCACGATTCATGGAACGTCACTGGGTATCACATTTTATGCAATAGTTGCAAAACATGCACGACATCAAGTCTAGAATATTTGCAATGGTAAAACAGACACACTGTTCAAAATACGGAATAGAGATTAACACCAACAAGCTCGGTATCTCCATTGAAAAAAGATTCGACCAAAATATCGGCAAATAATTGACAACTTTAATGAAAATTTTATAGCCACAGCAAAACTCCATTGCAGAATATATTCGTTAAAGCTAAAAAAAACAATGATGGGAGATTCCAATAAAATATGTATCAATAGCTTTTTGCAATGCATCGTGCTTTTTCTGTCAGAGAAAAAGTACATTTGAATATAACAATGCTTATACATCTGCAAGTATTGATCTTACTTTCAATACCTTTTGGCATTCTGAAAATTGTCTGCGGTGAAGATCCTCCGGGCAATGTGCATCAACATATTTTTCCTCGTCTTTCACTTTGTTCCATTTCCTTATTTCTTTCGAGAATAGATGAAAGTCAATGCAAAGGAAAGGCAGAAAAAGTCAAACAGTGTAGAAAGGGCGGTAAGCAAAGGTAAGTCATCGGTGCATTTGCTGTAGGGCTCACGGTGGAAGTCGAGATGGAAGATCTCCACTCGACGAAGACGAATCGGTCCATGGGTTCTTGGCGCTATTCCATCCGGGCGTGCAATTGCCTACGGGCAGTTTCTTCGGCGATTGTTGGCAAGAGCGAGGGAGTCACATTGAGCTTGGATCCAGTGTAACAAAATTGGATATCTTGGTGTGTCCTATGACGTTATGGTTAGTTGAAGATAGCTTCTGTCGACTCTGGAGGAACTGGACAAAAAGAGAATAGGAAAAAGAAAAAAAAAGAAAACAAGCTCAAGGGTTTGGTGCATCGATCAACATCTGTGACGGTTGCCGCCGAGCTACGACGTTGCTCGGGCTGTGCAACTGACGGGACACGCTCGAGAACCCTGCAAAATTGTAGCGCTTAGCGTCCATTAGTCCATCGTTCACTAGGAAAAATTTCAACGGTGAGCAACTTCACGAGGATCGCTTAGGACGCGGAAGTCGGACACAAAGTAGACTCCGGAGTTGAACATCGCGTCGAGGCGATCCCAGAACTCGGGGACACAATGAACTGCGCTTTGTGGTCAAGATATCTCACGCTGGCAGGTTCAATGAACGTTTGGACAAAAGAAGTTTGATAATTCACACTTCCACTTAGTTTCGTTTGGTGTGTTGGGATTGAATGGATAATCAACACACGGAGAGAAATAATTGGTTGATCCAACCAACTCGCGTGGCTAAATACAGTAGAAGTGACTAAGTTGGGTAGGTTAACCTATTTTTTGGTTGGACGCATGAACTAGCTGATTGTGACACCCAATTCGTTAGTTGCCAACCAATTAATTTGTTGGCCCATCTAACTGATTTGTCGTCCCAATTAAATGATTCATTTCTGTAACCAACAATCTTATTGTTCCAACTAATTTAATTTTGGCCTTGACTATCGTTCTTAAGTCATATATTCTACCTCAGAAAATATCAGTTACATGCCTTTTTACCATGATTTAAAAAAAAGTGACTTTTGTCCGTTTCCGATTCCAGAATTTACAGATCCGACTTCCGGTCGGAAAATCCGACCAAATTTTTTTTTCTTCAAGATATCGTATTTTGACCCTCACTATCGTTCTTAAGTCATATATTCTACCTCGGAAAACACCGGTTACATGCCTTTTTACCATGATTTAAAAAAAAAAGTGACTTTTGTTCGTTTCCGATTCCAGAATTCACGGATCCGACTTCCGGTCGGAAAATCCAACCTAAATTTTTTTTCTTCAAGATATCGAATTTTGGCCTTCACTATCGTTCTCAATTCGTATATTCTACCTCGGAAAACACCGGTTATATGCCTTTTTACCATGATTTTAAAAAAAGTGACTTTTGTTCGTTTCCGATTCCAGAATTCACGGATCCGACTTCCGGTCGGAAAATCCAACCTCAATTTTTTTTCTTCAAGATATCGTATTTTGACCCTCACTATCGTTCTCAAGTCGTATATTCTACCTCAGAAAACATCGGTTACATGCCTTTTTACCATGATTTTAAAAAAAGTAACTTTTCTCCGTTTCTGATTCCAGAATTTACAGATCCGACTTCCGGTCGGAAAATCCAACCTCAATTTTTATTCTTCAAGATATCGTATTTTGACCCTCACTATCGTTCTCAAGTCATATATTCTACCTCAGAAAACACCGTTTACATGCCTTTTTACCATGATTTAAAAAAAAAGTGACTTTTGTCCGTTACCGATTCCAGAATTCACAGATCCGACTTCCGGTCGGAAAATCCAACCAAGTTTTTTTTGCTTCAAGATATCGTATTTTGACCCTCACTATCGTTCTCAAGTCGTATATTCTACCTCAGAAAACATCGGTTACATGCTTCTTTACCATGATTTAAAAAAAAGTAACTTTTGTCCGTTTCCAATTCCAGAATTCACAGATCCGACTTCCGGTCAGAAAATCCAACCTAAATTTTTTTTCTTCAAGATATCGTGTTTTGACCCTCAATATCGTTCTCAAGTGGTATATTCTACCTCAGAAAACATTGATTACATGCCTTTTTACCACGATTTTAAAAAAAGTAACTTTTGTCCGTTTCTGATTCCAGAATTCGCAGATCCGACTTCCGGTCGGAAAATCCAACCTTAATTTTTTTCTTCAAGATATCGTATTTTGGCCATCACTATCGTTCTCAAGTCGTATATTCTACCTCAGAAAACACCGGTTACATTTTATTTTACCATGATTTTAAAAAAAGTGACTTTTATCCGTTTCCGATTCCAGAATTCACGGATCCGACTTCCGGTCGGAAAATCCAACCTAAATTTTTTTTCTTCAAGCTATCGTGTTTTGACCCTCGCCATCGTTCTTAAGTCGTATATTCTACCTCAGAAAACACGGGTTACATGACTTTTTACCATGATTTTTAAAAAAGTCACTTTTGTCCGTTTCTGATTCCAGAATTTACAGATCCGACTTCCGGTCGGAAAATCCAACCTAAATTTTTTTCTTCAAGATATCGTATTTTGACTCTCACTATCGTTCTCAAGTCGTATATTCTACCTCAGAAAACACCCGTTACATGCTATTTTACCGTGATTTTAGAAAAAGTGACTTTTATCCGTTTCCGATTCCAGAATTCACGGATCCGACTTTCGGTCGGAAAATCCAACCTAAATTTTTTTTCTTCAAGATATCGTATTTTGGCCTTTACTATCGTTCTCAACTTGTAAATTCTACCTCAGAAAACACCGGTTACATGCTATTTTCCCATGATTTAAAAAAAAAGTGGCTTTTGTCCGTTTCTGATTCCAGAATTTATAGATCCGTCTTCTGGTCGGATTGTGCTAATCCGATTGTTGCGTCCAGTTTGAATCGGTAAACAAACAACGAAGAATATCAGTTTGCGTACTAGTATTTACTATCTAAAAAGCAGATCACTGTATTGCAGTCCCTATACCGTTGCAGTTATTCCGTATCGAGATGAGAATCCACTGGTGCGTCGTTCTCTTGTTGATCCCAAGTATATCAAGGTGCTTGAACGCGGATGATCAATCCGAGAACTAGAAGTCCCACGAGTCTTCAACTATATATATATATAGAAGACACGGCGGTATTTGCTGAAGAGTGATGTACTACTGCATCGAATCGATATGCGCATTAGTATACCTATAACTTATTTTCTGGAGATACTGACAGGCTCTGAGATGGGGAGATAGATGCCATGAAAAATATAATGGAGCATAGTACACTCGTGCAGCTACATGCCGATAACAATATGCTGCACAACTTTTTACACCTGTCTCGGCTCGTCAGTTTGTTTGCTTGTTTTTCTTCCCTTTTCCACAGTGTCGTTGACGCTGGACTCACAAGAGTAATTTACCCGGTCTCTGCGCTCGCCTCTTTGAAACGTTGAATCCAACTTTGCTTTCTCCATTTCTACATCAGCCTTCTTCACGCTTTTCCACATAAATTTCACCGCGTATATATGCAGCCAGTTGAATTCTCGCAATTGCAAATTAAAAGCGTATGAAATTTATATGGAGATTCCGACTATCCGACTTGAAGCTGTTGAATGCAGCAAGTGTACGAGATGAAAAATACGCAAAAGGCCTTCGAGTGCATCGCTTATTTTGCACTCGAAGTCACTGTACCGCGTATACGCGGCGGTGCTGTTGAATCTGGAGAATGAGAAGCACGTACAACGGCTCGGGCGTTTCTCATGTAAGTGCATGCTGCGTGGATCAAAGAAGTATGTAGTAAAAAAAGTATTGAGAAAGATCTGAAAACGTGGAATAAGCTGCTCACTGTACTTAAACTTGTATGAGAAACTGCATTAGGGAAGAGGCAGTATGAACCACAGAAAGGGAAGACCATGCTTCTGGAGTGCTTTGTAAATACACACAGACCGCACGCTTGACGAATCGTTTGTCGACAAACAAAACAACCTCGACAGCAGCGGCACAACCAGTTTCTTCATTAATTAATTTTTTTATAGTGAACTAGTATTAGAGACAAACTCCATGCCATTCAGATTGTTTGATGTCGGAGATCAGGACAAAACTCTCTTCACTTATGACGAATCTATTGCGAATTCTGATGATCTACAATATTGGAAAAAAAAAATTCGAGATGCATTAGCATCTCTCTAGTTTGATTTGTTCCATTAACTTTTTCCTGTCTAATTCATGCTCCATTAATTTTTTCCGATTGAATAATGTTCCGTTAAGTTTTGAGTAAATATAATGGTTTTTCACTGTCAGTTAACCATGAAATGAAAAATGTATTTACTTTAAAAAAAAACAAGTGTAAAGTCATTGAATAAAAGCAATTTCTCGAAACACGCAAACCCAGTGACAACACAGTAGCAGATTGATTAAACGAGTCCTAGGGACAAGGGAATACTCGAAGCAAACGGACAATGTTCGAAATGCTCGTTGATTCACACATGGTCGGGAGTTTCCAGAGGGACACTGTTCGAATTGGACGCACAGTCACGACGAGAGCTCGAGAGTCGTATATGGAACAAAACCGTGCAACACGGAGAGTGCCGCTGCTAAGAGAGCTCGAGAACGCGGTACATATACGCAGAGAGGTACGTGGAAAGTTGTCGGGGCGTACGGTCAAGCGAGTGGGTCAATGGGTCCGTTGGGGGGTAGCACACTGGGCAATCGTCGAGCGTGGTAGCAGAATGTCGTTCACCAGTAGTACACGGTAAACCCTTTCTGTCTCGCTCTTTCTCACCAGATTTCTATCCGACTCTCCACTGATTGAACCTAGTATGGCTTCCTACCTCCACTGTCCTCAATATAGGGAACTCTTCCTATACCGTCAGCTTGTCCAACTGGCAATTCTAGCAGTGAGTTAAGTCCCTAAATGAAATCACACCCAACGCCAGAACAGCAGGTAGAAATATCTTGAACGGAAAATGAATATCATAGTAGGGTAACAGGGCGAAGGGCTAATTATAATATCAATACCATGTGAGATTAATTAGCTTGACATTCTAGTGGACCCGAGCAGAAATTAATTCAAATTGCCTGAAGTACCATCAGGTTCGGATGAGGCATCGGTTAGACATGCCTGTTCAGCCAAATAAGGCCCTGGTCCTGCCCGGAATATGTAACGATATAATATTTCAAAACTGGATAGCCTGAAATATTCCCCATCAGGCATCGATTGGACTTTCCTGATCCGGTTAGCTAAATGAGGTCCCAACCCCGCCCGGATCATGTATAGGTACAACATTTTAAATGTGGTTAGACTACAGTTTTCTGTTACTTAGGACTTAGGACCGGATAGAGCCGCCTTATCCGAACCCGATTACTAATTAAGAAAAACCTGATGAGACTCGGACCTCAGCCAGAACAAATTTCTGCTCGAGGAGCAGACACTCCGCTTTAGGTCCTTTAGGTTCTTTTGGTTCTTTTGGTTCTTTTGGTTCTTTTGGTTCTTTAGATTCTTTAGGGTATATATAGGGAACTCTTTCTATACCGTCAGCTTGTCCAACTGGCAATTCTAGCAGTGAGTTAAGTCCCTAAATGAAATCACACCCAACGCCAGAACAGCAGGTAGAAATATCTTGACCGGAAAATGAATATCATAGTAGGGCAACAAGGCGAAGGGCTAATTATAATATCAACACCATGTGAGATTAATTAGCCTGACATTCTCGTGGACCCGAGCAGAAATTAATTCAAATTGCCTGAAGTACCATCAGGTTCGGATGAGGCATCGGTTAGACATGCCTGTTCAGCCAAATAAGGCCCTGGTCCTGCCCGGAATATGTAACGATATAATATTTCAAAACTGGCTAGCTTGAAATATTCCCCATCAGGCTGGGATCAGGCACCGATCGGGCTTTCCTGATCCGGTTAGCTAAATGAGGTATTGGTCAGGCATGCCTGTTCAGCCAAATAAGACCCGGGTCCTGGCTGGAACATGTATCGGTATAATATTTCAAAACTGGCTAGCCTGAAATATTCCCCATGAGTTTTCTGTTACTTAGAACTTAGGACCGGATAGAGTCGCCTTATCCGGGCCCGATTACTAATTAAGAAAAACCTGATGAGACTCGGACATCAGCCAGAACAAATTCCTATTCGAGGAGTAGACACTCCTCTTTAGGTTCTTTAGGTTCTTTTGGTTCTTTTGGTTCTTGTGGTTCTTTTGGTTCTTTAGATTCTTTAGGTTATATATAGGAAACTCTTCCTATACCGTCAGTTTGCCCAACTGGCAATTCTAGCAGTGAGTTAAGTCCCTAAATGAAACCACACCCAACGCCAGAACAGCAAGTAGAAATATCTTGACCGGAAAATGAATATCATAGTAGGGTAACGGGGCGAAGGGCTAATTATCATATCAATACCATGTGAAATTAATTAGCCTGACATTCTCGTGGGCCCGAGCAGAAATTAATTCTAATTGCCTGAAGTACCATCAGGTTCGGATGAGGCATAGGTCAGGCATGCCTGTTCAGCCAAATAAGGCCCTGGTCCTGCCCAGAACATGTAACGGTAGAATATTTCAAAACTGGCTAGCTTGAAATATTCCCCATCAGGCGGGGATCAGGCACCGATCGGGCTTTCCTGATCCGGTTAGCTAAATGAGGTCCCAACCCCGCCCGGATCATGTATAGGTACAACATTTTAAATGTGGTTAGACTACTGTTTTCTGTTACTTAGGACTTAGGACCGGATAGAGCCGCCTTATCCGGGCCCGATTACTAATTAAGAAAAACCTGATGAGACTCGGACATCAGCCAGAACAAATTTCTGCTCGGGGAGCAGACACTCCGTTTTAGGTTCTTTAGGTTCTTTAGGTCCTTTTGGTTCTTTTGGTTCTTTAGATTCTTTAGGTTATATATAGGGAACGCTTCCTATAACATCAGTTTGTCCAACTGGCAATTCTAGTAGTTAAGTCCCTGAATGAAATCGCACCCAATGTTAGAACAGCAGGTAGCGATATCTTGACCGGAAAATGAATATGATAGTAGGGCAACAGGGCGAAGGGCTAATTATAATATCAATACCATGTGAGATTAATTAGCCTGACATTCTCGTGGAGTAGACACTCCTCTTGTACTCCCCTCGCAACTTCGAAGCCAGCGTTGCCAAGATTAATTACCCTGTGTCTACTGGCTGTGTATTCCAACCGCTACTGATGCCCGTTCTCTCGCTCAGCTTTCCTCTCGTGTGTTTCTCTCGTCTCTACCCAACGAATGGTCCCTTTCTCTCCTCTTCCCATTGCAGTACGTGCCTAGTGTATGTACAAGCGTCCAGTCAGCGAGTCAGCATGCAGACACGACATTATCCCATGCGCTGGACCCTGGCCAGCCCGATGTCCAGCAGTATAATCCTGTATGTGTATGTGTATCTGTGTAAAGTATACATATCGTGCCAACGGGATCTGATAAAATGAAACAGACTCGTGGCGCTCTGTACGAAAAACCCACGCGTGTATTCAGATATACGTAATACGGTGTGGATACGCAAATGCACGGAGAGAAAACATGGCTAAAGAAATGGGTATAAGGATATGTAGTAGGAGTAGATACTGAAAACATGTATCTTCTACAGATTCCTGCGGACCTGCTCGACTTTTTCTTGCCTGTTTACTCTACGGTCTGCGTTTTTTACATCCTGTTAACCGCCTCGTTGCTCTTTGTCGGTTACTTGAGACGGCGCGATAATGTTACAGCTTTTATGTATAAGTAATTAAGTATCCATGGGCTGTTGCTGTCTACCGTGCAAAAGATCCAATTATAATTCATTAGGTGGCGTAGAAGTATGGTAGAGTATAATAGAGTATAATAGAGGTAATATCATATGAAAAATCCAGAAAAATAAGACCTGTTCTTGTTCTTTCAAGTATCTGATTCGGTATGTCTATCAGATTGAAATTAGAGCATATTTATCCATTTTAAATACGAATAGCCTACCGTGATTTAGTCGAGTTTACATTGCACAGTGATAATGTTCTTTCTAAAACTTTAATTAATGTACTTTAGATTGATCCTAGTTAAGTACCAAAGAATTACAAATCCCTGCAATCAAATTTCAACTAAGAAATAGTTTGGAAGACTTCTATATGGTTGGGAGTGACTATGTGCGAGAAACACACACAAGTCGTTAGCCACCTACCGGCGCTTCCAGAACTACCAATTTGTTCGCCCAAATGGAAAGACTTGTAATTACGTACAAAAAATGGGAAGTCCAGGATAGAATCCAATATGAACAATAAAATTGGATCCAATCCCATTTTCTATCCTGGACTACCCAGACTCCATCCGAGACTGACCAGATTCCATACTGAATTCATCATTTTTACGTAGGAATAGAAACAGTTTTTTAAAATGGATTATCAGTAATAGACGCTTTGACAGAATCACTTTGAGTAAACAGGGCAAGAACTGAACATATTTTTTTTACCCAGAGTCTAGACAAATATATGCAAGTGTGTCTAAACACGATAAAGAAACGACCAGCTTTCCTGAAGTAACCTTTGTAGCGTTGGATACCTGCACGAACAGCCGAGTAGGTCGGTACACGAAGGGCTGTCAAGAGCTAGCGCTAGTCTTTCAAAAACTGTCGAGTTTCCTCAGCGTCCTACAGTACGAGTAAAGAAGACAGCATGAGAAAGGTTGCTCCTTATCTGGCAACCGCGAAATTCACGAAGTAGGCACTGAGAAAAGACGAAGAGTTGGAGATGGAGAGCAAAAAAGGAAAAGATTCGCTTCGACGTCAACCGTTCTCACGTCTACCTTATCGCTCGACTGTGCACCGAGAGTTCCCTTTATAATATCCTACCTTCTTGAGAAATAAAATTGCTTGTGACGTAATTCTGAGATGATTTATCGAATTGAGGTTGGACAGTGCTCGAATCTCTACTCTTGCGTTTCCTTCACTAGCTTCACTTTGCTTTTATTCTGGCAATCTTGTTTTCCCAACATCCAACGATATTTTGTTTCGCAAGTAACGTCATCGCTGATGTGAGTAACACGGTCTATGCATTTTCCTCTACCGCTTTTCATTGTGATTGTATTCGTCGACGTGCTTAAAAGTGGACGGTAAATGTTCATTGTGATATTTTGTTCAATCTTGATATCCTTATCTGACAGAAGCAGAAACTCAATTATATGGGAGGCACGTATAAATCTGATGTCGTCTTGGTGGTGGAATATGGGCATTAAATAAAAATCTACAAATTATAGATAGCTTGTCGTTGTACAGGCTGACATGTGTCATAATCAGACACCTTGTCTGTCTGGCATTTCTCGAAACATTGGAGACGCAATACGTGCTACGTATACCTTATTCCCGTTATAGTCGTCGTCGTTGTCGTCAAACACTGGATCAATGTTTATGGCGCCCCGTTCCAGCAGGTTCGCCAGTCGGACGACCTAGCCCCGTTTCCAATCGATAAAAACTCCTCGTGTCTCGCGTTCCTTATTCTCTCTCTCTCTTTCTCTCTCGTTCTCTGGATCAACTCCTTTTGCGCTCATCAGACTTTTCAAGGAGATACGCATGCCCGACTGTACTCGTTCCGTTTCACGTGACAAAAATTGCCGTCATATACCCTGAATGAATAATTCAAGACCATACCCATGGTAGGGACAAGCGCATATCACTCGCTGTTGCTTCTTTAAGGCGCAAGTGCACTTAATAATTTCTTTGGTAAATACCCGCCGTACTTAAGTTAATCCGTACGTTGCGTTGCGTGTATCTGCCGGATGCATTAATTGTTCCGGAACGTGAAGTGCAAACGATACCACCCAAAGAAATTGGACATTGGCCTCGTTTCCTTGTTCACTGATTCTCGTGTTTGAAATACAAAATATACAAACGCCCGAGAGAATATGTTTATGCAGATGTAAATTGTTCTCAGCGAGTAGCCGTATCATTATTAATAAGTGTTCTCCTGCATGGCTTGATATTAAAATTACTATTCTCTCCGTGTATACCATAATTTGTTGCAACAGGAATGTGCGGAGGGGCTCTAGGGCTCCGCACGGATTCGGAAAATGGTTATTTATGACTAGCAGTAATCGGCCTAAAAGCGCTAGAGCGCGCGGCGTGACTAACCAACATCGCCATTCCTACATGTGCCAATACCGACATCGAATTTTGTCGTAAAATCTAAACATTTTCTCATTCCAATAGGGCACGGGGTTTCCGCTTAACATATAATTTGCATAAAATAGACTTGTATAATATGGTAATACATATAATACAATCTCACTCGGCGCTGATGATCGTTTCCTATTTATCATTCCGCGCAGTGTTTCGTGCATCACGAACTATACTATGCAGGCACTAAATCATTAATTGCAAGAGTCGAAGCACGCTCCATCGGGCCCGGTGCTGCTGGCGGTGCTCAACAACAATTGCCCGAGGGCATTGAAAAATACCGACAATCACCGACGATATTTAATCATTGTCGGGGAGGGAGGCGAACGGTGGCCAGAGAGGCTGCCCTATACGCTATTGCCGCGGTAGGCTTTAAACACGTCCATTTATCAAGCGAAATATGCACCTGATTTAATTCGAAACGCTGGGCATAGATCACCCTACTAATTCCGGTCGCTCGTTCCCCGCGCGTACAAATCACGTACTCGTGTCGCTTTTGCCGGCTGCCGCTGCTGTTGTTGCTATTGGCTTTTTCTAAAACTGGATCTGTAATTTTTGTTGGATCAAAAAAATCGAACTTCGTTCACTAGTTTTTATTATTAACCTGGTGGTTCTTAATATAGACTCTGTCGGATATAGATGGACAGTGATGTGGAATCGATAGAACATTCCGTTAATAAATAATGTAATTGCAAGAATATGGAGTAATATTTCATATACTTTGATGAATCAAATGCTGGGCTGATCAACAGGCCGACATAGCACAAACGTCTTATGACACAGTAGAAGACTTCCTTAAGATATATTTAGGCGAGTATCGCGTCTTTTAGACGTTTGTATGGGGTGCGACTTAGATAACCAAGTTCTGGTCGGACTCACTGGGGAACTAAGATAAATCAAATCCTAGGCGGACCCATCGAACAACAACTTGGAGAATTTAAGTGCTAGTTGGTCTCACCAAAGGATTTAGAAAAAAAGGAGGATCTGGGAGCCCGCAGAACGACTGATAAAAATCAGGACTAAACCGAACTCGTAGCGGGACTTGGAAAAAAATCAGAACCTAAGGGAGTCTATAGAGTAACGGATTAGACAAATTCAAAGAGGTGTTGACAAAAATTAGATCCACATTAGGGCCCTTGTGGTAACGTAAAAGGTTCAAACCAGAGGGAAGCTCTTAAAGGGTTTTGAAACCGGGGATAGCGTGCCATTTGACCTCCCGAATCCTGACAAAACGGCAAAATGTCTTAAGGGTTAACATCACTCTAGCGGCAGAAAAAAAGGCCTAACTTTAACGATTTATTTTGGGAGTATGAAAAAAGGAATAGGATTTCTTTTCAGAGAGTTTATTTAACACATATTGAAGTACGAACAAAAAAATTTTGTTATGATTTTGATACAAAATGGCGGCGACAGAGCCCATCTTGAAAATTGCCTTTTTTTAAAACACTTTCACGAAAGGACGGTTTTCTCGTAAAGTATAAGACCCGGAACAAAAAACGAAAAGATATATAATCTATATACTATTGACTATGGAACTACGTAGGGGTAATTTGTTAAATCAAATTTTGTAGAAATGGTGCGCTTTTGAAAACATGTATCGATTTTTTACCAAAAAATAAGCAGTAAATTGTTCATAAAAAAAAGTTTACACTAAATAAAAGAACGACTACATACTTCGATAGAGAATGTAATTGTGAAGCGAATATCAAAATTTCAAATCGATCCATGCAACGGTCTTCAAGTAATACGTCCTTCTAGTTTGAAAAAAGTGGTTTCGAAAAAACCAAAAGGTTTTAAGTTTTACGAGCACTTACCAGATTCGGTAAATGTCACATCAGATTTGCATTTTTTGCACACAATAGCTTACGATATTGCGGAGAGCACTGCTAAAAAGTTCAAAATTTGGTGACCAAGGCCTTCTTCAACTTCAAAGTCGTCAGAATCGATTGCTAATAATTTTCTAGCTGATGTGCCAACCTTCTCGACAGTTGGGTCCTATAATTGAACCTTAAAAAAAAATTCACTATAGGACCAACTGCATATTGTTTTTATCATCCTAAGACTGTTTAAAAAAACGAATTTTTCAAAATCCTAGAGTTCTGTTAACCCTTAATAACATAGAGAACTGTAAATCATACAATTTGTGAAAGCAAATGATTTCGTTAAAAATACAATCGTTCCATGATTTTTCGTACGTAATAGGTAATGAAGAACAAAAGGCTCATTTAAAATAGAAACAACAGAAGCAACGATCGAAACGCAATAATTCATTGCCTCGCAATTACCGGTAAAAAACGGGTGTACCTAGAACTCGAGTCGTCAGACGAACGAAGCAGAGGAGTCCGAATGAAAAATGAAACGGTACACAAGGCGGGCTCCTGAGAGCCCTCGTCTTCAGTTGCTGTGTCGAGGTAAAGAAACTCTTCCACGACGAGCAAACCACTTGTCTTTCTTCCTTGGAGAAAGAGAGAAAAGTCGCGAAACGTTTCAGAGTGGATCTGCACGCTCGAATTACCCTTTAAAGTGCAATGTATATATACGAATCTCCTTAGCGATGAAACTTAAATGTGGTATAAAGGGATCCCAAGTTGATTTAAAATTCTTGCTACGAAGAAATGCTCGAGGGATCCCGGCACTTGCCACGTCTCACCGACAGACTGGACGAAACAAGACGCGATGTATACAGTTCTAACCAAAGTTTTCCTTCGCGTCCTTCGTGATGCCAGACTTATTCACCGATGCGGAACATTTTTCGGTTATGTAGCTCCTGGCGTTTTCAGTGAAACCGTAGAATGGAGCTTTGAAATAAGGCAGTGGATATTCAAAAAGAGCAAGCAAAAGGCGGAATAAAGGTGGTGAACAAAATGACGGACTATATGGATCTCAGCTTTATTCGACGCTGCGAACAATGCATTCATTTACTCCGGGATCATGAGTTTGAAAGTTTGTTAGATAGGAAGGAGAGATTCGTTCAGCGCAAGCCAAGCAAATGAAAACAAAACTTGCCGGATGTGTGCACGAGTTTGAATTATTAAGTAGAGCAAGAACAAAAAAAAAAACAAAATACTTGACACAAGATACAAGCTTTGTGTAAAGATTAAGTACTGTACTGTAGATCTCGCGATTTTTTATTAATTCCACAGTACAAAATTCAGCAGTACGTGTTGTAGTTAAACATTTAATTGACGAGAACTGATTTCGTATGACTGATTGAAATAAATAGTCAGTATTAGGGAAAACGATAACTTGAACTATATTTTAAAAACTTCACGATAAATATTACAAGTGTGTGTGTCAAACGTGTAGAAGTTAAACGCTTGATGTTGACTCGGCAACAAGTCGCTGACGACTGATTCGAAATTGATACAGAAAAATGCACGTTTTGTGTTTTTCCTCCCTCCTTCCGATATGGAAGGAGGGATTAAAAAGTAACGAATGTTTCAAGAATTTGTCTCGCGTATTCTCATTGGCTATTAAGGTTAGCGTCGCTCGAAGGTGAGTGCGGGGCGGAAGGCTAAGGGCTCATCGGCAATAAACCATTTGGTTGCCAGTGACTGACGCGTTGGTTTTTTCCCGCAATAAAAAATCTGCGTGCCAGATTGGGTTTTCCCAATAATATAACATCTGCTTGCAGGGTTGAATTTTTAAATAGCCTTTGAAAATACGCAGTGAGTACATTTTTCTGATCGCTTGAATTTTGGATTACATTGTGTATGAATGAGTGTAAATATGCTTATTCTAAGAAAATACTTCATTTTACATATATACTCGAATATCGTCGTTGTCGACGATCCAAGTACAGAGAAATTGTTTTAACAGGAGTGTTCGATAGCTTTTGCTGAAGAAACAATTTATTACGATTAACTGTATATCATCAAAAGTGCTTTGCCAACTTCTTTGTTCCATTTGTAATGATTAATCAAATAATGCTGAGTGAACTTGCTCAGATTTCTTGTTCGATATCCATGTAGATGTTCATTGTCCCGACTCAGCTCTCGGTCCTTCTATGCCATTTATGTCCGGAACGAATGATAGAGATCTGATTTCGCATTCGAATCGACTAAAATTTAAAGGGCCCGCCGACGTTTCCCTCTGTCCCGTTTCTCTCGAAGCCATGAAACAGCGGCCAAACCGTTACGGCTTCCCACGGCGAGCCACCCCGACCTAATCAAACTTCGGCGAACTACGCGGAAATCCGGCAATAACCCACTGGCGCACACGGCGAGTAAAGGCCAACTTTGATCTAATAGCCCGAGCGGCAAACTTCGAAGCTTCCGATATCTTTACTTCGCTCTCGGCGGGTAGTGGCTTACCCTATACATATATACAGAAAACTTCTTCTACACTTGCATCTTCTTGCCTTCCTCTACTCTCAGCGATTGCTTTGAAACACCATCCATCGGTGAATGAAAATCGGTCAACATCACTGGCAAATATTCTGAACTACCTTATCTCAACACATTCGAAAACATGAGATTTTATTACAACCCTAGAATTTTCCATGTATTATTATGACATTGAGGACGAATAGAACGCCTAAAAACATAAAGTTGATATTTTATTACAACCCTAGAATTTTCCAAGTGTAATGGCATTTGCTGTATTGACTTTGAGGACGAATAGAACGCCGAAAAGCATAAAGTTGATATTATGAAATAATGTTGTATTCGGACAATTTATATGAACTCAGATCGAATTGGTCTTTCGTCGCTCCCAAAGGACAATCTCGTGCATGTAATATATGCGTTATGTGAAATTAACTTGGCTTTCCGGACGTTCATAGCGTTTGTAGCGATAATGTTACACGTTCATGCGTAACAAGCACGTCCTACTTCCAGCGGGTGGACCGACAAGCGCTCGCGATTTCCCGTCTACCGTGTATAGCTGCATATACGTATGTATTACCTTCATGCAGGCTTGCGACCAAATGGCATGAACATTACATCGGCTGTAAGCATAATGTGCGAAAGGGAGATTGAATAGTTACTGCAGACTTTATACGATGTCGCCTCTATGCACAGTATAATAAAAGCATAAGGCGATCTTGCACTCTAATAGCTACACTCAAACAGGTTTTCTCCATGAAAATTGTTCATGTATGTCCCAGAGTACCCTGGAATACAGGATGGAATCTGGACTATCCAGGATGGAGTTTCAGCTGTCCAGAATCAATCTGGGTAAACCTGGATGGAATCTGGACTATCTAGGATGGAGTTTCAGCTGTCCAGAATCAATCTGGGTAATCCTGGATGGAATCTGGACTATCCAGGATGGAGTTTCAGCTGTCCAGAATCAATCTGGGTAATCCTGAATCGAATCTGAACTATCCAGGATGAAATCTAGGCTGTCCAGGATAGAGTTTGAATAGTGCAGGATGGAGAATGGAATCGGATCAAATTCCATCAATAGTCGCGGTAGCAACTCGACGCCTAGTTAAAAAAGAAAATTAATGTTGTCTCCACATGATTCTCCATTTTGGACTGTCTGGTTTCCATCCGGGACTGCCTAGACTCCATCCAAATCGTTTCTCCGCAAAAATACAAATGAGCGCTATCTCATATGGCTATTATATGTGATCAAATCTTGTTGATACAGAATTCGTAGCTTTTCTAAACTGCGAAAAGTTCAACCCAATTCATCAATATGATTGCATAGATAAAACACAAACGTATCCCATGAGAATACACCAAAACTACCTTCCACAAAATGTAAATTCTTGAAGGAAAGTGCCCACTTCCCTTTTCTGCATTCTGAACTGATTATTTCGCTGTTCCTCCTCGTATACTTCCAACTACTGTAACAAGTTACCGTCCCAATCATCAATCGAGTGCCAAAATGGACGCGTGCTGCTGAAATTCCATTCTCCATTTTGGACTGTCTAGTTCCCATCCGGAAATGCCTAAACTCCATCCAAATCTTTTCCTCGCGAACATACAAATTAACGCTATCTCATATGGCTATTATATGTGATCAAATCTTGTTGATACAGAATTCGTAGCTTTTCTAAACTGCGAAAAGTTCGACCCAATTCATCAATATGATTGCATAGATAAAACACAAACGTATCCCATGAGAATACACCAAAACTACCATCCACAAAATGTACATGCTTGAAGGAAAGTGCCCACTTCCCTTTTCTGCATTCTGAACTGATTATTTCGTTTGTTCCTCCTCGTATACTTCCAACTACTGTAACAAGTTACCGTCCCAATCATCAGTCGAGTGCCAAAATGGACGCGTGCTGCTGAAATTCCATTCTCCATTTTGGACTGTCTAGTTCCCATCCGGAAATGCCTAAACTCCATCCAAATCTTTTCCTCGCTAACATACAAATGAACGCTATCTCATATGGCTATTATATGTGATCAAATCTTGTTGATACAGAATTCGTAGCTTTTCTAAACTGAAAAAAGTTCAACCCAATTCATCAATATGATTGCATAGATAAAACACAAACGTATCCCATGAGAATACACTAAATCTACCTTCCACAAAATGTACATTAGGGTGTTTCAAAAAAAGACGAATTTTTTTTTTTTTCTTTTGGTGTCCAAAAATTGATAGTATACCTAAAAACAAAAATTTTGGCGCCCATGTGAGCTCTTAATATCAATAGTAAGATTCGCCTGTATCCATTTCTTTATTTTCCATTTAAATAACACGGGAAATTTTTTTTTTAATTTTTTAATTTTTATTACTTTGGAACGGTTCATCGTAACAACAATCTGAAAAATGATATTTGTAGGAAATTTTACGCTCTACAAAAAATGTTTGACGACCAAAGTTCCTCAGATTAACGGCTTCAAAGATATCCGCGGTCAAAGATAACACTAATAAAAAATTTCAAATATTTTCCAATAAAAATACAAAAAAATATCATATGCCATATTTTTATTATTTTTTATGTAAAATTACTTTAATTCCGTTAACCTGAGACTGTAAACTTTTTTTTTTACTCATTAATTCAATACTTAACTTACGAAATGCACTAATATATAAATATAAACGTTAAAAATATCTTATAAATGATTTTTTGGTCTCTCTTATAACGAATTTATTTTTTTCTTTACTAAATATTAAGAAATTTAATTGAACAATTAATTCTTTATAACAAAACACTATATTTACAACTTATTACAACAATTTTTCAACTTGAAAATATTACAGTTTTATAAAATTACTTTTATTGCAATTAGGATATTGTTTTCTATGTTCTGTCACTACTTGCAACAAATATTGAAGCTGTTCTTCATCTTTCGTTAAGCATCGATTATACTGCTCTATCAATGCCACGCCGCGTTCTGCTACATCATTCACAACTTGAAGTTTCCCGAAATACTCCAAGTTTTCTAAGAAATTCGGATTCTGAGGCCACAAAGTAACATCCTCATCAATGAACTCATACGACAAATCAAACAATTCAAATATATTAATCGATCTCATAGACACAAATTGACTAAGATCTTTATTTAATAATGACTCTAAATTTTTCTTATCTATTATAAAGCGATTTGTTGTAGTTTCATTGGCTTTACAGTTTTTAAGAGCATGAACTATTCTTTTTTTTGTTCCAACTGAAACATTTTTATCAAAGAGAGATAAAACAGACAGTCTCTCTTTGATAAAAATGTTTCAGTTGGAACAAAAAAAAGAATAGTTCATGCTCTTAAAAACTGTAAAGCCAATGAAACTACAACAAATCGCTTTATAATAGATAAGAAAAATTTAGAGTCATTATTAAATAAAGATCTTAGTCAATTTGTGTCTATGAGATCGATTAATATATTTGAATTGTTTGATTTGTCGTATGAGTTCATTGATGAGGATGTTACTTTGTGGCCTCAGAATCCGAATTTCTTAGAAAACTTGGAGTATTTCGGGAAACTTCAAGTTGTGAATGATGTAGCAGAACGCGGCGTGGCATTGATAGAGCAGTATAATCGATGCTTAACGAAAGATGAAGAACAGCTTCAATATTTGTTGCAAGTAGTGACAGAACATAGAAAACAATATCCTAATTGCAATAAAAGTAATTTTATAAAACTGTAATATTTTCAAGTTGAAAAATTGTTGTAATAAGTTGTAAATATAGTGTTTTGTTATAAAGAATTAATTGTTCAATTAAATTTCTTAATATTTAGTAAAGAAAAAAATAAATTCGTTATAAGAGAGACCAAAAAATCATTTATAAGATATTTTTAACGTTTATATTTATATATTAGTGCATTTCGTAAGTTAAGTATTGAATTAATGAGTAAAAAAAAAAGTTTACAGTCTCAGGTTAACGGAATTAAAGTAATTTTACATAAAAAATAATAAAAATATGGCATATGATATTTTTTTGTATTTTTATTGGAAAATATTTGAAATTTTTTATTAGTGTTATCTTTGACCGCGGATATCTTTGAAGCCGTTAATCTGAGGAACTTTGGTCTTCAAACATTTTTTGTAGAGCGTAAAATTTCCTACAAATATCATTTTTCAGATTGTTGTTACGATGAACCGTTCCAAAGTAATAAAAATTAAAAAATTAAAAAAAAATTTCCCGTGTTATTTAAATGGAAAATAAAGAAATGGATACAGGCGAATCTTACTATTGATATTAAGAGCTCACATGGGCGCCAAAATTTTTGTTTTTAGGTATACTATCAATTTTTGGACACCAAAAGAAAAAAAAAAAAATTCGTCTTTTTTTTAAACACCCTAATGTACATGCTTGAAGGAAAGTGCCCACTTCCCTTTTCTGCATTCTGAACTGACTATTTCGTTTGTTCCTCCTCGTATAATTCCAACTACTGTAACAAGTTACCGTCCCAATCATCAATCGAGTGCCAAATTGGACGCGTGCTGCTGAAATTCCATTCTCCATTTTGGACTGTCTAGTTCCCATCCGGAAATGCCTAAACTCCATCCAAATGTTTTCCTCGCTAACATACAAATGAACGCTATCTCATATGGCTATTATATGTGATCAAATCTTGTTGATACAAAATGCGTAGCTTTTCTAAACTGCGAAAAGTTCAACCCAATTCATCAATATGATTGCTGAGATAAAACACAAACGTATCCCATGAGAATACATCAAAAGTACCTTCCACAAAATGTACATGCTTGAAGGAAAGTGCCCACTTCCCTTTTCTGCATTCTGAACTGACTATTTCGTTTGTTCCTCCTCGTATACTTCCAACTACTGTAACAAGTTAGCGTCCCAATCATCAGCCGAGTGCCCCAATGGACGCGTGCTGCTGGCCTCGTCCTGGTTAAGAAGATTCGTCCGAGGAGGTGAATGTGGGAGTCACAGGGAAGTAGGGGACCAGCTTCAATTATGGTCAGCTCCATTTTCCGGATCGTTAGGAAGACTCGTTCGGCATGTGCTGTTACTGAAAGAGAAGGTGGTCCAGGGCTCTAGGGCAGGGTCGTTCGTGTCCTGATACGGCACATGCACGGTTCTGTAACCCTGGAAGGCTTCAAGTACCAAGGGGAAATTTCAAGCGCCTGTAACATCGGCAGGGGTTTGCGAATAGAGTCAGTCGAATCACGTCTCTACCACCAGTGGGGCCAACGAAACGGATCCTTTGTAGTTCACTGATGGCGTACTTCTTCCACAGCTCTACAGTCCCTTTTCTACGAGTGCCCGGGCTTTATATTCCAGCGGTCTGCTGTATATTCCGAAATTGGAGGAGATGAACGAAGGGGCAGGTCAAAAGCGACTTTATTACCTTTATACACGAGTGGCGAAGGCGAATAACACAGGTTCGCGTTTGTTTCAACGCTAATTGCCTAGGAGCGTTTGATGAAACGATTGGACACAGCACGCTACTGTATATATGAAACACACTAGAGTAAAATAGGAGAATCAACTCCCTCCCAGTGTTTCGGCTCTTCGAGCTAGATGGCGTTCAAAGCGCACAGCAAGTTCGTTTACGTAATGTTCCGCCTTTCCACTGAAATTACTGAAGTCGAGACCCATGATTCTCTTTATCGTCGTGCATTATTTACCTTCGTTTAGTTTAAGTTGAATCGCGACCTCTGATAAGTCAAACGCGCGGTCTGTGGAAACTATCAAACAGAAATTAAGGTACCACTCGAATATAAAAATGTTTGTAGCACTTTTCATCATCATAATCCATTGTCAGAAAATAACTACTCTAATATATCCATAATGATATAGAATATTTTTATTGCACCATAAATACACAGAACCTTTTTTTCTTTAGGATACATTTTTTATGCCTTTCTATTCAAACTGTACCCAACTGCTCTACCAAATTTAGTACATGACTCAGATCAGAAATTTACCTCCAGCAGCAGGAAGAGGCCATACCATTCACGGACAAGGTGCGTCAATGGAAGGCACATAACAGTATACCTATCACGTCCTCTATATCGTTTCCCCATAAATGCATGGGTACAATGCGTCGTTATGTCGACATGGAGAAAGAGGGGACGCGACCTGGCAGTACTGCCCTGAAATAGAGCGTAGCCTTCGATCCTCCAGACAATCCCCGGAAGAGATAGAGACCCATCGACGACAACCGGAAGGTCGTCGACAGAGGCATTTTACTCTAAATACGCAGCAAGGATCTTTTTCCTCGTTGCAAACCAACGGACCTAAATAGTTTTTTCTATTGGCTATTTCTATTGTTGGTTCAATGCACAGAGCTGACACAAAAAATGTAGCCTATCCGTTGGTCACTAAAATAAGTCATTAAAAGTATTTTTTTTTTACAACGTCGCTCTTTTTTTATTCATTGAAAGTTGATGGTCCGAGATTCTTTTTTAATGTTCTGACGTTCAATAGATCTAATATCTAGTTTTGGTGACTGTAAACAGTGGATTTAAAAAATCTGACAATATTTTTGAAGTCATCATAGTTAATCTAAACGTAATTTTTTTCTAAATATTGCCATTTATATTTGTCAAGACTGTCTTTACGCTCAGCGCTTTATTGAGTATGTCAGTAGATTGAAAAATGTGGTTTTGTTGGACTGAAACGATTCATCCACCGGTCCAATTTACCCGCCGTTACCTCATCCAATAATTTAAGAGTGGGTTTGCTTGAAAGCCTTCTGTTATTATTTCAGCAACAGGAAGTGCTCACGAGAGTTAAAAGAAGGGAGAAACTCCGAGGAAATATAAAACCGAGCTTAGAGATGAAATATTCAAGACATTTCAGAGCCGGGCTTGGTCGGAAAGCTGGATGGGGTTACAAGAAAGCGTAGAAAAGGGGCGGCAAAGCAGACAAGGCGAAGAGTAGCGTGAACGCCAGAAGAATTAGATCCGCGCACGGTAAAACGGCGCCTCATTCCTAAAGCGATCTTATAAATTGTACGAGACATCCAATTAGTATGGTAAATCGTTGGGCTGGATGGGCTGCAAGGCCGCGACCTGAATATCCCGCTCGCGGTCCCTACGGGGCACCATTATCGCCCCTGCCATAGATATAGATATACACATACATTTTCCTTGACACTCAGCCTTCTTTCTTCTCATTTTCCTTTCCGCTTGTGAAAATGGAAAGACCCGAGCCCCTCCAAAAAAACTGGAAATATTTTTAGGATGGATTCAATGGGGTCGAAATGGGCAATAAGATGAAAATCTTACCTTTTAAAAAAATGAGCTTTAAAATATCTCCCAACGGACGAGAGTGAAACAATTGTGAACCTATCTTTTAATACCAACCATGAAATTGTCCACTTTAGACCCCCAGAACTTCCCATTCAAGGGACCAATTTTTTATGTACCTGAAACAAAAAAAAAGAAAATTCTTGAGAAATGTGTACACTGAAAAAAAATGTCATTGGTTCGATAAATCCATCAATAAATGCCAAAAACCAGCGTTATTAACTTAATTTGAATTCTAATTCCTCCAATTTTATACGAGATCGAAACAATACCTCTAAAATAAACAAGATAATATTTTATTATTTCAATGTTAAATGGGATTGAACGAATAAAAACGAGAGTCAATTCAAAATCACTTCTTTTTGGCAAGCAATAGAATTTTTTTTCAGTATAATATTTACATCCCGGTTTATCCACTTAATAATCTTTCGGAGATAACCACATTCTTCGCACAAAACCGGAATGTGAAAGACACGAATTCAATTTGCTGAGTTTTTTTTAAATGACCGGATAGAAACTACGTATTTTGCGACAGTAGATATCCAATTTCTCGAATACCCGAGTATTCACGGTCGACACACTCCATTGAAGACCCTACTTATCGCCGCGTGAGCGTGCTATGGGCAGTTGCGTGCGAGACGGCAATCGGCGGACGCGCGGTTGGTACAAATTAACCGGCAAACAGCGTGATTACTTCGAGGTACTAATTGGCAAGTTAGAACCGACAAACTATCATTATTACTCGAACGCGCCGGTCGAAACGACACTTGGATTGCTGTGCATTAACATTGTCGTTGAAAATGCGATCTAGACAAGTCTTTAAGAATTCAGACTCGTGTTATATACTTTAAACCTATATATAGTGTCGATGAACATCTGTTGAGAGCACAAAACAGTGTAACACTTTGACGACATGACATAGTCTCATTGAGACTCGAGTCAAATGCTATTATGGGTTAAAAGAGACCACATAAATGGGAAATAAACTGGCGGGTGTCGACTGTAACTATCGTCGTGACGTGATGCACGAATGGCAGGTATATAAAGACGACAAGTGTGTTAAGGAGAACGGAAATAATTCTGTACACCAACCGCAGCGTTGTGCATAACAGTAGCGCAAATATTGCACTATCCTATCCTTCGCCATTAGTGGTCGTATTACAACGGTTATTGGCAAAGCATATTACCTGCGAAATTGTCCTTCGCTGTTGGCCATCAAGACTCACTCGTTCGAATGGATCGAAATGGTTTCTAGTGGTGAGGTAAATGTCTTTCTTAGAGACCAACGTCGACCTGTCCACTGACCGTGATGGAAATCTATGTAATCGGCGTTTTGATACTTGACATGTACAAATACTGGCAATAAGCCACAACAAGCGTTTTTCTACTTTTATATCCATGGCGAAAAATCGAATCAACTCCAATTTCATGCGTAATGCAATAGTGTTCAATTCTGATGTAAGTCTTGATTCATCTTGTTACATGCGTCAAAAAAAGATAATGGTTGAAACTAGTTTCGGCTTTTTTGCCGAGCAGGAAAAGTTCTTATGGCGATTTATGGATTGAGTCGGTTATAGATGTAGGAGTTTCACATTAAGTGTGATAATGTTCTTCCCAGTTAGGAATTAAAATGGACTGGTTCAAATGGATCGAAATGGTTTCTAGCGGTGTGGTAAATGTCTTTCTCAGAGACCAATAGTCGAACTGTCCACTGACCGTGATGGAAATCTATGTAATCGGCGTTTTGATACTTGACATGTACAAATACTGGCAATAAGCCACAACATAAACAACAAGCGTTTTTCTACTTTCATATCCTTGGCGTAAAATCGAATCAACTCCAATTTCGTGCGTAATACAAACAGTGATGTCAACACCGTTCAATTCTGATGTAAGTCTTGATTCATCTTGTTACATGCGTCAAAAAAAGAAAATGGTTGAAACTAGTTTCATCTTTTTAGCTAATCTGGAAAAGTTCTTATGGCGATTTATGGATGAAGTCGGTTATACACGTAGGAGTTCCACATTAAGTGCGATAATGTCCTTCCTAGTTAGGAATTAAAATGGACTGGTTCAAATGGATCGAAATGGTTTCTAGCGGTGAGGTAAATGTCTTTCTCAGAGATCAACGTCGACCTGTCCACTGACCGTGATAGAAATCTACGTAATCGGCGTTTTGATACTTGACATGTACAAATACTGGCAATAAGCCACAACATATGCAACAAGCGTTTTTCTACTTTTATATCCTTGGCGAAAAATCGAATCAACTCCAATTTCATGCTTGATACAAGCAGTGATGTCAATAGTGTTCAATTCTGATGTAAGTCTTGATTCATCTTGTTACGTGCGTCAAAAAAAGAAAATGGTTGAAACTCGTTTCATCTTTTTAGCTGATTTGGAAAAGTTCTTATGGCGATTTATGGATTGAGTCGGTTATACACGTAGGAATTCCACATTAAGTGCGAAAATGTACTTCCTAGTTAGGAATTAAAATGGACTGGTTCAAATGTATCGAAATGGTTTCTAGCGGTGAGGTAAATGTCTTTCTCAGAGATCAACGTCGACCTGTCCACTGACCGCGATGGAAATCTATGTAATCGGCGTTTTGATAGTTGACATGTACAAATACTGGCAATAAGTCAAAACATAAGCAACAAACGTTTTTCTACTTTTATATCCTTGGCGAAAAATCGAATCAACTCCAATTTCATGCTTGATACAAACAGTAATGTGTCAATACTGCTCAATTCTGATGTAAGTCTTGATTCATCTTGTTACGTGATATTCATCTTATCCATTTCATCTTCTTAGCTGATCTGGAAAGGTTCTGATGGATTCAGTCGGTTATTCACACAAGAGTTCCATATTAAGTGCGAAATTGTCCTTTCTAGTTAGGAATTAAAACGAACTGGCATGGACGGATTGAAATGGTTTCTAGCAGCAATGTCTTTTTCCTTTTCAAGGGACTTGTCTAATCCACTGTAAACTATTTTAAAAAAACCTATGTACTTCGCCATTTTGATACTTGACGGTGTACAAATGCTAACGAGTCATTCAACAAGCATTTGTTAACCTTATTGTCCTTCTTAAAGAATCGAATTGATCTAATACCGTGGTACCCTTAACCATTGTTGAATTCTAACCTAACATTAAACAATTCAGTAGTGATAACAAAAACAGTTTCAAATTATTTCTCATTATTAAAAAAAATTTCAATTTCCGAGTATTCTGCATTTTGTTCTCATTTGAATATTCTAATAAGAATTTCACGCTCCAACTAACATATTCCACTTAATTTTTTTCTTAGGAAGTTGAAATATGCCCACTATTCTCTTATTTAAGTGCATCGATGATAGGAAAATTGATCATCGGTAAATTTAAGATCGTATCACGTACGCAAAAGAATATTTATAGACTACTCAAGTGATTCGATGGTTAGAAAGTATTTGGCAAAGGTCAGGTTATCGAGGTTAGTCTGGATCGATATAATATCCCTCTAACAGTCACTCGATGAGAAAAGCCCGTTCTCGATCCTAGTTGCCCGGAGAGAAGGGCACGATTGTCGGGGCGATCGCCCGTGAACCGACGCCTGCAGTGCCACTCGTGGGAGCCATTATTTCACCCGAGAAGAAAGCGATGATTGATCGCGTATAATAAGTTGGCAGGCCGCGCGGGACTCCCTTCCGTACGGACGCTCTCGGGAACCCGGCCAAGTTATATTAATTTTTCCCCACCGGCTAGAGTTTATTATTGGACCTCGCGAATGGATGACGGGGTCATTGCGGCGGATACGCGCAACCTAAAGTATAAAATCCAAGCTGTATACACATACGTGGTGGAGGGAAGTGGTGCTGTTGGTAACAGCCACGTGCGGTGATTAATCCACCTCCTCTTCCACTAGATCAACGTCTTGTCGGGATCCGCTTTCGATAGCGTATCGTGCTTTGCAGCTTCATGAAAAATAGTGCATTTTTTTGCCTCCTCATCATATACAAAGTATGTAAAAAGAGAAAGTATTGCAATAAAAAAAAATTGTCTCCTGGATTTTGTTTGAAATACATGATTTGAGTGTACTGGATTTTAAAAAAAGATAGTAACTTATTTCTGTCTGTCTGTATGTCTGTCTGTACCGATTGATAACACAACATTTGGAAAAATTTGTGGTCCGCAATGAAATAGAATTTTTTAAAATCATTTTTTGTACGTTTCGCTAGGATTTTTGCTTGTAGATAAAATTACCATTAGAAGCGTGAAAACATTGCTAAAAATTGACTAAAAGGTTTAAAAAATGTAATTACGCGACAAATATTAGCTAGTTTTTATTTAGCGTGACTTTTACCCTGTCATATTTTTATAAACATCCAGATTCCAATAATACATTCGATTACAGAGAGAAATATTGATTTTCTATTGTCGATGAAGCGATAATGCAACTTTGTTTAGCATCTTATTCAGCGATCACCAAATATTCATGATCTGTCCGCAAAATTTGACCCACTTTTGGAAACTCGGTGTTTAAAAAAGGTCCTTTTATTTTAGAACCAACGATTTTCTTCCAATAAGTTAAATTTACGAATAATTTTAATTCGAGCGTTCAATATTTTATTACTGGTTAAAACTTTCATGAGGGTAATTTTATTGCAACGAAAAATAGAAGTTTTACTTTACACGAAGAATAGAATAAATATTTCGAACTACTATACATTGTAACCATTACATTTATGGAATTGGAATTTTTCAGTATAAAGTATATTTTTATTGAATTAATTAAATATTGACTGGTTTCGTTATTGTCTCAGTAGGAGGTCAACATAACTATATAGTCGAAGCGATATCCGTTCAAACCGAGAATTCGCGGTGATGTATTATGTACAGCATATATATGGGCTCACGGATCGAATGCGAACGTACAGCTGGCCTGTCAAGCTCGATAGCACAGCAGGCTAAGCGGAGAGGTGCGAGAAGGGAATCAAAGCCGGCTCGGGCTGATTTATCGAGGTTCGATTGCGCTCCTGGCTACGAAGCCGCTGCTGCAAATCGCGAGAGCATAATCTAGTGTAATCCTCTAGTGTCACGTCCACGAGGAAGCCAAAAGCTCTGCGCAGAACAGAAATTAGATAAACATTATTTCCTCGGCTTAGCAAATTAAGTCTATCCCGGAAGCGCTGCATTCACCTTGCTTAACATCAAGCTCCTGGCTCACCAACATTGCTTCCGTACCGTGTAGTTTCTACTTTGCGGTAACAAGTCCAATAAAGTTTTACTATTAAAAGAATAAAAAATAGATTTAAAAAAAAAAATAGGATATTATAATAATTTTACTACCCGCCCAAAATATTCCCAATACTCGATCTTTTCACGAACTTATAGGGTTCTGCATAAGCTTGTAAATGGCAATTGCAGATAATGGGATAACTCTTCAAGACACCCCATACCTCGGTATCCCTTATCCCTCGATATCCCTTATCCCCCTTTACCCATTATCCCTCGGTACCCCTTATCCCCCTTTACCCATTATCCCTCGGTACCCCTTATCCCCCTGTACCCATTATCCCTCGGTACCCCTTATCCCCCTGTACCCATTATCCCTCGGTACCCTTTATCCCCCTGTACCCATTATCCCCCTGTACCCATTATCCCTCAGTACCCCTTATCCCCCTGTACCCATTATCCCTCGGTACACCTTAACCCCCTGTACCCATTATCCCTCGGTACCCCTTATCCCCCTGTACCCATTATCCCTCGGTACCCCTTAACGCTCGGCACCCCTTATCCCTCGGTACCCTTTATCCCTCGGTACCCCTTATCCCTCGGTACCCCTCATCCCTCGGTACCCCTTATCCCTCGGTACCCCTCAACCCTTGGTACCGTTCATCCCTCGGAACCCCTTATCGGTCGACGCCGCTTATCCCTCGTTGCCCCTTACCCCTCAGTACACCTTATCCTTCAGTACCCTTAGCTTTCGGTACCCCTATCCTCGGTACCCCTTATCGTTCGGTACCTTTAGCCTTCGGTACCCCTTATTGCTCGGTACCCCTTATCCCTCGATACCCCTTATCGCTCGGTCCCCATTATTCCTCGGTACCTATTATCCCTCTGTACCCATTATCGCTCGGTACCCCTTATCCCTCGGTACCCCTTATCCCTCGGGGCCCCTTCTCCCTCGGTACCATGAAGAAAAACATGACGCAAATTATATATAGAAATAGTTTTAATCACATATCGGTTTTGAATTTACACTAATGAATGATCAGAACAAGTTGGTTTTTAATGTATCTGAATCATCGACCTTCAATAGAAATGCATTGATTTTATTGACGATCTGAATGCAGCAACTTGTATGAGCAGGTAAAGAAATTAAGATAAACATATTTTATAGAACCAGTATTTAATTTTGTTTTTCTAATATTCACTTAAGTTGTATTGCGCTACTTCGATATCAAGTATGAAGATAAAATCTCGGAAACAAAATTAGCCATTTGTTTGAAACGTCGGCAATCGCAGTTCTGGCGCCGACAGCCTGACGCACTACGCTTGATTAAAAACAGTCGCAATTGTTTTTCCCACCTTTTTTTAATACCGAGATCTTTGTCGCGGATATATAAAATGAAGTGCGAGTGCGATAGAGTGTAGAGCGTAGCTCTTGTTGTACGCGATAACCGAGCAAAATGCTCGAGGCTATCGGGCGTGTGAGCCCCTGGAAAAAAGGAGTCGAGAACAAATCCGTTGCTCCAGATTCCTTCGTTTATATTCCAACGGCCTCGGCACCGATCGTTCGAACTGTCGAACGATAAAACGCGCAAATGCACGTATTATTCAAAGATTCGTGGCCGGTTGCGAGGACGCGAGAAGTTTGACGCGCGCCGCGAGTTTTTCAAGACCTAGAACGAAAACGAATGAGTTTTGAGAATTTTTACCAAGATCTGGCTAAAGCTGAGTTGGTCAACGAACATGCACGTGCTTTAGTGCTGCGATATCACTACAAATGAATCAACGAACCGTAATATTCGGCGGTGCGAATTAATGCGAATTAATGAGAGGGATAATTAATGCCCCTGAAGGATAATTAACGAGGTGGAAAATGCTTGGGATTTAGAGTCGAGCTTTTAACGCGCAAAGCACTTCAATGAAAGACCTGTATCGGGGAGAAACGATTTTTTTTTATGCTCTCACTGTACCGCGATCATAAATTCACATTTCTGGTTATGTTCTCGCTTTTCGTACGCGGACAAAAAAGCCTTTATAATCGCTCTTGAATACGCTTTTAAGCTTGCTTCGTCCTTGGTTCTGTTTTCCGAGAATTAAGACCTGCTAAACACGAACTCGGCATGTTTTTGCAAAGAATTCTTATCGTCTGGCATTTATGCGGTCATTTCCTTCGTAAGACAAAGCACAGAAATAGGTATGTGTTGAAAAAAAAAAAAAATCGAAAAAGCTATCTCTGGAAATTTTAAATTAATTTGGCTTCATGAAAATTCCATTTTGCGAGAATATACGACTACGAATAGCTTTCCAGAAATTCTTATCGTCTGACAGTCGTGTGGCTATTTCGTTCATTTAAAAAAGACGAAAATAGGTATGAGTATCCAGGGGTACCAAAAAAGGTATTCCGAATTAATTTGTCTTAACGACATTTTAATTTTACGAGATTTAAGGGGGGGGATTCAGGTCAAAAATTAAAAAAAGTCGATTATTTTTTTTTTCTGTGAAAACATTAATTTCCATGTAATCTATCTATTAGTAAAGTTATAAGCCGGAATTCGCAAAAATGGCTAAGTTTCTACGGTACCATTCATATTTAATTTTCTCAAAAGTCGTAAAAATCACCAGAATATTATATTTGAATTTTAAATTATTTTATTTATTTGTTTTTGTTATATGCAGACATTATGGCCGATTTTTTGTTCACACAAAATAATTAAGGGTGAATGCGAAAAAATGGCCGATTTCTGCAATATACCTGTTTTTTAATGATTTTTTTCTATATAATAAAAAGTTTATTACGTATTTGTAAATAAATTTTTATTTGTTTACCATTTTTTGAATCAGTTAGCGAAACGCGATACAAATGACGCGATGAGAGTGTAATGTCTTCAACGCAACACGTAACACTTACATTATATTCGAATTCGCGCGAATAATGGGACATGCGCTGTGATATCTTAGCACGTATCGCATGCGCAGCGTGTTACTGCCTCGAGAAGTTACTTCTGCTACTTGCGAGATGCATAACCTCGAATTGACGTTTTTATTTTTCGTTCATATTATGTTATTAGTTTGATTCCGTTGGCCATTTACGGTTTTTTTTCAATCAATAGTGTTTAAAGCAGAATCATCAATCATCAGAAGTGATCAGATATATAAATTTGTTATGAAGTGATGATTTAATGTTCGTGCAGCACATATGTGAATTTGTCAACATTGGATAAATTTTCAGTGATGTTGTCAATAAAAGTGATCATCCCCATATTATTTACAGGTTTTTTTCAAATTATGCATTCATTTACTTATTTATTTGTAAAAAAAAAAAACATTTATTAATAACATTATTAATAATATTCTGTAATCTGACTTGCAAATAATATTTTTATTTTGTTCATTAAAGGTACTAAGGTGCCCCAAAGGTGAAAACAGCATAAACATTTTTATTTGAGTGGTAAGCTTTAGATGCCATTTGCCGAAACTTGGTTTTAAACCTATTCTGCGCGTGATTCAGACCAAACTGCTAGGCAGATTGGGCTGGTTGACGTCTCATTTTCTTCTTCATGAAAAGATACACCGGCTAAATGGAGCAAAAGTTAATAAAAGGTAATATTTTTCAAGTGACATAATTATTACTAAATAAATTTTATGCTATTTTCTAAATCAGTTATTAATTTTGCTTTCAGAATAAAAAAAAAATATTTTGCTCCATTTAGCCGGTGTATCTTTTTATGAAGAAGAAAATGAGACATCAACTAGCCCAATCTGCCTAGCAGTTTGGTCTGAATCACGCGCAGAGTGGAAAACCTAAGACCTTTGCTTAAGATAATATGGAAAGGCATACGCAAGTCAGATGGCAGTAAAAAATCCTTTCATCGAGTACCAACAATATAGTTCATTGATCATTTTTATATGCAAGAGAATTTGGATGATATTGAATTTACAAATTTAATTATTTTGACCTGACTCCCTCCCCTTAAGCCCAGCGATTTTAAGTGGCAACACCACTTGAGGATTTTGGAAAAATTGATTTTTTTTTGCTTAACCAATACTTTAGGATCATAAAAATAATATGCAGTTGGTCCTATAGAGAATTTTTTTTTTCTTTAAGTTTCAATTATCGATTTTATCGCTGATTCATCGCTTTTGTACTGATTTTTCCTTTCGAAATAATAAGTGGCCCTGTTAATAAACGATAATTAGGGAGAGGAAGGGGTGAGCATCAAAGTGGATGGCCAAATGTGGATTAGAGTTAAAAAAAAATTTCAAGGATTTAAGTGCTCGTAAAAGTTTTAATGCGTTTTTCTCGAAACCACTTTTTTCAAACTGGTCGGACGTATTACTTGAACACCGTTGCATGGATCAATTTGAAATTTTTATAGTAACTTTGCAATTACATTCTCCATCGAAGTACATAGCCGTTTTTTAATTTAATGTAAACTTTTTTTTATAAACAATTTACTCCTTATTTTTTGGCAAAAAATCTATTAATTTTTTCAAAAGCGCACCATTTCTACAAAATTTGATTTAAAAAAAACCCCCTAGGCAGTTCCATAGCCATTAGTATATAGATTATAATTCTGTTTCGTTTTTTGTTCCAGGTCTTATACTTTACGAGAAAAACGTCTTCCCGTGAAGATATTTACAAAAAAAATACGATTTTCAAGATGGGCTCTGCCGCCGCCATTTTGGTATCAAAACAATAATACAATTTTTTATTTCGTACTTCAATATGTGTTGAACAAACCCTCCGAAAAGAAATCCCATTCCTTTTATCATACTCCCAAAATAAATCGTCAAAGTTAGATTTTTTTTTTTGCCGCTATAACGAAAAACCGCTTAAAACGAAAAATGCGGAAGTCAATATTTTTCTGACGTCACATAATAATTTTAAAAAAAATCTCTGGAAATTTCAGATTAATTAGTGTATCATAATCATAATGAATAAAAAAAAAGGGTTAAACAAACAGCGGCGACTGTTCCTGACTGATCGGTTAACGCTGCGTCGAGTATTATGCACAGGCGGCTATTGTCAAAAGCAGGTAGGCCGCACGTGTCAGGCATACGCCCGAGAACCGGTTCACCGGAATGAATACACTGAGGTAGAAGCGACAGCGTCAGATAGGAAACACGTGTGTGCTCACAGCGAATACTAGGGCAGGATCGTGCTTGGGTAAATGCTTACGTAACTGGCTTACGATATACATATGAAGAATAATATATATGATTACATAAGAGAGCGACGACATCCGAAAGCCGTGAGTACGAATTGCTGTCAGAGGTTTATTGTTGTCTGTTATGCAATATTCTGTTCATGGATAACGAGGGTGAACAACCGCCGAATGAAAGTCAATAGCAGGTTCAATATTTCCTATTCATAGAAATAACATTGTTTTCATCGAATTTTTTTTTTAACCTCACTTTAATTTCCCGTCATCCACCATTTTCTGTAATTTCCAAAAAAAAGTAGTGGAAATGAAAAATTTAATTTTTTCGTAACAGTTTTTAAGGTCGTTTCATTTCCTTGTTGATAAAATAACCATTAACTCATGTGAAGAAATTTGATAAAAATTGGTACAAGTTCTAAAATTACACTTTTCACTTTTTTTTTTTGCTTTAATACAGAACTCAAATGTGTCCAAAGTAGATTTAGTTATGACCAAAGTTGGTTGAAAAACTAGGATTAATAATTTGAAAAAATTTGTTCATTACTATTTTCGACAATTCGCAACATTTCAATTTGTGAAAGACGAAAAATTCGAGAAAGCAGTGTGAAAGTTTCTACAATGTAGACTCATTTTCTGTAATTTAAAAAAAAAGTAGTGGAAATAAAAAATTTAATTTTTTCGGAATAGTTGTTAAGGTCCTTTCATTTCCTTGTTGATAAAATAACTTTTAACTCACGTGATGAAATTTGATAAAAAATGGAACAAGTTCTAAAATTACATTTTTTACTTTTTTTTTGCTGTAATACAGAACTCAAATGTGTCTAAAGTAGATTTAGTTATGACCAAAGTTGGTTGAAAAACAAGGATTAATAATTTGAAAAAATTTGTTCAGTACTATTTTCGACAATTCGCAAGATTTCAATTTGTGTAAGACGAAAAATTCGAGAAAGCAGTGTGAAAGTTTCTACAATATAGACTCATTTTCTGTAATTTTCAAAAAAAGTAGTGGAAATAAAAAATTTATTTTTTTCGGCATAGTTGTTAAGGTCGTTTCATTTCCTTATTGATAAAATAACTTTTAACTCACGTGATGAAATTTCATAAAAAATGGAACATTTTCTAAAATTACATTTTTTACTTTTTTTTTTTTTGCTTTAATACAGAACTCAAATGTGTCTAAAGTAGATTTAGTTATGATCAAAGTTGGTTGAAAAACTAGGATTAATAATTTGAAAAAATTTGTTCATTGCTATTTTCGACAATTCGCAAGATTTCAATTTGTGAAAGACGAAAAATTCGAGAAAGCAGAGTGAAAGTTTCTACAATGTAGACTCATTTTTTTTTAAGACATTGACATATTAAATAATATATAATCCAACTCTTCATCAGATTTGGCTCCGGAGTCGTGTTGAAATTATTGGAAAATTATGGAAATGGTAATTGAAAATGCAATGGCAATCAGACTAGAAAAGACTCGGTCATGAATAGAAGACACGAGATTAAAACGTCTTCCTGGTGGCCGGAGAAAAAGAAGACGTAGCCCGATTCTCCGACGACCCTTCTGGAAAAAATTGGTATCCTCATTCTCGTTTCTCTTTATTCCCTCTCTTTCGCTTTCTCGCCATCCACGCAATCTCACACTCCTTCGTTTCTCTCGAGCGAGAATGGAAATCCTCGATTCAAGATTAAATCACCACCCCTCGCATAGTCACCTGCTTTCTTTTTTTTTCTCACTCGTTCGCTGGCGATATTCATTTCCATCTTGGTCGCTCGAGTAAATTAAATTCAACTGTTCTACAGCGTTATGCCATAACACATAAAAATGCCACGTGAGCAATTATATATTTGGCTGTAGATAAAAAATTCTCAATGCTATATTTTTATCATCAACTGTATAATAATATAATTAGAAATAAAAATAAATAAAAAAATTAAAATCATGAATAATCATAATTATTACCTTTTTTAAAAATATCTTTAAAAATACTAATATTACTTTTATTATTAAAAATATCTTTATCAATCAATATTCACTTTATTCAATTATTCATTTATCAAAATACTAATATTACCTTTATTATTAAAAATATTTTTATCAATCAGTATTTATTTTATTCAATTATAGATTTGTTAATTTATGAAAATAAAGATCTGGTGTTTTTTTCTGTTTGTGCAATATTCATGTTCATTGAACGTATTTATAAAATAAATAAATAAATAAATAAAATGGTTTTTCGTCAATATATGAATGAAACGAATTATTTTGTATTACGTTCATTGAAGGATAAATCGATTGCAATCAATTTTGCAGAAAAAAACGTTCACCTCCGTTTTTTTGTTCCCTTTCATTCGCTGGCCATATTTATTTCCATTTTGGTCGTCCGGGTAAACTAAATTTAACTTCATGATTTATGTGTAAAAAAAACATAACGATGTCACTACGATCAGTTATATATTTTATCGTAAATTAAAAAAAATGCAAATCTTATATTCTTATCACCAACTGCAAAAAAATATAATTAAAAAAAGAAATAGAAATATTACTGAAGCAAAGACGCCATAAAAATATTTGCCTAGTTCAATTAACTTTATTTATTATTAATTAAACAATTTACTTTATTTAATTAGTTATTTCTTAATTTAAGAAAATAAAATACTGCCATTTTTTTCACCATTTTCTTATCAAATGGTATATCATCAATATATGAATGAATGGTTTTATTTTTTAATTTATTTTTATTATGCTCCTCGAAGGATCAATCAATCGCGATCAGTTTAGCGTAAAAAAGTTCATTGTATTCTATAAAGTATTTCGCTCGGTGTATCGCAGAGTACGATAAAAATTCGATGAGTGAGAATTCACTTTTTATACGCGGTAGAATTGTAGTCTAACTATAAGTGGAGAACTCGATGGAGTGCAGAGTATACCAAGTACACTCGAGCGAATGCAGCGTATGGATATATAGTACAAAGTGTTCGATTGTGAAATCGACGTCGTGAGCCTGCGAGAAACGTGAAATGCTCGAGAGACATACCAGTAGCAATGCATCGGGTTTCCCGCGGTGATGCATGGCCTCGCATTGTTTCATTAGCAGGCCATTGACGGCTGTCGGCAGAGAACTCGAGAAAACCTTCGAGCGATCGATTTACCTCAGCCTAGTGTTACACTTTTCTTTTGTCGTTTTTTTTTAAATCATTTTTTACCACCCTTTTTTTTTTTCTCCCTATGATATATAACCGTGGGGGCACCAGTTTCCGCACGGTAACGGGTTTTCGAAAATCGTGCGTTTTTGAGGCAAAAATTTGCAAATTTCACATGCCCGCGTTCATCGATGACTACACTGAGAGAAAAATATAGTAATTTAATAAAAAGGATGCAAAGCAGAACCTTGCATAATGCTTCCTCATTATATTTCGCTTTTTACAAAGCAACCTCTAAGAGGAAGTATGGGAATTGATTTTGGCTTCCTCATAGAGGAAGCTTTGTAAAAAGCGAAATATAATGAGGAAGCAATGTGCAAGGTTCTGCTTTGCATCCTTGTTTTAAATAAATATAAATAAGCGCACACTCTCGCTTTGTGAAAATATAATAAGGACAAACGGTCCAGAAACTCCCTCGAATACTCTATCTTCTCTGTTTTTTTTGTTGTAGAACACGATAGAAATCGGTGGTTTCCGAAATTTCATTGGAAAACAAGGATATGGCTAGTTTATACGACATAAATCGCTACTTTTCGCAATATAGACTGTACAACATCGCTATGAAAATATGTTATCGTTCAACATTTTTGGGCTATATCTGACGTATTTTTCTGTTAATCATGAATTTGGCACTCATTCGACTCCCAGCTCGATATTTGATACCAAAATTCGCATCGCAGAAAAAAAATTTAAAAAATCAAAAAATCAAAATCTCATAAAATTTTAACGTTTCAACCGATCTTAACCAAATTTAATAGGAATCGCCGGTGTATGAAAGCTCACGTACATACCAATTTTGAGTTTAATATGTCGAAAATTAAAAGAGTTATCGCGTTAACAGACATTTTTTGAAAAATTCAAAACCGCGTAAAAATTTTATGATCATGGGGATTTTTACAAAAATGGGTGTGAACGGTGAGGATTGACCCCTCTATATATGGTGTAAATTTCAGCTCTATATCTCGACGCGTTCCCGAGTTATAAAGGTTTACATTTTTTGAGCGTGTAACATACACACATACAGACATTTTTTCTAAATCACTTTTCTCGACGTTTTGAACTATTCGGAGTGTACTGACATGAAAATCTCGAAAAAAAAATTTTCACGAAAACAAAGCTTCCTCTATGAGGAAGCAAAAATATATAATTTAATAATTCCCAGGGGGAACGTCTATATTTTATGGTTATAGCAAATATAAGAATATAATTGGATGAACCATAAATATAATTCCCAGGAGGAACGTTTCTATTTTATGATTACAGCAAAAATAATTATAGTAGCAATCATCAAAATCATAATAGTTTTAAATATGCCGTTTTGTTGCATATACGATTTCGATGTTTGTTTCCAATAAATTTGCAAGTATCGTTTATTGAACTATATTATCATCGCTTCAACCACAAAACATTGCAAGCCTTCCTATATTCGTTTTATCATGTGAAATCGTTAAATCAACGATATGCTTTTCTCTCAGTGTATGTTGGTATAACTGTCCACAAAGCCCAATAATTTTGTTATAGAATGCGATACTATTAATTCATTTCCCAGGTACAGAGAATTCAAATAAAAACATTAAACTTGATAGTTCGATGACTGATCCGGTCAACGAGTGATCCGTAGTGTACCGTGACGGTAGAATTTCTTTATACTTCATAAGGATTAAACAACAAAATGTAAATAAAAAAATGAATTCGACCTATTTGTTTATATTAAGAGATAAATTAAGAATACGTAGAGATGAGAAAAATTAGTCACAAGAAAAAAAATTCTGTAAATGATACCCTTCTTTTAAAAAATCTTACATTTAAACCTCATTAAGTACATGACAAGCATTATAATTCTGCAATTTTGTAAAGACCTACAGTGCACAAAAATGGTGTGACGTCGAAAGTAAAATTGTTTACTTATAGCATTCAAACCAAATTGGTGAACCAATTTTAGTATTCAATATCTTATTTTATTTGTCGAAGAGTGCATTCTGAATTGAATATAGCGATTCTGGATGCAGTGAACATTAGATTAACTGTAATCAATAGATTAGTGAGTTTTTAATAGAGAACGATTTATTTATACATTTAAAATCTTATCTTTGTCATAAAGAACTGAAATAAAATTTCCCATATAGGGGAGATGGGGGAAAAACGGGCAGGGGGGCAAAATGGGCATCACGACTGAAAATGACAATTGGGGGCAAAACGGGCATCGTTTCAACTTTTTCGAACACGACTTTTTTCAATTTCCTGACATATCTTACTTGAAAATTTCGGAAAATAATTGGCGATGTCAATAAAACAGGCAGAGAGGCAAAACAGGCATGTCGGCTAAATATAAGTATCGGGGTCAAAATTGGCACCAAATCATAAAATGAGAATTTCGTTCTAATTGATTTCTTTATGATATACCGACTTTTTTTTTTTCAAAGAAATAATTTGATTATAAAATTTTTGAAAAATTCATTTAACTATATTTTTTTTCTTTGCTCAACAAAGTATCCAAAAAAGGTTCTGAACGGATGGTTAAAAAAATTCTGACTTGATGAAAATTATCAATTTTTTTTCATCACCAATTTGACGTATTTTCTGCACTTTCCCTATCTAAGGAACGTAAAAAACTGAGACAAATCGTGTTTACGAAAGTTGAGACGGTGCCCATTTTGCCCCCAATCCCAATTTTTAATGGAGCTGCCCGTTTTGCCCCCCTGCCCGTTTTGCCCCCATCTCCCCTATGTTTTTCTACAATAAATTCTCTCGTTTTCACCACCAATCCCTCCTTCTCCACATCGTCTAAAAACTGCATGCCTGATTTCCAAAAACTGGAGTGGGTCGATTTTGAGCGTCCAAAAACTACCTACGAGGAGCTGCGTTGCATTTTCGTCAATATTTATTAAATTTTCGTGTATTTTCATGAAAATTGATTGTTTTTCTGTCAGAAAAACATAAGGGATCATTTCAGAACCCTCACACTTAGCATTTGATTAGACTACAGCGAATAAGACGTTCTTGAAGTAATTTTTTTCCTTAACCGTCCGAAAACTGGTGCCCCTACGTAGACAACGAAATTATGATCATAATTCTGCCGATTGGAACGCATAAATTATCGCTCCCCTCGTATTATTCCTGATTCCATTGCCTGAGACACATGCATTATTGGAAATTAATATCCTCTGACGTGAATTCCTGTCGAATTGTATGTTTGATAGGATATCCATTTGAATTATAACTCGAAATTTTTTTACTCGTGTTCTTATTAGCTGAAGGATGAGATTAAATTGAGAATTTGTGAGCACGGGAAAAAAAATTCAAAAAATTTTCAAGCGCCATGTTGAAGTCACAAATTAGGGGAAAAAATGGAGGTTGAAAGTTGCTTGTAGTGATTTAATAAGCACGTTTTTCCGGAAAATTAGTTTGTGTAATTTAAGCAACCGAAACGCTGAGACTCGAATTCATAACATTATTCTACAGAGTCCATCTGACTTTAACCCTTTAACTGCCAACGTAGCACATTTGCCACGTTGAAGGAACAGCTATTTATCGAAACATATTTTTTAATTTGCATTAAAAAGTTCTGGAAAAAATTGACGAACCGTGGAATTTCATTAACAATGCATTCTACAGTTTTATTTCATCAAAGTAAAACTGAATTACACGTTAAAATTGAAAACAGTAATTTTATTAAAGTGCCATTTTTCTGCTCTTTTAACGTAGAATGAAATTGAAAAACAATTATTTTATGCCAAGAGACAAGAAAATTAGCTGACTAAACTGATTGATACAATGAGTTAAGTTTTCAGCCAAACCCGAAATTTTCCATTGTCATAGTTTTTCTCCCAATTTTCTGTTATTGTAATTCTTCCATCTGATATTGATGCCAAATGTCAGTAAAAATCGGCGAATACGATTTTAAATAAATAATAAAAGTGGTTTTATGAAAATGTTCTGGACAAGATCTGAGCTATTCCTTTCTTAGCGAACGAAGAAAGTTTTATATGTGCAGATTAAATATTTTCAATTCTTTTTCCGCACTTAAGAAAGAACCAAGCTTTTAACGGTAAGCATAAGTAAGAGGCATAAATGATAAGTATGCGATAACAGCGTATAAATTAAACGGCTGCTGATTACTGCATCTTCATTTAGAAACTTTTTCCATCACTTCTGCTTCTCCTTCTCAACTATTTCTTTTTCCATAATATCCTCTAGGAAGAGTTTTTCAGTACTGAAAAACTCTTCACTGACCCCTCAGAATTTGTGCACGGTGTCGTGAGCACGACGATGTGTTTAAAAGAAAATGAGCTTAAACGCTGTAGAACACGAAGCTCAGAGTCCAAGATCTTTCGCCGCGCCAACAGTGCGCCATAAGTACCAACTAGATATATATATACATAGAAAAATCGTGAAGGTTTGTAGCCCCGATGTGCTGCCATGGTAACGCCATTACCGTCACTCGACAAGATTAAAAATGTTATGGCTCCTAACCAGACACTTTTCGAGAGGCCCTAGCGCCTTAACTGCGACTCTAACTCTCGGCCTCGTGAGGACGACAGAGTCTAGATGATGAAAAAAAGGGGTCTCCCGGTGTTCCAGTTGAGCCTCTCGAATTCGACCAACCCTACCGAACCGTGACGACTTTGGTTCCAGATCCTGATATCCCAACTCTCAGCATCGTAAATTCTCCCGATCGAAGCGAAGATGTAAATTCTAAGGATACATCAAGTCTACGGTCTGATAAATCACGATAGGCAAATAATTGGACGCGATAAAAAATGTGAGAAACTGCGAGTGCGACTTACACAATGAGCTATGATATGTTTACGAGAAATTATCTACTGTTACAGCTGTTGCTTTTGCCCGTATCCCTCGATGATTCCTTATCCCTCGGTACCCCTTATCCCTCGGTACCCCTTATCCCTCGGTACCACTTATCCCTCGGTACCACTGTCCCTCGGTTTCCCTTATCCCTCGGTTCCCCTTATCCCTCGATACCACTTATCCCTCGGTGCCCCTTATCCCTCGGTACCACTCATCCCTCGGTACCCCTTATCCCTCGGTTTCCCTTATCCCTCGGTGCCCCTTATCCCTCAGTACCACTTATCCCTCAGTACCACTTATCCCTCGGTACCCCTTATCCCTCGGTTCCCCTTATCCCTCGGTACCCCTTATCCCTCGGTACCCCTTATTCTCGGTACTCCTTATCCCTCGGTACCCCTTATCCCTCGGTACCACTTATCCATCGGTACCCTTTATCCGTCGGTTCCCCTTATCCCTCGGTACCATTTAACCCTCGGTGCCCCTTATCTCTCGGTACCGCTTATCCCTCGGTACCCCTTATCCCTCGGTACTCCTTATCCCTCGGTACCCCTTATCCCTCGGTAGTCCTTATCCCTCGGTAGTCCTTATCCCTCGATAGCACTTATCCCTCGGTGCCCCTTGTCCCTCGGTACCACTTATCCCTCGGTGCCCTTTATCCCTCGGGACCCCTTATCTCTCGATGCCACTTATACTTCGGTTCCTCTTATCCCTCGGTACCCCTTATTTTCATCGATATCCCTTATCCCTCGGTATTCCATGTCTCTCGGTGCCCATTATCCCTTGGTAGCACTTATCCGTCGGTACCCCTTATCCCTCGGTACCCTTTATCCCTTGGTAGCACTTATCCGTCGGTACCCTTTATCCCTCGGTACGTCTTATCCCTCTGACGCTGTATTATAACGACAGACAGAGAGAAGGTGATGAAAAAACAGTCTCTCGGTGTTCCAGTTGAGTCTTGGATTCTTCCAACACAAGCGATCTACGACGGCTTTGGCTCCGGATTCTGATATCCCAACTCTCAGCATCGTAAATCCTCCCGATCGAAGAGAAGATGTAAATTCCAAGAATATATCAGGTCTACGGTCAGATAAATCACGATAAGCAAATAACTGGACGCGATAAAAAGTGAGTAACTGCGAGTGCGAGTCACACGATGAGCTCCGGCACGTTTACGAGAAATTATCGACTGTTACTGCTACTACTACTATCTGCTGCTGCTGTTTCTACTTCTTCTCACTATCTCGTTTTCTCTCGCATGAAGGATTGGCGAAGATTTCAGGAGGCTGTGAAAATCCCGGGGGACAAAACGTCGGACACGACATCGACGAGAACGAGTTGCATCCCCAGAACGAGAAGAACAGAGTAAAGAGAGAATGTGTGTGCACCATGTAAATACACGTATACCCGGTGTTTGTCCTACTGGAAACGCTGCTATACGAAATGAAGGTGTACATCGAAAGACTCGAGTACCGGCGGTGGAAAATCGGCCAGTGTATATGAAAACTGTGCAGTCGGCCACACCACTATACAAACAGCGGAGCGGTAGCTCCAGTTCGGGAATAAAAGTAACGCAGCATGAAATAAAAGGTAAATATAAAAGAGAGGAGGACGGAAATTTGGCCGGTGGAAACGAATGTCCGGTGGTGAAGAATGGAAGAGAAGCGGCTTGGGAAATGTTGTAACCAATGGAATTTAGTGAGTCGTTAGTGTGCGACAATTTGACCAGATACTTGTCCACCTTAAGCCACTAACAGATTGCTCACTAACCCCGTTTCTGACATTGTGTTACGAAATTAACAAACGCATTCGAAGTATTCTAACAAATAGAAACTGACCCTTTTTATTTAAAAGACCATGTCTCAAGTTATTCTGAAAAAAGGCTTCAACTTTCGGACACTTTTGTTAATGATAATAGTGGAAAAAGTTGGCTTAAATTCTTATGGCTTAATGCGTTTTTCTTATTATTGAATAATCAATCTATAATTAACTAATTAACGCTAATTTAAGAGACAGTTCGTTTTTGTTTAGTTTTTATTAATTTATGTTACAAGGATACATCTTGTAACATAAATTACCCTCCAATATTGTAATTCTCTTTACACAACTTTTCCGAACGCTCATAAAAAAATGTAAAACTCTTTTAACTGCCTTGAATAGCTCCAACCCCTTAATCAACTGACGAACGTTTTCAATAATGGTTTGGTAACACAGAGAGTCGTACATTTTATGAAAAGATGGAACTAACGAGACTCAAAAAATATAAAACGTTGACAGTGACGAAAAAATACAATGTTTAACAATTTAGAGCCACGAGGGAGAATCTTATTGTCTTTAGCTTCCGTTGGATAATGATGAGGCAGGAGGATTTATGATTTCAAGGATTCTGGATCATTGATGAGCGAGGGGAGAGCCTGCTGCAGAAAGATAAAAAATACACAGTGATTCTATAGCTTCGGGACAGCGATAATTGAAACGCCAGAATAATCCGGACGAACGACAGATAAAACGGAGCGAGGAGCTAAAAGGATAAAGAAAAAGACAGAAGGCTAAAGAGAAAGAGATATAAAAAAGCCTCGCGGTAGGCGTCGCAAACGAATTTCCAACGGCGCCGAGGTTGGTCAGAGTGGAAGGAGGACGAAAGAAAAAAAAGAAGAGGACATTTTTCCTCGGCAAATCGCACGCCTCGCGGTGAAGTACGGATTTTCAATCAATTTTTTTTTTGTTTTTTTTTTTGTTTGGAACACGTATGCTGCCAGGCGCGTTTGCCGCTTTCGCGGCACTATTGTTCCGTGTGTCTGGTTTTCGTGGAGTATGAGAATCCGCGAAATCCCCGTCCACCGAGACTCCGTAGCCTACCCCTTCGTGATCCTTTAGGCTTTCGTTCCCTCCTGGCCCTTTTCCCTCCTTCCCCGCCCTTTATTCCCGCTTACTAGTGAAATGTTCTGGATGAAAACATTTTTCACTGCGGTACTCGAGCGCACGTCGCAAGCGAGGAATTCGAGCGCACTGGGTCTGATCGTTCTCTCTCTCTCTCTCTTTATGCTTTTTCTTTTCTACTCTCGAGCGTTTCAGCACCGAACTAGAAGCTCACGAAACAATCTGAGCGAATCGTGAAGCCAGCAAAAATGTGTGCGGGCATTTTAATGCAAGCTGAATGGGTTACTCAATCTTCAGCATTGTCAAAAAATATATTCTGCGGAAAGAGAAAAGTATAGTATAGTTTTTTTATTATTATTGTTATTTGTTTTTTTTATAAAAGGGTTTTTAGGTCGAGCTCCGGCGATGTAAGGAAAAAATGTTTTATTTCATTTTTTTTGTTTTTTTTGTGCAAAGGAAAAAATTTACCTAAAGCTCACGCGAAACAATCTGAGCGAATTGTGAAGCGAGGAAAAATGTGTGCGGGCATTTTAATGCAAGCTGAATGGGTTACTCAATCTTTAGCATTGTCAAAAAATATATTCTGTGGAAAGAGAAAAGTATAGTATGGCTTTTTTTATTATTATTGTTATTTGTTTCTTTTATAAAAGGGTTTGTAGGTCGAGCTCCACCGATGTAAGGAAATGGTGTTTTAATTTTTTTTTTTTTTTTTTTTTTGTTAAAGGAAAAAAACATTTACCGAAAGCTCAGGAAACAATCCGAGCGAATCGTGAAGCGAGGGAAAATGTGTGCGGGAATTTTAATGCAAGCTGAATGGGTTACTTAATCTTCAGCATTTTCAAAAAATGGCTTTTTTTATTATTATTGTTATTTATTTTTTGTATAAAGGAAAAAGTGTTTTATTTAAATTAATTTTTTTATTTTGTGGAAAAAAAATTTACCAAAAATACCATGTGATTTATTGTTCGTCGATGTTAAGATCATGTAAAAAAATGTCCAAATCCCAACATAACAATTTGTAGAGGAAGTTCCATTTTTGTTTTATTTGCATTCCTTGAATATAGTTCTTTTTTTCGTTTTCGCTAATGAAACTACTACAATTTATCATCTTTGGATGTGGAGATTTTTTTCACATGATTGAAACACCTTTTTGAATAATAAATCACGGGGATTCTTTTGATAGCTATAAAAAAAATAATTTCTAGCCTGAAATTAGTGGAGGCTCCTCCTTGAATTACACAATGTAAACGTAGTTATCGTTAACTTTGTCTGGATTGATAAATAAAACAAATAACAACTACGTTTGTAGCTGACAACTCTTTTGATTGATGAGGCTGAAACTTTCCAACAGCAACAACTGCTGTGTATAGGAGGTTTTGCTTCAAAAATAGTAAAAGAAGAATTGCGAGCGCATTAATGCGTTGTTGGGTATTTCTCGAGCCAGTCGGTCTCGAGATGTAAATGTGGCAATGAACGTATTGGAATAAGAATTAAGAATGCATAATACAAACACTTCTCCAATCGGAATTTTCGATTCGATTAAAATTTTTGTATTCAGCGATAAGATGACAATTTGAAAGAAAAAAAGTCGACTTTATTGAATTTTGAATTTACATAACAAACAAGCAGAAAATTATGTATTAATTAGGTATAAGAAAAAAAATTCATACATTTTTTTGGAAATTTTAAAAAATATCTACGATTTTGGAAAACGAAAATATCGATCGACACAATTTAAAAGTGTGACAAAATTATGAAAAATATTTTGTCCTGCATTCATGAAGAACTATTTAGCAAAATGCTCAAAATTTTACAAAAGTTGGAGATTTTTAGAAAAACAAAAATTCTATTTTTTTTAAGCTTGAAAAAATAGTCGAGCACCGGCCAATTTCGACTTGGATCTTAAAAATCTTTATTTCTGACAAAACATATGTCAGAATTTTTTCACATTTTTAAACTGTGTCGATCGATATTTTTTTTTTCAAAAATCGTATGTAATTCGCAAATTTATAAAAAAAATGTTTTCTTGGTAAATAACGAAAAGATATTCCTAGATATTTCAAAGATATTCGTATTTCATAAATAATACAAAAATTTGAGATAATTTAAAATTTGTCTTAATAAAATTTTTAACCCAGATCTTAGTAAGCCCAACCGAGTCTTTTTCTCAGTGAAGCTTGAAAAGAAAATCCTGCTCCAGTCGGAAAATCCAGTTTCCAGATTCTTGCCGAAATTGTCGGACACGAGAATATGATAAAAGCGTTTTCCAGCGTCGAGACATAAGGCCGTAGGTGAAGAAGATATCCGGAGGCAGAACGAGGATCGTTGCCAAGGGATCAAACGTGAATCTGCGTGCTGGCAAACGATCTGGAATGGGAGCACAGGGATACGGAAAAGTTTTGCAGATCCCTCTTGTTATCTTCTCTCATCAAGGACAATTACCCGCGGGACTGTAACGGCCGGGTTAGACTGGAGAGAAAAGAGCTTGGCTTTTGCAATGGAAAGAAGAAATGTAGCTTAAACGGCGTCGGAACGTCTCGTTGTTGTGGCGCGACTGTTTCCGCGAATAACAATAACGAAACGACGGCTCTTTCGTTCTTCAACAAGATGAATCTTATTTGTGAGTAAAGGAGAAATATTTCTCGAAGGAGAAACATTGATGTGTTTCACGTTGAGGTGCTTCAAGATCCAGTTGCCTCTCGAGGACACTTCAACGCGTGGATGCTTCTATATCTCGTGGTAATAGTAACAGAGTAATATCGCGGCGCCAGGACAACTTGAGATTCCTGTCCTTCTTCTTCCTCTTGGCTACTACAGCCAACGACCGACCATCTTGGTTACATATAACGCAATAAATAGCAATTATATCTTGAAACAAGAACGCTCTCGGACTTCGTAGAGGATAAGCCCACTTCGCGGAGTACCCCGCTGCTTGGATATTAGGTATTATAGGAGAGGATGCGATTCCATCGTCCAACTTCCGTCCAAAACTTTGAATCCAGCATCCACAGGGACTACATGGACTGAGAGTACTGCAAGATATCCGTTCTCTCTCTTTCTTTATCTTCTTCTTACGATTTTCTCCGTTTCTCTTTTTCTTACTCTGGGACCACGTACGATGGAAACGAAAGAAATGGGTCCTACACGATTCCGTTTATTTTGTCGCGACTATAACGAAAACGATGCAGAATCACTATCCCAGTTTCTAGTATACAGAGTATTATCGGTGGTATCCTACCAACAACGGCTATTTGGACTTCGGGACAACGAGAAACTTCAAGGATTTTCAAAACTATTCTGGAAATGTGTGTAACCAGTGGAAAGACTTCCGGTGGGCGAGTGGACCATGCTAAATGGATGAAGGGGATGGGGATGGTAGAAAAGGAAAATGGGAAAAGGACAACAGAGTCCTGAGATCCTGAGAATTATGATTATTGAATTAGACAGATTTTCTGCTCCTTGAGTCGAACGCTTAAAAATTTTGTATTCTTCTGGAATTGAGAAGTTAGGTGTTGAAAGATAATATATCTATTGGAACCAAAAAATCGCACAAGGAAATGGAAAAAAAAATGACATATATGGACTTTTTAATGCAATTTTATTGGTTTATTGATTTTCTGAGCTAAATAAGTTTAAAAAAATTATCCCATGCGGCTTCTTTATTTTACTTACTTTCTTTTGGATATTAGGAATTGTAGGAGAGGACGCGAACCCATTGCCCAACTTCAGGTCGAAACTTTGAATCCTGCATCCACATGGACAACATGGATTAAGAATACGAAAAGAAAAAATTGGGACCTACATGATTCTTTTTATTTTGTCGCGACAATAAACGAAAATGATGTAGAATAACTACCCCAGTTTCTAGTATACAGAGTATTATCGATGGTATCCTACCAACAACGGCTTTTTGGACTTTGGGGACAACGAGAAACTTCAAGGATTTTCAAAACTATTCTGGAAATGTGTGTAACCAGTGGAAAGACTTCCGGAAGACGAATGGACCATGCTAAATGGATGAAGGGGACAGGGATGGTAGGAAAGGAAAATGGAAAAAGGATAACAGAGTCCTGCACGGAGAGAAATTTATGCGTCATGACAACATAAAACAGTGACAACAAAAATCGTTACGTTAGATTGACAAATTAATTTTGCTATGCTGATAAATTTTTTGTTCGGCTGACAAATCTTTTTGCCGGGCTGACCAATTTTTTTTGTTAGCCTAACAAAACGATTTTTGTAGTCACCGTTTTTTGTTGGGCTGACCAATTTTTTTTGTTAGCCTAACAAAATGATTTTTGTAGTCACCGTTATCTGTTGTCATGACACAGAAATTTTTCTCTATGTGAGATCCTGAGAATGATGATTCTTAAATTAGGCAAATTTCTTTTGCCCCTTGAGACAAACGCTTAAATTTTTTTTTGTTCAGGAATTGAGAAGTTAGGTGGTGAAGGATAATATATTTATTGGAACGAAAAAATCTCACAAGGAAATGGAAACAGAAAAAATGACACATATGGACTTTTGATTGCAATTTTATTGATTTTTTTCTTTTTTGAGCAAAATAACTTTTTTGAAAGTTATCCAATGCGGCATCTTTATTTTATTTACTTTCGTTTGGATATTAGGGATTACAGAAAAGTACGCGAAACCATTGGACAACTTCAGACAGAAAATTTGAATCCTGCATCCACATGTGTCACTCTAGTGATTTTTTTTTGCGATATTGACAGTGATGCAGGAAAACCGTGTGATTTTTTTAAGACAAAAAAAAATCCGTTGTCGAATAAAAAAAAATTCCTCCATTTTTTCGAAACTTCGACACGAATAATGTTTTTTTTACACCGGAATCTCGATCCCTGTAACTCTGATGATTTTTCGTAATATCGACTATCATGCAGGAATACTCTGTAATTTCCTTAACAAAAAAAAAATGACTTTTATGTCGAGACATTTTTTTCAGCAACTTCAAGTTTCCGAGATATTTGCACTTGAAAAAATAACAGCATTTTCTGAAATATTGTTTTCAAAAATCTGAAAAAATTCATTGAATTCACTGAATTGACAGAGAAAGCTTCATATGAACTTTTGATTGCAATTTTATTGGTTTATTGATTTTTTGAGAAAAAAAAATATTTTTTTAAAATTATCCAATGCGGCATCTTTATTTTACTTACTTTCTTTTGGATATTAGGTATTGTAGGAAAGAACGCAAACCCATTGCCCAACTTCAGACCAAAACTTTGAATCCTGCATCCATATGGACAACATGGACTAGGAATACTGAAGATATCTTTGCTTTCTTTCTCTTTCTCTGGGACCACATACTGTGGGAAAGAAAAGCAAAATGGGACCTCCACGATTCCTTTTATTTTGTCGCGACAATAACAAAAACGTAGCAGTACCGCAATCCCAGTTTCTAGTACAAAGTATTATCGGTGGAATCCTACCAACGACAGCTCTTTGGACTTCGTGTACAACGAGAAACTTCAAGAATTTTCAAAACTATCCTGGAAATGTGTGTAACCAGTGGAAAGACTTCCGGAAGGCGCGAGTCGACCATGCTGAACGGGTGAAGGGACAGCAATGGTACAAAAGGAAAACGAAGTCCACGAAGAACAATGTAGATCTTCGCATAGTGGGACATTGTTGCAACAGAATATTTTATCATTTTATGAGGTTTTAGAACTTCACGAAGTAAAAGGAAAGACCGAGATAAAACCTTTTACATTGCTTCCTGGTTTTAAATAAACATGAATACTGTGAAGTTTAGGGACATTCTAATCGCCAATAAAGTTAAATAATAAAGAACAATTCGAAATTCTTTATAATCCCAATTCTTCTACTTATATTCACTAAATGATGTGTCTAGCATCACTAAATATTATTTTGATTGCATAAAAAATTTGGGCTCGCTGTCGAAAATTATTAGAATAACGTAAATATTTCGAAAAATGTGAAACTTCAAAAAAATCAAAATCAAACAACCCAGCTAAATTCAATATCAAAGAACCTTGATATTGTATTATGTAGCAAAATAGTCGACATTTTACGAAAGTTATCGCGTCCATGAGCTTTTTAAAAAAAAATTCTAAAAGCCATAAAATCGAATTTTGAGTACCTTGATATAAAAATCTTGTTTTCCTTTTCATCCAAATAAAATAAATTTGTAATATAAAATCCACCTGCCATATTTTGAATCGGATATAAATATATCAAAAATATTGAAAATATCCTTATTTGCATCGTAACAAATAATGCAAATAATAATAATAACTCATTAGTTTATTCCAGTGCATAAATTGTGATTTTCCGAGTTCACTCGCAATTTCTAATTTATAGACAACTAGAACACACCAACGCAACCCAAAGCGTCCCGAACGTTTGTATAATTTCCCCAAAGTAGTAATTTCAGTGAGAAAAGTAATTACTAAAAGCTCCACGATGGTAAACCATATTTTTAGCGACTGAAACCGCGCCGTTTACTTCTCAATCTCTTTTACAGCGTGGCTCACTGAACTTTTAATCCTAAAAATAGCTGTAGCTGCTTCTTTTTACACAGTTTTTTTTTAATACCTCCACATAGTACGTATAGTACTTTATACCCTGTATACGTCGTTCGGGCGAAGCATAATAGTGCCTTTAGCGCACCTATCGTAGAGCAACACTACGTAATTACGTACCAACACTTGGAAAGTCTTCAGTAAAACGGCTGTGCAGGCGGTGCAAGCTCGGTGAACGTCGGATCGCCAGCTAGAAAGCAAGGCAACGAGAGGGAAGACTTTCGTGCTAGAGAAAATACACGCACACACTTTGGTGTATAGTGACTGGTGTATGCGTCATAAGTATACAGTCTTGTGTGCTTCTCGCGCGGGTCGCGAAAGCTCGCTCGCTGCTCGCGCTAAGGAGAAGTAATAACGCGACGGTAACTGCCGCGTCGGCTCCGTGGCAGCCCGGTGTCGAGCCAAATTGCAATTAAGGGTGACGACGCTCGGATTTATGAGAGTATGGCTGCTGCTGCTGCTGCCGCTACCGCTGCTTCTGCTGCTGGTGATCCTGCAACAGCGTTTCGGTATGACTTCCGGTTGGTTCAGGTAGGTAACTGCAGCAGGACCCTTACCTAACTCAGTGTACACTCTACTCAATGTACACATAAACCATTTTCTCTAAGTTAAGACACTTTTTTTACTGAATCGCTTCGGTTTGTTTCTCAAATCAGACAGATTTCACTACCACTTGAGAGGAACGTTTGTAAACTTTTTTTTTTCATTTTTACTTTCTCATAGAGGAAGATTTGTTTTCGTGCGAAATTTTTTGTCAGTACGCTCAAAATGATATAAAATGTCGAGAAAACGTAATTTAGAAAAAAATGCATGGATTTGTGTGTGTGTGCGTGTGAGTGTGAGTGTGAGTGTGAGTGTGAGTGTGCGTGTGCGTGTGCGTGTGCGTGTGCGTGTGCGTGTGCGTGTGCGTGTGCGTGTGCGCGTGCGCGTGCGTGTGCGCGTGCGCGTGCGTGTGCGTGTGCGTGTGCGTGTGCGTGTGCGTGTGCGTGTGCGTGTGCGTGTGCGTGTGCGTGTGCGTGTGCGTGTGCGTGTGCGTGTGCGTGTGCGTGTGCGTGTGCGTGTGCGTGTGCGTGTGCGTGTGCGTGTGCGTGTGCGTGTGCGTGTGCGTGTGCGTGTGCGCGTTCGTGTGCGTGTGCGTGTGCGCGTGCGTGTGCGTGTGCGTGTGCGTGTGCGTGTGCGTGTGCGTGTGCGTGTGCGTGTGCGTGTGCGTGTGCGTGTGCGTGTGCGTGTGCGTGTGCGTGTGCGTGTGCGTGTGCGTGTGCGTGTGCGTGTGCGTGTGCGTGTGCGTGTGCGTGTGCGTGTGCGTGTGCGTGTGCGTGTGCGTGTGCGTGTGCGTGTGCGTGTGCGTGTGCGTGTGCGTGTGCGTGTGCGTGTGCGTGTGCGTGTGCGTGTGCGTGTGCGTGTGCGTGTGCGTGTGCGTGTGCGTGTGCGTGTGCGTGTGCGTGTGCGTGTGCGTGTGCGTGTGCGTGTGCGCGTGCGCGTGCGTGTGCGTGTGCGCGTGCGTGTGCGTGTGCGTGTGCGTGTGCGTGTGCGTGTGCGTGTGCGTGTGCGTGTGCGTGTGCGTGTGCGTGTGCGTGTGCGTGTGCGTGTGCGTGTGCGTGTGCGTGTGCGTTTGGCCGTCACGCGAAATTAAAACTTACATATCTCTAGAACTGCTTTAACAATCGAGCTGAAATTTAGCAGACATGTACAGCAGGTCGACGACTTTGTTTATGGTAATTTTCAAAAAAATAAAAGAATATGTTCAAATTTTATTTGACTTTGCAATTTTCGAAAAATATCTGTACGCTCTTTGGCATCCGCAAATTTTTAGCTATTGAGCTAAATATTTTTTTATGAATAAAGCTGTGTTAAACGACGATCGGTATTGAATTTGGAATAAATCTGTAAAAAAGTTCGGTTTTTATGGGATTTTGAATTTTTCAAAAAAATATTCGTTTTGTTCTAACTCCGGTCAAGTCTCACCAAATCAACTAAAATTTTCTACAGATGAAAAATAACATTCAGTGCTGATATTTACAAAATTTGGTCGTGATTGGTCAAGCGGTTTGGATTTTACGTGATTTTGAATTTTTCAAGAACTATATAGGTAACGAAAGAAGTTGCAAAGTAGAACTTTGCCCATGGTTTAGAAAATTAATGAAGGAAGCAAGGTTCTATTTTGTTTTTTTATAAAGAGTAAGAATTTACTGCATTTATAAACTTTTGAATGCAATTTGAACGACGCTTTTCTTTTAATAGATTTTTTGAGCAAACGTTTTTTATTTATTCACCCATGCGGTATATTTGATAATTTTACAAAATTTTTAGGGTTATGTACGTATAAATAACTTGATAGTTATTATTTTGCAAAAGAAATATGCAGAATATGCAGTATTCATGAAATCACATGCTGCAAGAAAGCTCGATGCAGTAAAAAAGAAAAAAAATCTCACTGAACTAACAGAGAATATCTCGTATCCAACATATACACAATTCTAAATGAGATACCCGAAAGTGGCGAATCTTCAAGAGTATAAAGTCCTCGAGTATATAACGGCTACCGGAAGTAACTCTCTTGGCATAGTTCACGAGGAAAATTTAGTGAGCGAACAAGCCTCCCGAGTAGACTTCCTAGATCCTTTCCATAGCAACCATAGCACCACTGCATACAGTATATGTGCGTACCAAAATACCTATATATATAATACCTATATATATATATATACATACAAAATCGGTGGTTATATGCGAATGTGTCATACCGCTACTTAGCGGCAATCAACTATTTCACACTTCGAGTTATATGGCAGTCGAAGGTAAAATACTTACGAAGACCTCCGACAGGTTTAACATCGAGAAACCCCATGATGGGAATCTTTGGAGCGTAGATATACCATGGGACACTCCTTCGCGCCTCCTGGGCTGTAAAACATTGCAAGGGAAAGCGACGGTGGACGGGGCTATACGTATTAGAGTCAGCAGCAGAGACAGCGGTTCTATGGGTGCCGTTTTGAACGCTTCTAATAGCGGCTTTAAAGCAAATTATTAACTGTAACCTAACTATGAGCTTGGTTGGCATGCATTGCGTGATGCATCGGTGAGTGAGTGAGCGTGAGTGCGATGAGGAAATTATCGTTAACGATCAACGCACGCCTGAGCTCCGGCAACTAAAAATTTATATACGCGGATAGGTTATGATGACATGAGTCTCGGATGTGCCATCTCGACGTTAAAGCTTCAGTCAAAATCCTCCTCGTCACTCGGTGGTTTATGTCTAGATAATAAATGAGTATGGCATGGCAATTCTAAGAGTTTTAGAGAATATGTTAAGGATATCCTTACCAGGGAAATGGGGGAGGGGGGAAGAAGTGCAGCGAACGCTTTAGTTACTATGCGAGAGTATTTATGGAGGTGAAATATGTGCAATTTTAAAAATTAAGAAAAAATAATAATTCAAATTTCAAGTTAAATTTTTAAAAAACATTATTTTATTTTATTAATGGATTTTCCTTTTTACATCATTTATACATTTTTAGTATAGAGTGACAATATGAAAATTCTAGATCATAAAAAAATATATATATATAAATATGGGGCGTTATGTAAATACATATAAATACACCAACCATCGTCCATATAGTTGATCATTTTTTTTTAGTATTAGTTGAGTATTTTTTTTAATATTATATTCTCCCAAAATTTGTATTTTTTTAAATATTATATTCTCTCAAAATTTGTATTTTTCTTAATATTATATTCTCCTAAAATTTGTATTTTTCTTAATATTATATTCCCCCAAAATTTTTATTTTTCTTAATATTATATTCGCCCAAAATTTGTATTTTCCTTAATATTATATTCTCTCAAAATTTGTATTTTTCTTAATATTATATTCTCTCAAAATTTATATTTTCCTTAATATTATATTCTCCCAAAATTTGTATTTTTCTTAATATTATATTCTCCCAAAATTTGTATTTTTCTTAATATTATATTCTCCCAAAATTTCTATTTTTCTTAATATTATATTCTCTCAAAATTTGTATTTTTCTTAACATTATATTCTCTCAAAATTTCTATTTTTCTTAATATTATAATCTCTCAAAATTTGTATTTTTCTTAATATTATATTCTCTCAAAATTTGTATTTTTCTTAATATTATATTCTCCCAAAATTTGTATTTTTCTTAATATTATATTCCCCCAAAATTTGTATTTTTCTTAATATTATATTCTCCCAAAATTTGCATTTTTCTTAATATTATATTCTCCCAAAATTTCTATTTTTCTTAATATTATATTCTCCCAAAATTTCTATTTTTCTTAATATTATATTCTCTCGAAATTTCTATTTTTCTTAATATTATATTCTCCCAAAATTTGTATTTTTCTTAATATTATATTCTCCCAAAATTTGTATTTTTCTTAATATTATATTCTCTCAAAATTTGTATTTTTCTTAATATTATATTCTCTCAAAATTTGTATTTTTCTTAATATTATATTCTCTCAAAATTTGTATTTTTCTTAATATTATATTCTCTCGAAATTTGTATTCTTCTTAATATTATATTCCCCCAAAATTTCTATTTTTCATAATATTATATTCTCTCAAAATTTGTATTTTTCTTAATATTATATTCTCTCAAAATTTGTATTTTTCTTAATATTAGATTCTCTCAAAATTTGTATTTTTCTTAATATTATATTCTCTCAAAATTTGTTTTTTTTTCTTAATATTATAGTTTCTCCAAATTTGAGATAAATGGGAATACTTATTGGGCCGTTAGAAAAAATAGGTGTTTAAATTTTGAAGATGGTGGAAAGTGACATTTCCTCTTAACTACCCTACAATATTTTGCTTCTATGCAACCAAAGTAGAAATTAAAAAAAATAAAAAATAAACAGCGCATAAATACCATCCAGGAAATGATGAAAACCACCAGAGCACCACAAAGTTGACGGTGCGAATAACAAAAGGCATTGGAATCGCACAACCATGTTTCATTCCATATTCATGAGTCGTCAAATCTCGTGTTCACGTCTCGTCGACTATGCCACGATATGTGTACAAACACATTGGGTATTCGGTGATATAGCTTCGCCAATTTATGCCATAACCGCCAAAGTTTGGGAAGGATAACGTAGAAAGCCAGAATCTGTTGGAATGGCAAGGGGAGGGAAAAGGAGGGATGGGAGGGATTGGAGGGGGAGAGGGCGCTTCACTACGCACTACACTATGAACGTGATTATATATACGTGATATACAGGCTTCATATTCTAGGCGAGAGTAACCTGAGGCGAATAGATAGACAATACATTGCATTGCGAAACCGCATAATGTTCTACGAAATGGAATGATTATCTGGTAAACCTGCGCAGTCGTGAAACCCCGCAAGCCTCCACTTCCTCACTCAGATATCTAATGTATGCCATTAATGAATCTAGTCATGTTGGCTCACTGTTATATGATGGAATAACCGATGTTCATACACAGCTTTATCATGACAATAACTGAATCGGTTGCATCGATAAGAATACTGTTAGACCGGAAGTCATAATAATTTATTGCCTCTCTGCAATACGGAATTATTACCAATGTCAGTTTGTTAACTCAAATTTAATTTTCAGGATTATTTCCACCCAATTTATCACCAATTCAAGGAATATAGATATTTAACGATGAGAAGTAGTTAGTTCATTTTTTTTAAATTTTTGATGTGGGAGAAATAATTTATAATATTGGTATAACAAATAGTGGTTTAGAGCTAATTTAATACGGGTAATAATGGTAATAATCAATAAATAATAATTAATTTCGGTAATAAGCTTCCTTTGTAAACTCAATATTCATCTATATAGTTGAGGCTGCAACCATTATTTCAATTTTCAATAAAGTTCCACTCGGGCAACAAAACATCAAAGGAAATTAATTGTGTATCGTCGAAAATGAAATCTACAGAACGCAAGAAATTGAACTAAAAAACTCTTCAAAAATTCTGTTTATTTTGGTGGTTTTCAGCGATCACGTAGCAAAAATGGACTAGAGATCTAAAAACCAAAAATAATGATTATTGGTTTTCTTGTGTATCATTAAAAATGAAATCCACCGAAATAAAAAAAGTGAGCTAAAAACCTCTTTAAAAATCTTTTCATCACTCATGGTTTTCAGCGATCACATAGCAAAAATTAATAAGATCGCTAAAAACCAAAAATAATAATTACTGGTTTTCTCGTGTATCATTAAAAATGGAATCCACCGAAATCAAGAAATTGAGTTAAAAACCTCTTTAAAAATCTCCTAGTCTCTTTGGTTTTCGGCGATCACGTAGCAAAAATTAACAAGATCGCTAAAAACCAATAATAATGATTACTGGTTTTCTCGCGTATCATCAAAAATGGAATCCACCGAAATCAAGAAATTGAGTTAACAACATCTTTAAAAATCTTCTCATCTCTCATGGTTTTCGGCGATCACCTAACAAAAATTAACAAGATCGCTAAAAACCAAAAATAATCATTAATCAAAAACCAAAAACAATTATTATTGGTTTTCTCGTGTATCATTAAAAATGAAGTCCACCGAAATAAAAAAAGTGAGCTAAAACCCTCTTTAAAAATCTTTTCATCACTCATGGTTTTCAGCGATCACATATCAAAAATTACCAAGATCGCTAAAAACCAAAAATAATAATTACTGGCTTTCTCGTGTATCATTATAAATGAAATCCACCAAAATCAAGAAATTGAGTTAAAAACCTCTTTAAAAATCTTCTCGTCTCTGTTGGTTTCCAGCGATCACGTAACAAAAATTAACAAGATCGCTAAAAACCAAAAATAATAATGACTGATTTTCTCGTGTATCATCAAAAATGGAATCCACCGAAATCAAGAAATTGAGTTAAAAACCTCTTTAAAAATCTCCTCGTCTCTGTTGGTTTCCAGCGATCACGTAACAAGAATTAACAAGATCGCTAAAAACCAAAAATAATAATTACTGGTTTTCTCGCGTATCATTGAAACTGGAATCCACCGAAATCAAGAAATTGACTTAAAAACCTCTAAAAAAATCCTCTCATCTCAGTTGATTAACGTCAATCATATAGCAAAAATTACCACGACCTCTAAAACCCAAAGACACCAATAGACGTTTCTCCAATCCTCAGAAAAAATTCATCTACACAGTTGATCCACTACAACCCATTATTTAAATTCCCAACAAATCCTCAATCCTCAGGCAACAAACCATCAGAAAAAAATTGTCGCGTATCATTAAAAATATTAACATAATATTAAAAAACAATCTACCGAAATCAAGAAAATGAGTTAAAAATCTCTGAAAAAATCCTCTCATCTCAGTTGATTAACGTCAATCACATAGGAAAAATCACCACAACTTCTAAAATCCAAAAACACCAATATTCGTTTCTCAAATCCTCAGCAAAAGTTCATCTACACAGTTGATCCACTACATCCGACTATTTCAATTTCCCAACAAATTCCTCAATCCTCATGCAACGAATAAACAGGGAAACTTTCACGCGTATCATTAAGAAGTGTAATCCACTGAAAGCGAGAAATTGAGGAAGGCATATAAGAGCTAAAGAGAAAAAAAAATGAGGAAACAGTCTCGGACAACGAGCGTGGGTGGATCTGCGGGAACTCGTCGTCGCGGTCGCCCCGCAGGACTTCCCATTGCATATTCCCCCAGGGGAATGATGCGAAACGAAGGAAAGGTACGTACGTGTACGTGTACGAGAAAAGAAAGAGACGAGTCTGATGATCAAGAAGATACAGCTGTGGAAGCGAGATAATCCAAGACTACTGCGTGGCATTGAGCTGAGAGAGCAGCCTCAGAGATTACTCACAGAGCGAACGACGCGTACTACTATCTCGCCCAGAGACCGCAGAATCGTGACGGAAACTCATCAGGCGTGCGAAAATTCTTCAGAGCAAGATATGGGGCTGGGGTGTAGCTGCATCTGTTTCCTTAGTGGCTGTGCTGTTGATTCGCAAGGTTGAGGTTCGCAAAGGGAAATAAACAGAAAGAGATCGTATATACGGTAAGCAAAAGCTGCGAACAACTGAGACGATAGTGGAAAAAGAAGAAGGGTAGAAGGCGAATCCAAGGCGAAACGAAACCGCTTCGTTTTGTATATAATTTAGCGGCTTTCAGTCTACGTCTCTATTCGCAGTCTCATTTCTTCGTTGCACCCTCGACTCAAGAAATACTATCTCGGTGACTGTGTACATCTTCTCCCCTTCGAGTAAACTCGAGAGTCATCTTTAGTCATGTCATCCAGTAGTCATGGCATCAAGATGCGGTGAATCCTCTCGACTCTTTCAGTTAAATTCTCGTGCGACAATCGTACAAAACTCGGAGAGACCAAGTTCCTTTGTCGGCTGGCGTGAATATTGCCTGGGTGGTAAGTCAGTTCATGGCAATGACATCCCTTCTCATTTTTTGACGATCTCGTGGGAAGAAATGGAAATCGAATCGTCGCTGCGATATTTTGTGGATTAGTATGGATCATTTTTTATTGATGATTATGTTCGTTCAAAAAATCTTAGATTTAATCTTCATAAAGTAGATATCGAGTACTATATTTGTGGAATTTTTGACAAACATATGGAACTCCAGAATGGTGTTAGGTGGAATTTAAATGATTTCTAATGATTTTTATTCAGGTGACTTGATGTCCTTAAGTAGCGTTATTTAAATATGCATAAAGTAAACATATTTTTTTAAATTTCTGCAAAGTCTAACAATATTTCTCTTTCCACGACTTTCTCTTATTTTTTCCGATTCCACATCTGTTTTTGATAATGCGATTTAATTGAATTCCACGTCACCGCATTCAACAATACTGAAAAGGTGCTATAAAAGTTTTTCTTTATTCCATGCATCGTAACAATCCAAACCAATTCAATTTCAACTAAAATAATATCCATTCAAAGTAAATGCGGAATTAAAAAAATAAAAATACCGGGTCAGTTCAAACGGCAATGACATCCCTTCTCATTTTTTGACGATCTTGTGGGAAGAAATGGGAATCGAATCGTCGCTGCGATATTTTCTGGATTAGTATGGATCATTTTTTATTGATGATTATGTTCGTTCGAAAAATCTTGGATTTAATCTTCATAAAGTAGATATCGAGTACTATATTTGTGGAATTTTTGACAAACATATGGAACTTCAGAATGGTGTTAGGTGGAATTAAAAAATTTTCACTCTTCGCCGCTTTCGAATCAAACCAGTGAATGGATTTCAAATTCCGATGTCTTATTTTGTTTGCAATGGAGGTTATGATGTAATGAGTGTCAGGATTTTTATTCCAGGTCTTTGTACGAAAGTTAGGAATTTAAATAAGTATTGGGATCTTTGTTTATTAAAAACTCACTGAATAATGGGCTGCGGTTAATTCAATTTCCACTGCATCTTCAATCGCTTTAATCATTACGGAATTATCTTCCTCGCAAATAAAATAAGACATCGGAAGCTCAAATCTGTTCACTGGTTTGATTCGAAAACTGCGCAAAGTGACAAATTTTACATTTCGCCTTAAACCATTCTGGTGTTCCATATGTTTGTGCAAAATTGCACAATTATAGTATTTGATATGTACTTTATAAAATTTAAATGTAAGATTTTTAGAAAGAATAGAATAATCAATAAAAATGTTTTCTAATGATTTTTATTCAGGTGACGTGATGTCCTTAAGTAGCGTTATTTAATTATGCTTAAAGTAAACATTTTTTTTACGACTTTACTCTTTCCACGACTTTCTCCTATTTTTTCCGATCCCACATCTGTTTTTGATAATGCGATTTAATTGAATTCCACGTCACCGCATTCAACAATACTGAAAAAGTGCAATAAAAGTTTTTCATTATTCCATGCATCGTAACAATCCAAACCAATTCAATTTCAACTAAAATAATATCTATTCAAAGTAAATGCGGAATTAAAAAAATAAAAATACCGGGTTTATAATATTCACGTTAGTCCATAAACCAATTTTCTGAACCAATTTCAATACGCTTTATTTATTTTCTTTTTTTTTCTTTTGTGTTTGATTTTTAGTAGCCACAGGGCAACGAAAATCAGAAGTGCATGTTTAAACTAAAAAACAAGAGCACTTTGAAAATGTTTCGCTTTCGTTGTTGACTTCGACCATCGAATCCAATGGACCACCTCTATATTGTAACGTACCATATAGGATATATACTGCCAGATGACAGAGTACGAGAATTCTGGTACAGTGCACTCTCGTGGCTGGCCTGTCCATGTATTTGACTCGACTCGTAAATCGCAAAAGCGAGAGGGAGAAAACGGTGTAGGGAGAAGAACGAGATGACTATAAAAAAAAATATCTATATATATATATATATATATATATACGTATATCCCAGCGGGTTATTCGCGCCCCTCGCATTAAGCACGCATTCATAACTCAACCATGCAGCCTGCAATATGCTCGGGTTGTGTGCGCGAATGTAGGAAGAGGGGAAGAAGCACACGACGGATAAATATGATCGGATATTCGGGCTGGCTAGGGATGGTTGAGCTTCGCGAGCGCATGCGGGGTATCCGGCAGCAAAAAAGGTTTTTCCGGCACGCGAGACTTTTTATTGGCCTCGATCTGTCGAGCCCGGGGTCGCATATCCGGTGTATATATACTCGTAACTAACTGGAAGCAGCGCTGACGCTGTCAGTGCTTCAGCAATTATTTATTGTCACAACCGTGTGATAATACCGTGTAAAGTACTGCATTAATTTATAATTCAATTGAACGTTTATTTTATTACTCTGAACGGTTTTAAAGTGGATATTCAATTTATGCTTCTGTCTTTTTTTTTAATACAGTTCAATCATCCAAAATATCATTTGTTTCCGGAATATGATAATCATTTTTTATAAATAAGCATTTTACGTGGATTGTTTATTGTTTCGTTCTGGAAACCGAGAATACACAAGTGTCTTCTACACTGAGAGGAAATGTATTGTATTTGTACTAAATATGTTTTAAAAATCCTCAAAAATATTTTTTAAGGTACCGGAAATAATTATAATTAGTTTCAGCGAAACGATAACGTAGTCGTAGTGCCATAATATAGCAGTTAAAATAAATATATTTGAGATGAAAATATTTTTGTAGTCGTACAAACATAGAAGACAAAAAATTATTTAAAAAATCCAACCAAATCGTTGACGTACTTTTTAAGAAATAAAAATTTTCAGTAATTAGTCACACGATTTTTTTTTAATTGTCCTACAACATTACAAAGGGAAAAAAAATGAGGGTCACAAACTGGTCGATTAGCCATGGAACGCCCCATATACAAAAATGGAATCCACTGAAATTAAGAAATTGAGTTAAAAACCTCTTAAAAAATCCTCTCATCTCTGTTGGTTTCTGTCAATCACATAGCAAAAATTCCCACGACTTCTAAAACCCAAAAACAACAATAGTCGTCTCTCCAATCCTCAACAAATATTCATCTACATAGTTGATCCACTACAACCCATTATTTAAATTCCCAACAAATTTCTCAATCCTCAGGCAACAAACCATCAGAAACAAATTGTCGCACATCATTAAAAATATAAACATAATTAAAAAATAATAAATATAAAAATAATCTACCGAAATCAAGAAAATGAGTTAAAAACATCTAAAAAAATCCTCTCATCTCAGTTGATTTCTGTCAATCACATAGGAAAAATGATTACGACTTCTAATACCCAAAAATAACAATAGCCGTTTCTCCAACCTTCAGCAAATATTCATCTACAAAGTTTATCTACTACAACCCATTATTTTAATTTCCCAACAATTATTGCTTATCATTAGTCAAAAAATTTCTCGCAATATAAATATCACGGACAATAAAACAAAAAAATGACAAGGTAGCAACGGCTTAAATAGTTTATATTAAAAAGTGATCACTCCATTCGTCAGTGACAGTTAATAGCTTTCAAGGAAATTGGCAGTAAAACGCGTCTGTAATGAACGTAAACCCTCTGCCTTTGTATTCCACAAAGAAGTTCCCATAAGATAATCATCATTGGAACGTCCAATCATCAGACACGTACAAATACACATCATAAGAAAGCCAAGCATAAAAAAACACAAAAAAAGGAGCTATATTAAAGACCTATGTCACAGTGTTGGGAAGTACAGGTGTGAAGAAGAGAAAGAAGAAGAAGAAGAAGAAGAAGTGGAAAAGGAAGACGACGAGAGTTTTGAGTAACAGGAGCTACGCGTCTCGAGTAACGACGAGTGCAATGCAAGCCAGAGATTATATACGACGAGCACGACAACGACAACGCGCCTGTGTTCACGCGGTAGTGCGCTCAGTATCAAGGAAACTTGAGAACGAACGTCGTTCGCACGTTCGTTCGCGCACCTTGTATCCTTTCTCTCTCTCTTCTATGTCTCTTTCTTTCTATCTGTCTCTCTCTCGTAGGCCAACTTGATTTCTCCTGGGGGACATCGGCTAACGGATGTTGACGGCTCCTCTATCTCCTGTGGCTCACAACCTCCTACGACCCTGGTGAGGCTATCGCCGGGACTCTAGACAGCATTTCCGCCTTGCTCTTCAGCCTGAATCTCACCTCACATAGTCGGAAAACCTTCGGCCACCAAAGGAACAAGCATGCGAAACTCGCAACCGACCACCAAGCCTCCGGAGAGCCATTCGCTGAGTAGATGTCAACCAATTTGTCCATGTTGCTGGCAAACATGGATGGACAAGACACTCTACCACTTCGGCTTCTTCAGTCTTGCAGCAGAACAAGCGCCTCGTTTTCGCAAAACAGTGCGGCGAAGTGCTGCAGTCGGAGAAGGACAAGAGCCGGAATAACGCAATGAAAATTGTGGAGACATTACCGGGCGCGGTAAAACCAGAAATGCTGCAAGTGCACCGTAGCCACAGGTGATTTCCCACTGCTACGGTTGACAAGTGTATTGAAAATGAGACCTCGTATATCTACCTACAAATATGGTACCTTTGTAAATATCTAAATGTGGATGGAAACTACGTGGAGGGATCGCACAATTGGACCATTTTCACCGTTGGACCATTTCGAACAAAACCCAATGATCCATCATCACAATCTTGATGAAACAAAAAAATGCCTCTTTGGTTGAAGTGTCTACTTATTTACATAGTACCTTCATAAGATTCTAAAAGTGGATGAAAACTACGTGGTGAGATTGCATAGTTGGATTATTTGCACCATTGGACCATTTCGAACCAAACCCAACGTCGAGCAAAATCATCCATCATCGAAATCTTGATGAAACAAAAAAATGCCTCTATGGTTAAAGTGTCTACTTATTTACATGGTACATTCATAAGATTCTAAAAGTGGATGAAAATTACGTGGTGGAATTGCATAGTTGGATTATTTGCACCATTGGATCATTTCGAACAAAACCCAATGTCGAGCAAAATCGTCCATCATCGCAATCTTGATGAAACAAAAAAATACCTCTATGGTCCAAGTATCTACCTATAAACATGGTATCTTTGTAAATATCTAAGGATAGAAACTACGCGGAGGGATTGCAAAGTTGGACTATTTGCACCATTGGACCATTTCGAACAAAACTCAACGTAGAGGACAATGATCCATCATCGCAATCTTGATGAAACAAAGAAATGACTCTATGGTTGAAGTGTCTACTTCTTTACATGGTACCTTCATAAGATTCTAAAAGTGGATGAAAATTACGTGGTGGGATTGCATAGTTGGATTATTTGCACCATTGGATCATTTCGAATAAAACTCAACGTCGAGCAAAATCATCCATCATCGCAATCTTGATGAAACAAAAAAATGCCTCTATGGTTGAAGTGTCTACTTATTTACATGGTACTTTCATAAGATTCTAAAAGTGGATGAAAACTGCGGGGTGGGATTGCATAGTTGGATTATTTGCACCATTGGATCATTTCGAACAAAACCCAATGTCGAGCAAAATCATCCATCATCGCAATCTTGATGAAACAAAAAAATACCTCTATGGTCCAAGTATCTACCTATAAACACGGTATCTTTGTAAATATCTAAGGATAGAAACTACGCGGAGGGATTGCAAAGTTGGACTATTTGCACCATTGAACCATTTCGAACAAAATCCAACTCAGAGGACAATGATCCATCATCACAATCTTGATAAAACAAAAAAATGCCTCTTTGGTTGAAGTGTCTACTTATTTACATGGTACCTTCATAAGATTCTAAAAGTGGATGAAAACTGCGGGGTGGGATTGCATAGTTGGATTATTTTCACCATTGAATCATTTCGAACAAAACCCAACGCCGAGCAAAATCATCCATCATCGCAATCTTAATGAAACAAAAAAATGCCTCTATGGTTGAGAAGTGTCTACTTATTTACATGGTACCTTCATAAGATTCTAAAAGTGGATGAAAACTGCGGGGTGGGATTGCATAATTGGATTATTCGCACCATTGGATCATTTCGAACAAAACCCAACGTCGAGCGAAATCATCCATCATCACAATCTTGATGAAACAAAAAAATACCTCTATGGTTCAAGTATCTAACTATGAATATGGTACCTTTGTAAATATCTAAGGATGGAAACTACGTGGAGGGATTGCAAAGTTGGACGATTTGCACCATTGAACCATTTCGAACAAAATCCAACTCAGAGGACGATGATCCGTCATCACAATCTTGATGAAACAAAAAAATGCCTCTATGGTTGAATTGTCTACATATAATTATATTATTTTCATAAATATCTAAATTCAGATGGAAACTACGTGGAAGGATTGCAAAGTTGGACCATTTCGAACAAAACCCAATCCATAGCACAATAATCCATCACCGCAAACCTGATAAAACAAAAAAAAAGTTCCTATAGTTCAAGTGGTCCATCTGTGCAATCTAAGAAATACCTTATACTTGTGACTTATATTTCTGCATGCATAATTTTACTAATACGTATCATGAGAAAGTAAAAAAAACTTGAAAAAAATGGCGAACACTTATTCCAGACATAAATAAAGATTCAATTCTAAGAAAAATAGCGAAAGTTTGTTTGACAAAACTAAAAGTATGATGTTGAGTGATTCAACGATAAGAGTGACAGTTAGACAATGATCGGTCCTTTTGAACAATCTAAATCCCAACATTTCAACAATTGACCGATGTCTTGATTCGAGTCTCTAAAAAAAAAAACGAGTTGTCTCTGATCAGAAATGTGCACGAACATCAAGCCATTGACTGCCATTGGAAACGTATACGAATAGCGGAAAAAGGTATTGGCACGGAAGTAATTCGACACTTGGCAAATCGGTGCTGCTGGTTCTGATCACTAGGTATTTACACTTAACAGGTGGTCCGGTGTCGGTAAACGGTAAACGCGCTACGTGTTCGTTGGTTTGCCCTTTGATGTCAGTGAATTCAAGAACCTTTAACAGCAGAGTTCTGGACTCTGCCATGGACACTTACGAAATGGAGATCTATCGCCGTGCGTTGAATTGAAATCGGACCATTACTCCGGGCAGATGACCATTGGATGTTAGGAGAAACTACTTTTAGCAATATTCGAAGAGTCTCTTACTTCATGTCACCATAACAAAAAAGTTACACAATTCCCTTCTCCACTAAATAGTATAATTTCAAAACCTCAAACCTGATTATAGCCAGGAAATTTGTTTCCAGATTCGGCGATCATGGGAATTATCAATTAGTTACGGGTGATTTATTCATTGATGCTTACTTAATCAAAATAATTTATTTTAATAAGCAACCTTCGCTGTTATAACACACCGACAGTCGTTAGAACGATTAGCGCCTGAGAGGTCTTCTGGGAAGACATTTGTACCGATCATGAATAATATTTTTCAGAGATTTGCCAAGTTCGAGCTCCCCCTTAGTTACTTAAGTCCCCTACCGAACGAACAGCAGCAGCAGCAGGTGTAACCTATCGCTTTGATTATAATATATCACGCGGAACTCGGTATTGCCATGGCAACATATTTTGTTTCCAACTGCCCATGACTCCTTCCCACTCTCCAATACAGAGGCGCGTGAGTTACGTTCGCCCAGAGATTACCAGCAAACGGGAGCGTTGCGTAACGCAATAACAAAGTACTACAGTGGCTGTGTTTGTCGTGATCAATCGAACCTAGGTACAGCAGAGAGAACCTGCTATAGGCGCCACACCCGACCACGACCACAAGCGTACACGAGAAATCATTAACCAAGGCTTTGGAAGTGAACGAACTTCATCCGCAATCCACCGGATCGAACAAAGAATGGAGTCGACCCATTTTTTTTTCATTCCAACAAACCTACTCACCATTTTTAACCGTCTACCGGTATGTGCGGTAACCTGGTACAGGTTGAAGATCTAACGACGACGCAGACGAGGAGAAGGGCGAGGAGCAGGAAAAGGTGAAATGCTATAAAAGTTAGCAGGCCACGAGAACGACGAGCGAACTAAACACGAGCGAGATTAGGTAACGTGTTACGTTAGTCGTTGAACGAGTTACAGACCCAACGGATTTCAAGTGAGCCAATCGCTGAGCCCTCGTAAAGGTGCGTACACTAAGCGAGAGTCGAGACAACACCGCAGCTCGTGTTTTAACGCAACTTTATCTGCTCGGTAGAACGTAAATCGTTTCGTCAATGGTGTTAGGCTTAGGATGAAGGAAAAAGAAGCGTTTTGTCGGACGTTCAATTGTGGAGATTTTGCTGTCGGACCAAATATGTATTTCTATTATTGAATGGTAAAAGGAATGTTTAAAACGTCGTTTCTGATGGGAACCTCCAGTGAATTACGGCATGGAACTCTATGTACTGCCCTGAACACTCAGAGAATCAAGTAGCCGGTAGACCAAGCGGAGGAGATCGATTGCAGGTCGCGAGAGGTATGGGCGTTGCGTCATACAACCAGCAACGGAGGCAGAGAGGCAGGCCAGGCGTATTTTGCACGGGCGCCTGCTTTATGGGAATTACAAAACCCATGCATACTCCATCTTGCTTTGGCCGTGGCTCCAACTACTCTCTCTATCTTTTTCTTCCCACAACACGTCCTCCTTCTCAGCAGCTCCTGCCAAGTCTCAAAGCGATATACGAGGATAAATGTATTTATTCGAGCCACCTTATAAATCCTCATCGACCTTATACGCTATACAATACCATGGTAAGTATATTCCAGATCCCTCTCCTGGCTTTACTTCTCTCTCTCTCTGTTTCTCACTACCTTTATCTCACTGCCTTCTCTTTATCCAACCCTGTATTTCTTCCAGCTCATGCTTACTTTCACCCTTACCATCATATATTTCGCACCGGAGAATATGGGAGGAAATACTTTTTAGTATTGTCTTCAATATTCTTAAGACAAATAAGGTTCTGGCAACGCACTATTTTTCTTAGTGTATGTAAAATCTTAGTTTGTGCGAAACCTAAGAAGGCCTTTGACGATTTATTTTGGAAGGATGAAACAGGGAATAGGATTTCTTTTCAGAGGGTTTATTTAACACATATTATCATTTTGATACAAAATGGCGGCGACAGAATCCATCTTGAAAATCCTCTTTTTTTCTTTCACCCTTACCATCATATATTTCGCACCGAAGAATATGGGAGGATCTTGAAAATCCTCTTTTTACTTTCACCCTTACCATCATATATTTCGCACCGAAGAATATGGGAGGAAATACTTTTTAGTATTGTCTTCAATATTCTTAAGACAAATAAGGTTCTGGCAACGCACTATTTTTCTTAGTGTATGTAAAATCTTAGTGTGTGCGAAACCTAAGAAGGCATTTGACGATTTATTTTGGAAGGATGAAACAGGGAATAGGATTTCTTTTCAGAGGGTTTATTTAACACATATTATCATTTTGATACAAAATGGCGGCGACAGAGTCCATCTTGAAAATCCTCTTTTTTTCTTTCACCCTTACCATCATATATTTCGCACCGAAGAATATGGGAGGATCTTGAAAATCCTCTTTTTACTTTCACGCTTACCATCATATATTTCGAACCGAAGAATATGGGAGGAAATACTTTTTAGTATTGTCTTCAATATTCTTAAGACAAATAAGGTTCTGGAAACGCACTATTTTTCTTACTATATGTAAAATCTTAGTGTGTGTGAAGCCTAAGAAGGCATTTGACGATTTATTTTGGAAGGATGAAACAGGGAATAGGATTTCTTTTTAGAGGGTTTATTTAACACATATTATCATTTTGATACAAAATGGCGGCAACAGAGCCCATCTTGAAAATCCTCTTTTTTAAACACCTTCAGAAGAATACGGTTTTCTCGTAAAGTATAAGACATGGAACAAACAACCAAGAAAATGTATAATCTATATACCATTGGCTATGGAACTACGGAGGGTGTTTTTTTTTAAATCAAATTTTGTAGAAATGGTGAGCTTTTGAAAACATGAATTGATTTTTTGTCAAAAAATAAGCAGCGAATAATTTATTTTAAAAAAAGTTTACATTAAATCAAAAAACGGCAACGTACTTTGATAGAGATTGTAATGGTGAAGCTACTATCAAAATTTCATATCGATCCATGCAACGGTGATCAAGCAATACGTCCTCCCAGTTAAAAAAAACATGGTTTCGAGAAAAACGTTGAAAGTTTTACGATCACTTACCACATTCGGTGAATGTCACATCAGATTTGTATTTTTTGCACACAACAGCTTGCAAAAAAAGGTTCAAAATTCGGTAACCACAGCGTCCTTCTACTTCAAAGTTGTCAGGATCGATTGCTGATAATTTTCTAGCCGATTTGCCAACCTTAACGCTTGGTTTCCCCATTTTATATTCGATTATCATAATTGAGGCTTTGAACAAAAAAATTCCCTATAGGATCAACTGCATAGTTTTTATAATCCTAAAGTATTGTTTAAACAAAAAAAAACGATTTTTCTAAAATCTTAGGGTGGTTGTTACCCTTAAGTCAATGTCCCATACCGACCACCATAAGGTCAAGGGTTTGGCCTACCATTTGTAAAATTACAATTCAAGCCTCTCAAAACTCATTTCATAAATCTTGGAATAATCATTAAAACAGAAAGAAATTGCGAAGGAAGAAAAAACGTTATACTTGACAAGCAGGTTTGAGTTGTAGAGCAAGGTAGAAGTAACGAAGGCGAGCGAAAGTGTTTTCGGATCGTCAAACGGCGTACAGCAAGCTTGGTACGCTTTGCGGTTAGTGAAGCTGTACACAGTGTACGATCAACGACACCGAGAAGATGCCTTCTTATTTTGCGTTCCTTCGATCGTTTCCCACTAACTGCCCTTTTTTCCGTCATTAACTCAAGACTGTTCCCTTTTTTTTAATTTTTTTTTTTAGCGAGATTATTACGATGAAGCAGCCGAGTGATTTTCCCTACTTAACCGAGAGTAGAAAAAGTGACCACCGCTCTCGGTACGGAGATCACAACAGATCGATGAGCATACTCGGGGGAAACGGCTTCAAGCTGATAGCTTCTACCTATGCTGCACCAGCAAACTCGGTTAATACCCAAAGTAGCTAAGAAACTTGTCGAAAGGAAAGCCGGCCTCGGATTACCGTAGGATTTTCCTGGTATCGTCAAGGCTTTGTGATGCAAAACATGGCAGGATGCTGGAGACTCTTTGCCTCGACCAACGAGCCCTTAAAGAGGAATAAACGTGTAGCTTATTTGACGAGATAGAGTTTTTGCCCAAGAATCGCCGCATCGTGAAAGTACATACAAGACAGTGTGTATAAACGGTCCCTTCGGTTCACGACGAGACGAGACGAGCGCTAAATGAATTCAAAAGAGATGCTTCGTATAGAAGCGTAAATGGAAAGACAGGTAGCAGCTTCAGTGAGGAGAAAATCTACGAGATAAATCTTTTCTTGCCAGGGCTTGCCAGGAGGGATGCTCTGCAGTAAAGCGTGCGAAAAGCTCAGGGATGATGAAAAACCGTCGACGGTATACGACGCGAGGGGTGCGGTAGAGACTATCTAACGGTGCGTCGATTAAAAGAGATAGGGAGCTCAGGCTTTCGACTCAACGGGCCTTCCATCCTCGCTTCTTTGTCCGCTGTGTGACGCCGCGAGTGTTCTGCCCGGAATACTGTGGACTCTGAGGCTTTGAAGTTAGCATGTCTATACACAAGGCTGGTCCATTTTTTTTCTTTTTTCATTTTCATTTTAATGGGCCGTCCGAAAATATTATGCGAAATCATTTAAGTAAAATTTGTGTAAGACGTGGTATTGATCGCAGATGATTTTCGGGGTGCCTATGAAATATAAAAATATTTTGAAAGAAAATATTCTTAGTAATGTTATAAATATTAAAAGAAAAAAATACGTTCATCCGCACTTTTTGTTTTTATAAATCCAATAAATATAATGAAGCCATATTGTTGGAGAAAATTGATACAGTAACAAAAAATTTGCATGTATTATTGAAAAATATTAATACTGTGAGAATACAGTGGATTCTGCAGCTTTGAAGTTAGCATATCTATACAAAAGGCTGGTACATTTTTTATTTTTATTTTTATTTTTTTTTCATTTTAATGGGCCATCCGAAAATATGATGCGAAATCATTTAAGTGGAATCTGTGTAAGACGTGAAATTGATCGCAGATGATTTTTCGGTGCCTATGAAATATAAAAATATTTTGAAAGAAAATATTCTAAGTAATGTTATAAATATTAAAAGAAAAAAATACGTTCATCCGCACTTTTTGTTTTTATAAATTCAATAAATATAATAAAGCTATATTTTTTGAGAAAATTGATACGGTAACAAAAAATTTACATGTCTTATTAAAAAATATGAATACTGTGAGAATACTGTTGATTCTGCAGCTTTGAAGTTAACATGCCTATACACAAGACTGATCCATTTTTTAAATTTTTTTCATTTTAATGGACCGTCCGAAAATATTATGCGAAATCATATAAGTAAAATTTGTGTAAGACGTGAAATTGATCGCAGATGATTTAGCCAAAATATTCTAAATAATATTACAAGTATTATATAATTATGTCTTATAATAATATTATAAATATTTCAAAAAAATATACGTTCATTCGCACTTTTCATTTTTATAGGTCCAATTAATATAAAAATGTGTGAAAAATCCATATTTTTGCAAAAACTAGATACCAAAAAATTGGTTTTTAAGAATTCTGCATTACAAAAAATTCAATTGCTTCAAAATGATATATTGTGAAAATGGAAAAAGATTGTTTCGCACATTTCTCGTTTTAGCAGCGGAACAATCATTTTAAAAAATGTCATGTCTTATTAAAAAAAAAATTCGTATAATATTTTTATTTATTGTATCCCAATAATGCACGAAAACAAAACGAAAAACCACGCGCGGGTTTGAAAAACAAAAAAAAATCGATCTAGCGATTTTCCATGATAAAATTCATAGTAAGCATTTATTTCCATAATACCTGAAAACTTTAACATTGAACTCCATTGAACATCCGTTTACACTGCAGCCATTTTATCCATGGAAACATTCGTCTATATCGTGGGTTATTGGATTTTCGGAACGTCGATCAAACTCCGATGGCTCCCGTCACTCCGAAACGCGTGAACGGATTAGATGAGAAAGCCCGAGTGGTTACTGTGGCGCAGGCGTGTATTACACTGTGCATATAGCTGTACACACACTGACTGTGCCATCGTATATATATATATATATATATATACATAGTACTAGAGCGCATATATACCAAGCGGCTAAGTGCCAAATGAGAAAGCACTCGCGATTATAACCGCAGCTCAGAGCTGAGCTTTTGGAATAATGATATTCGGGGGTTTAGTTTTGGTGCAGCAAATTCACCGAATGGCTGTAATACGCTGCAAACGTTACTATAAAATTAGAACTGAGTAAACTTAATGTTATACTTGTACACAATAAACTTATGGAATCGAATTTAAAGTATATATATATATATATCTTTGATGGTATTGCTCTGAGATAAATTTTAATCCAGGGAGAGTGCATCGCTGGTGCGGTAGAACGTCTAGCCGGTCGCGGCGTTTATCGAGAGAGGAAACACTCTCTGTTGGTTGTGCCAAGGTGAAACACACAAGGAGAGTATAGTTCCACTCACACTTTCATTGTATATCACGATACACATAATACCGCAGCTCGGTACATTGCTCGCAGCTATAAGGTACACTACTGTACATTTTCCCATTATTGGAGGAAGGAGAAACGATAAGTACAGCGTGGAGTATCTCTCTACCTTCGGGCGTAGAGTGTACATCGAGTGAGTAGGATCGCCTGCGAAGAAACTCCGGAGCACGCTTCGATATTCCAATATTTATTGCAATGCGATAGGGGGCGCCAAAGCACCTCGCGGTTCATCCGGTGTAAATTTATCATTGACTATACATACATAGTGTATGGTTAGGAATAGGTATGGGCTGTTGTTGGTCACGATATAGACGAACATTGGATGTGTATAAATCAGCGTGGAAGCAGCCACGAGATACATACATAATAGATAAAGTTCCCTTTCAATCTCGCGTCTTATTCGGCGTGACGTCGATCGTATGGAAAAATCTCCATGTGGGCGTTCGCACCCTTATAGTTTTCACCCACGTGAATGGATAAGGCGTCGAAGCGCCACCTGGGTTCCCAACGACGCTTAGCATTTTGATTCTTAATAAAAAAAAATGTATATACATATATATTTTCGTTCAAGTCATGTTCAACCTAGTTTGTTTTACGACTTAGTGAAAGTAGGGAACGTTTGATGGAATAGCGTCGATCTGCCTCCAGTATAGAAAATATGAGTCCAGACTTCAAGCTTGGATTGCATATTCGACTTTTCATCTTTTCTACGTGGGTCTCCATCCCTCGGGATTTTCCCTGTCTCTTGGAACCCGTTCTATCCCTCAGGAAACTGTCTATTTCTCGGAATCCCTTATATCACTCTAGCCCTGGAAATACTGCTTATCCCTCGGGAATCTCAATTTTTTGTGATTCCTTGTATCCCTCAGGAACCCCTCAATCCATTAGGGCCCCTGTATCGCTCACGTACTCTTCCTTCCTTGGGACCCTTCAAATTCTAGGGACCTTGCTATCCCTGGAGACCCTCCTATCCATAAGGGTCCTTCTATCCTCAGGGATGCTTTTATCAAACCTTAGGGACCTTTCTATCCCTGGGGACCCTCCTATCCATAAGGATCCGTCTATCCTTAAGGATCCTTCTTTCCCTAGGGATGCTTCTATCCCTAAGGACCTTCCTATCCCTATGGATCCTTCAATCCTTAGAGACCCTTCTATTCCTATGAACACTTCTATCCCTAGCGAACCTCCTATACCTAGGGAACCTTCCATCCCTAGGAACCTTTCTATCCCTAGGGGCCCTTCTATCCCTAGGGATTCTTCTATCCCTAGTGATTCTTCTATTCCTAGAAACCCTCCTATCCCTGGAGAACCTTCTATCCCTAGCGATCCTTCAATCCTTAGGGACCCTTCTATTCCTATGAACACTTCTATCCCTAGCGAACCTCCTATACCTAGGGAACCTCCCATCCCTAGGAACCTTTCTATCCCTAGGGGCCCTTCTATCCCTAGGGATTCTTCTATCCCTAGGGATTCTTCTATCCCTAGGGATTCTTCTATCCCTAGGGATTCTTCTATCCCTGAGAATTCTTCTATCCCTAGGGATTCTTCTATCCCTGAGAATTCTTCTATCGCCAGGGATTTTTCTAATTACTAGGGATTTTTCTATCCCTGGCGATTCTTCTATCCTTACATTCTTTTGTCCCCAGGGATTCTTCTATCTCTAGGGATCCTTCAACCCCTAGGGATCCTTCTATTCTTGTGAACACTTCTATCCCTAGGGAACCTTCTATCCCTAGGAACCCTTCAATCCCTAGGGACTCTTCTATCCCTAGAGACTCTTCTATTCCTAGGAACCCTTCTATGCCACGGGTTTCCTTAAGACCCTCAGAATTCCTTATATCCCTTGCATATCACATGTCGATTTAGCAGGATTCCAAATAATCTAGGCCTGCACGGAGAGAAAACTCTGTGTGTAGCTACGCGGGTTTCTGTTGTTAATTACTATAACTTGCGTATCACAAGGTGACACAAGGGCTTTATCATCATTATTTTTATACACATAGGAGAATTTCAAATATTTATAGTAATCGTTGCTCTTACCCTCGTTCCAGTTACGATACGTATCGTAACGCGTGAAATATTATAAGAGCTATTACCATAAAGCCCATGTGTCACCCCCGTACCATATTTTCTGCGAGTGGCACCTATATTCCCGGATCCATTTCTCTCCGTGTGGGAATTTTCTAAGGGAGCGGGAATAATTCACACCTGAGTATTATAAACCCCAGACTGTTGTGTCATAGACCCCAGCTTTTTAATTCCGGCGACGGAGACGAGATATTTTGATAATATAGCAATATGAAGAACATTCTTTTGTAGAGCTCTGTATGTTACCTTTGTAGCATGCAAAAAGTGGAAAAGCCATTTGAACTCGAAGCCTTCTTCCAGAAGAAGACACGGAGATACGCCAAGACGAGAAACTTTGATAGGCACGTTCGTTTCGCGACACTATCAGCCAGAGAATCGAACAGATATTGGCTGCGCGGATCTACCCCTACCAGTGAAAGTTGAAAAAGAAAAATGTTGTAACGCGAAAAGTTCACGTCTTTCCCCCGCCCGACCCTAGGATTTCCATCAACGCATTTTGTTTTTCCTGTGAGAAAAGAAAAAATAGGTGGAGCAAGAAAGAGGGTGAGTCGGCGCGAAAATCCATTATGCATTCGTAACATTCAGCCCTGTTCTAATGGAGCTCGCACAAAGCTCTTCTCGATTTTGTTCCCAAGATTCCCCGTGGACGAACCGCCACTTCGTCGCACTGAGAGAGCCCAAGCAGAGTGGAAAGAATAAACTTAGGATGATCAAAAGTTTTATGCGAATAGCTAGCCGAGGGTGAGACATAGTATCGCCAGGAAAAAAACGACAGATCATCGCCTCGTATTCCCAACGTTAACCCGTCGCCCTTTTCAATTCCGCGTTGCCTCATTTATTTTCATCCCTCCAAAAGCATTTTCCGTTGGACCGAAAATTTGAATAATTACACTCAACGGCCAACGTAATTCAACAGATGATCAATTCTCGATTACTTAATGAACGTCCTACGCATCGTTGGTTCGTTTGTTAACATTGCTATGGCTCTAGCATAAACAGACACACAGAACATCAGCAAATAGTGTAGTTGGATCGTAATTTTTCGCTGCAAATCGAGTTTAAATGTATAAACCAATGTGTGAGTTTGTGTCTATGTATGTGACCAAACCAACTGACATTACCGTTCACATCCTATTCCATAGTCGAACCAACAGAACGAAAATTTGGAATACCTCGGGGTCGACGCTCGGCATCGTGTGAAAATACATTGGCCACAAGCGAGGTTGCGTCCTGTTTACTACCCCACTCTACCTCGCTTTTTCGGTTACGAAATATCTACGTGGCAGATTCGGGTCGCGTCAATTTGCAGCTTTGAAAACGTATGGCCCACCGACGCTTCGCTTCGTCGTTGCCGCATGTAAAAAGGGTATAACAAAAAAAGGAAATAGCGTGCGCTGGAACGTCACGAAACCCGTTCGTATATAACATAGCGTCTGTAACTGCTTCGCGTGAATATACGCAACAGTCGAATTGTATGCTTGGAACCGGGGAACGTCCAAAACGCGGGCCACCAGTGAAAAATGATACCGCCTGAAAACATCGCAGCTTCGTCACTAATCTAAGAGTGATTCATCGTTTTTTTTTTCATATTCCTTCAACGAATGTATATCGTATCATCGTAGAAACGTAGGAAACAGTTGAAAATGTGCCACTGTAACGCTAAAACATTGAGTGTTATTTTTATTTATTTATTTTTAGTCAATTTTTGTAATTCAAACTTACACGGAAAAAAGGCTTGGTTGGAACAACCAAGTGCCTTGGTTATATATGCGCCAGACAATTAATTGGTTAAACCAACCAAGTTATTTGTTAGGCTACCAATTTCTTGGTTGGACTAACCAAGTCACTTGGTAAGCTAACCAAGTTATTTGTTAGGCTACCAATTTCTTGGTTGGTCTAACCAAGTCACTTGGTTAGCAAGCTAACCAAGTGAAGTAGCCTGGTTAGCAAGCTAACCAAGTTATTTGTTAGGCTACCAATTTCTTGGTTGGACTAACCAAGTCACTTAGTAAGCTAACCAAGTGACTTGGTTAGACCAACCAAGAAATTGATGGCCTAACAAATAACTTGGTTAGCTTACCAAGTGACTTGGTTAGACCAACCAAGAAATTGGTGGTCTAACAAATAACTTGGTTAGCTTACCAAGTGACTTGGTTAGTCCAACCAAGAAATTGGTAGCCTAACAAATAACTTGGTTGGTCTAACCAAGTCACTTCGTAAGCTAACCAAGTGACTTGGTTAGACCAACCAAGAAATTGGTAGCCTAACCAGGTGACTTGGTTAGACCAACCAAGAAATTGGTAGCCTAACAAATAACTTTAGTCAATTTTTGTAATTCAAACTTACGCGGAAAAAAAGGCTTGGTTGGAACAACCAAGTGCCTTGGTTATATATGCGCCAGACAATTAATTGGTTAGACCAACCAAGTTATTTGTTAGGCTACCAATTTCTTGGTTGGACTAACCAAGTCACTTGGTAAGCTAACCAAGAAATTGGTAGCCTAACCAGGTGACTTGGTTAGACCAACCAAGAAATTGGTAGCCTAACAAATAACTTGGTTGGTCTAACCAATTAATTGTCTGACGCATATATAACCAAGACACTTGGTTGTTCCAACCAAGCCTTTTTTTCCGTGTATATTTACGATTGTAGTTTATTTTTTATTATCTCAAATCGATGATGGATAAATATGATATAAATAATATAAATAGAACTATATTGTCAAGATAATATGAAAAATAAATTAATATCTTTTGCCTTCATAATTTGTAAATTCGGATTTTTTTACACAATACAATGGAATCATTGAAGCTAAGCCAATAATCTGAGCGCCTTCTCATCTTTCATGACCTTAACCATCGTATGATCATTCGGGAAGAGCAAAAAGTTAAAATGTGTTTATGTAATTCAATAGTTGACGGGTTAGCCATTTTTTGAATTTATAGTTGACTAACTATTATTCAAATTTATATTCTCAATAATTTTGAATATAATTCTATAGAAATTCTTGATATCTTCAATTAAATGTCGAATGAAATTTGATAAATGTCTGACGATATTTGTGAAAATAATATTTCTGCATACATTTTTATCATGGTTCAATATGGATTTTCAAAATAAAGTTATTCGTGGAAAAAAAAATTGCTGTATGGTAAAGTGTCATGTCTGGTGCAACCCTAGCTAAATTTACATTTCCGCGTACGGTAGTTACAATTTTTCATGGCTGACTGATGTAAAATAGCCGTGGGGTGCATGTTTATCGAAGCGACGCATGAAAACTGGTTATTTGTCAGTAGTTTGCACGCTGTGCGCGGGTGCAGTGATCTAATCGAGTCGTGGTCGAGTTGCACCGAAGAGTTTGACGTAACCATAGTTCGACGACCTCTGTACATTAACTTTAATTCTCTCACGATCTTTCGAGTAATGGTTGTTTTTTTTTATTTTATATACTTAATTTGCCACATTGCTCACGATTAGAGGAGTGGAAATTAAGCGGTGGCGGAGTCGCAGCTGCGTTTGGTGGTTCGTAAAACGAAAAGTTATTAAGCGGGGCAGAAGAGCACCTGCCGACGAAGAAACGACTCGTGGCAGAGATACAACACGACCTTCTCGTTGCAGCGCAGAAGCGACGTAGACGGTACTTGGGAAATGCGATTCAGCACTGGGATCGTCTAGACGATCGTATATAACCCTGTTTTGTGATCCTAATAAATGTCACTGCATGCTGTCGTAGTCACGACTTCGAACTCTTTTGCTATTCAATTATACTCACTGCTAATAATTATGGTAATTCATTTTTTTTTCACCTTGTCCGACTTTTAAGAGAACTTTCTATCATGTATCACTAAACAATAAGTTATTTATGGGAATATATATATTTTTTTATAACCGTCGACGATACGTAAATTTTTAACTTTAAATATTGGGAACTGAAGAATAGAAATTTTGTTCACTTCCTTCGCGTTTTAAGAGAGATTTTTACCATGTCTAGCTAAATAATGAGTAATTTATGGGAATAGATACGCAGTGAAATGAAAAAATAAAAAATACTTTGTTTTCATTTTCTTTTTTTCAATTCGCTGCGGATATATTTAAAACTATCCATGAAACAACAAAATTGTTCAGGGATAAAATGTAGAATTTCACGTATACTTTTTGATAAAAATATTTCCGAATTAGCCTACAAACATTTTCAATCACATTTGGCAATACAAAGTCATACAATTTTTTTTGTTGGGAAGGACCATTTTGATTTTGTTTAAAATTTGACAGAATTTCCATTATTATGTCCACTAACTACACCAAAATTTGCGCGGTGATCAATTCATATCTTCATAATGTGAACATACGAATTGTGTATGATTCAGCAAATAACCGAGCCGTACATTGTGAAGATATCAATTTGCCATCGTGTTGATTTTTTCGACGTTTTTTAACATTATGACGGAAATTCTGTGTAATTTTGAGTAAAATAAAAATGGTCCCTCTCAACGAAAAAAAATGATATGGCATTATTTTGCCAAAAAATGTCTGAAAATTTATCTAGGTTAATTTGGAAATATTTTTATCAAAAAATATACACGAAACTCTATATTTTATCCCGGAACAATTTTGTTGTGTCATAGATAGTTTTAAATCGGCAGCGAAAGCAAAAAAAAAATAAAAAAATAAAAAGCGTATTTTATTGTGGAAAAACTATGGGGATCAAAAATTTGAAATAACTAGTATGTGTTCGGGGAACTCTAAATACTCTGGAAAAAAAATATGAACCCACTCTACGAACATTGAAAATTCGGGTGGCCCGCTTTGAAATTGAAATAATTTTCATTCAGACAATAATTATCTCCAACTTCAACGACAATGAAACGTTCCTGCTCAGATGTCATTTTTTCGTATAGACAATTAATGAAATTGAAATGTAAAAGAAAACAAAAAACGCTTTAATATATCGAGAGTAAAATATCTTGTTATATTTCGGTGTTTCAAACTGGTGGTCTTGACTTTGGCTGTTGAAAATAACATCGCGACTTCGTCGATTACTTGGAGTTAAAATGAAGGTTTCGCTACATTTGCCATGATGAAAAAAAAAAAAACGTCATAGAGTCACGAGTTCTTGCACGTGCTTTTCATTTTAGCAGACCGCTCGTCCTTTTCTATCCTTTCTTTGATTCCCTTTCGAGATCTGACGATGGAAAAGTTTTGGACTCCCCTCGTCCTTTGTTTGCCCTCTTGAACTGACTTCCTCGGCAGTTTCGCACCAGCACGATCTCCGAACGAAGTCTGCGGGCTCGGGCTCAAGAAAATCTTAGAAATGTGACCTTTTAAACGAGCGCTCGTTCTCGCGGCACTCGGCTCGTCGTTTCTCACGCCCGTAAAGTGCCCACGCATGTTACCACACAGACTACAGTAGGTAGTGTACACTGTAGTACGTGGAGATTGATGGAGCGCCTGCACTTGTTGCGCCCACCAGCCGCGCCGATAACCCCGCGATAAGTTTTGTCCCAGATGCTGGAATCCCTAACACATAGAATCCTTGCGCAATATCACAGCGCTTTTATTAAGAAGAACAAAGTTGCAAAGTAAAAGTTGTGCACATTGCTTTCTCATTAATTTCCACTTTACACAAAGCCACCCCTATAAGTAACATTATTTATTAAAAAAATTTTCAAACTTTTTACTTAACGTTTTTAAAATGTTGGCTTCATTATGGAGTAAGCCAAAATTTTAGTTTATAGATGAACTCATATGAAATTTAAAAAATCGGTAACAATTAAAATTGCTGTAAAAAAAAGTCTACTTGAATTTTAATGATTTGCTTTAATTTGACGACAAAAGTACATTTATTTTCTACCATAATTGCACATTAAATTTAGACGACGATTTTCTTTTTCATAAATCCGCCAAATGGCATTAAGTAAAATTATTTATTAAAATATTTTTTAAACTTTTTATTTAATATTTAAAAAATTTTGGCTTCTTTACAGAGTAAGCCAAAATTTTAGTTTATAGATGAACTCATATGAAATTTAAAAAATCGGTAACAATTAAAATTGCTGTAAAAAAAAGTCTACTTGAATTTTAATCATTTGCTTTAATTTGACCACAAAAGTACATTTATTTTATACCATAATTGCACATTAAATTTAGACGACGATTTTCTTTTTCATAAATCCGCCAAATGGCATTAAGTAAAATTATTTATTAAAATATTTTTTAAACTTTTTATTTAATATTTAAAAAATGTTGGCTTCTTTATAGAGTAAGCCAAAATTTTAGTTTATAGATGAACTTATATGAAATTTAAAAAATCGGTAACAATTAAAATTGCTGTAAAAAAAAGTCTACTTGAATTTTAATCATTTGCTTTAATTTGACCACAAAAGTACATTTATTTTATACCATAATTGCACATTAAATTTAGACGACGATTTTCTTTTTTGTAAATCTGCCAAATGGCATTAAGTAAAATTATTTATTAAAATATTTTTTAAACTTTTTATTTAATATTTAAAAAATGTTGGCTTCTTTATAGAGTAAGCCAAAATTTTAGTTTATAGATGAACTCATATGAAATTTAAAAAATCGGTAACAATTAAAATTGCTGTAAAAAAAAGTCTACTTGAATTTTAATGATTGCTTTAATTTGACCACAAAAGTACATTTATTTTATACCATAATTGCATATTAAATTTAGACGACGATTTTTTTTTGTAAATCTGCCAAATGTGTAAATTACTTTGATTAGATTTTTAATTTGATAAAGAGAAAAAAAAATTTAATATCGCACTGATCCATACTGCCAAATTATTATTCCAGTTTTTATCAGTTAATATTTTTTAAATGTTGGCTTCTTTATGGAGTAAGCCAAAATTTTAGTTTATAGATGAACTCATATGAAATTTAAAAAATCGGTAACAATTAAAATTGCTATAAAAAAAAAGTCTACTTGAATTTTAATGATTGGCTTTAATTTGACCACAAAAGTACATTTATTTTATACCATAATTGCACATTAAATTTAGACGATGACTTTTTTTGTTGTAAATCCGCCAAATGGATAAATTATTTTGATTAGGTTTTAAATTTGATAAAGAGAAAAAAATGTAAATATCGCACTTATCCATACTGCCAAATTATTATTCCAGTATTTTATCAGTTAATTTTAACTAAATGTCTCCATAAGTGTGTTTTAATTTCCAAGCATAAATTTGACAGTATTAAGACATTTTTACAGTCTAAAAAAAATGGAGATATTGATGGAAAAACCGATTAACGACTGACGTGATTATTTTCCAATTTTCATCTCTCCATGAATATCAATTTCGAAACATGTGGAGGATACACGATTATGAGAACATCAACGTAACATTCAAGAGATCTCCTCGTCCTTTCATTCTAACAATTTGGCGGAATAGAGATTTCTATAAAGCTCAGTACATAGAAGTTTTGCAAGCGTTGTTGCATCGTACACTATCGCGTCATACACGAATTTCCACGCGAATTGGATAGGAGCCACGGACAACAGTGCAACAATGGTAAACGGCGAGAAGCATGAGTCGACTTGTGTGTATATCGCGCGTGTACCGACAGATTCGCTGTACAGTGGAGCGAATACTTGCAACCACTGTGTATACCGTGTTTTGGTCACGAGAACTGGAATCGTTGCATGGGCAAGCTCTGACTAGCCAGCAGCTCGTGCACAATACGGGCTGACGTATTGTTGCCAAGAACTCAGGCATGTTTGGTATGCCCCATATGTTCGAATATATATATATATATATATATATATATATATAAAACTTTGGTTACCAGCCCCTTTTATCGCTTTAGGTCTGAACATTTTGTAATCCTGTCTTTGTCGGTGAAATTCAATCGACCCGGTTTCAACGTTTATCTTTACTCTGCAAACGGCGAACAAACTTTTTTTTTTTTTTCGTTTTCGAAAAAGTTCAGCTATTCTTTAATGCCATTTTTGGTTCCATTAATAAATGTTTATTAGAAAAATAAGTAGCTATTGATTTTATAGTAATCCAAATTGGTGTAATATCCTAACATCTTTATCGATCTTTACCAAATGTGATATTCAGCATTTACTGCATATTAGTTTGATCGTGAAGAAAATGGAGTGGACTGTGAATTCTGAAATCAGAAACAGAAAAAGTCACTTTTTTAAAAATCCTTTCCGAGGTACAATATGCAACTTGAGAATGATAGTGAAGACCAAAATTCGATATCTTGAAGAATACAAAATTTAGGTTCTTTAGGTTGGATTTTCCGACCAAAAATCGGATCTGTGAATTCTGAAATCAGAACCGACCAAAAGTGACTTTTTCAAAAATCATCGTAGAAAGGCATGTAACCGGTACTTTCCGAGGTACAATATGCTTTATGCTTTCCGAGGTACAATATGCGACTTGAGAATGATAGTGAAGACCAAAATTCGATATTTTGAAGAAAAAAAAATTTAGGTTCTTTAGGTTGGATTTTTCGACCAAAAGTCAGATCTGTAAATTCTGAAATCAGAACCGACCAAAAGTGACTTTTTAAAAAATCATTATAAAAAGGCATGTAACCGGTACTTTCCGAGGTGCAATATGCGACTTGAGAATGATAGTGAAGACCAAAATTCGATATCTTGAAGAATACAAAATTTAGGTTCTTTAGGTTGGATTTTTCGAGCAAAAGTCGGATCTCTGAATTTGGAAATCAGAACCGCCCAAAAGTGACTTTTTAAAAAATCATCGTAAAAAGGCATGTAACCGGTACTTTTTGAGGTACAATATGCGACATGACAACGATAGTGAAGGCCAAAATTCGATATCTTGAAGAATAAAAAATTTAGGTTCTTTAGGTTGGATTTTTCGACCAAAACTCAGATCTGTGAATTCTGAAATCAGAACCGACCAAAAGTGACTTTTTCAAAAATCATCGTAAAAAGGCTTGTGACCGGTACTTTCCGAGGTACAATATGCGACTTGAGAATGATAGTGAAGACCAAAAATCGATATCTTGAAGAATACAAAATTTAGGTTCTTTAAGTTGGATTTTCCGACCAAAAGTCGGATCTCTGAATTCTGAAATCAGAACCGACCAAAAGTGACTTTTTCAAAAATCATCGTAAAGAGGCTTGTGAACGGTACTTTCCGAGGTACAATATGCGACTTGAGAATGATAGTGAAGACCAAAATTCGATATCTTGAAGAATAAAAAATTTAGGTTCTTTAGGTTGGATTTTCCGACCAAAAGTCGGATCTCTGAATTCTGAAATCAGAACCGACCAAAAGTGACTTTTTCAAAAATCATCGTAAAGAGGCTTGTGAACGGTACTTTCCGAGGTACAATATGCGACTTGAGAATGATAGTGAAGACCAAAATTCGATATCTTGAAGAAATAAAAATTTAGGTTCTTTAGGTTGGATTTTTCGACCAAAAGTCTGAATTCTGAAATCAGAACCGCCCAAAAGTGACTTTTTCAAAAATCATCGTAAAAAGGCTTGTGACCGGTACTTTCCGAGGTACAATATGCGACTTGAGAATGATAGTGAAGGCCAAAATTTGATATTTTGAAGAAAAAAAAAATTAGGTTTTTTAGGTTGGATTTTCCGACCAAAAATCGGATCTGTGAATTCTGAAATCAGAACCCACCAAAAGTTACTTTTTCAAAAATCATCGTAAAAAGGCATGTAACCGGTACTTTTTGAGGTACAATATGCGACTTGAAAACGGTAGTGAAGGCCAAAATTTGATATTTTGAAGAATAAAAAATTTAGGTTCTTTAGGTTGAATTTTTCGACCAAAAATCGGATCTGTATATTCTGAAATCAGAACCGACCAAAAGTGACTTTTTAAAAAATCATCGTAAAAAGGCATGTAACCGGTACTTTTTGAGGTACAATATGCGACTTGAGAACGATAGTGAAGGCCAAAATTTGATATTTTGAAGAAAAAAAAATTTAGGTTCTTTAGGTTGGATTTTTCGACCAAAAGTCTGAATTCTGAAATCAGAACCGCCCAAAAGTGACTTTTTCAAAAATCATCGTAAAAAGGCTTGTGACCGGTACTTTCCGAGGTACAATATGCGACTTGAGAATGATAGTGAAGACCAAAATTCGATATCTTGGAGAAATAAACATTTATGTTCTTTGGGTTGGATTTTCCAACCGAAAATCGGATCTGTGAATTCTGAAATCAAAAACAGACAAAGACAAAAAAGAACTCTTCTTCAGCAAATACTGTCCATAATCCGAAAATAAATGTACGCGAAAAAAGAAAAGTCACAGCTAGTCATAATAGTGAAAACCGAGAGAGCGAGCTCATCTCGCACGTTAATCGTCTCATCATAATTGAATAATATTGTACCATGCAGGAGTAGTCACATACAGACGCTGGACTCGCTGACAAGTGCAGAGCGCTCTGCCATCATATGCACATGAGCGATATGTGCGAGAGAAGCGAAGGGAAGGCCAAAGCTGTCGCGACTCTTCGGCTCTCCGGGGCTCGTGCGAAGTGCAGTGTGTCCCGTGTGCCAGTACTGCACTCGATGCATACAGTATTAGTGCGTGTATTCGCCTCCCCTACTGCCTCTCTTCGTAGCTCTTCGCTGAGCTCCATGCGAGAGAGTGTATGCGCGCGTGCAAACACGCTCGACCATGCATGAGAGGGACTTTCACTGAACATTATTAGATACGCGGAGGAATGTGACTACCGTAACGTGCGCTCGCCTCTCTATGTTTGTACGTGCATATAAATACACACACACATACACACACATACGCATACATAGACATAGACGTATTCACAGGCATGAGAGCGCTCTCGATCCCTGAAAATTGCATAATCGATTTTCTATACTATCCTCACTATAGTACATGTTATATACCAGACCTCCACTTGAGCCTCGATATAAATTTCGTCTCTATAATGACGCGGCTTCGCAGAGTCGAGAATTCGCTATGATCACGTTTTCAGGCGCCAGTCTGGCGGCGATTGACAGGACTATCTTAAGAGGCAGTGATACACCCGTGGGAAATTCGTTGTCCAATGATAAACGTCTATAGATCTGTCTCTCTCTCGCACATAACCTCAGTTTTGGTTTTTTGACTCTTTTGGAAAAACGGCTTTGAGAATCGTGGAACCAGAAGCTTAGCCCATTTCTGTCATAATATCACGTATTCTGTCAAAATTTGAGACTAATTTATCAAGCCGTTTCAAAAAAGACTGATTTCAAAATTTTTGGAAAAAAATTGATTTTGGAAATTCAATATCATCCACATCCAATTGCATATAAAAATGCCCAATGCACTATATTGTTGGTAGTCGATGAAAGGATTTTTTACTGTCGTCTGACTTGCATATGCTTTTCAATATTATCTTAAGCAAAGTTCTTAGGTTTTCCATTCTGCGCATGATTCAGATCGAACTACTAGGCAGATTGGAATGGTTGACGTCTCATTTTCTTCTTCATGAAAAGATACACCGGCTAAATGGAGAAAATGTTAATAAAAGGTAATATTTTTTAAGTGACATAATTATTAATAAATAAATTGTATGCTATATTCTAAATCAGTGATTAACTTTGCTTTCAGAATGAAAAAAAAATAGTTTGCTCCATTTAGCCGGTGTATCTTTTCATGAAGAAGAAAATGGGACGTCAACCATTCCAATCTGCCTAGTAGTTTGATCTGAATCATGCGCAGAATGGAAAACCTAAGTACTTTGCTTAAGATAATATTGAAAAGCATATGCAAGTCAGACGACAGTAAAAAAATCCTTTAATCGAGTACCAACAATATAGTGCGTTAGGCATTTTTATATGCAATAGGATTTGGATGATATTGAATTTCCAAAATCAATTTTTTTACCTGACTCCCTCCCCTTAATTCAGTAAATTCTAGTGAATTTTGTCTGAGTATTTATAAAAATCGATTATCAACTTCAATTTAAAAAAATCAGGACTATTTATTCATTTTTGTATTTCCATACAATTTTTAAAAATTCTTTCGACAGTTCAGCAGGAATTTCGAGTGTGACCATTGATAGTAGTAGCAAATATGTGTTAGAATACAGGACAAAAAGCTTTTATTCATGCGGTAATAAATCATCCCTGGCCGTGGCAAAATTCGATTGGCGGAGATTAATTTGATCTTCCATTGCTCAGCGAAGGACGGAAAACTCTTGAAATTCTCATCACAAAGCGGCAGCATTGGAGATGAAGAGAGGATGAGGTGTTGGAAAATTAACAAAACCGGATTTTCCGACGAAAATCGCGCAAGCACAGCGACGAACTATTATAATAATTATTGCGTGAAGGAGAGAAAGCTTGCGGCTATATGTCGTGATATCCACAAGTACATAGCACGTTCCAACCAACACAAACGCCAAGCCTTAAATAACAACATCAACGACTCGAGCGTACGTGCAATATAATTGTATTTACGTTTGAATAATGAAATTTCTCGATTGTTCTTGCTACTCGTTATATATTCCACACAACATGAATTTCAAGCGAATCGCAAAATCTAACCTACAAATATAACGCAACTTAAATTTAAAATAAAACTGATCCAACGAAAAAAGCACAACATTTTTTTTCCCCCTCATAATTAGCACTTTTATTATAATTTTTATATTCCTCAATAAAATTGTTATCAGATTGAGAATAATATTGGAAGAAATTTTTCTTATTACACAATGGATCTTTAAATTAAGGGAACATTTGTTATTCCAGTTGTGTAATTATCAACATTCAGCGCTTCATTGATTTTCCGGATTAAAAATCGCAATTCCTATTCTATTGAACGTTAAGAATCGGAGTTGGAAAGAAAAGCTCCACTTAAGAGTTCATTATAACGAAGAAAATGACGCTGCAATAATTAGCACTTTTATTATAATTTTTATTTTCCTCAATAAAATTGTTATCAGATTGAGAATAATATTGGGAGAAATTTTTCTTATTACACAATGGATCTTTAAATTAAGGGAACATTTGTTATTCCAGTTGTGTAATTATCAACATTCAGCGCTTCATTGATTTTCCGGATTAAAAATCGCAATTCCTATTCTATTGAACGTTAAGAATCGGAGTTGGAAAGAAAAGCTCCACTTAAGAGTTCATTATAACGAAGAAAATGACGCTGCAATAATTAGCACTTTTATTATAATTTTTATTTTCCTCAATAAAATTGTTATCAGATTGAGAATAATATTGGAAGAAATTTTTCTTATTACACAATGGATCTTTAAATTAAGGGAACATTTGTTATTCCAGTTGTGTAATTATCAACATTCAGCGCTTCATTGATTTTCCGGATTAAAAATCGCAATTCCTATTCTATTGAACGTTAAGAATCGGAGTTGGAAAGAAAAGCTCCACTTAAGAGTTCATTATAACGAAGAAAATGACGCTGCAATAATGATAACTTTAATTCGACCAAGTTGAAGATACTTTTTCTCCGTACCAATCATTTTGAACTAACTATTACCGTCACAAAGAGTGAATAAAACCGCTTTAAAAGTTCAGACGACAGTCGGCGAATGCGCTGAGTGTCCCTGTGGAATTTCCCTTGGCTTCCCCGAAGAAACTTAACGGAGGTGCAGAGCCTGTACATATATATATATATATACGTATAGCTATGGTTGTAATACACTTATCAGCAATGGGAATCGCGACAGGGAGAAAGACGAACGTCCTCCAAGTCGCCATAGCCCTGGAGACTCTCGACTCGATACATAGGTGAGTCGTCTTACGTCACGAGACTGACATATCGCGTTTAGATGATCGTCCAGGCTTCTTCGTTCTTTACTACTGCACCCCACTTCTTCAGCTACCAAGAATTTCGCTCTGGCTGCATTGAAGGAAGAAAGACTATCCCCTCATGTATTGGGGAGACCGGGGCTAACAGGGTCAGGGGTAAGTTGGGTTAAGGGATCTTTCCAGTGTGACGCCCCGAAAAATATAGCCTATTTTCACGATTTTTTTCGGACGTTTACTATACGCCGATCAATCTGAAATTTTTATGACATATTAAGGTAATCATGAATGACAGAAAATAATTTTGCTTCCTCATAGAAGAAGCTTTGTTTTCATGAAAAAAAAAATTTCGAGATTTTTATGTCAGATTACTCAGAATGGTCTAAAACATCGAGAAAAGTGGTTTAGAAAAATTGTCCGGATGTATGTGTGTATGTGTGTGTGTGTGTGATGAAAGGCCAAAAATTCATTTAACTGTAACTTTTAAACTATTCGACCGAATCAGCTCAAATTTAAACAACATGTGCAGTACTACCTAATCTTCAATTGGTATAAATTTCGGGAAAATCGATTGACACATTTCATTTTTATAAGAATTTTGAAATTTTGAAAAAAGTACGTAAATGCTCTAGCTCGAACGAATTTTTTACTATCGAGCTGAAACTTCGTATTAAAATTCAACAAAGTGATGCGACCTTTGGTATTGAATTTGGGCCAAATCGGTCAAGCGGTTCGGTTTTTATGAGATTTTGAATTTTTCGAAAAATTTTCGTTTTGCTCTAATTCAGGTAAAATTTCAAATAATCGAGTGAAATTTTCTACACAGGAAAAATAACATTCAGCCCTGCTACGTACCAAATTTGGTGATGATCGGTAAAGCGGTTCGAATTTTACGTTAATTTAAATTTTTTAAAAATTGACTGGTTTCGCTCTGCATTTCGTAAAACATCAGAAAATAAGAATAAAATAAAACAAGGATGCAAAGTAGAACCTTGCACATTGCATCCTCATTTTTTTTCGCTTTTTACAAAGCTTCCTCTATGAGGAAGCCAAAATTGATTAACATACTTCCTCATAGAGGTAGCTTTGTAAAAAGCGAAAAATAATGAAGAAGCAATGTACAAGGTTTTTCTTTGCATCCTTTTTTATAAGACGATTGTTATTGTTTAAATATTTTTTTTTAATTGTTGAAAATAATGTTGATAAAAAAGATAGCCTCACGGTGGACATTCTAAGGGTCGCAAATTTGATCTGAAAAAAAATACCCGAAGGATTATTAATCAGTATGCGATTGGATATCGCGCTATGGAGGCTTTTTTTTCAAATCAAAATTGACAAAATGGCGGAGGTTTGAACAAAAAGTATCGAATTTAGTTTTAATTATTATAAAATGGAAAAAAATAGCAGGTGGTCTAGGCTCACAAGGGCCTATGATTCAAACGTTTTGTTGTACATCATAGTATTTTTGAGAATTTTTTGAGTTTTTTAAAATTAGGACGTTTTTTAGATAGGTTTAATTATTTATAACTCAGAAATTTTAATTTAAAAAAATTTGACAAAATTTCTAGATGCATTTTTCAGTTGGAAGAATAACATAAAAAATTGCAGCTAAAAAAAGAGAGAATATATATAGGGCATTCCATGCCAACTGAAAAATATAGAATTTTTTTCCAGATTTTTTAAATCGAATTTTCTGAGTTATAAATAATTAAAGCTATCCAAAAAATGCCCTAATTTAAAGAACTGAAAAAATTCTCAAAAATACTATGATGTGCAACAAAACGTTTGAATCATAGGCCAGAGTGGGCCGAGACCTCCTGCTATTTTTTTTTTTTTTTAATTCATGTTATAACATTATTCAAAGGTTTTTTAGACGTTAAATAGACAACGCTTCTATTTTAAAATCTCAAAAAAAACTGTTTAATACTTCGGGACCGCGCGGTAACACTTCGACCTTTCGGGGTTGTAAGGCCCGATTTACACACTGGCGGTGACGTAGTCCCTTGGTATTGTCGTCAGGGAAGTTAATCACCAACGACTTGATTTTTTGTATGTGAAGGGTTACTTGATGAATAGTAGATGAACAACGGAAAACTATTATTTATTGAAAGTCAACACTGTACACTAAATTACTTAATATTTACTTGCACGTTTGTATTGGAGTTTGGTATATTATGAGTCAACGCGTGGGTATGAGCTATTATTACTTGTGCTTGAGAGCGGTCTCAAGGCACAATAATCGCTTAAAGAAAATTACCCCAACACGAGTCAATCTCAACTGTTGCCCAGTAGGTATTGATGTGACTCGGTCGAGGTGAAAAGTTTGACTGATTTTTCATAGTTGGTGACGAGAAGTTCCTTAAAAAAGGGAAGGGCGAGACTCTATTTTTCACGCGGTTATCATTGGTGCAAAAGTAAAGAGTAGGCGGATTTTTCTCATCACCAATCACGAAGGGGATTGTTTTGGTGGGGAAGATGGGTGCAGAGTGGACATCCCTGTCGGACCCAAGCTTGACCGGCTGCGATTTCCCGTGACGCGCTCCTTACCAGAATAAAAAGTTTTCCGCGCCTGACTCGAGCGTCGAGTCAGCGCGGAGTTAATCCCTTTATTGAGGTACGCTAGCATGCTGGTCAGATGGGCCTCGAGCATAGTCCATGCCTCACTGCACGCATACCTTATTGCCTAGAAGATCTTAAAGAATAAAGACTTAAAAACTGTCGAATCTGGTCGCCAAATGTGGCAGTTGTTCGACGTGACGCGCGGACCCGCAGATAATTTGGGAATTCCTCACTTTATTATCCTTCAGGGCAGAAATAGCGCCGCGTCTGAACGAACGTTGGCTACGCACGTTTTCGAATTTATCATTATTTTATAATATTCAAAAAATAATGTTTAAACTATATATTCGTCCCATGCGACGGAACAAAAACCGTGTAAAACTATATGTGCAAAAATTATATATAGTCCGACATATGGAATTGGCCGTATACGGAAAAAACAGGTTAGTTGAGATAATCAAGTTACTGGTTAAATATATGCCAGTCGATTAATTGGCTATCCCAGCCATGAATTTGATAGTCGTAATCAATATCTTGTTTGATCGAACTAATTAATCATCTGGCACATATTTAATCAGTAACTTGGTTATCCCAACTAACCTATTTTTTCCATGTATATAGAATTTATACAGACTATATATAACCAATTCTATGTTAAAAACTATATAGCTATTTTATATACTCTATATATATATATATTTTTTTTTACTTGTTTAATTAGAGATAAGTTTAAACTTATTCGCTTAATGAAGTCCAGTGAAATTCTGTATAGTATTAATTATTGGAGTATTTATAGCAAGTGGGTTCACTTTGAACGGTGCATATTGGGTATCAAAAATCGTATTCAAAATTTCACTTCGCAACGCGATAATTATACGACTGGCTTTATTTTATCTCGTAGCTAACCCAATTTGTCCCTTAAAGCAAGGCTTGAAAAATTTAAATTATCTAGCTAATATAATATAATATAATATAATATAATATAATATAATATAATATAATATAATATAATATAATATAATATAATATAATATAATATAATATAATATAATATAATATAATATAATGTAATAATAAAAATATTTAAATAAAGAATTGAAATAAAAAACAACAATGAAAATTGGCCCAACTAGCCCCGGTCTCCTCTACATATACACCTAACGGACGCATTCTCGTTTCCTATACCAAACCCACAAGAGCTGAAGCCAACTCTGCTCTTCACGTGAGAAAGTAGATATACCTCCATACTTCAGTACGATAAACCTTCGTAGTATTTCCTCAGCAAACGTGCGAGTACACTTCAATCCATTTCGCAGACGTATCGCATCGTTCGTAGCCAGGCTGTCTTCACCATGAAAGCCGCCCTATCGGCAGCCTCTTCCTTCCACGGGAATGAGACGGACGAGTCTCCAGCTTCGTTCACCCGTCTCTCGAATTAAAGTGACCACGCGATACGTCATCCGATACGCAAGGAATCGAGAGACGACTTGACAGCCAAGCTTCCACGGTTCCAGGCTACTGGAAATCTATCCCAGTTGCTGTTGCTTTACGAACAGACCTGTTACACACGAACGCTGGGATTAATTGATAAGGATGCACCTGTCTTGGACGATTACCTGAGAAGTCTCTGTCGAGAAGGTGGGTAAAAACAAGATGTAGTGAGGAACATGCAGTGTTACTACCCAAGAGAATTAACATATCTCCAGAAGTGCAATGGCCAATAACAGATTGATCGATGGTCGGATTTGTGAAATTTACAAATCGAAAATTAAGAATTGTCTCACTTCATTTTTTAATTCAATAACTTATTATTACACCATTTTTTTTTAATAGGTTGATCTTTTTTTATATCGATAAAAAAAAGCTTCTGAAAAATTATAAAATAATCTTGCGTTTCGAATAACTGACACCTTGTTTAATTTTTTGTCCGTTTTTAATGGCTTGGAAAAATCGATCGTTTGGATACTCTGGGTCAAAACTAAAAAGTGTTGATATCCAATACGCGATTTTTTTAGAAAAATTTCGAATTTTTATATTGGGGCGAAAAATATAAATTTTTGCTGGTAATCTAGTGCAGTTGCTGTTGCTTTACGGATATACCTGTTACACACGAACGTTGGGATTAATTGATAAGGATGCACCTGTCTTGGGCGATTATCTGAGAAGTCTCTGTCGAGAAGGTGGGTAAAAACAAGATGTAGTGAGTAATATGCAGTATCCTACCCAAGAGAATTAACATATCTCAAGAGGTGTGATTTCCTGAGGTCTTAGCCTCCTCGCATGGTCATTTGCGTAGCTCTGGTGAATATAACCTGCTATCAGAGCGAAGTGGTAGGCGAAAAGAAATGGTTGGTTCTGACAACTGCGTTTGGCTGGGTTCAAGATTGCGAATGATCAAAATAGCGAATTCCATAATAATGGCCATTGTAGATTCAGACGTTCACTGTATTTAAATTCGCTATTTCAGCCGTTCGCTATTTTGATCATTCGCTATTTTGATCAATCGCTATTTTGATCATTCGCTATTTTGATCATTCGCTATTTTGATCTTTTGCTCATTTGCTATTTTGATCATTCGCTATTTTGATCATTCGCTATTTTGATCATTCGCTATTGTGATCATTCGCTATCTTGATCATTCTCTATTTTGATCATTCGCTATTTCGATCATTCTCTATTTTGATCATTCGCTATTTTGAACATTCGCTATTTTGATCATTCGCTATTTTGATCATTTGCTATTTTGAACATTCGCTATTTTGATCATTCGCTATTTCGATTATTCGCTATTTTGATGATTCGCTATTTTGATCATTCGCTATTTTGCTCATTCGCTATTTTGATCATTCGCTATTTTGATCATTTGCTATTTTGATCATTCGGTATTTCGATCATTCGCTATTTTGATCATTCGCTATTTTGATCATTCGCTATTTTGATCATTCGCCATTTTGATCATTCGCTATTTTGATCATTCGCTATTTTGATCATTCGCTATTTTGATCATTCGCTATTTTGATCATTCGCTATTTTGCTCATTCACTATTTTGATCATTCGCTATTTTGATCATTCGCTATTTTGATCATTCGCTATTTTGATCATTCGCCATTTTGATCATTCGCTATTTTGATCATTCGCTATTTTGATCATTCGCTATTTTGATCATTCGCCATTTTGATCATTCGCTATTTTGATCATTCGCTATTTTGCTCATTCGCTATTTTGATTATTCGCTATTTTGATCATTCGCTATTTTAATCATTCGCTACTTTGAGCATTCCCTATTTTGATCATTCGCTATTTTGATCATTCGCTATTTTGATCATTCGCTATTTTGATCATTCGCTATTTTGATCATTCGCTATTTTGATCATTCGCTATTTTGATCATTCGCTATTTTGATCATTCGCTATTTTGATCATTCGCTATTTTGATCATTCGCTATTTTGATCATTCGCTATTTTAATCATTCACTACTTTGATCATTCGCTATTTTGATCATTCGCTATTGTGATCATTCGCTATTTTGATCATTCGCTATTTTGATCATTTGCTATTTTGATCATTCGTTATTTTGATTATTCGCTATTTTGAACATTTGCTATTTTGATCATTCGCTATTTTGAACATTCGCTATTTTGATCATTCGCCACTTTGATCATTCGCCATTTTGATCATTCGCTATTTTGATCATTCGCCATTTTGATCATTCGCTAATTTGGCCCCCATCCTACTTTCGATATACCTCAGATATATTTTTCGCTTGCATATATTTTCCAATATATCCTAACATATACAATTTTTCGGCGCAAATATATTTAGTATAAAAATGATATATTTTCGAAAGCACTTTTTTCCATAAGGGTATTTTTTACAATAGGTCATTATCCAATAATATTTATTTATTTATTTTTTCGGAACACGCCCTTTTTACATTATAATATTATTTAATGAATTAATGATTAATTACCTGTCTTGAACGATTACCTGAGAAATCTCTGTCGAGAAGGTGGGTAAATACAAGATGTAGTGTCCTACCCAAGAGAATTAACATATCTCAAGAGGTACGATTTTCCGAGACCTTAGCATCCTCGCACAGTCGTTTACGTAGACTCTGGTGAATATAACCTGCCATCAGAGCGAAGTGCTAGGTCGGCTTTCAAGTTTTGCGGTGAGAAAAATGAGAGAAAGAAAAGCTGTCTGCTCGGTACATGCATGTATGTGGTAGACGAAGAGTATATAGCCGCAGTTTCTTCGGGCGAGAAGTTGTCGGCGATGAAGGTGCGAGAGAATGGTGGAAGATGAAAGGGAACGCGATGGAAACCGACTTTGCTTGGGGAGCGAGGCAAAAGTGGCTCGATTCTCGACGCAGACCATGCGGAGTCGGAACGTCATCGTGTGCGGAGCAGATCGTCATGCATGGCAGATATACCGTGCATAACGTGCATTCCGCATCATCAATCTGTTCACCATTAAGCGCACGGAGCTTCGTGCTGGTAGAGATCTACATGTGGAAAACGGATATGAAGGTATGGATGAGATTGTAAGGTATAGTATATCCTTGATGGCTTATTACGATGCCACTGATGGGACTTGGAAAAAGCCGAAGGTCGAGGGTCGCGGATCTCGATGATCGCGGTACCAATATCGAGTCGATCATACAAATTCAGTTGGTTGGAAACTCCGCAATTACGTTGATCGAACGTTTTAACTGGTTTTCATGATGAGATGTTGCCTTTTTTCAAATCGCGCTACAATTGTTGGAAATGCACCCAGAGAAATCGGTCTCATGGTTTTTTTTCTAATTCAAAATTTAATTTTATTAAAAATTTGCACAATTTATAAGAATGAAATAAATTCTAATTGATCGAAATAAAATCCTATTAGGCCAGCCATTAAATTAATTTTTTTTCAAATTCATCAAATATATCAAATAGAATTTATGTCATTCAAATAAATTTTATTGATTTGAATTCATTTTTATTTGTTCGAAATAAAATTTTATTAATTTAATATAGATTCTGTATTTGATTTAAATAAACTCATCCAACCGATTTTTCTGAGTGTGTGAATGAGACTGTAAATATGTTCCTGGATATGAAAATGAAGTTTGTTCGAGATTGTCGGTGAGAATCTGTCACGAAATTGCTCCTGGAATCGCAAAAGAGTCGATATCCTTGATGGCTTATTACGATGGCACTGATGGGACTTGGAAAAAGCCGAAGGTCGAAGATCGGGGATCTCAATGATCGAAGTACCAATATCGGATCGAATTGATCATACAGATGCAGTTGGTTGGAAAGTCTGCAATTACATTGATCGAACGTTTTAACTGGTTTTCATGATGAGAAGTTGCCTTTTTTTTAAATGCCACTACAATTGTCGGAAACGTGAATGAGAGAAACTTCACTGTACATTTGGGTCATTCCATACCAAGTGGGACACCCAAATTTAGCATGGTCGCTAAAAGTGTGTATAATTTTTTCAAAATTTGTTTAGAGTATCACGAACATCCATAAATTATTTCAGAATTTTAGCCCCTATGGTTTGCCCAAAATTTAATAACGATTTTTTAATTTTTTTTTTTCCAATTCGCTGTATATTTAAAATCGATCGTAAAAAAAATTTGTTCCCGTATAAAATTCAAGTTTTTGAATGGACTTTTTAATTTAAAAAATTTCAGCCGTGGAAAAAAAATTTTCGCCATTTTTTGACAAAATTAAGTAATAATATTTTTTTTTCGTTGAGACAGAAAATACCGATTTTTATCAAAATTTCACAGAATCTGTCACAAAATTGCTCCTGGAATAGCAAAAACACATATTATTTTAGAAATTTCGGAGAATCTAAACCAACAATTTCGCAACATTTGCCCGAAAATCTGTAAAAACATAGATATCCCAGATTCTCACCGAGATTCATTTAAACCTAGGATAAATTTATCCTAGATTCTTTAAGAAATTCGCTAGAATCTGCATAGATTCTATTAGTTTATTTGGTATTTAATATGGAATAGTTTGTCTGGAATTATTAAAATGTACCACTGTTATTATCAGTACTTTTTTTTTTGTAGATACGGCAACTAAACTATTATTCTAACTAAATTTCTATAATTTCGACGACTATTTGGTTTGCCTTTATTTATAAAACGAATTAATTGTATAAATAAACAAAATAAATAAAATAAACAAAATAAATAAAATAAATAAAATAAATAAAATAAATAAAATAAATAAAATAAATAAAATAAATAAAATAAATAAAATAAATAAAATAAATAAAATAAATAAAATAAATAAAATAAATAAAATAAATAAAATAAATAAAATAAACAAAATAAACAAAATAAACAAAATAAACAAAATAAATAAAATAAATAAAATAAATAAAATAAATAAAATAAATAAAATAAATAAAATAAATAAAATAAATAAAATAAATAAAATAAATAAAATAAATAAAATAAATAAAATAAATAAAATAAATAAAATAAATAAAATAAACAAAATAAACAAAATAAACAAAATAAATAAAATAAATAAAATAAATAAAATAAATAAAATAAATAAAATAAATAAAATAAATAAAATAAATAAAATAAATAAAATAAATAAAATAAATAAAATAAATAAAATAAATAAAATAAATAAAATAAATAAAATAAATAAAATAAATAAAATAAATAAAATAAATAAAATAAATAAAATAAATAAAATAAATAAAATAAATAAAATAAATTTTTTTTTAGTTAATATAAATAAAGGCAAATGAAATATATGAATTTCGTGACGTTAACTAGACTCTTTTTTTCTGGGTGTGCGAAACTAATACTCCAGTGAACGCCGATGAAGTGTGACGCGGTGCACTCAAAGTGTCGTACCCTGTGATTATATAGAGCGGCTGCTCGGTACGCGCGTTACTCGTTTCTCTCATCTCGTTCGCCCCTGGACACTCATTGCCAGTGATTAGACTTGGCGCACAGTGTGAGTGTGCATGCCTGTCGATCACTTAAGCACACTGCCGGATGAGTGAAGAGAACTTGACTCGACGTACAGCGGCATCATCAGTGATGTACCGCACTGGCCGCACTGAAGCCGATGAGCTGCTTCCGCAAAAAGTAATGTTTAACGCGGCTGCTCTCTCGCACGTACGATCGAGTTATATCCCTTGACGGGAGATCCTTCAGGGGCAATTACCGAATAAGTTATTCAGCCTAGCGTGGAGATTCATGGCGGATGTTTTAAAGTCAGCTTCAATCATAGAGCCGCACATAGTTGCTATACTCAAACTAAACATGCATTAAAACATTATTACATTGGTATACAAATCATTGATGTCTTGATCTAATATTTTGCAATGTTTTCTTTTAAGTATTAAATTAAGTAGTCAATTTTACTCTCGAAGAAATTGCAATTATTTATTATTAATTCATGTAACTATTTTTTGTATTGCAATTTTTATTAGTCGGCCAATTACAAATCCTTTTATTGACTGTACTTCTGAAATAAAAAATAAAAAAAACTAATGCAAATTTAAAAATATTTTTATGAACTGAAAATTAATCGTCACGAATTCTATGAATACATGACATCAAAGAATTGACATTTTTTGGATTTTATTAAAGTTAAATCATCATGAATATGACATTAATTCATCAAATAGATACACATTTCTTTAAATATTTTCAATTGATTCAAAACTAATGCTATGCTATAGAAAATTAATGGAAAAGGAATTTAAAAAATTGACATTTTTATCGTTTCATTGTAGCCAAATCATAATTACTATATTTATTAATAAAATATGTAAACTTGTATTCGAATATTTTTTATTGACACGGTATTAATACGCGTAAAAATAATTATGTCAAATTGTGATCATATTTTGACATATCTCAAAAAGTGACATTTTTGAAACACGTTATGATGAAAAATCTTAGAAAAATTCAAAGCAATTTTCATATCGATTTGATACCAAGTTTTTTTGTTTACTAATTGGAGTGCAATTATTGCGCTGAAATGAAATTGTACATATGAAATATCAAAATTAATTGCACCTATCGCGTTTATTGATATCAAATTGTAATTTGATATCAAATAGATCTCAAAATCGCTTTGATATTAACACATCTCAAAAATGGCACTTTTTGAGATATGTCAATTTTTTATGATCACAATTCGACATAATTATTTTTACGCGGGAGAGGATAGCCATTAATAGAAAAGGGATTAAAAAATTGACATTTTTATCGTTTCATTGTAGCCAAATCATAATTACTATATTTATTAATAAAATATGTAAACTTGTATTCGAATATTTTTTATTGACACGGTATTAATACGCGTAAAAATAATTATGTCAAATTGTGATCATATTTTGACATATCTCAAAAAGTGACATTTTTGAAACGCGTTATGATGAAAAATCTTAGAAAAATTCAAAGCAATTTTCATATCGATATGATACTAATTTTTTTCTACCAATTTAAGTGCAATTATTGCGCTGAAATTAAATTGTAGATTTGAAAGATCAAAATTAATTGCACGTATATCAAATTGCAATTTGATATCAAATAGATCTCAAAATCGCTTTGGTATTAACACATCTCAAAAATGGCACTTTTTGAGATATGTCAATTTATGATCGCAATTCGACATAATTATTTTTACGCGGGAGAGGATAGAAGTTAATAGAAAAGAAAAGGGACAGAAAATTTAAAAAATTGACATTTTTATCGTTTCATTGTAGCCAAATCATAATTACTATATTTATTAATAAAATATGTAAACCTGTATTTGAATATTTTTAATTGACTCGAAACTAATGCTAGGGTATAGAAAGTAAGGTGTAGTCACACCAGGTGAAATCGTGATGGTTTACAGCTGGGCATAACGCGCGCTGCACGTTTGCACTTGAAGCTGGTTGTGCCACATTGACTATTGAGCATTCTGAGCCAGTGGAGTGAGGTTTCTCGCGTGCTGGCGTCCCGATTCAATGTGGAAATTATGGGGGGATCCTTCGATCGAAGGAATAATTAGTAATTAGCCGGGTGCCGGGTGAATCACGGCGTGACTGGTGGGCTGCTCGCGGCCTCGCAATGTCGGGAACCCATTGACCGTGGTCGGTTCGCGGTGGCCGGTGTCGTGGGTTACGCCTCGGAGTCACGTCGGTCACGATTCTACGGAAAGCCCCGTTGATGATGATGTGCATCTCGCGCACCAGCGTCAAAGGGTAGACCCATGTTCGCTCTACTGGCACGCTTCATTCCTTCAATCAATATTTGCTTTCACGCTAAACAACCCGTCACGCGAGACATCGTAAATACTCAAATTTAGGACGTGGCTTCGATGCAAGAAAATACCAATTTCCAGCCAGTGCAATTTCCAGTCACGTGTATAAGCGATAGATTGAAAATTGATTATAAAATCATGTTAAGATAAATCAATATTCAATTAAAATCTTACCATTATCATTTCCAAGAACTTTAGAAAAATCAAGACAGAAATTTAGGAAAATATCTGTACCATAAACACCGCGAATAGACAAAGATTTTCTCGGAGTTCTAAATTGGGTCTGGATGGCGTTTTGGCAATCCCAGTTAGGGCCTGACCAGTCCCGGATTAGGCCTGGGAAGTCCCGGATAGGGCCTGACCAGATCCGGATTAGGCCTGGAAAGTCCTGTATCGGGTCTGGCCAGTTCCGGACGGGGTCCTGAGTAGCCTAGATTCCATCCTGGATTCTGCCTTGAACTCCTGAACTCTTCATCTTTTCAACGTGGATATAATATCATCAGATAAATCTTGACTGCTTAGAAGCTAAGACCGTAAAGATAAACCGCATAGATAAGAAAGCACTTATTTCCTCAGGTGTTACATACTGTATGAGCGCACAACGGTGGATTATTCTGCAGCTACTAAACAAGCAGAACAAAAAGAAAAATTGTACCCTCTTAACCGAACCCCACGAAAAAAAAGAACTCCTTGAAACGCAAAATTAAAGTACCGCAGAACTGTTCGATCGATTCGAAAGAAAATAGATCTCTCAAGATTTTCAAACAGTAGGTCAGTCCAACGCAAAACTCATCCTCTTTACGTCCAACCCTAATTCACTTCCCCCCCTTTAGAACGTTCGACTTTCTCTTCGACATAGTGGAAGTAGGTTCGAAAGATTACTCGGAACTTTCAAACTAACGTGCTCCTCCTCTTCTATTCCCGTGCAATACCTGCTCTTTCCTGGATAGTCGGAAACGAGATAGTGTTTTATATATATATAGCCATTCGGTGGGCCGCAGTCGCTCTTCTCAGCTTAATCGACCTTCTCTCGAATGCTTGAAGAAAAACGAAAGAACGGCACACCGAGGAACCGCGTATATCAGCCAGCCAGATCGATTGCCTTGCCGGGAAAACGATATCCGAAGCACTCACGGTATACACTCTGTGAAAGCCCCGTCAAAGCTCGTGAAACACTGTGAATTCACGGGGATCTCTCTAGTCCAACGCACCTACCTATAGATCTATTCCTCTTTCCCCATCGCCATCGATACTTCTTTAGCGCATCAATAATGTTCGACGAGAAACTCTCGCGTGCGCCGAGACCGCACACACACCTGGATATAAGTCTGAGGACGAGGAACACGGAAGTTAGACAGGTACACCGGGAGTATCGATTTCAAGGGAAAGGCGAGAATGGAATTACAGACGACGACGAGAGTGAGGCAGAAAACAGCCAGAACCATTTTCCTATCTCTATCCTAGGAGCTTTACTCCGCAAAATGCGGCTGGACGAGGAAGAGCTCGACTAAGTGCACACCTCAAGAGCGCTTGTCTTATTTCATAACTGTCTCATGGTTCCATTTTCAGCTGACGTTACATTGCCACAAATAGAGAGATCCGGCTAACAAAATATCTCATTTTTTTTTATAGACATTCGTGATCAATTTCTGATATCAAAATACTGTGAGGATTTTTCTATGTTGTGATAAAATTTCATTTGTGTTATTTTATTTTGTCGAAAATTATTTTGGAAAGGAAATATTTAATTGTGATTTAGTATAATTAAAATTGTTGAATTGACATTGAAAAGATAAGAAGAAATCGGCTATCAAAATATCCAATATTTTAATAGATATTTCTGATATCAAAATACTGTGAGGATTCTGTACGTTGTAATAAAATTTAATTTATATTATTTTATTTGTCGAAAATTATTTTCTATACGAAATATTCATTTGCAATTTAGTATAAATTAAAATTGTTGAATTTTCATTGATAAGAGAGATCGGCTAACAAAATATCATATTTTTATAGATATTCGCGATTAATTTCTGATATTAAATCCTGTGAGGATTTTGTACGTTGTGATAAAATTTCATTTGTGTTATTTTATTTTGTCGAAAATTATTTTGTAAAGGAAATATTTATTTGTGATTCAGAATAATTAATATCGCGGAATTGACATTGAAAAGATATTATGATAAGGAGAAATCGGCTAATAGAATATCCTATTTTGTAATAGATATTCGTGATCAATTTCTGATATCAAAATCCTGTGAGGCTTTTTTACGTTGCAATAAAATTTAATTTGTATCATTTTATTTGTAGAAAATCATTTTGTATACGAAATATTTATTTGTGATTTAGAATAATTAAAATACTTGATTTGGCAGTGAAAAGATAATATTGTAATAAAGAGAGATCGGCTAACAAAATATCAGATTTTTATAGATATTCGTGAACAATTTCTGTTATTAAAATGCTCGTAAGTATTTTGTACGTTGTAATAAAATTAACTTTATTTAATTTATTTTTATCGATAATTATTTTCTAAACGAAATTTTTATTTCTAATTTAGAATAATCAAAATAGTTAAAAATCTTAAATAAATAAATAAAATAATTAGAATCTTAATCGAATAATCATAAGATATTTGTTATAAGTCAAAACAACAGAAAAGTCACATATTCCATTGAAAAATAATTGCGTATTTGTGTAATCATAGAATCTTCGTTTAATTTGATAATCATATGATAATTGTCTATGATTATCTCGCAACGCTTCCTGCACCTAAGCCAGTAATACTGAACTGTCCACCTGAGAATGGCACCACGATTAGTAACATCCATAGTCCGTGTCTGATTAGCCTTGAAGCTGACAGAAGCCCACAAAGGGACTCCACAATCAACGAGATATTGAATATCGACATTCTCATCTAATTACACCAACTTCACTGTCGGATTCAGGCAATGTCGGACCATCGAATCTTCTCCATGCCTGGAACCTCCGACATAGCTCATGTTTAATATCGAGCGATCGGACGATTAGTTGGAAATCCACCCGAGGCGTAAATGTCACTACGCCTATAACAAACGTTATCACATCTGACATTCAAGTGTAAATTAATAAACGATAGCTGATATCGTGTAATTAATTAATTCGAGACTGCAATTTAACAAAAATGATGATTGATTGTTGAAAATTTTAAAAAAGTATCTTCATATTTTATTTGATGATTTTTTAGTTTGTTACACGTGTTATTATTGGCCAATTAAAAATCCTAAAAAAAATAATTAGAATCTTTGGGAAAAACATTTTGTGGCTACGCTTATAATTTAAGGCTCACGTTTTAAGAATATTATTTTTGCATATCGACGTGTGATTTTATTCCGCACATTTTTTTCTTAATTAATAATTGCTTCCGTGTCGTGTATTTTAATACTAAGCGCCTCAGTCGACGCTCCAGCATATTTGACGGAAATAAAACATTCATAAAGCTTTGGTAAAATTGGGGAGCAAATTAATGATGTAGGACAAATAATAATAATAATACAGTGACACCAAACATGAAAAATTCTACGAGCTTTCACGGAAACGGAAGAAACGAAAGGAAATACAAGCTTTGCTCGGTGGAATTAACGAAAGATCCTGATCAAAGTAATTCAAGACTGCAATTTAACAAAACTGAAGAAAATATAAAAATGCAACTCATCAAGCTTTTCATATTTTCTCTGGTGATTTTTTTAGTTTGTAACACGTGTTCTCATTGGCTAATTAAAACCCCTAAAAAAAATTAGAATCTTTGGGAAAAACATTTTGTGGCTAAGTGTATAATTTAAGGCTCACGTTTTAAGAATATTATTTTTGCATATCGACGTGTGATTTTATTCTGCACATTTTTTTCTTAATTAATAATTGCTTCCGTGTCGTGTATTTTAATACTAAGCGCCTCAGTCGACGCTCCAGCATATTTGACGGAAATAAAACATTCATAAAGCTTTAGTAAAATTGAGGAGCAGATTAATGATGTAGGACAAACAATACAGTGATATCAAACATGAAAAATTCTACGAGCTTTCACGGAAACGGAAGAAACGAAAGGAAATACAAGCTTTGCTCGGTGGAATTAACGAAAGATCCTGATCAAAGTAATTCAAGACTGCAATTTAACAAAACTGAAGAAAATATAAAAATGCAACTCATCAAGCTTTTCATATTTTCTCTGGTGATTTTTTTAGTTTGTAACACGTGTTCTCATTGGCTAATTAAAACCCCTAAAAAAAATAATTAGAATCTTTGGGAAAAACATTTTGTGGCTAAGCGTATAACTTAAGGCTCACGTTTTAAGAATATTATTTTTGCATATCGACGTGTGATTTTATTCTGCACATTTTTTTCTTAATTAATAATTGCTTCCGTGTCGTGTATTTTAATACTAAGCGCCTCAGTCGACACTCTGGCATATTTGATGGAAATAAAACATTCATAAAGCTTTGGTAAAATTGAGGAGCAGATTAATGATGTAGGACAAATAATACAGTGATACCAAACATGAAAAATTCTACGAGCTTTCACGGAAACGGAAGAAACGAAAGGAAATACAAGCTTTGCTCGGTGGAATTAACGAAAGATCCTGATCAAAGTACTTCAAGACTGCAATTTAACAAAACTGATGAAAATATAAAAATGCAACTCATCAAGCTTTTCATATTTTCTTTGGTGATTTTTTTAGTTTGTAACACGTGTTCTCATTGGCTAATTAAAACCCCTAAAAAAAATAATTAGAATCTTTGGGAAAAACATTTTGTGGCTAAGCGTATAATTTAAGGCTCACGTTTTAAGAATATTATTTTTGCATATCGACGTGTGATTTTATTCTGCACATTTTTTTCTTAATTAATAATTGCTTCCGTGTTGTCTATTTTAATACTAAGCGCCTCAGTCGACGCTCCAGCATATTTGACGGAAATAAAACATTCATAAAGCTTTGGTAAAATTGGGGAGCAGATTAATGATGTAGGACAAATAATACAGTGATACCAAACATGAAAAATTCTACGAGCTTTCACGGAAACGGAAGAAACGAAAGGAAATACAAGCTTTGCTCGGTGGAATTAACGAAAGATCCTGATCTCGCGTGGCTGTACAGCATCGAATTAACTTTAGAGCGAAAACAGTCCGTGCCTCTAATACGGTTGGCGTGTTCGCTGAGCGGGCGATATACTCCATCGGAGCATAAATATCATCGCGCGGTCCCGAGCAAAAGGTAATCTCGGTAGATATATATATATATATATATATTCATATATATATACATATATATGCTCCATCATCAAGCAAGGAAAACGTGAGCCGAGTGTGCTTGCACGGAGGATCCTCGTTATGCATGCTATGAACAATAATTTATGCCCATTCGATTTACGGAAGTGTATACATGATCTTTTATATTCATCAATTCATCCGCTGTGGCCTCGTTAGCGAAAACAAGTGCAAGACGGTTTATTTGCGACGTGAAACATTTCCAATAATGGGGAAGCAATTCTGAACTATTCTACTATTTTTTAGTAACGGGGGGAAGGCTCACCGATTTTTATAGCAATATTAAATTACCGGCAAAAATATCCTTTAAATTAAAAAAATTATTTTACTATACTATATATTTTTTTACTATACAGAATATCAAATATGAATATTAAAAAAATTGCTAAGTACTGGGGTTGAGTTCGGGACGTATACAGTTTTTTTTATTATGCGACGTGAAATATTTTTAATAATGGGGAAGCGATTTTGAGCTATTCTACTATTTTTTAGCAAGGGGGGAGGGCTCACCGATTTTTATAGCAATATAAAAGTACTGGCAAAAATATACTTTAAATAAAAAATTTAAAAAAATTGTTTTTCTATACAGAATATCACATATGAATATTCAAAAAATTTCTAAGTACTGGGGTTAAGGGTTACTTTGTAGATTATGCTGATGTGCAATTAATACTGTTATCGTCTGCGAATTGTAGTATATATTGGCTGAGGTTGATAACGTCTTTGTTATTTAGATTGAAATTGTACATATCGTTGCAATATATATTGTTTTTAATAATATGTATTAGATATTCAGAGCATTCCAGTTGATGTCTTGCTATTCATTTTTACGAGAAATCAAATTGTAAAAAATGAAAAAGATCCAAAAAAGCGTTGTTCTACATTTTTTTTTTGCATTTACCTAAAAATATACTGCTTAATAATTGGATACAGAAACCATAAAAAATATCGCAGATGAGATAACGAAAAACAAAAAAAAATTCACTTGATATGTACTTTTATAAATATTATATTAGTGATAAATAACGCGTGTTTATTTTTTTACTTCAGAAGTGCGCAAGTTTCTCGAGTTCCTTCTTCTATTACTGCAAGTCATAATCGTATCTTTGATTGCGCTGATTACGACCCACGAGAAATACAAATACAAAAATTTCTCCACAAAGAGATACAAGAAAGAGATCGTGGGTTGAATTTTTCGCTGCGTATATGCAAATATAAGGTCAACTTACTTAATAACGCAGAATGACGACGTAGCAGTACGAGAATGTACGGAGATTTTCGCAACTCACCTGTAACAAAGAAAAATACACAGGAGGTTATCATCACAGAGTAAAAAGCTTTTTAAAAAAAATGAAAATTGAATTGTCCAACCTGTTATCTTTCGATTCTCTAGGATGTGATACGAGTAGAAGAATGGAAGGCGTGGTAGTTATTTCGAGAGGAAAGACCATCACGTTAGGTACACTCGAGGGAATGATTATCGTGACTCCATGAAAACCACAATGCAGTATCTTATTCTCTTTCATCTTGTGAGTACACAGTGTGTACATGACTTGAGAATTGCTTCAGAATGAAATGAAAAAAAAGCCTGCAAAATAAATCCTTCGAAATTCCTCATTATTTTATACCTCTATGAGGAAGTATGTAAATAATTACGAAGCAATTTAGAAACTTTGCAGTATTTTTTATGATCAAAAGACATTTTTCAAAAAAATTTAAAATTCTATAAAAATTCGATCCTCTCGATCAATTCGCGCCAAATACAATCCCAATCGTTTTTGCATAAGATAAAAGAAAAATTACAATAATTATCGTGCTAACAAAAAAATCAGCACATATATACACATTTTTTCGAAACCATTTTTCTCGACGTTTTGGACCATTTTAAGAGTATCATTGAGTGACCATTTTGAAAAAAAAAAAAAAAATTTAATTCATGAAAATAAAGCTTTTTATGAGGAAGCAAATTGGTGATCATTTGTTGGTATAGTTGAAGTTTTTTTCTAACTCGTGTACTTCATTGCCAATAACTGTAGGCCAATACACGTATTGTGTCCAACGATTTCTTAGACAGTACTTTGCAGACACGAGGAGAGCAGTGCTCGTTCAAACGGCCACCAGCAGTGCTTCAAAGTAGTATTATCCCTCTCGCGTGCACTCGGCCCAGCCGATAACATCTGACGTGTAAAAGGAAGCCGATGATTCGTGTACAAGCCGTTGAATGAAAGGAAAGAGGAGCAGAGGAGTGCAGTACTATGTACTAGTTCGACTCGACTTATACGTGTATACTACTGCACTTTAGTTCGGTCAAAGCCGCAAGAGCCCAACGTTTTCCTTGAGTGCCCGGTCGCTTCCATAGCAAAAGAACAGCGAGGCCTCTGTGCTCGCCCCGTCGATCTTGTAAACAGTTTGCGGGGACTGCAAAGTACTATGATAAACGTAGTAAAACTGCATGTTGATTTTTTTCTTTTCGAGGAATCCACATCAAATTCTAGAGTGTGATAAGTGTAGGATGTGTTTTTATCCTCGTATCTCCATCTAAATTAAGGGAAAAACGTTGGAAAATCCCGAAGATTGATAAAGAACTGTGGCTGACACCGTTTATCGTGTAAACGGTTTTCCGGAACCGCAATTTACACTCTGAAAACCGAGAGTGCTGTTAAGTGTGTGTCGTTTTCTATCCTTTACATTGTATTTACTTTCGATACACGTACAAATGTGTTGTCAGTTGTGTTTTTTTCTATCCTTTGCATTTTAGTCATTTTTTGTACACTTGCAAACGTGTTGCCATTTGTGTTGTTTTCTATCCGTTGTATTGTAGTCATTTTTTATACACGTGCAAACGTGTTGCCAGTTGTGTTGTTTTCTATCTTTTACATTGTATTAATTTTTCATACACTTGCAAACGTGTTGCCAATTGTGTTGTTTTCTATCTTTTACATTGTAGTCATTTTTTATACACGTACAAACGTATTGGCAATTGTGTAGTTTTCTATCTTTTACATTGTATTCACTTTCGATACACGTAGAAACGTATTGCCAATTGTGTTGTTTTCTATTTTTTTACATTGTATTAATTTTTCATACACTTGCAAACGTGTTGCCAATTGTGTTGTTATCTATCTTTTACATTGTAGGAATTTTTGATACACGTACAAACGTGTTGGCAATTGTGTAGTTTTCTATCTTTTACATTGTATTCACTTTCGATACACGTAAAAACATGTTGCCAATTGTGCTGTTGTCTATCTTTTACATTGTAGTCACTTTTGATACACGTACAAACGTGTTGCCAATTGTGTTGTTTTCCATCTTTTACATTGTAGTCATTTGTATACACGTACAAACGTGTTGCTAGTTGAGTTGTATTCTATCTTTTATATTATATTCATTGTTATACACGTAAAAACGTGTTGCCAATTGCAACTGCATTTACATTGCGGTCACTTTTGATACACGTACAAACGTGTTGCCAGTTGAGTTGTTTTCTATCTTTTATATTGTATTCATTGTTATACACGTAAAAACGTGTTGCCAATTGCGACTGCATTTACATTGCGGTCACTTTTGATACACGTACAAACGTGTTGCTAATTTCGACTACCTTTACATTGCGGTCACTTTTGATACACGTACAAACGTGTTGCCAATTGTGTTGTTTTGCATCCTGTACATTGTAGTCACTTTATACACATTTGCCAACGTGTTGTTAAGTGTGTTGTTTTTAATTTCATGGATATTTGAATTCATTCATTATTACAAACCTTAAAATAGCGAGCCCATTATGGTAATTGTTTACACTTTTGGAAACACGTTTGGTTTTTTAAGTTTACAATGATTTCCATTGTAAAACCGTCTTGGATTTTTTTTTCAGAGAATCTGCGTAAAATTCTAGAGTGTAATAAGTGTAGAATTTTTCTTTTTCTTTGTGTCTGCATTAGAATTAAAGAAAAACCGTGGAAAATCGTGAAGAATGGTGTGCATTGCAGGAATCTACTGTCAATACTGACTACGTCAACGAACTTGTAAGCTCTCAATCTCACAGCAGCTAGGATTCGCGCCACGGCCGGATTGTCGAGTAATGCCGGGGATTTGTTCGGTCTCCCGTGTCCTTTAGTCACGGAGAAAGGATCCGCTAGCAGATTGGAAGTTCGAGCGACAGGAACTTCTTTTCTGTAGCACCTTCATTCAACGCTCTTATCGAGGTGTAGACTTTACGGATTGGCTACTGATTCAACATTTAAACATTTTTTAGCCAAAATTAGATGAACCACAAATAATCTTTGTTTCTCTTTCTACAAATTCTTCCAAGAAAAATAAAACGATAAAATTCTACTAATGACATTCGTCCACATTTTTTTACAGTAGCTGCGTTCAATTAATTTTAACAAGTTTTAAAATCATAAAGTCGAATTTTATGGCTTCCGTATTCCAGCGAGAATTTATGTTTGGAGTCAGCAGACCTTGGGTGATAATTGACGATGACTAGGTGTTACTTGTTGCCACCGTGGATCTCATCTAAAAATAAATAACGAGACACGAGAATCTATAAACATTTGTCGAGCTTAATTTAGCAATAATCATATTACATTTTCGCAAGGAGGTGATAACTGTACCGCGGATTTGTAATATTTTCAAGCTTCACTGAAAACAAAACTTGCATCTTCCTTCAAGATTACCATCCACCGGAATTTAATGCTCACAAATAAAATCTGCCGCTCCTTCGACGTCACTTTACTACGCGGTTTATACTTCGAATATACACGCAAAAGTATTGCATCATAAGCAAACTTGGCTACGATCATTCGAATCGTAATGATCGGCTGAGATCAAGAAATTTGCAGGATAACCACGCGGATAAAATATGATCTGTAGTGTGGAAAGCACTATGCCACTTCGGTTTATTTCTTGCATTCCAATATCTCGCGTACATAATCGGGACTGCCGGTAAATTCAAGAAAAAAGAGAAGTTGCTTCGATAGGAGCGCATTTACCACGTGCCCGGACTGCACCACGCATCGATGGAGGATTATGCAGCGCAGCGGTAGCTATTCGTATGTGTACAGGAGCGCGTCGGCACTCATGAATGCACGTGCAAACAGCCCGCATTGCGTAGGCTGGTGGGTTCACTCGACAAGACGAGTGCCAGCCAGGTGATCTCGGTATTCTAGCTTCGGTGCGTAGGTAATCCGCAATTCACGTTGAGTTGCGCGTATACGAGTGCGTAACTCAGAGCTTTCGGTTCTTGTGTATGTACGTGAGTTATACGAGGTATTCTCTGTCAATTGAGCCACATTTTCCTGAATCGCTCTGATATTTGTCTTCCCAAGTAAAAAAAAATATTAAAAAAACTATATATATTTATTATTTATATATATTCTATATTCTATATTTATATATAGAATATATATAAAAAATATATATAGTGAAAAAAATACAAAAAAAATATATATAGTTTTTTAAAGAAATAAAAAAACCATATATATTTTTTTTTTGTATTTTTTTTTTTATATATATATTTTTAAACGTTAAAAGTGACATTTTTGAGATGCGTCAAGACGAAATATCTTCGAAAATTTCAAAGCGTTTTTGAGATCGATTTGATATCAAATTGTACTTTGATATCAGTAAACGTGATATATATAATTGACATTCATCTTTCAAATTTACAATTTTCTTACTTGGGATAATTGGCCGAAATTTCGAAATTCGATTTTTTTTTTTTACTAAAACAAAGGTTTTTACATACGCGATAGAGAGTTTTGTTGTCGCGAATATAATTGTTTTCATGGCTTTGATGTCAAGAGCTGTTTTAGTTAATTTTAATTAAAATGGCCTGAAACGTTAGTGGAAATTATTTTTTATGTTCGAAATGTTTGTGTGCATTTTTGTTGCATGTAAGCGGACAAAGTCAATTCAAAATAAAATAAAAATAATAAAAATTGTAAGATTAACCTTGGATTGAAAATTTAATCACAAAAACTAATTTTACAAATTCTATTTTTCTTCTGCTATTTTTCGGTTTCAAGATAAAAATATTACGGAGCTTTATTTCAAAACTAGTACTTTTGTCATTACTTAAAAGTACTAGTTTTGAAATGAAGCATCATTATGCGATCTAGCAGGTTAATGAGAGGAAATTATATCACTTTCCATAACATTTTTTTTGCTTAAAATTTATCCGTCTAATAGTTATTCATTATAGGAAAATAGACTTAAGCAAAACATGTCACAAAAAAACAGGCTGACGGACCTCGGTCGAGGCCCATTGGCTCCAACAATGAAACATTATTCAATAGAAATTTTTGTAACCACATTTATGTATTCTAAAAAAAAATGAAGCCAACAAAAACCATTTCCTACTACTAAAACCAAAAACACAAAATAAAATTGTAAAAATGAATAATATACAAAAAATACTAATTACGAGAAATGTCAAAAAGGATACAAAACAAAATAGTAAAAATGAACAGTATATAAAAAACGTTGTAAATTTTATTTATTTGTAAAATAATACATTTTTTCACAAAACTGAAAAAATTTATATTTTTTAAGAGTCGTACTCCTAAAACAATATTTTTCAGAAAATTCGAAAACTTTAAAATTCCATACATTTTTTATGGGATTTAATAATTAGGGGAAATGTCAGAGAGGAAAAGAAAGAAAGTGGCTGATCTGACATAGAATGCCTCATATGCGTATGCAACGCACACGGAGGATAGGAGCAAGGCTGAGAAGTGAGGAGGAAGGACGTATATGAATTTCCATGAAGGTGTACTATACGGTCCTACTATAGTATGACGACGAGGCGGAGAGAGAGAGACAGAAATGGAGACAGAGAGAGAGAGAGAGCGACGCAACGGTGGCATAATACACCTGCCGGTATGCTTAGTCGCGGTGCACTACCTCTACCTGGGCGGACGGTCGTATACCTTCACTCTCGTAAGCAGATTACGCACACGGCAATTTCCGGTTAATTGCCCGCTCGACCCAAATACCGACATGATAAGACGACGCAATCCACACGCGCTAAGTACGGGGTTAAATGCGATTAAAAGATCTTTTCAAGGGTTTATATCTTAACCCTATGAACTGGTTAAGAAGATGTAGATGCAGATTATGTTCACTACTGGAAGCCATAAATATCTAATTTTTTTTTTAAATTCATGACAGTTCGATTCATGATACATATTGATCTGGCTGATACCTTAAAGAGCCTAATTGAATCTAATAATATTCATAATGGGAAACCGGTTCTGCATATTTTTAACTTTTTTTTGAACGATTTTTATTTCCCAAATATTTATTTAAATATGATAAATATTTCAAGGGCTTATTCGTGTAGAAATAAAATTTGATATTCAAATAATCGGAATATTAATTTTCCACTTAATGAAAACTGAATAAAATCCAAATTGTACTTTTCTACTAGTTAATGTCATAAGCACTTTTAATTAATTTTTTATTAAATTCGAATGATCTAAAGACCAATTCATTTTTTTTACTTTGCGTTTATTCTATCTATAATTAATCATAATTATGATAAAATTCATTAATAACATAAATAATCTAGCTAACATAATCTGCAATATTAAACATGATCGCCAACTCATCTGCAGCACTTGAAATCCCATACCAATTCACATTTGAACATAACTATGTGCACAATTGTTCCATATTATCACAATTCATAATTACCGTAATATGTATAAAGCCCATATACTTGGAGCCATTCGCTTATGCTCCAGATCTGGTATTTGCCTTCGCCATATAGTCCAACTTTTATTTTTTCCCATGTAGAAACGAAACAAAACGGGCACGAAATTTTTGCTGCTAAAACATGGTAAATTTTGTCCAACATACTCGCACAACCGGTGCAGAAAAGTAAAAGCAAAGGATAAAGAATGAGTTAGGAAGGGAGATCATATAGCCTGTCTGGTTCAGCGGTAAAAAAGCTCGGTAATGCTTTTCCGCGCAGCATATACCGACTGTACCAACAGCTTCCGGTACCACTGGCTACACCGCCAGTGACTACGATGTTCTCCAGCAGCGTGGGCTTTTCCACGTCGCCTCGCTATTATTACCAATTGCGCGTAACGGCTAATTACCCGTAATTACCCCCGGTAATAAATCAAGCACTCCGAGAATAATAGGACGGTATATATATATACCGTTTCGGGCGTGTGGCGTTGGTACTTCCACCTCCATGTACCCAAAACTTATATGGTCTCCTATGTACCACAATAGTACATGTGTTAACATATATGTGGCACTATATGCATACGCGAAATCGTGGAACGACGTGTTCGTCGTCGTCAACGTCGACGCAAGCAACGCCCACCCCATCAGTGCTTAATTTACTTCTGTCGCTTCGACGTGTGGCAGACGTGGGTCGTGGATTCACTTGGTAGACACAAGAGCTTGCGAGCCTAGTTCCAGTCTACCCTTCGTACGTTCATTCGCAACGAGAACTTTGGAACTTTCCCTTCAGAGCGACATCAGCAGTAACAACCTAACGGTACGGCCCATCTGCAACCCATGGGCTATTTACCGGAAGATCCGAGTTACTTTACGCCGGGAAAATTGGATCGTCTGATGCACGTGGACTTAGGACAAAACGAGGTGGAGATGCTGGCCTCACATTGTTTTGATACTTTGGATTCAATAATTGAGGATACTTCGGCGAAAAATAAGGTTGATATGTTTCACGGAGAAAACAGGTTAGTTGAGAAAGCCAGCCTTTAAATACTTGGAGTGTTAGTTGTAGTTTGGTTGGCATTACCAATCGGTTTGTTACGTCTAAACCCGAGAATCGGGTTGACGAACACGGTCGGTCTCGCTTTTGCGTCAAGGCTTGACAGCCCTTTACAGCAGGAACAAAAACCTCGCTTAACAAATAGGATGGAAGGACAATACCTGTAGGCTGTTGATCGTATAGCGTAGTTGCGGTGGTTCCCTCGTTGTAATATCTGAGTCTGTTGACTCGTAGTGTGATGCTGTGTTCCCTCGTAGTGATATCTTCTTCAGACAGGTAGCGTGTCAGGTATGAAGAAAGCAACAACACGAGGTACAATGTTGATCTACCGGAAGATCCGAGTTACTTTACGCCGAGAAAATTGGATCGTCTGATGCACGTGGACTTAGGACAAAATGAGGTGGCGATGCTGGCCTCACATTGTTTTGATACTTTGGATTCAATAATTGAGGATACTTGGGTGAAAAATAAGGTTGATATGCTTCACGGAGAAAACGGGTTAGTTGAGAAAACCAACCTTTAAATACTTGGAGCTTGATGTAGTTTGGACACTCAATTTGTTTCCTATTATTTGATATTTGAGCAACTGGATCTCTTACAAAATCCAGCTTAAACATAAAAGTCTGAGTATGCAGACGGAAAATGAGACAAATAAATGTGATAAAATGTTGAAAACTGGCTCAGATTTATAGAGAATATTCGATTGATTTCTGTTTTGCCCGACATAAACGAAACCAGGTCCACCACATGAAACGCAATATCTCGGAGCATGCTATCAGCCTCGGTTTGATAGAACATTGTGACAATCCTCTGTTTATCTGGCTCGAAAGATGATCCGGAAGTAATCGATGCCGACGGGTACCTCAATGTTTGCAGCACATAAAGGGCAGGAATCCTCCGGGCATTTGCAACAATGCGTATGTACTTGCAACTCAGGTTTCGCGTCATTCTGCCACCGCAGCATCTCGAGAGTGGCAGTCCCCCCGGCGCCCGTTAACACGCTCGCGTTACCGCAACGTCGTTTCTGCAGTCGCGACTTCAGTTAAAGGCGACGGCGACAGAGTAATAAAACGAAAGCACATAACATAGACCCTCTGTCGTTGTACGAAGCTCGGAAATTCTACATGCTACGCGATGGTCGATATATGGAGGAAAAAGAAAAGGATTTGATCTACAGGCTGCACCAAAATTAGATAATTAACAAGAAACCACATTTTCTCTATTTTTTATAACTATTCAAACTAAAAGATCATTTTCGTTGTCTGTCGGATAATTCTCATTAATTTTTGTCTGCGTTTTTTAATCGCATGAACCGAGACAGCGTCCTCTTCAATTTCAGACCGGAATTTATGCCTTATAATCTACGTAGGTTAGTTTGGACAGTTCCTCGTTTCTACAGACCCAACTAAACAACGGCGGAAATAATTTAAAAACAACATTGCCAACTTGAAACGGCTAAACTAGAACGCAACTAAACTTTGGGATTGTTCTAAGCAACAACATTTTATTATAACTCAACTGGACGTAACGGAACAAAGTTTGGGCGGTGGGTACTTCACCCATAAAAACTCGAAACATCAAAAACTTGGCACAACAAAACTTTTCCGAGGCGTTACAAGACATAACAGAACATTTCGGTGGCGTTACAAGACAACAAAACTTTCTGGTGGCGTTACAAGACATAACAAAACTTTCCGGTGGCGTTACAAGACTAACAAAACTTTCCGGTGGCGTTACAAGACATAACAAAACTTTCCGGTGACGTCACAAGACATACCAAAATTATACATACCAAAGACATACCAAAACTGTACCATTGCAATTGGACACAGCAAATCTGTAATATGGCTCAACTGGACACAGGGAATTAGTAATATGTTGCAACTGGACACATCAAAACTGTCCTTTGACTCACCTAGCCATGGAAAAAATATGCCATGGTTCAAATGTATATGGCAAACCTGTCACATTTCTCAACTGAATATCAGTTGAGCACTTGATAAACGATGAGCTTTGGCACAACTGAACACGTACTCAATTGGATGCAAAACGTAAAGACACGAGTGATGCCGTAAAAACAAAATTCTTGTTTTGAAAACATCCGTAATTATGAAATACTGCACGCATTTTTAATGGATGAAGTATCGAATTAGTCTCCGAATACTATCTACATCAGATAGCGACTAGAGGACACAGTGAAACTACAAACAACCTGCGTTGAATCGGAACTGGTCGCATTTCGCCAAAAATGTAAACATTGGAACTATAGATGTGTATACATATGTATACATATATATACAAATATATATGTAGCTACGTCACAACGGAATATTTTTACTTTCGACGAAACTACAGCACCGGGATTAAACTCTCGACCTATACTGACACTATGGTTTAGAAGCTAGCCACTAAACTACGGGATTTCGACGAAACGATCATTGCTATTCAAATTTCATTGCCGTTCAAAAAATTAGCCGATTGCAAACTGAAAGACGACCTTGTCAAATATATATCCGATATTTATGTACTTTTTATAACATCATAATATAACAAGCCTACCTTGAGATACGATTTGATCAAACCTCATCGTCAATAAATCTGAATTAGCATTTCAATTACTTTACTCTTAGTTCCCCTCAAATGAGAACTATCAAACTTGCAAAAGTGACTTTTGGGTCGTACTGTATGAAAGTTTGGTGGTAGTCGGTGAGAACATTTTCAAAACGAGGAGTTATATATGTGTATGACACAGAGTTCACTGGAGATAGTTGTATCAATGCGCAACGACGTTGCACACACACTATCTTTATGACTTAGGGTACTCCTTAACGTCCGCATAGCTTGGAATTGCTTGAGCGAGTGCGAGAAAGACTGAGAATATGAGCAAGAGCATTGAAAAGCGAGGACACACCCAGAACAGACGCGGCGAGTGAGCAGCCAGCAAGAAATGTTACGGCTACTTTGGAGATGATACGGCTACTTTGGAGATGAAACAGCTATATTACAGCAGTATATATTCTGCAGTCTCCTCTGGGAACCGTAAATTATTTCTCTCGACGCTTTACAGACGATACCTCGTTATTGGTCAGGAATTCATTTTATACAAAGTAAGCTCAGTACCTAACGTAACTTTGCATACTGCATCAATTTGATGTTAACATTTATTGATGTCCATAATTTATTTTATGTTTCTTTCCGGTGTCTGTAATAGAAATATAAACATGGTCAATTAAATTTAATTGATGATCTGTAGACTGGTGCGTTTTGATATGCATAGAAAAGGATCAAATTTAATCACTTGAATCAGGATTTCCGGTATTCCGACCTTCCGTAATATTATCGTTTGAAAATTCAGTATTTTTTAAATTCTTTTCCAATTCACTTTGAATTCTGTATAAATTCTTTTTTAATTCGCTTTGAATTCTGTGTAAATTCTCATCGTGTTCTTTAGACTCGAGAAGACTTATATCCCAGAAGGAAAAACGTCCGCCCAAAAAAGTATATTTAGTGTATTTCATCACATTCAAGGCAAAACCCATGAGTATCAAGGTGGGACATCGTAGAAAGATTTGGGACTAAGTTTATGTCATCACACTTAGGTTGGGTAATCCACGTGAGTCAAGATCGGTAAAACAATCGACGCAGTCTCGTGTAAAAGTAGAATCACGTGCATAACAGGAAGTTCGCCGCGCCCAGCTTTGTGACAAGCCACAGGACATCAATTCCTCGAACGTTTTTTTCTGATTCATCGGGCAACTCATTGGAAGCACGCCCGCGTGAATGTTACACACCAAAGTGACGCGGCTTTGGCACACTCGTAAAAATAGAGAGGCACATTTCATACATCCCATCGATATATATAAAGTACTTTAAATAAATCGGGCCTTGGGGTCCCATAAGGGACTTAGAAAAGTCGGGGCGTCGGGGACCCTTGGGGGGCTTAGAAAAATCGGGGCGTCGGGGACCCTTGGGGGGCTTAGAAAAATCGGGGCGTCGGGGACCCTTGGGGGGCTTAGAAAAATCGGGGCGTCGGGGACCCTTGGGGGGCTTAGAAAAATCCAGTCTTCGGGGGTCCTTGGGGGACTTTGAAAAACTCGGGCTTCGGGGGTTCTGGGGGGCTTAAAAAAATTGGGCCTTGGGACCCCATAAGGGACTTAGAAAAATCCGTACTTCGGGGGCTCTTGGGGGATTCAGAAATATCCGGCATTCGGAGGTCATTCGAGAATTTACAAAAATCTGGGCTTCGGGGGCCCATGGGGGGTTTAGAAAAATCCAATCGTCGGTGGCCCTTGGGGAACTTAGAAAAATTCGAACTTTGGAGGCCCTTGGGAGAGTTAGCAAAATTCGGGTTTCGGGGGCCCTTAGGGGGCTTAGAAAAATCCAGGCTTCGGGGGCCCATGGGGGATTTAGAAAAATCCGGTCTTCGCGGATCCTTGGGGGGCTTAAAAAATCGGAGCTTCGGGAGCCATTGGGAGGGCTTAGAAAGATCCAGTCTTCTGGGGTCCTTAGGGGGGGGGGGGATCCTTGGGGAACTTAGAAAAATCGGGGCTACGGGGGCCCTTGGGGGGGCTTAGAAAAATCCAATCTTCGGGGGCCCTTGGGGAACTTAGAAAAATTGGGGCTTTGGAGGCCCTTGGAGAACTTAAAAAAATCCGGGCTTCGGGGGCCCTTAGGGCGCTTAGAAAAATCCAGGCTTCGGGGGCCCATGGGGGATTTAGAAAAATCCGGGTTTCGCGGGCCCTTGGGGGGCTTCAAAAATCGGAGCTTCGGGGGCCATTGGGAGGGTTTAGAAAAATCCAGTCTTCTGGGATCCTTGGGGGACTTAGAAAAATCGGGGTTACGGGGGCCCTTGGGGGGGCTTAGAAAAATCCAATCTGCGGGGGCCCTTGGGGAACTTAGAAAAATTCGGGCATTGGAGGCCCTTGGGGAACTAAGAAAAATTCGGGCCATACATGGAGGGGGACTCGATATGGAATGTCCTATATCCTCGATTCTTGACACGGCGTCAGTGGCGTGAATTTTTTATAATATAAAGAGACATATCGATAGAAAGATGGGGTTTATGGTAGTGATCGTCACGATCGCTGTACTTGGAGACGTGACCAACGCAAGCGTCGCGCTATGGCATATCAGTTTCTGTAGACATTGCGAACTACAAGGACTGTGACGCAGCAACTAGTACAGGAATATAATGTTGAAGTGGGAGAAACTGTGACTGTGTACTTGCTGACAACATTGCAATGTAACAGAGAGAAACGAGAAACCTGGAACCGAACGACGAGTGAGCTTGAGACTCACGTGCTCTTTCCGCTGCACATGACGTTGCCTCATGCACGCGATTACCCAATGCTTAATGCGACTCGGAGAACGGGCAATTTGCGGTAAATCACTTCCCTCGTCGAGTCCTTCGAGTGAGATCCCTTGCACTCCACTCCGGTGGACCTGTTTCTCGCAGGCAGCCCCTGTGGGACTTCGGAATTCTGCACCACTCAGACAAATCGTACGCTATGTACTCTGTGTATACTACGTATATAGCTAACGTGAGACACATCTCTTATGTAACAGATTCGCCGTGGTTGGCATTGCGCATCGAGCTGCCAATTCAGTGAGAGACACTCTCGTGTACACTTCACTCCACTCCTCCGGCAACGAGATGCGATTATATCGATACGAACGTGACATGTACACTCCACCTCCTTGTCCTCTTCACGAGATTTCACTGTCCCCACTGTACGTTACATCAAACCCGGTATACTTTATCGTTTAATCGACGTTTCACGCTTTCTCCTCAATGATAATGAGATTCGTAATCAGTATAATTATTTATCAGTTTCTCTTATCAGCAATGTAATCTGTTACGAAGTATTTGTAGATTCTTCAATCTTGAATTAGAGAGAGTTGTGCTTACTCACAGAGTTTAAAATATTAAAACTGGTATATTAAATTTAATACATATGTGTGATGTAAAGTTTAAATTATTTTGTTTTGAAAATTAATTTTTGTAGATTTTTGGATATTGTAAATTAAATTTCAGACAGACTTTTTTAGAGTGAATTTTTACTACATAATTAATGCTTCTGTAGGTTAATTAACAAAATTATTATTGTGTATATAAACTGCAGAAATGATTTATAATTTAAGAAGTTTGGTTTTCAACACTGTTTTTTTTTTAATGTTAGGATACTGCACGTTAATTACATGCATTTGTATATTAAATGTAATATACCGGTTTATATATACAAATTTTGGTACTGGCACGTTAATTTTTCACAGCGAGTGTATATCTCGCAATCAGCGGCTTCGTGTTTTTATGTAACTTTATTATGGATTTCATAAATTCACCTCTCGCAAATTTTTGACTGGCAGCCGATTGACATTTCGCAAAACAGGTAATTTCTAAAGGCTTTTCATTGTATTTTCAATAAGCTTGAATATTATTCGTAGAATTCATTAGTGAAATTGTAAAAAAATGTTGATTAAATTTGTAATTATATATCAAAAACTTTTCCGATTGTTTCTCCCGGACAAGGGTCAGTACCTCAATGTATAATGCAAAATATAAAAATTAAAATTAAAAAAATTAAAAAAAGGCGTTGATTCCACTAAAATTTGCCAAACCTCCAGAGCAGTTCTGATAAAATTAGTAAATTAAATCACCGTTGAATAAAAATTACAATTCGAATAATTTTCCACTGGAAAAAGTATTTGAATCACGATTGAAATACTTTTCCAAATAGTTTTCCACTGGAAAAAGTATTTGAATCACAATTGAAATACTTTTCCAAATAGTTTTCCACTGGAAAAAGTATTTGAATGACAATTGAAATACTTTTCCAAATAGTTTTCCACTGGAAAAAGTATTTGAATCACAAATGAAATACTTTTCCCAATGGTTTCTACTGGAAAAAGTATTTGAATCACAATTGAAATACTTTTCCAAATAGTTTTCCACTGGACAAAGTATTTGAATCATAATTCAAATACTTTTCCAAATAGTTTTCCACTGGAAAAAGTATTTGAATTACAATTAAAATACTTTTCCATATAGTTTTCCACTGGAAAAAGTATTTGAATGAAAATTGAAATACTTTTCCAAACAGTTTTCCACTGGAAAAAGTATTTGAATCACAATTGAAATACTTTTCCAAATAATTTTCCACTGGAAAAAGTATTTGAATCACAATTGAAATATTTTTCCAAATAATTTTCCACTGGAAAAAGTATTTGAATGACAATTGAAATACTTTTCCAAATAGTTTTCCACTGGAAAAAGTATTTGAATCACAATTGAAATACTTTTCCAAATAGTTTTCCACTGGAAAAAGTATTTGAATCACAATTGAAATACTTTTCCAAATAGTTTTCCACTGAAAAAAGTATTTGAATCACAATTGAAATACTTTTCCAAATATTTTTCCACTGGAAAAAGTATTTGAATCACAATTGAAATACGTTTCCGAACTGTTTTCCACTGGAAAAAGTATTTGAATCACAATTGAGATACTTTTCTAAATAGTTTTCCACTGGAAAAAGTATTTGAATCACAATTGAAATACTTTTCCAAATAGATTTCCACTGGAAAAAGTATTTGAATCACAATTGAAATACTTTTCCAAATAGTTTTCCACTGGAAAAAGTATTTGAATCACAATTGAAATACTTTTCCAAATAGATTTCCACTGGAAAAAGTATTTGAATCACAATTGAAATACTTTTCCAAATAGTTTTCCCCTGGAAAAAGTATTTGAAAGCGCAATTTAAATTATTTTCCAAATAGTTTACTACTCGAAAGTCAATAAAATCGGTAAATCAGCTGACAATTAAGTGTGATATTATTAAGACACTCAAATTGTGCCGTCCAAGTCTGTGGTCAAAATTGACCATCAAGGCTGAAGAAAAAAAAAGAAAAAAAGAGTTGCTAAAGAAATCGCTTTCTTGGGTGTTCAGCGAGGCGCACGTGCGCCAATATTGCTGGTCGTCGACGTAGAAGGAAGCGAGCTGCACTATACCGTGTCGACGAGAGCCGGGCACGTGCCCTGGCATCGCCTTGGGCTTCCCATTCTCATATAAGAAAAGCATTACTCCCGCGCAGCACATAAGGTCCGTCGTGTAATCTCAAACTATACGCCACGACCACGCCCGCTCGATATGTTATCATCGTTGTATCTGTTGTATACTGGTATATTATAGAACCTGCTGTGGTGTGTCCGTCCAGATATATCTATACGATATGAACGAGGATGGCCTGTGAACGTACCGCTACCGACGAGTGGTCCAGTATGCTCCCTGTTTTTCTTTCTTCCCCATACGACGACGATGAGATTGCTTCTTGTGAATTAATTCCTTAGACCTATCGGTAAAGACTGACTGACTCGATTACGGAGAATTTCTAATTACTCGATTTTATATCATCACGTAACCGCTAGTTCGACTCCTAATACGTTTTATTCTAATTCCAGTGAAAATGCGACTTGAGGATTTTATTCTACGATAGCCAAAGAGTGGAAGAGATAATTTAGATTTTTTAAATTCGCAGTCAGATGTCACTTTTTTTTTTTCAATACGCAGTGTAAAAAAAATCTACTTAAAATTTAATGCACTTTTACTGGAAGTTTTTTATGCATGAACTAGTATATTAAATTTAATATACAAGTTTAATGGAAAATTAATGTATGCACATTCAATAATTTACTTTAATTTTACTGGAAAAGTACATGAATTTTATATTAAATTCCGATGATGAGTTTATGCATAAAAAAAATTCCAGTCTTTTCTGAACGAGTGGTCCAGTATGCTCCCTGTTTTTCTTTCTTCCCCATACGACGACGATGAGATTGCTTCTTGTGAATTAATTCCTTAGACTTATCGGTAAAGACTGACTGACTCGATTACGGAAAATTTCTAATTACTCGATTTTATATCACCACGTAACCGCTAGTTCGACTCCTAATACGTTTTATTCTAATTCCAGTGAAAATGCGGCTTGAGGATTTTATTCTACGATAGCCAAAGAGTGGAAGAGATAATTTAGATTTTTTTAATTCACAGTCAGATGTCACTTTTTTTCTTGAATACGCAGTGTAAAAAAAAATCTACTTGAAATTTAATGCACTTTTACTGGAAGTTTTTTTATGCATGAACTGGTATATTAAATTTAATATACAAGTTTGATGGAAAATTAGTGTATGGTACTGCACATTCAATAATTTACTTTAATTTTACTGGAAAAGTACATGAATTTTATACCACAATTGTATATTAAATTTCGATGACGAGTTCATGCATAAAAAAATTCTAGTATTTTCTGGACGAGTGGTCCAGTATGCTCCCTGTTTTTCTTTCTTCCCCATACGACGACGATGAGATTGCTTCTTGTGAATTAATTCCTTAGACTTATCGGTAAAGACTGACTGACTCGATTACGGAGAATTTCTAATTACTCGATTTTATATCACCACGTAACCGCTAGTTCGACTCCTAATACGTTTTATTCTAATTCCAGTGAAAATGCGACTTGAGGATTTTATTCTACGATAGCCAAAGAGTGGAAGAGATAATTTAGATTTTTTTGATTCGCAGTCAGATATCACTTTTTTTTCTTGAATACGCAATGTAAAAAAAAATCTACTTGAAATTTAATGCACTTTTACTGGAAGTTTTTTATGCTTGAACTAGTATATTAAATTTAATATACAAGTTTAATGGAAAATTAATGTATGCACATTCAAGAATTTACTTTAATTTTACTGGAAAAGTACATGAATTTTATATCACAATTGTATATTAAATTTCGATGACAAGTTTATGCATAAAAAAATTCCAGTCTTTTCTGGACGAGTGGTCCAGTATGCTCCCTGTTTTTCTTTCTTCCCCATACGACGACGATGAGATTGCTTCTTGTGAATTAATTCCTTAGACTTATTGGTAAAGACTGACTGACTCGATTACGGAGAATTTCTAATTACTCGATTTTATATCACCACGTAACCGCTAGATCGACTCCTAATACGTTTTATTCTAATTCCAGTGAAAATGCGACTTGAGGATTTTATTCTACGATAGCCAAAGAGTGGAAGAGATAATTTAGATTTTTTTAAATTCGCAGTCAGATATCACTTTTTTTTCTTGAATACGCAATGTAAAAAAATCTACTTGAAATTTAATGCACTTTTACTGGAAGCTTTTTTATGCATGAACTTGTATATTAAATTTAGTATACAAGTTTGATGGAAAATTAATGTATGCACATTCAATAATTTACTTTAAGGTGGTTCATGCACTAACACCAAATAAAGATTTGTCGCTAAAAATATGAAAAATGGAAAATTTACTTTTACTAGAAAACGTCTCTGAAGTTTAAGATAGTCTTACCGTACTGATTTGGAAATACATTGCTGTAGACATTGTTCATTTAACATGGCAAGTATAGGGAACGCAGCTCCTGCAGCATTTTACCTTTGAAAACTTCCAACTCTAAATGTAGATAAACCGATACAAAACTATACGTTCGAGACATTGAACATTCAAAAAGACAGTGTCGAAAAACTAGACTGATTTACCGTACAGTATTGCAATGAAATAGCATTCAAGACCATAATCCAAACGAAATGTATGCATAACCTTCCAAAAATTGACAGTCGTAAAATGTCAAGCGAGCGACTTAATTCTGATAATTTTATCATTTTTATATAACAACAAGCAAATATAGAAAAGAGTGCTCGCTAATCGATCACTTAGAGGTATCTGTAACTTTTATTAACGATAAAATCAATTTCCATTCGTTTGTTCGTAAAGAAGCTGAAAATAGACCTACATATAACTCATAAGTAGTGCAAGAACCACCTTAATTTTACTGGAAAAGTACATGAATTTTATACCACAATTTTATATTAATTTTCGATGACGAGTTTATGCATTAAAAAATTCCAGTCTTTTCTGGATTTTCTGGAATAGTGCACTTAGTGTGTAGAAAATAAAGTTGTAGGAATCCCATTTTTATTCATAGTATATTATTGGCTTTTTGTTTAATAAATAAATTCGTATCAATTTCTAAAAATTTTCTTCATTTTGAGTGGAAAATGTATAAAAATTGCATTTAATTGAAATAAATATATGTTACTACCTCGATTCGTTGGAAAATAATATAAAAAGAAAAATAATGGATACTAGGTAATGCCAACAATAATGGTTCTTTTCATTTCGTGACGTTTAAACAATATTGTTTTAAATCGACTTTTTTTCTGATTTAATTTTTTTTTAATGTATTTATTATCGAATAATTTATTTAATGAAAATGTTTATAATTCTGGTGCAAAATGAATCGGTAATATATACTGACGCTAATGTTACCTGTGCCCATTATAATTTATCGAAACCACTAAATATTGAACATTAAAAATCTGGAATAATCCTGAAAGTATAACTCGAGATAATTAATTGCGGAAATTCATCACTATTATTTTTAGTTATCCATTACAAACTTATACTTTATAGCGACCAAAGACCCTCAATCCTTGTTGATAAATATTATGCATCATGCATTTTAATGAAATACATTTGTAATTACGGTAATAACGATTGGCCGGCTAAGCGACGCAGCTCAACGGTCCCATTAACGCAATTGATTCCGTTATCATTTGCTGCACTTTCAAAACCACCATATACTCCATTTGATACTTTTGCATTAAACTTTTGATACAAACACTATGAAAAACGTTTGAAATTAATTTAATAAAAAATAATAATTTCTAGATAAAAAAAAATCGTATCACATAATTTACATTAGATTATCAGTTATTTACATTATGTTATCGTTATCAGTTGCTGCACTTTCGAAACCACCATATATTCCATTCGCATTAAACTTTTGATACAAACGCTATGAAAAACGTTTGAAATTAATTTAATTAAAAATAGATTGTAGATTTAAAAAAATCGTATGACATAATTTACATTATGTGAAAAAATTTTCATTTTACAAAAACAAAGTATTCTCTATGAGGAAGAAAAAATAATAAGAAAACCCTTTTTAGCCTGTAATTATTGGAGCGGTTCCTTAATCCGCCTGCATAAAATACCGAGCAGATTAAAATAGGTACGTTTAAACAATTAGCACGGCGTTTAATCGTAGATCAAAGTATCCTTGTGCAGCACACGCATATAAAATTTACGTGAGCACACCATTGTTCGCGACTGTTCTCCTTCAGTCGTGCATATATATTTTTTTTTCTTTTTTTCTTTTTTACTGTTCCCACTATTTTTCTCTCACGCTCTCTTTTTTCTACTTCTGTCCTCCGTGCTAATTTTCACCAAAGCGACTGCGAAACGCTGGTTGAATTCGTAATAGACGTTTGAACAGCTAGCGATCGTGAATCGAGGAATTGAGGCGCGAAACGTTCTCGGAATTTATTTTTATTTAATTCCCTGTTTCTGGCAGAATGAAATTTTTTGATCACCGTGTATAAACCCGTGAAAAAAGAAAAAGAAGGACGAATTTCCGGCGCGTTGGCGAGGAGACAGAGTATAATCATGGCTGTAGGTGCTCTGTCGTTTTTTGGCTCAACGAAAAGCTGTTAATCAGCATGGAACGCCCGAGCGCCACTCCAGAGCTCCAGAAGATAGTAGACGGTTTCTGTGCTGCTGTCTCACACCCATTCGCGGTAGTATGTAATACTATATGCCCTCAGAACCGCTCGCAGCCGCACGCGCGCTAATTAAATGAAAACCGCTACGGCCTCTGCGCATACGCTCGAGGAATGCTTAATTGTCGGGTGAATATCACACGAGCCGAGTCACGATAAGGCGGAACGTTGTAAGCGCGGCTCTCTGTCGTTGATACCCGCAGTATTTAACCCTCTATATTCCGGCACATCGATATATGTACATGACAATCACAATCTGACAATCTTAAGCAGAATAAGAAAAAACAAAAATTATTGATATCATTGCGAAATACGATCTGGGGGAAAAATAATTTTGTTTTGGTTGTCCATGTATATCATGTTTCGAATATAAATTGGCAAAATATGATTGGTCTGTAATTTAATTGGTTATTTATTACTAATTGGATTTAGTTACACAAACTTTATTGTAGCAATACTATTGACAGTCAAGCTCATTATTTATGAGTGTTCAGTTCCCATTCGATAAAGCAAATCATTATTGTAGAGGTTCATGATAATAAAGTATACGTTTCTAAAAAATCATTGTACAATCACACAGGTATTTACTGGCACTCGAAAATGTGTGAGTGTGAGTGTGAGTGTGAGTGTAAGTGTGAGTGAGTGAGTGTGAGTGTGAGTGTGAGTGTGAGTGTGAGTGTGAGTGTGTGTGAGTGTGAGTGTGAGTGTCGGTGTGCGTGTGAGTGTGAGTGTGAGTGTGAGTGTGAGTGTGAGTGTGAGTGTGAGTGTGAGTGTGAGTGTGAGTGTGAGTGTGAGTGTGTGTGAGTGAGTGTGAGTGTGAGTGAGTGTGAGTGTGAGTGAGTGTGATTGTGAGTGTGAGTGAGTGTGAGTGTGAGTGTGTGAATGTGTGAGCGTGTGAGTGTGTGTGTGTGTGTGTGTGTGAGTGTGAGTGTGAGTGTGAGTGTGAGTGTGAGTGTGAATGTGAGTGTGAGTGTGAGTGTGAGTGTGAGTGTGAGTGTGAGTGTGAGTGTGAGTGTGAGTGTGAGTGTGAGTGTGAGTGTGAGTGTGAGTGTGAGTGTGAGTGTGAGTGTGAGTGTGAGTGTGAGTGTGAGTGAGTGTGAGTGTGAGTGTGAGTGTGAGTGTCTGTGTGAGTGCGAGTGCGAGTGCGAGTGCGAGTGTGAGTGTGAGTGTGAGTGTGAGTGCGAGTGCGAGTGCGAGTGCGAGTGCGAGTGCGAGTGTGAGTATGAGTATGAGTGTGAGTGAGTGTGAGTGTGAGTGTGAGTGTGAGTGTGAGTGTGAGTGTGAGTGTGAGTGTGAGTGTGAGTGTGAGTGTGAGTGTGAGTGTGAGTGTGAGTGTGAGCGTGAGTGTGAGTGTGAGTGTGAGTGTGAGTGTGAGTGTCTGTCTGAGTGTCTCTGTGAGTGTCTGCGTGAGTGTCTGTGTGAGTATTTGTGCGAGTGTTTGTGCGAGTGTCTGTGTGTGTGTGTGTGTCTTTGTCTATCAAGATGGTATGAGTGTACGTGTTTGAGAGAATCAATTTTGACAAATTTCGATGCTGCCTAAGCGGGTCTGCTAATAACTAATTAGCCCAGACAACGCAACATTTTCACTATTTTAACAAAATATTTCCTGGCCTAGCAAAACAATTATACCCGTTTTCCGAGTCATTATAAATTGCAAGTTTAAAATAATCAAAGCGTATTGATAATTCTTTATAATCCGTTTTAGAAAGTGACGCAAGTCCTTCATCTTTTAACATAAAAAAACAATACAAATTACTAACATAACTATCTATACTTAAAAGTAGAAAATCGAATGGTATAATTTAACGAAATAAATCGATCGCTTCAGTATAAGTCTCTTGGCGTCGCCGTGCGAAATAACGAATGGGTGAAAGCTTGACACGTTCGTAGCATTAAATCGTGAAGGAGATTTACGAGGGCAGAGAGCGTGCCTCTCGGGCACACCAGTACCTTTCCTTTTTTGTTTTTCGTACTTCGAGAATTTCATTTACGTTTACGAGTATGCAACAATACACATAGAAACTTAAGTCTCTCAACGACTTCTTTTCTCGCCACAACAACTCGCTGGGTTTCATTGCACAGTCTCCGACTGTTTCGTGCACGGACGTCACGCTCGCTTGATCTGCATAAACCCTATACAAGTCCGTTAGACCAAAAGTAGCGGGTGGATCGCCGTAAGAGCGTTCGGCCGTTACCGATGAGCCTCTCTATATGTAGTGCACTGTGATTCGAGTGTATCTTATGGATACGAGAAGGCAGATGAACCGGGAGGTCGAGGATTGGTCTGCCGAACATAGAGAAGAGGATTCTCTGCGAAAGCGCAGAGTAGTTGAACGGTGTAAGGGGCAGAGGAAAAAGAGGGGAAAAAATGTTGGATCGCGTGCTCTGGCGCCGCGAGGCAAAAACACGTAGTCCACTTACCACCAGCAGGGCAAAACCATATACATCGTTCTGGTCGCGTGTATATGCCCGAGGAATCGATAAGCGCCCTATTCTCCGGTATTTTTTATTTCCGGCTAGACTATCCAACTACTGAATTCCCGCATCTTTTTGTTGCACCGCAATCGCTTATTCACATTATGAATAAGCATATTTGCATAATTTATTGAACAATTGCAGGCAGGACTTTCACCTCTATTTTTCTATGATTCCCAACATTGATTCATTTGCAATTATGTTTAGTTCTCATAATTTTGGTATTTTTACATGTGCTGCTAGCCTTATATATTCATGATCTTGTACTTGACTGGAGTAAGAAAAAGAATAAAATACAATTTTAACGAAAATTGAAAGTAGTGACATTCTGTGTAAACGAATTTGATCCCAGATGGATCAATCATTGGTAATCAACATGACCTAGCCAAAAGTCCCCCATAGCCCGAATTATTCTAAAACCTCCATAGTCCGAATTATTCTAAGTTCCCCATGGCTCGAATTATACTAAGTTCCCCATGGCTCGAATTATTATAAAACCTCCATAGCTCGAATTATTCTAAATCCCCCATAGCCCGAATTATTCTAAACCCTCCATAGCCGAATCATTCTAAATCCTCCCTGGCCCGAATTAATCTAAGTCCCCACTGGGAGGGATTATTCCAAGTCCCCCCTGGCCGCGATTATTCCAACTCCCCCCCGGCCGGGATTATTCCAAGTCCCCCCCGGCCGGGATTATTCCAAGTCCCCCCTGGCTGGGATTATTCCAAGTCCCCCCATGAATTGCTCCCTTAGCCCGGATTAATCCAAGTCCCTCTGAACTATTCTAAATCCACCCTGGCCCGAATTATTCTAAGTCTCCCAATAAATGGCTCCCCTGACCCGGATTATTCTTAGTTCTCCCCGACCGGGATTATTGGAAGTCCCTCTGGTTGGGATTATTCGAAGTCCTCTGGCCGGGATTATTCCAAATCCCCCGTGGCCGGGATTATTTCAAGTCTCCCCTGGCCGGGATTATTCCAAGTCGCCCCATGAATTGCTCCCTTAGCCCCGATTAATCCAAGTCTAAGTCTCTCAATAAATGGCTCCCCTGACCCGGATTATTCTTAGTCGTCGTCCACCTCCCCCCCGACCGGGATTATTCGAAGTCCCCCCTGGCCGGGATTATTCCAAGTCTCCCCTGGCCGGGATATTCCAAGTCTCCCGTGGCCGGGATTATTTCAAGTCCCCCCTGGCCGGGATGATTCCAAGTCCCAGCAAGTTTCCATTGCTCCCTTAGCTCGAATTCAGCCAAATCCCTCCGAATTATTCTAAATCCCCCATGACCCGGTTTATTCCAAGTCCCTTCCCTTGTCTTCATATATCCCTTACATATCTTATTCCATGATGGTTGAATATCATTTCTGGTTGATCACTGGGTGGTTTACCTTTCGTCCCAAAAATCCACCTGTGTAGTCAAGCGTAAAGCGTGTATGCACCGCGGAAATTCACGCTACACATATTTTCGTCTACATAGGCCACGCGCCCCCCCTGGGAGCTCTTTTCATAAATCATGCCGCGTACAATGCGCGTCAGGCGACGACGATCGAGAGCTTCACAGCCCCGTCCTTTTCCCTCGTAGTACCGATGGCTTGCACACATGAATTTAAACCTCCACGCTGATAGCTACACACGCACGAGGACAAGGACGTCAGAGACCGAACGACACGTGGCCAAGTGCGAAGGGAGTTTATGTGCTCGAGGCTCGGAAAGCCTCTTTACATTCAGGAAACGCGGATGGCACGATTCCATTTCAACGTCGATCGTGTTACCAGCGATCCACGGATTGGATCGCTCGAGACGAGTTCCCGTAATCGAATCGGTGTGGTGCACCGGCTCGAGAGCTTGGGGGCAAACGACGACAGCATCGCTGCGGATAGAGGCTCCAGCTCCAGCATGAAGCAGAAGCAGCAGCAGTGGCATCGGCAGTAGCAGCAGCTACGGCGACCCAGAGATAAGTGGCGGGCTATTTAGTCAGAGCACAGAGAGCGAGAGATTGTAGCGCTAATCGATAACCGGTATTGCTCTTGTGTGCTATTTCCAAAGGATTCTCTGAATGCGTCTCTATTTCCCCTAATCACACCATGACGATTGCCTATTTTATACAAAACTGTATTTGAAATCACGATTTTTTTATGTATTAAAAAGGGCTTAATTATTTAAATAAACGTCGACTAGTCAGGGAAAAATGGGGAAATCATGGTTATTCAGAAATGTTTCTTTTTTGCGAAAATTTCTATTTTGCAATTGACGGTAACTTTGGGTTGATCAATTCTTAATTTGGCTTTTTTGTTCTTAAGCTTTATTAATTGCGAAGAAAACGAGCTCAAGCCAGAATCGTCACTACATTCACTTTCAAAGTTGTAACCATTTTTGTAAAAACCAAACATTACAGCAAGAAAGTCAATTTTTTCAAAAACTTGTTGGAGATTATATTAAATTTACACTCGGCTGAATACGAACTTACACTTCATCGATAAATAAAAAAAAGTTACTGGTTCAACATGCCTGAAGTGATATTGATCAATCTTGAAGATGCGAATATTAGTTACAGTGGTATAGCATTTGCCAGATTGCAGGAAGACCCACAATCGTTACATTACATTCAGTAATGTGGACCATTCACCAGGATATCACGATCATGTACCCCAGCATCTTAATTATATCGGATGTAGACTATGATTGCACTGAAGGCAACAGTGTACCAATCTGTTGAGGGAATTCGATGGAAGTTCCCATTCCCTTTCAAAATTATAATCATTTTTGTGAAATCTAACAATTTCAGCAAAAATGTCGATTTTTCAAAACCTTGTTAGACACTATACTAATTTTATACCCAGCTGAATACAAACTTTCTATCAACATACCTGAAATGATATTGATCAATCTTGAAGATACGAATATTAGTTACAGTGGTGTAGTGTTTGCCAGGAATTACAAGGAGGCTGGCAATCGTTACTAGTTAATGTGGACCATTGACTGGGATGTCACGATCATGCACCGCAGCATCTTAATTATGTCAAAGTAGACTATGATTGCACTGAAGGCAACAGTGTACCAAACTGTTGAGGAAATTCGACGAGAGTTCCAATTCCCTATCAAAGTTATAACCATTTTTGTGAAATCGATTTCCAAAACCTTGTTAGGCTCTATACTAATTTTATATCCGGCTGAATGCGAACTTTCTATCAACATGCCTAAAATTGTATTGATCATTCTTGAAGATACGAATATTAGTTACAGTACTGCAGTGTTTCGCAGGAATTGCAAAGAGAATGTAGACCTAATACAAAACCTTGTTAGACACTAAACTAATTTAAAACCCGGCTGAATACGAACTGTCCATCAACATGCCTAAAATTGTATTTATCATTCTTGAAGATGCGAATATTAGTTACAGTACTGCAGGGTTTGGCAGGAATTGCAAAGAGAATGTAGACCTAATTCAAAACCTTGTTAGGCACTATACTAATTTAAAACCCGACTGAATCCAAACTTTCCATCAACATACCTGAAATGATATTGATCAATCTTGAAGATGCGAATATTAGTTACAGTAGTGTAGTGTTTGCCAGGAATTGCAAGGAGGCCGACAATCGTTAGTAGTGAATGTGGACCATTGACTAGGATGTCACGATCATGCACCGCAGCATCTTAATTATATCGAATGTAGACTATGATTGCACTGAAGGCAACAGTGTACCGATCTGTTGAGGGAATTCGACGGACGGCAGAGACCCTCATAGCGTACACGTAGGTAAATGGCAATCCTACGTGAGAGCCAATTAGTAATCGGTCCAATTTGCGTAGAGTGCATCTCTGATCGCGACCACGTATACGACATTTCCGCTAATAAACCCACCAGTCTGACCGCGAATGGAGAACGCGTACGCGGTGGGAATACCAGAAGATGGTGGCTACATAGTTATCGACGATGATGACTCGTCGATCGATTATGGCTTACGCGTATCTCCCCAATATTATGTCTGTCTACGAACGCACGGTCCATGCGTCAATCAAGGCTAATGACGTTTATGTATATCTCAAGTGGTTCAAAATGTTACACCAATGAGAATCCGTGCATTCACATAGTTGATTGGAGTCTGCTGCCTATTATAGCATTTAGATGGCAACCTCCGTTTTCATATCATTGAAATACTATACCTACACGGAAAAAAAGGCTTGGTTGGAACAACCAAGTGCCTTGGTTATATATGCGCCAGACAATTAATTGGTTAGACCAACCAATTTCTTGGTTGGACTAACCAAGTGACTTGTTTAGACCAACCAAGAAATTGGTAGCCTAAGAAATAACTTGGTTGGTCTAACCAATTAATTGTCTGGCGCATATATAACCAAGGCTCTTGGTTGTTCCAACCAAGCCCTTTTTTCCGTATAAGGTGGATTTCGGCATAGCAAAAATACGGCGCATATCTCTACAAGACATAACTCATCCAAATGACAAATCTAACAGAAAACTAGACTACTTAACTTTCATCATAATACCAAATTTACCAAATGACAAGGCTAATTGATTTAAGAGCAAGTCATAGCTCTACCAGATGAACTGAAATCTGGGTAGAAAAGAAAAGGGAGTCCAGGATGGAATCCAGCGCAAAATCCAGGATTTCTGGCTGTTCAGGGAGGATTTTGAGCAATTCAGGATGAAGTCCAAGATAAAGTCCAAAATGGATAATGGAATCGGATCAAATTCCGTTCTCTCTTTGAAAATTTCACAGAATGTCAAATTACAGTATCAACGGAGGTTTAAATTTCAATTGAAGTTATATATGGCAGACATACAATTTCCTAAAATCCACTTATTCGAATATGGCTAAAATAGATCAAAAGATTGTCCAATATTCAGTTATAGTGCAGACTGCGAGCCAGCAAATAATTGCAGAACGAGCTTTTATAAAACGAGTTTGATAACGAAGTAGAATATTTGTCGAATGTATCTAGCGCATATAAGAGATGAAGTATTCTCGTTTCAATTACAAAATCGCTATCCATTCCACCCATCAATCTTGTTTCCCTCAGTTACGACCACAAGTGCACCATCGATGAAATGTTGAAAAGGGCACATTTATTCTGGGTCGCACAACCGCAGGCTTCAATCGTTGACCCTAATTTTTCAAGTTGATCGCTATTACAGTATCCCTTTGGAGCCTGAGTAAAATCAATAATGAATTTTATCCGCCCACATCAACCAACCCCGTTTCACCATTTACAGCACTCAATTTTCATCACCAGTTTTTTTCTCTCTTCGAATTCGCGCTTTTTATCCTCTACCTTATTGCTTGGGCATTGGGATTTTTAAATGCACTTCGATTTTGTATTTCAGGGCATAGAAGTTATTGGAATTTGTGGCAGCGGCCAATAATCCAAAACTTGGAAAATCGTGCAAAGGAGACATTTTTTTTTTCGAGCATTCATCACACAACATCAAACAACTCCGTTTCACCATTTTCAGCACTCAATTTTCACCACCAGATTTCTTCTCTCTTCTAATTCACACTTTTTATCCTCTACCTTATTGCTTGGGCTTTACAAATTTTTAAATTCATATCGACTTTGTATTTTAGAAGTGACTGGAATTTGGGTGCAAAGGAGACATTTTTTTTCGAACGTTCATCGTACAACATCAACCAACCCCGTTTGACCATTTCCAGCACTCAATGTTCACCACCACTTTTAACTCTCTCCGAATTCGCACTTTTTATCCTCTACCTAATTGTTTGGATTTTACGGATTTTCAAATTCATTCGACTTTGCATTTTAGGGCCTAGAAGTAACTTAATTTGTGTGCAAAGGAGACAGTTTTTTTTTCGCACATTGATCACACAACATCAACCAACAACGTTTGATCATTTCCAGCACTCAATTTTCACCACCAGTTGTTTTCTCTCTCCGAATTCACGCTTTTTATCCTCTACCTTATTGCTCGAGTTTTGCGGATTTTTAAATTCATTTCGATTTTCTATTTCAAGGCATAGAAGTTATTGGAATTTGTGGCAGCGGCCAATAACCCAAAATTTGGAAAATCGTGCATAGGAGACATTTTTTTCGAGCATTCATCACACACCATCAAACAACTCCGTTTCACCATTTTCAGCACTCAATTGTCACCACCAGTTTTTTTCTCTCTTCGAATTCATGCTTTTCATCCTCTACCTTATTGTTTGGGCTTTACGGATTTTGAAATTCATATCGACTTTGTATTTTAGAAGTGACTGGAATTTGGGTGCAAAGGAGACATTTTTTTTCGAACGTTCATCATACAACATCAACTAACCCCGTTTGACCATTTCAGGCACTCAATATTCACCACGAGTATTAATTCTCTCAGAATTCGCGCTTTTTATCCTCTACCTTATTGCTTGGGTTTTACGGATTTGAAAATTCATTTCAACTTTGTATTTCAAGGCATAGAAATGACTGGAATTTGTGGCTGCGGCCAATATTCTGAGGAATTGGACAATCGTGCAAAGGAGCCATTTTTTCGAGCATTCATCACACAACATCAATCAACCCTGTTTGACCATTTCCAGCCCTCAACTTTCACCACCAGTTTTAACTCTCTCCGAATTCACCCCTTTTACCCTCTACCTTATTGCTCGAGTTTTACGGATTTGAAAATTCATTTCGACTTTGTATTTGAGGGCATAGAGCAGTGGCTGGAATTTATGGCAGCGGCCAATAATCCGAGGAATTGGACAATCGTGCAAAGGAGCCATTTTTTCGAGCATTCATCATACAACATCAACCAACCCCGTTTGACCATTTCCAGCACTCATTTTTCACCACCAGTTTTAACTGTCTCCGAATTCGCACTTTTTATCCTCTACCTTATTGCTTGAGTTTTACGGATTTGAAAATTCATTTCGACTTTGTATTTCAAGGCATAGAAATGACTGGAATTTGTGGCAGCGGCAAATAATCCGAGGAATTGGACAATCGTGCAAAGGAGACATTTTTTTCAAGCATTCATCATACAACATCAACCAACCCTGTTTGACCATTTCCAGCACTCAATGTTCATCACCGCTTTTAACTCTCTCCGAATTCGCGCTTTTTATCCTCTACCTTACTGCTTGGGTTTTACGGATTTTAAAATTCATTCGACTTTGTATTTTAGGGCCTAGAAGTGACTGTAATTTGTGTGCAAAGGAGACAGTTTTTTTTTCGCACATTGATCACACAACATCAACTACCTACGTTTGATCATTTCCAGCACTCAATTTTCACCACCAGTAGTTTTCTCTCTCCGAATTCACGCTTTTTATCCTCTACCTTATTGCTCGAGTTTTACGAATTTGAAAATTCATTTCGACTTTGTATTTCAGGGCATAGAGCAGTGGCTGGAATTTGTGGCGGCGGCCAATAACCCGAGGACTTTGGACCATCGTGCAAAAGCGACTTTTTTTCGAGAATTCATCACACAACGTGGATGATGGAAATGGGAACAGACACTAAGGGTCGAAATAGCCTTGCAATACGATGGAGATATTCACTATGTGGACCTATGTCAACCATGATGCGACAGCAATAGGTTGCAATGGTGTATACGATATGGTTGCAGGGGTTGGTCCGTTTGGGAATGTATGTGAATACTCGTATAGAGTATCGTATGCAATGACGCTACGGGTGGAAATGTAAATTCGTCGAGTTGAGAGATGCCGGGCAAAGAGACGCTAGAATATAACGTATAAGGACGTTCCCGCGCGTGATCCTAGCGGCCTTTCATATTTCATACATATTTTCCGAACGAGTTGGTACGAGCGGGGAACCCAGACCACATCGGGCTGACCGTGCCACCGAGGCCTTCGCGTCTGTTCTCCTGAATAATATAAAGCAGAGGCGGGTAGCATGTGCTCGAAGTTCGCGAGTGAGAGATGTATATGTATATATGTGTGTGCATGTGATCCCTGACTGTTGGGTTTCTGCTTCGCCGCTGTTGATGGTGTGTTGGACGCGGAGAGATGCCTGTATCGTTGCCTCTAGTGGCATTCTCGTCAAATATTCATCCCAGAGCCGGAAACATGACGGTAGAATGTATTGGCCGTTACTTTATGCGGGAATATTCAAACAGCGTTTCCTTTTATTTTATCATAGAAAAATGAAATTATGGTTTTGTCTCGCATTTGACCGAGTTTTGGAAAAAGGGGGAATTCAAGACTGTTTAAGGTCTCTACGACATAAAAAAAGTGGAACCATAAAGGTATTTGGAACATATCGTGGAATTCGAAACTGGATTTTAAAAACGCGTTTAAAAAATATTTCTCGTTTCACCTTCGTCGTTCAATTACCCGAAGCAACGCGTGTTATGGTGGAGAGCGCTGTATCGGTGGTGATCCTTGGTGATAGGGCCACGGTCATTGATCGTTGATGGCGGCTCGCTCGCGACGACTGTCCCAACAAGCAACGGCTGTACATTTTATTTCCGAGCACGCGATCATACCGACAATCGTACTTGCTAACATAAGATATCGATACGTAATATGTAGGAGATAACCTGGGGCTCTTGGGATACCTATACAAATTTACGTCCGTGGGCAACAGCTGGTTTCATCATAGACCAATGGACAATCAAAGGATCCGCGGATGATTCATATTGCAGCGTTTCCGGAAGTGCATCTACTTGTGTCATTTACTGGTCTTAGATAGTTATTGACAGGTGCTCGGTATTTCATACTGTCTTTGTGGGATATCGAGCAGGTACTGGGATATGTATGGGGGATTCGTAAAGACCCGAAAATCGTCTACAGGGCTAATATTAATTAAAAAAGTAAGACCTAGCACATTGGTTAATCATTTTTTTTTTAATCATGGTAAAAACGCTTGTAACCGGTATTTTCTGTGGTAGAATATGCGACTTTTGGAATCAGAAACGGAAAAAAGTTAATTTTTTTCAAATATTCATCCCAGAGCCGGAAACATGACGGTAGAATGTATTGGCCGTTACTTTATGCGGGAATATTCAAACAGCATTTCCTTTTATTTTATCATAGAAAAATGAAATTATGTTGAATTATGTTGATAAAATTATGAAAATGGGGGAATTCCAGACTTTGTTTAAGAACTCTCAGGAATAAAAAAAAGTGGAACCATAAAGGGATTTGGAACGTATCGTGGAATTCAAAACTGGATTTTAAACACCCGTAAAAAATATGGATTCCAGCATGGAATGTCCAGAATAGTCTGGGTTGTCCAGAAAGCAGTCCAGAATCGAGTCTGCATTGAAATTATGTGCAAAATTACATGATTGACGCTGCAGGTATTAGTTTCGAAATTGTCAACCAAATGGCTAACTCGGGGATTGAATATTCAAACTGGTTTTGTTTTTTGTTTTATCATAGCAAAATTAAATTATGGTTTTGTCGCATTTGACCGAGTTTTGAATAAAGAGGGAGTTCAAGAATTTGTTTTAGAACTCGCCGGAATAAAAAAGTCGGGATTTGGAAGCACATATTTTGGAATTCGAAGCTAGATTTTAAACACTCGTAGAAGAAATATGAATTTCAATATGGAATCTAGGGTGGAGTCCAGAAACTGTCCAGAATAGTCTGGGTTTGTCCAGGAGAAGTCCAGAATCGAGTCTGCGTTGGTAATCCGAAATAGAATCTGGATTCTTCAAGATAGAGTCCAAAATGGTCAATGGGTTTAACAAAAATTCTATTATCCATCCTAAACTATCCAAATACCATCCTGAGTATATTATTTTTACGTATGAAATTATATTTCCTCCGGTATTAGTACCGGAATTGGCTACCTCAGGGTAGAAATTTCCACTTCCTGCGTCTAAGAATTAAGAACAGCAGAAAACAAGAAAATAATGTCTGCAATTGATCAACGGTTGTCAAAACATAAAATCAACCTGTCGGCACGATCTTAAACCCAATTGAACCATAAATCCGTAGTCTCATGGTCGACTTATGACTTATGAGTTACATACCGTCTTATAAATCAACCATAACGTAACTCGCAAATGAACCATAAATCTGCAAAATCGACCGTAAGCCTAATAACTCATGGTTGATTAGTCCTGAACTTAAGATTGACCTACGCGCTGCTTGTCGCAACTTTTTCTTGTCGAAAAGTCGTAGCGTCAATCATAACTTTAAAACCTACTAACCCCATATTTTTCTAACCTTTGAACCATCAATAACAATTTTTCTTCGATCGTTAGGGATGCGAGAATCTGCAAACGAGAATCAGATTTTCGTCTTTGCCAGAGCCAACTCATTTTAGCCAGATTTTCAACAGGTTATATCACCACAGCAACGAATGTCGAATTCTCTGCGAATAATTTATGCTGCAGGTAGATGCATTAGCTTAAAATATTAAGATAATGCCGATGATGTAAGCTATGTTTTTAACAAAGATATGGTCGTTTGAACATTTCGTTTTTCAGAATTTATTTAAATTTACACGGCACGCGCGCAACTTCACGCCATACATGGAAAATGGAAACAAATAAAATTTTTAAAAATGTAGTAATTTTATTGCAAAAAAAATTAGATTGTATAAAAATTAAATAATGCAACAATTGACTACATTTCACAAACTCGCCAAGTACTCATTTTTGCTGCAATAAAATTACTAATTTTTTTCCAATTTTATTTGTTTCTATTTTCTATTTATTACACGTACTTGACATGACGTGCTGCGGATGTTTTCAGTTTATTTCAAAACTTTTTGCACATATAGACAATATACCACTAAAGTTTTTTTTTAACCACTGTGCTTTTTGAGGCATAATTCCACTAGCGTAAATGTAGTTGTCTCAATTTTTTTTTACCAGTGAGGATTTTTTTTTGGGGATATTGCATAACAGACATTATTACTATGAGAAACACAGAATAATGCTTCAACGGGGGAACAAAGTGTAGCCACGAGTGTGAATACGGCGTGAAACTTTACGCCATATATGGAAAATAGAAACAAATAGAATTGAAAAAAATTTAGTAATTATATCGCAAAAAAAAATTAGATCTTAGTACTCGGCGAGTTCAGATGTTGCCATAAAAATTAAATAATGCAACAATCGACTACATTTCACAAACTCGCCAAGTACTAAGGTCTCATTTTTTATTTGCAATTAAATTACTAAATTTTTTTCAATTTAATTTTTTCTATTTTCTATTTATTACACGTACTTGACATGACATGCTGCGGATTTTTTCAGTTTATTTCAAAACTTTTTGCACATATAGACCTTTTTATAGTATATATATAGTATATCGCTTTTTTTATCCATTGTACTTTTTGGGGCATAATTCCACTGGCGCAAATATAGTTGTCTCAATTTTTTTACCCGTGAGGATTTTTTTTGGGGAAATATTACATAACAGTCATTATTACTATGAGAAACACAGAATAATGCTTCAACGGTGGAACAAAGTGTAGCCACGAGTGTGAATACGGCGTGAAACTTTACGCCATACATGGAAAATAGAAACAAATAGAATTGAAAAAAATTTAGTAATTATATCGCAAAAAAAAATTAGATCTTAGTACTTGGCGAGTCCAGGTGTTGCCATAAAAATTAAATAATGCAACAATTGACTACATTTCACAAACTCGCCAAGTACTAAGGTCTCATTTTTTTTTGCAATTAAATTACTAAATTTTTTTTCAATTTAATTTGTTTCTATTTTCTATTTACTACACTTACTTGACATGACAGGCTGCGGATTTTTTCAGTTTATTTCAAAACTTTTTTCACATATAGACCTTTCTATAGTATATATATAGTATATCGCTTTTTTTATCCATTGTACTTTTTGGGGCATAATTCCACTGGCGCAAATATAGTTGTCTCAATTTTTTTACACGTGAGGGTTTTTTTTTGGGGAAATATTACATAACAGTCATTATTACTATGAGAAACACAGAATAATGCTTCAACGAGGGAACAAAGTGTAGCCACGAGTGTGAACACGGCGTGAAACTTGCATGGACGATGCAAGTTCGCGGATTATCCATCCAATTAATCCGTGAGGGAGTGAGAACGGAGGTAACGCGAACGAGTGAAATTCCCAAAACCGGTCCAGCGGCTTGGCTTGCTCTCGGTCGGTTCGTCCGTCGAGCCCGGGTTTAATTGAATATCGTGATATAATGCGCTGGTAATTAAATCATAACACGCTCGGCGCTCGATTGGATAGATGAGGCTGCGCACTGGTACTGGCTTGATGAACACCCCGTGACCGTTGCGCGTTGGAGTATGTACCAGAGTATATATATGTATATATATATATATATATATATACGTATATAGTGTGCCGTGTATCGTACTACGCGTTACGTGCGATAGGATCATACGTAGTACCTCGTACGTGGCCTATCTTCCACGCCATATCCTTCATACACCTTTTTCCTATTTTATATCACCGTCCGCTGACTCTGTTAGGGGAGATAGGGGCAAAACGGGCAGGGGGTCAAAACGGGCAGCTCCATTAAAAATCGGGATTGTGGGGCAAAACGGGCACCGTCTCAACTTTCGTAAAAACGATTTGTCTCAGTTTTTTACGTTCCTTAGATAGGGAAAGTGCAGAAAATACGTCAAATTGGTGATTAAAAAAAATTGATAATCTTCATCAGATCAGAATTTTTTTAACCATCCGTTCAGTACCTTTTTTCGATACTTTGTTGTGCAAAGAAAAAAAATATAGTCAAACGAATTTTTCAAAAATTTTATAATCAAATTAATTCTTTGAAAAAAAAAGTCGGTATATCATAAAGAAATCAATTAGAACGAAATTCTCATTTTATGATTTGGTGCCAATTTTGACACCGATACTTATATTTAGCCGAGATGCCTGTTTTGCCTCCCTGCCTGTTTTATTGACATCACCAATTATTTTCCGAAATTTTCAAGTAAGAAATGTCAGGAAATTGAAAAAAAAGTGTTCGAAAAAGTTGAAACGATGCCCGTTTTGCCCCCAATTGTCATTTTCAGTCGTGATGCCCGTTTTGCCCCCCTACCCGTTTTGCCCCCATCTTCCCTACGTCTATACGTTGATCCGTTCATACTCTTTGGCGGTGTTAACCTGAAAATGTATCCATTCTTTTTTAATTTTATTTGAACTACCAGCGATAGGTACTTGACGAATAATAAAAATCAATTTAATCGCAACTGTCATATGGACCATTCCATACCAAATGGGCCACCGAAATTTAGCACTTATAATTTGGCAAAATTTAATAACGATTTTTGTTAATTCCATTTTTTTGAATTCACTGTATATTCAAAATTACCGATCGTACAAAAAATTTGGTCTTGTGTAAAATTTAAGTTTTTGAATGCACTTTTTAATTTAAAAGATGTCCATAGCCGCGGAAAAAGAATTTCCACCATTTTTTGACAAAATAAAGTAATAATTTTTTTTTTCGTTGCAATTATTTTTCATCATTTCCATTATTATGTTTACAAACTACAGAAAAATTGATCCGTTCATATTCTTTGGCGGTGTTAACCTGGAAATGTATTCATTCTTTGGTTTCCATAGAATATATTTGACATAAAATTTTATATGGACCTACCAGCGATAGGTACTTGATGAATAAAAAAAATCAATTTAATCGCAACTGTCATATGGACCATTCCATGCCAAATGGGCCACCGATATGTAGCATGGTCGCTAAAAGTATTCATAATTTTTTCAAAAGTAGTTTAGAGTATCGCGAACATCTATAAATTATTTCAGAATTTTAGCACCTATGATTTGTCCAAAATTTAATAACGGTTTATTTTTATTTCATTTTTTTGAATTCACTGTATATTCAAAATTACCGATCATACAAAAAATTTAGTCTTGTGTAAAATTTAAGTTTTTGAATGCACTTTTTAATTAAAAAATTTCCATAGTCGCTGAAAAACAATTCCGCCATTTTTTGACAAAATAAAGTAATAATAATTTTTTTTCGTTGAGACAGACCAAACCGATTTTTCTCAAAATTCCACAGAATTTCTATTATTATGCTTACAAACTACCGAAAAATTGGCGTGATGGCAAATGAATGGCCCAGTTGGTATGGAATGACCCATATATCTATAGTGTGACGTTTTTTGGCAATTGTTAATAGAAATGGCAATTTTACAAAAACAATTTCACATCATAATAAAGATTGCAAAATAAAATCTTGCACATTGCTTTCTCATCCGTTTCAACTAACGATTCTCGTAAAATTGAATTCCAATAATTGATCAACCAGTGTCTATTTGTGTAGCAAATTCCAGCGCAATCCATCGACATGGCCGAAATTAGAACAACTACAATCATTTATCAACTAATTAAAACTGTTTTACAATTAACTGTGAAATCACTTTACAATTACCGTGAATTCTGAAGGAGTTTTAATTATTTGAAAAATGATTGTAGTTGTTCCAGTTCTGGAATTTGCTATACAAATAGCGACTGCTTGTTCGATTACGGGAATTTAATTTTACGAGAATCGGTGTTTAAAGAGAGAATGAGTAAGCAATCAGCAAGATTTTACTTAAAAATCTTCATTATGACGTGAAATTGATTGACTCATATTTTCCAATTTGATGGTCAGATTTGAATAAATGAAAAAATTCTTACCATCGTAGATCAAAATGTCTATATTTTATTTTAACTGTTTTCCATTTTACTCAATATTTTATTGCAAATCGGTTTATTTCGTGACCACAAATCTTTTTTTTCGGTATTTATTTCCCGCTGGATATTTTTGTTCCAGGATATCATTTTTCGGATACTACGTCGTATATCCAGTAACGAGTGGCACACTATACAAAGAAACTTAACTACAAAATACTGCGCAACAGAATAGAAATTCGTGTAATAGTATATCCAGTCACATGTATACCTAATCCCCTAGTACATACATACAAATATATATATATATATAAATCCAAACCGTATACACGTTACCATTGCCGCTACCTTTTCGAACCAAAGTATACACGTAAATCTACCATAAGCAGTGTAATGCAGAGACGTAAAGCCCTATACCTATACGTACACAAAGAGGCAGATGTACATAGCTGGCTCGTAAATGGTCGTGAGCCGTTATCTGTTTTACGGGTCGCGCCATGGAGTTAGACACAGCAAAGCCGCTTTACAGCCACTGAGAGACCGATTGTACGTTTTGTAACGATCGATCTGTAGCCGGCTTGGAAACGAGCTGGCCAGAGTATCAGCACTGAGAGGCACAACGCGGATTACAAGGAAGATGATACAGTGATTGGCCATTTAAGTCAACATCAATATCCAGTTATTGTCATTCCCAGAACTGTTTCTAACCAACGCAAGTGGCCAACAGCTGGGCAGTTTAAGATGTTACGTTACATTTGTGCTTTGGTCTGTTGATGAAGCTCGTGCACGCCGCACACAGTCTTGAATTCTTTCCCTTTCGTTCCTAATGTCCTATTCGATATATCCCTCTTTCTCGTTTCACCTTCGTCGTTCAATTACCCGAAGCAACGCGTGTTATGGTGGGGAGCGCTATATCGGTGGTGATCCTTGGTGATAGGGCCACGGTCATTGATCGTTGATGGCGGCTCGCTCGCGACGACTGTCCCAACAAGCAATGGCTGTACATTTTATTTCCGAGCACGCGACCATACCGACAATCGTACTTGCTAACATAAGATATAGATACGTAATATGTAGGAGATAACCTGGGGCTCTTGTGATACCTATACAAATTTACGTCCGTGGGCAAGAGCTGGTTTCATCATAGACCAATGGACAATCAAACGGTCCGCGGATGATTCATATTGCGGCGTTTCCGGAAGTGCAACTACTTGTCATTTACTGGGCTTAGATAGTTATTGACAGGTGCTCGGTATTTCATACTGTTTGTATGGGATATCGAGCGGGTACTGGGGTATGTATGGGAGATTCGTAAAGACCCGAAAATCGTGTACAGGGCTAATATTTATTTAAAAAGTTAGACCTTGCACATTGGCTTAATCATTATTTTTTTAATCGTGGTAAAAAGGCTTGTAACCGGTATTTTCTGGGGTAGAATATGCGACTTTTGGAATCAGAAACGGAAAAAAGTTAATTTTTTTCTAATCATGGTAAAAATTCTGGTAACCCGTATTTTTTGGGGTAAAATATGCGACTTGAGAACGATAGTGAAGCCCAAAATTTGATATCTTGAAGAAAAAAAAATGTAGGTTCTTTAGGTTGGATTTTTTGTCCAAAAGTCAGATTTCTAAATTCTGAAATCAGAACCGACCAAAAGGGACTTTTTCAAAAATCATCGTAAAAAGGCATGTAACCGGTACTTTCTGGGGTACAATATGCGACTTGAGAACAATAATGAAGGCCAAAATTTGATATCTTGAAGAAAATAAAATTTAGGTTCTTTAGGTTGGATTTTTCGACCAAAAGTCGGATCTGTGAATTTTGAAATCAGAACCGACCAAAAGTGACTTTTTCAAAAATCATCGTAAAAAGGCATGTAATCGGTACTTTCTGGGGTACAATATGCGACTTGAGAACAATAGTGAAGGCCATAATTTGATATCTTGAAGAAAATAAAATTTAGGTTCTTTAGGTTGGATTTTTCGACCAAAAGTCGGATCTGTGAATTCTGAAATCGGAACCGACCAAAAGTGACTTTTTAAAAAATCATCGTAAAAAGGCATGTAACGGGTACTTTCTGGGGTACAATATGCGACTTGAGAACGATAGTGAAGCCCAAAATTTGATATCTTGAAGAAAAAAAAATGTAGGTTCTTTAGGTTGGATTTTTTGTCCAAAAGTCAGATTTCTAAATTCTGAAATCAGAACCGACCAAAAGTGACTTTTTCAAAAATCATCGTAAAAAGGCATGTAACCGGTACTTTCTGGGGTACAATATGCGACTTGAGAACAATAATGAAGGCCAAAATTTGATATCTTGAAGAAAATAAAATTTAGGTTCTTTAGGTTGGATTTTTCGACCAAAAGTCGGATCTGTGAATTTTGAAATCAGAACCGACCAAAAGTGACTTTTTCAAAAATCATCGTAAAAAGGCATGTAATCGGTACTTTCTGGGGTACAATATGCGACTTGAGAACAATAGTGAAGGCCATAATTTGATATCTTGAAGAAAATAAAATTTAGGTTCTTTAGGTTGGATTTTTCGACCAAAAGTCGGATCTGTGAATTCTGAAATCGGAACCGACCAAAAGTGACTTTTTCAAAAATCATCGTAAAAAGGCATGTAACGGGTACTTTCTGGGGTACAATATGCGACTTGAGAACGATAGTGAAGACCAAAATTTGATATCTTGAAGAAAAAAAAATTTAGGTTCTTTGGGTTGGATTTTTCGACCAAAAGTCGGATCTATGAATTCTGAAATCAGAACCGACCAAAAGTGACTTTTTCAAAAATCATCGTAAAAACGCATGTAACCGGTACTTTCTGGGGTACAATATGCGACTTGAGACCGATAGTGAAGGCCAAAATTTGATATGTTGAAGAAAATAAAATTTAGGTTCTTTAGGTTGGATTTTTCGACCAAAAGTCGGATCTGTGAATTCTGAAATCGGAACCGACCAAAAGTGACTTTTTCAAAAATCAGCGTAAAAAGGCATGTAATGGGTACTTTCTGGGGTACAATATGCGACTTGAGAACGATAGTGAAGGCCAAAATTTGATATCTTGAAGAAAATAAAATTTAGGTTCTTTAGGTTGGATTTTTCGACCAAAAGTCGGATCTGTGAATTCTGAAATCAGAACCGACCAAAAGTGATTTTTTCAAAAATCATCGTAAAAAGGCATGTAACCGGTACTTTCTGGGGTACAATATGCGACTTGAGAACAATAGTGAAGGCCAAAATTTGATATATTGAAGAAAAAAAAATGTAGGTTCTTTAGGTTGGATTTTTCGACCAAAAGTCGGATCTGTGAATTCTGAAATCAGAACCGACCAAAAGTAACTTTTTCAAAAATCATCGTAGAAAGACATGTAACCGGTACTTTCTGGGGTACAATATGCGACTTGAGAACAATAGTGAAGACCAAAATTTGATATCTTGAAGAAAAAAAAATGTAGGCTCTTTAGGTTGGATTTTTCGACCAAAAGTCGGATCTGTGAATTCTGAAATCAGAACCGACCAAAAGTAACTTTTTCAAAAATCATCGTAGAAAGACATGTAACCGGTACTTTCTGGGGTACAATATGCGACTTGAGAACAATAGTGAAGACCAAAATTTTATATCTTGAAGAAAAAAAAGTATAGGTTCTTTAGGTTGGATTTTTCGTCCAAAATTCGGATCTGTTAATTCTGAAATCAGATCCGACCAAAAGTGACTTTTTCAAAAATCATCGTAAAAAGGCATGTAACGGGTACTTTCTGGGGTACAATATGCGACTTGAGAACGATAGCGAAGGCCAAAATTTGATATCTTGAAGAAAATAAAATTTAGGTTCTTTAGGTTGGATTTTTCGACCAAAAGTCGGATCTGTGAATTCTGAAATCGGAACCGACCAAAAGTGACTTTTTCAAAAATCATCGTAAAAAGGCATGTAACGGGTACTTTCTGGGGTACAATATGCGACTTGAGAACGATAGCGAAGGCCAAAATTTGATATCTTGGAGAAAATAAAATTTAGGTTCTTTAGGTTGGATTTTTCGACCAAAAGTCGAATCTGTAAATTCTGAAATCAGAACCGACCAAAAGTGACTTCTTAAAAAATCATCGTAAAAAGGCATGTAACCGGTACTTTCTGGGGTACAATATGCGACTTGAGAGCGATAATGAAGACCAAAACTTGATATCTTGAAGAAAAAAATGTAGGTTCTTTATGTTGGATTTTTCGTCGAAAAGTCAGATCTGTAAATTCTGAAATGGGAACTAACCAAAAGTGACTTTTTCAAAAATCATCGTAAAAATGCTTGTGACCGGTATTTTCTGGGGTAAAATATGCGACTTGAGAACGATAGTGAAGGCTAAAAAAGGGTAACACCCACAAATAAATAATATAGAAAAATAAAATAACACAGTCGCCAGATTTCAGTTTCTAAATCGGGCTTTCCAACCCCTATAGTTTGAAGTTTTACCGCCCGATCCCGATGTATTCAACGCCTATAATCGCACTTGCTAACATAACCTATAGATACGTAATACGTAGGAGATACCCTGTGGCCCTTGTGTTACCTATACAAATTTACGTATGTGGGCACGAACAGGTTCCACATAGGCCGATAGACAATCAAACGATCCGCGGATGATCCATATTGCAGGGGTTCCGCAAGTGCCTTCACTGGTCAGGTTAGACATTTATTGATAGGGGCTCGGTATTCCGTACCGTGTGCGTATATATATATACCAATATCTGTAATAACATCCGGATATCCTCAAATTGAACATGCTCTGAGATTGAAACTATGTTACACATGTGATAGTGTGATACGAACACACACTCCGCACATCCGACTGGGACTGCGAGTATTCTAAACGCCAATTCCTCGGAACTGCCGGGTGGAAATTCATTAAATTCGCATCATAGTCCACGGAGCTCTGGAGAGGTAGAGGGCATGGTAGACAGAACATTGCGCAGTGGTTATGAACGCTGTGTATGGTAATGGCACACACTGTACGGTCGCAATTCCGTCGTCTTTGTACTTTATGAGGCATTCTCTGCCATTTCAGCCATTTTCTTTCCTGACCCTATCACATATATCTCGTGAGTAGCTAAATTTTAGTACAACCTTGGGTAAACCGAGAGAAAAAGTTTCATTGATTCACGGAAATCTTTGCCAATGAAATGAAATACTTGAATTTCAATACTATCTTTTCTTTGAATGATCTCAAATTCAATGAAAAGTAGTGACATTGATTCGAAGAAATATTTCTTTAAACCAATTAACCTTTTTCATTGTTTTCAAAGATATCGTCTCTAATTCAATGAAACCTTCTTCTTACCACCTCAAAATTTCAAAACCTATGTTTTCCTGAAGTACGCGGCAGATAAAGCTCAAATTTTGTGAGTATGTAAGGAAGTACGGCAGAAATATACTAAGCTTCTGGCTCCTTGAAACTCGAAGCCGTTCGTTCGGGAGAACCGGAAAACAAAAAAGTGAGGTTAGGTGCGAGAGAGAGATCAATGAAAACGTTTCTTTGAACCAATGAAAACGTCTCTTTAAAACAATGAAACTGTTTCTTTATTATATGCTCACTAAGTAAATCTTTATTTACAGGCATTGAAATGTTCTCTTTCAAATTCAAATGCACTATTTCATTGAAATCAAAGAAATAGTTCGTTGAAATCAATGGAAAAAAAAATCAATCCACCCATTTCTTTGGCATCAATGAAATCTTTTTTCTCGGTGTGTCCATTTTTTCCCCACAAATATAGGAGTTTTTTTTCAACAGTTGTTTAAATATTGAAAGAAAAATAAGTACATATGACTTAATATTTTTTTCACGTAATTTTAAATTAAAACAGATGTAGCGGAGGTTTTTTTTACTACACTGAGAAAAAGGCTTGGTTGGGCTTACGAAGATATTGGCTAAAAATTTAAACAAGAAAAATTTGGTAAGCGCAACCAAGTTATTGGCTAGGCATATTAAATACTTGGTTGTCTTACAAAATTCTTGGTTAGGTTCACCAATAATTATTGATTAAAAATTTGAACAAGAAAAATTTGGTAAGCGCAATCAAGTTATTGGCTAGGCATATTAAATACTTGGTTGTCTTAAAAAATTCTTGGTTATGTTGACCAATAACTTGGTAACATTTTTGAGCTTTTGGTAGTTCTAACCAAGCATTTTTCTCAGTGTGTTTAAATATATAATGATCACACTACCGATTTTTCTGTAGATTCTATATCCATCTATTTTTTAAAAATTTTATTTATTTTTTATTTTTATTTTCTTTTTTTAAATCATGTATTAAGGATGAAATAAAACAGAAGAAGTCCCATTAGATCATAATAAATCAATTTCATTGTTTTCCTAACAACCAATTTTCTTTTCTAGGTAAAAATTTAAATACCATTAAGAAGTTTCCTAGAATAAGAGTTTGCCTAATTTTAGAATAAGTATTTAAGACTCTACATAAAAAGTGGGAAAAAAATATGGGATTATAAGATTACGATGTATCGGATTCACACCGATAAGTCACACTACGAAACTTGTACCAACGTTGGTTATCCTACAAGTAATCAAGTTTCAGACGAAAAATGAGCAAAATATAATATGTATGCTAATGGATGGAAACTTATTGGAATATTGGAAATATAAGATTATTTCGTACTGACGAGATCGGCGGCCGCTCTTTTGAAATCAGAGGGCTGACTAAAAGACTCGAGGCATTCGAGGACAGTTTTTAACTTTTAATTTCGACTGAAAGACTCGTCAGTGCCTCTCTCGGAGTTCGCAATAAAGTTGATTGCCATTGAGCGTGGCTCAATATTGTATCTGATTAATCTCTCCGGGTCATAAGTTTCACGATAGCCAACAGTTTTTAAACTTTGCTTGAAGATTCCGTAAAATGAATGGAATTAAGAGGGCAGCGTCACGTCTTATGGCTTCTCCGGAAGGTTCTTCAAAGCCCCTAGCATATACTGTATAGTACATGCTTCACAATCGCCCATACTATGCATATATATACATATATATGGGGCATTCCGTACCAATTCAATAAAACCTCTCATTTCTTTTTTTTTTAGATTTTTAAATTTTTGTTTCTTCGACTGAAATTTTTTTTTCTGGGCTAAAAACTCTCAAATGCTTACATATACTAAAATATAAACCGGACCATGAGAAATATGTATATGAAAGTTTTTCGTCTTGACGTATAATTTCATGTGAGTATTTTTCAAAAATTCTTCAATGTTTCTAAATTTTTTTTTTTAAATGAAAAGCGTAAATAATTATGCATTATTATTTTTTCACTCTCAAAGCTTTATTAATATTGATATTAATCCATTTCAACAGCATTTAAAAATTATATGCAGCAATTAAAAAATAACAAAATAAAATTTAGAAAAAAAAAAATGTATGAATAATATATTTTTGCCGTCCGATTAACATTTTCGAAAATATAAACATTCAAAAGTTTTCAGCCCAGAAAATGAATGAAAAATTGTAAATTGAAAAAATGAAAATGAAATTAAATAAAAATAAGCGTATTTAAAAAAAATGAACAACATCCAAAGAGGTCGGAGTTTGATGCTGGTCGAATTGGCATGGAATGCCCAATATGTATGTATATATACATATTTGATCGGGCCGAAACGACCAACGGGCACCCTTCGCAAAGGCGAATATCCTCATTTCACTACCCTCGACTTCCCTCTGCATATATATCTTTTTTACGAAGTCCACAAGATCCGCTTGAATCCCCTTCGGAAAAAAAAAGATTGGATTTACGACGTTATAGTCAAAGCGTTAAAGCGCGTAGTTTGATTTTCCTTACCCTTGCGGATTCGACGGGCATGAATTTCCATGTTGGTGTCGGATTTTTCGTTGGGTTTTGAAATTCAATGACGCAGTTGAATGGCTTTGACGTCATGAACCCTAGTGGCTGTGACGAAATTGACACCGGGTTACAAGTGAAAATCACAATGGGGATGATACGGCTTGTTGGATGAAGCTCATTTCGAGATAAACGGATATGCAGGAGTCTTTAACTCTTAAATCACGTTATTATCCATCGAAAGTGATTTTTAAATGATGTTATCCTCAGTTTTATCAGATATTTAAATAATCAGGTCTTATATCCAGATTACAGCTCATCCCTCGAAAAATCCGCGTTTCCATCGCTCTCAGCGATTCCAGGAAATTTTTTTATTTATTTTTTTTCAATTTTAATTAAGATATTATTTCATCAGAAATTTTCCAGCGATTACAAAAATAATTTTTATTGAAATCTTAATGAATAACAATACAAATAATTACAAAAAAAATACCTTTTTATGTGGTTTAATGCAAAAAAATTTATTCCTTGGTAAAGTGAATGGAAAATTCGTATCTAGTAAAAAAAAAAAAACAATGCACAGGATTTTTGCCCAAAAATGCATCATTTCACTGAACTCCCTATTAATTTAAATAATAATGGGTTAGCGACTATGAATTGCGCTTAATTTTCTCAAAATATTCAATTTTGTTGTCAATAACTCAAAAATTCCAAGTGAAAATCATGAATCATAAAAAATACAAATAATTACAAAAAAACACCTTTTTATATGTTTTAATGAAAAATTTTTATTTCTTGGTAAAGTGAATGGAAAATTTGTATCTAGTAAAAAAAAAGCAATGCACAGGATTTTTGCCCAAAAATGCATCATTTCACTGAATTCACTATTAATTTAAATAATAATGGGTTAGCGACTATGAATTCCGCTTACTTTTCTCAAAATATTCAATTTTGTTGTCAATAACTAAAAAATTCCAAGAGAAAATCACGAAAATCCAATGTTTTCAAATTCCATAAAATTTTTATTTATTTATTTATTATTTATTATTTATTATTTATTATTTATTATTTATTATTTATTATTTATTATTTATTATTTATTATTTATTATTTATTATTTATTATTTATTATTTATTATTTATTATTTATTATTTATTATTTATTATTTATTATTTATTATTTATTATTTATTATTTATTATTTATTATTTATTATTTATTATTTATTATTTATTATTTATTATTTATTATTTATTATTTATTATTTATTATTTATTATTTATTATTTATTATTTATTATTTATTATTTATTATTTATTATTTATTATTTATTATTTATTATTTATTATTTATTATTTATTATTTATTATTTATTATTTATTATTTATTATTTATTATTTATTATTTATTATTTATTATTTATTATTTATTATTTATTATTTATTATTTATTATTTATTATTTATTATTTATTATTTATTATTTATTATTTATTATTTATTATTTATTATTTATTATTTATTATTTATTATTTATTATTTATTATTTATTATTTATTATTTATTATTTATTATTTATTATTTATTATTTATTATTTATTATTTATTATTTATTATTTATTATTTATTATTTATTATTTATTATTTATTATTTATTATTTATTATTTATTATTTATTATTTATTATTTATTATTTATTATTTATTATTTATTATTTATTATTTATTATTTATTATTTATTATTTATTATTTATTATTTATTATTTATTATTTATTATTTATTATTTATTATTTATTATTTATTATTTATTATTTATTATTTATTATTTATTATTTATTATTTATTATTTATTATTTATTAAGTACCCATAAAAATTTTATGGGTAAATGTGGATAATTTTATTTCTCAACAAAAATATTCGTCGTATTGATTAAAGAAGAAAATGGAGTCTATAGTGAAAGAATCAAATATGGAATCGAAATGCTTCGTTGGGTTATTTTTTTTCTAACATATGTTCAAAAAACAAAATCTCCGGAATTTTCCAATGATTTAAAAAATCTTAAGAAATTTGTGAAAAAGATGAGGATTTTATAATCTTATACATATTAATAACATTGTTACAAAATGTATTGCCAGAATTGATCTGACAAAAGTCCCATCGTCTATATATCAAAACTTGGAGGTTCGACGTATTGAGATAGGAATAACGAAGGTACAATATATATGTGTTCGCCTAGTTTCCTAATTCAATTTCCGAAAATGCCCGAAATCGGGTCAAGCTTTAACACTCAGCCAAGTTATAGCAGGATCGAAACTTGGTTGAAACTGTCATTAAACCTTGAGGTAAAAGTGAACTTGGGGATGGAGAGAAGGTCGAATAAAGCCAGAAGCGGTTTATAGGAAACAGTGCTGGGCATACTGCATCGGAACCGCAGGTAGATATATCCTTCGATATGAATCTCGTTACAGGAGTTGCAGCTTAACAATGTTCTCGTGCTCGACTAACTTATGACCACTTTGAAACACCCGGAAAATACCCCCAATTAATTGGATCAATATCTGTGAGCATATAGGAAAATCAATCGATAAAGGTCTTCATTGGCTTTCATCAACTACGAACATGAACCATCAAGAGCGAAATATCAATTTTACATCAAATCCCAATCAAACCCTGCGAAATTGTTATCATTTCGAAATAATCAATGAACATAAAATTGAATTTGTATCCGTAATAAATAAACAATTATTTCGGTACACTTCATTCATTCAATTCTGAAGAGTCCAATCGAACTTGGAAATTCCATATGCGATATTTGATTTTGCTGCATCGAATAAACGAAAAAAATGTCAAGAATATGGAAGTTCATCGAAAAGTATATTGGCAATTGGAAAATTTATAAAATACTCTCACTATTGGACATCGATACTCGATACTGGTGTTCATTTAGTTAATTACTAATAAAACAGAGCAACGAATATACACTAACAATATTATTCTGCTCGCTTTTCAATGTGAATGGTTTTGCAGGCAAACAATTTGAAATGCTATCAATTAATTTGTAATATTGTGGCTTACGTTTTTTTTAATAACCAAAAAAAAGTTGCACATATTTTTTGGTATCACTGTAATAGAATTATCACATATTTGGTACATTTCTTGGGGCTTCAGGTTGTAGGGTTAAATTACAAAGAATTTTTTTGCTAACACTGTAATAGAATTATCACATATTTGTTACATTTCTTGGGGCTTCAGGTTGTAGGGTTAAATTACAAAGATATTTTATGTACAATAAAATTTCCTAAAAAAAAAAGTGAAAGTATTCTGAAAATTTGAACTAATCGTTGAACTCGTACATGATATTTTTCAGCCACAAAAAATGCCAAAAATAGAATTAAATTTTTTTTTTTTATTTTATTTTTCTTAAGAAAAAGCCATGAAATATTCACATTAACAAAAGAAGTAACTTCTTCGAAGTTTATTTGGAAAACTCATTGTAAACCTTTTGCATAAAAAAAAAGATAGCGATGACGAATTTCTATTTAAAAAAAAGGTCTTTGACTATTATTTTATATGCCATAATCTCTGGGAACAAGATAAAAGGCTACCAACAGCAGAATAATCAGAATAAAGAAGAATAAAGGTTTCATATATCAGGAGCTACTAAATTATCGAAATATTTTCCCAATCGGACATTGAAATTCGTTTCACGATGTCAAATCATTAGTGATGAAAGAGAACAACGAATATACGTTAAAAATATAATGCTGGTCGGTAAATACGTATGTTTGTGGAGGCAAACAAGTTGAAATGGTAACAATCTGTTTGAAAAGTTGTGGCTTGCGCTTTCGTGCACCGTAATTATTGTTCCACCATATTTCGCAAACGCTGTAACTGGTCTATCACATTTTCGGTATATTTCATGGGGCTGTAGGTTACAAGGTTCAATTACAGAGATATTTCGTATAAAAATTGTTTCCCAAAAAAAGATAGCGATAACAAAAATAAATAAAATAAATAAAGTAAATAAAATAAATAAAATAAATAAAATAAATAAAATAAATAAGATAAATAAGATAAATAAGATAAATAAGATAAATAAGATAAATAAGATAAATAAGATAAATAAAATAAGTAAAATAAGTAAAATAAGTAAAATAAATAAAATAAATAAAATAAATAAAATAAATGAAATAAAAAAAAAATAAAATAAATAAAATAAATAGTACAAATAAAATAAATAAAACAAATAAAACAAATAAAATAAATAAAATAAATAAAATAAATAAAATAAATAAAATAAATAAAATAAATAAAATAAATAAAATAAATAAAATAAATAAAATAAATAAAATAAATAAAATAAATAAAATAAATAAAATAAATAAAATAAATAAAATAAATAAAATAAATAAAATAAATAAAATAAATAAAATAAATAAAATAAATAAAATAAATAAAATAAATAAAATAAATAAAATGAGGTGCTACTAAATTATCGAAATACTCTCACAATCGGACATCTAGATTAGTTTCACGATGTCAAATCATTACTGCTGAAAGAGAACAACGAATATACGTTAAAAATATAATGCTGGTCGGTAAATACGTATGTTTGTGCAGGCAAACAAGTTGAAATGTTAACAATCTGTTTGAAAGGTTGTGGTTTGCGCTTTAGTACACCGTAATTATTGTTGCACCATGTTTCGGAAACGCTGTAACAGGTCTATCACATTTTCGGTCGATTTCATAGGGGTTTACGTCATAGGATTTAATTACAGAGATATTTCGTGTAAGAGGGATGTTGGGTGCGTACGCGTTGCGATGCAGTCAGCGGAATAGCTGGGTGAAAGCTCTCAGTATGCATTTGCGGATGCCGCAAACGCATGGCCCTAAACTCCTCGCATGCCGAGGACACCGAGAACAAAACGATATCCCTTGTGTAGGCGAATACTTGCGAGTAAAATCTAATAATGCTTGCACTAGATCCTGATTCTAATTGAACGTAATTGAAGTTAGGGAAGCTACACCGTGTTTTCCCACCATTAATCCATTTTCGGTTACAAAGTTCAAAAGGACGAAATTATACTGTAAAAGATATTCATAAAATTAACTAATACAAATTTATCGAAAGCATTTATGCATAAACTGGTATATTAAATTTTATATACAATTATATAGTAATATTTTTTCATTTAAAATTAAACATGACTTTAAATAATATTTATATTATTATATATAATAATATTTATTATTATTTATTATTATATTATGTATAATAATATAATAATAAATAATTAAATTATATAATTAATATATTAAATAATATTTAATATTAAACATGACTTTTTAATTTTTTAAAAATATAACGTTTATAAATTTTTCATCATAGTTGTGCATTGAATTTAATACACCAGTTCATGCATAAATAATTCGGGCAAATGTATATTAATTTTTAAATATTTTTTACAGTGTAAATTCTCTGCACAAAATATTCCGACAAAAGTATATTAATTTTGAATAATATATTTTATTACAGTTTATAAATATTGTCGAATTCAGAAAAAAATCGAGTTGTTAATCTTGTTAACTTTTATGAAGACTGTAAAAGTATAAATATTGAAATACGGATAAACAACAATTCGGAATAAATTATTGTGAAAATGGATACAGAGGCCATAAATATTGCATGTACTTTAACTAAATATGCGTGAAGGGCGACTAGTGCACGTTGGACGATAGAAAGCCTCGCTATACGTGGGGATATTCGAAATTATTCAAATCCCGTCGAATACAATAAAGCCTTAACCTTACATAAATGTGGCGCGCCGTATGGGAATATTTTATGCACGTGCCAGGAATTTCACTAGACATTTAGATTAAAAGCGGATATGCCAATCTACATCAACGTTGAACATGGCTCGGGGCTTGTGGTCTAAATGAAAAGCTTCAATCATACCCACAGGGTCGATTGATTCGTGGATATCTAATGAAATAGGAGTTGGAGCGAAACCGTAGGCAAAGCTTTCCTTTGCTTCATTACTATTCGCCATTATTGTGCATTATTAAATGCACACTCTCGCAGCTTAGTTTCCGGGAATTTTCACAAACTTTTAAGTACCACCGTGAAATCTATAGAAAATGCAGTAGTCAAGTTTTCCATTGGAAATTTCGATAGCGACGCACAGCAATGGGAAACCCGGGTTCGAAATTAACTCGGGTCAATTGTGTATGGATAAAAGTGGTTAGTTGAGAGAACCAACTTTTAAATGCTTGAGATATGTTAGTTGCGGCACACACATCGAATTTATTATCACAACTACCTCCGATTGCTTATCTTAAGTATATTTGGTTAGTTGACATGACTAATCGATCCGTTTGCGTTCCCATTCAGTTGATTGAGATACTAATGGTTAGCTTATAATTCAATTGGGTACTAATCAGTTGGTTGCCTTACTAATTAGTTGGTTGCCTTACGAATCAGTTGGTTGCCTTACTAATTAGTTGGTTGCCTTACTAATCAGTTAGTTTACTTACTAATCAGTTGGCTGCCTTACTAATCAGTTGGTAGACTTACTAATCAGTTGGTAGACTTACTAATCAGTTGGCTGCCTTACTAATCAGTTGGTTGCCTTACTAATCAGTTGGTTGCCTTACTAATCAGTTGGTAGACTTACTAATCAGTTGGTTGACTTACTAATCAGTTGGCTGCCTTACTAATCAGTTAGTTGACTTACCAATCAGTTGGTTGACCTACTAATCAGTTGGTTGACCTACTAATCAGTTGGTTGACTTACTAATCAGTCGGCTGCCTTACTAATCAGTTGGTTGGCTTACCAATCAATTGGTTGACCTACTAATCAGTTGGTTGACTAACTAATCCGTTGGCTGCCTTACTAATCAGTTGGTAGACTTACTAATCAGTTGGTTGACCTACTGATCAGTTGGTTGCCTTACTAATCAGTTGGTTGCCTTACTAATCAGTTGGTTGCCTTACTAATCCGTTGGCTGCTTTAATAATCAGCTGGTTGGCTTACCAATCAGATGGTTGACCTACTAATCAGTTGGTAGACTTACTAATCAGTTGGTTGACTTACTAATCAGTTGGTTGCCTTACTAATCACTTGGCTGGCTTACCAATCAATTGGTTGACCTACTAATCAGTTGGTTGCCTTACTAATCAGTTGGTTGCCTTACTAATCAGTTGGCTGCTTTAATAATCAGCTGGTTGGCTTACCAATCAGATGGTTGACCTACTAATCAGTTGGTAGACTTACTAATCAGTTGGTTGACTTACTAATCAGTTGGTTGCCTTACTAATCACTTGGTTGGCTTACCAATCAATTGGTTGACCTACTAATCAGTTGGTTGCCTTACTAATCAGTTGGTTCACTTACTAATCAGTTGGCTGCCTTACTAATCAGCTGGTTGGCTTACCAATCAGTTGGTTAAATTACTAATCAGTTGGTTAGCTTATTATTCAGTTGGTTAGATTACCAATAAGTTGGTTGACATTTCACCGATTAATAAGAATAGCTAACAATGCTCATTTAATTTACCCCGTTGAACAATATACCTAAAAAATGAATTCCAATTTTATTTTACGTTAAAAAATCAATTACAATTCATTGACTTGAATAGAGCGCGACGTATTTAATATCGACAAAATATATTGGAACACAAATCGTCTCTCGTGGACGAAGAACATGGAATACCTGCACGTTTCTATTGGTGACATAAAACCGCCTGACACAATGACAGAGATTGATTATCGGTAACCGCACGATCATTTTTAAGCATGTGTACGGGATACATGACGGTATATGTAGAAGCGAGAACGTACACAACGAGTTAATTGTGGTGGCGAACGTTACACGTTTGATCGGCATCCTATACGACGACCACATGGTGCGGGTCAGTGTGTTGCATTGCGATTTAACGTGTACCATGGCAGATATTACATTATCGGCGTCTCGCGAACCCTGTAGTGAGGGCAGTCGACGGGCCGTCAGTTACAGGGTGGCGGGGCAACGACGGGGAAGGTAATGATCATTGATAATCATGTTGGTGAACGAGCGTGGGATGATGGTCAGGACAACTACTACCATGGAGAGGGTGGGCGATAATTTCTCGGTTGAATGAGTGGTCAGGAGGAGAAATGCCAAGCACGATTACGGCTTCTAATTAGCCCGGTCCCCCGTTGGCTATATAACGTCGTACGCTCCGTTCCAACGATCTCCACGTTTCTCCACGTTTTAGACTCTACGAGTTTCGTATATTACTATCACTGCTTCAGCTTCTATACGTCTGTGGGGCTGTTCATACTGCCACGAGCCAGATGAAAGTTTCACGTTTGTTGGCATAGAGAACTCGTTGCCCGGATATTCACGGGCTGCGTACATTAATGACCATCATTTCAACGTTCAACTATGTTTGCTTCACCTAATGGACTCAGTTTTGGAATATCGTATCAGGGCTTTTCGAAAATATAAAGGTATCGTGCATAATTCGGGTTTCGATGTAATGAGTGGTTTAATTAAATCAATTAAATTAATTAGATACATTAAACAAATTTAAAAAATTTTTTAAATTAAATAAATTAATACAAAAATGGTTTTTGGTCGTTTGACAATCAAGTCACTTTTATAAATTTTGGTTTACGGATTTCTTTTTCCTTTTTCAGTTATTCTGATTTTAAAAAAATGTTAAGTCACATAAAATTAAAAAATTTCTCCTATAAAAATAATCCTATATTAAAGTTATTTTTAGATCCAAATAATTCAATATTTAGATAAGAATACTAAAATTAATCCAGCGAATGAAAAAATAATATTATCCATCATATATTCACTCGTGATAACCAAATTCGAGTTCGACAAAATATTGTAACTCTAGATTCAGAAACATTTTTTATTCAATCAACGATATATAATATAATCTAGTTTCGATATATAAATTATCATAAAAATACTTTGAATTCGTAAATAAATGAATTAGATAAATTAAATAAATTAAATAAATTAAATAAATTCAAAAAATTAAATAAATTAATACAAAAATGGTTTTTGGTTGTTTCGTCAATTAAGTCACTTTTATAAATTTTGGTTTACTGATTTTTTTTCCTTTTTCAGTTATTCTGATTTTTAAAAAATGTTAAGTCATATAAATGGAACTGCATTATGCAATGAAAAAAATTTCTTCCATAAAAATAATTCTATATTAAAGTTATTTTTAGATCCAAATAATTCAATATTTAGATAAGAATATTAAAATTAATCCAGCGAATGAAAAAATAATATTACCCATCATATATTCACTCATTATAACCAAATTCGAGTTTAGCAAAACATTGTAACTCTAGATTCAGAAACATTTTTAATTCAATCAACGATAAATAATAATCTCGTTTCGATATATAAATTATCATGAAAATACTTTAAATTCGTAAATAAATGAATTAGATAAATTAAATAAATTAAATAAATTAATACAAAAATGGTTTTTGGTCGTTTGTTCATCAAGTCACTTTTATAAATTTTGGTTTACGGATATTTTTTCCTTTTTTAGTTATTCTGATTTTTAAAAAAATGTTAAGTCACATAAATGGAACTGCATTATGGAATGAAAAAAATTTCTCCTATAAAAATACTCCTATATTAAAGGTATTTTTAGATCCAAATAATTCAATATTTAGATAAGAATACTAAAATTAATCCAGCGAATGAAAAAATAATAGTATTCATCATATATTTACTCATTATAACCAAATTCGAGTTCGACAAAATATTGTAACTCTAGATTCAGAAACATTTTTAATTCAATCAACGATAAATAATAATCTCGTTTCGATATATGAATTATCATAAAAATACTTTAAATTCGTAAATAAATGAATTAAATAAATTCAAAAAATTAAATAAATTAATACAAAAATGGTTTTTGGTCGTTTGACAATCAAGTCACTTTTATAAATTTTGGTTTACGGATTTTTTTTCCTTTTTCAGTTATTCTGATTTTTTAAAAAATGTTAAGTCATATAAATGGAACTGCTTTATGCAATGAAAAAAATTTCTTCCATAAAAATAATCCTATATTAAAGGTATTTTTAGATTCAAATAATTCAATATTTAGATAAGAATACTAAAATCAATCCAGCGAATGAAAAAATAATATTATCTATCATATATTCCCTCGTTATAACCAAATTCGAGTTTGGCAAAATATTGTAACTCTAGATTCAGAAACATTTTTAATTCAATCAACGATAAATAATATAATCTAGTTTCGATATATAAATTATCATAAAAATACTTTAAATTCGTAAATAAATCTCTTCCTTTACATTTCGTTATTTCTTCATTGTGAAAAACTTTCAAAGTATCTTCCAAAGGAAATAATTTTGTTGTCTGCCTTTTATCACAAGTGGATAAAAGAGAAGAGCACTGAAATGAAGAACCTGAATTCGCAGTTTCGTAATCGAATACTTTGGGAATAAAATTTCCACGTAATGGCTGCTGCAAAATGTGATACCTCAACCGATGCATCCTTGTTCGATTTTTCAATATGTTTTTTTTTTTCTCACAGATCGTAACTTCGTTGAGGATACCGTAAGAAAGTAGCTGACAGCGTCACGTGTCGATGTTATTACAACTTATATGTCTTGGGTGCAAGAAAACTAGGATATAAGGCTTTTTGAGCATCATGAACAACATTAGCGACGAACGAGGATACAGGTGCAATAACGTGTGAACTAGGTTAACTACCTTTAGCGAGAGAAGCTGTTAGAAAGAGTTGAATAGTAGGGGGAATGATGAGGGGAAGTATACGTGTCGAGAACACGTTTTCACAATTTTCGATTTTGACATATAAAATGATTGCATCTGGCAATGATGAAATATGGGTATTAATTTCTGCTGATATTCGATTATTTGCCAGTGGAATTTATATGTAATTCAATCACGAGTAGCCCGAAGGCTTTTGACGCTTGTTTTGCTGGTCAATGCGATTTTCCATCAACATTGGCAACTGCAGATAATTAAATAATATTTGATCAGAGTTATATATGGTTGAAACGTGGAATTTCGTTTAAACCGTTAAACATTTCTCTTATTCACTGTGAAATTGATACAGAATATTCTATAAAGCAGGTTTGGGTCCATGCTCTGAAAATTCGAACACACGTTTTTTTTTTTTTAGTGACATTAATATAAAAATTATTCACGTTGCCTCGGGATTTACTTCTGTTCCTAGGAAAATCGGTGAAATTATAATTTAATATTCTTAAAAATTTATAAATTAATTATAAATGTAGCCATTAGGCATGCAATGAGTATTTTTGTCAGGCTCGTTGGACATTCAACTGAAAATTTATCTATTCAATGCTACTGCAATAATCGGTAAAATCTCATGTATTATTAAAAAGGATTTAAAAACGGAATGAAAGACAGTTAAACTATATAAAGTTTGCTATATTTACAAATTTTACAGGATTTTAAATATTGTGGTTATTATTTTTATAAAAATATGAAAATGGAACTATTAATTATTGGTCTTCTTGTCAATTTATTTTTTAAAAAACTACGAAAAAATAAATAAAGTAAAATTAAATGCACTTCTGCAATAATTTCGATTCAGAAATCATATCGTCCCTTTTGAGAATTTGATTGGCAAAATTAAAACCTAAATCATATGCAAAACCAACATCTTCAGATTTTTTACCGTAAAAACGACTAATTAGAATTTCATACAAAAATAGTAAAAGCAAAACTGTTAAAAATGCATTTAAATTTACACCGCAAAAAAATTAAATACCGATCACTATAAATTTAATTGTAATATTTATAATGAATAATTTTAACATTTTTTATTTCCCCTGATTCGACTCTAATTACCAGAAAGTGGTGGAAGGATTTTCATTAAATGTAATGGATATGATGGATCGAGAACGAAATTATTCAAAATCCTACACCTCGTAAACGAAATGTAAACCGACAACTCATTATCCACTATTGAATGTTCAAATGGTCGAAAATTAACCACTAATTTGTTGCGTATCAAAAACAAGAAAATCATTGTAATGGGGATCAAAAACCATACAAAGCCGTGATAATGAAAATAGAGCCTGCGAATTTATAACATCAATATTATGTTATAATTGTTGCATGACGTATGCTAATTTGCCTGCTAATTAATTTATTCGGTGAAACACGAGCGCAACATAATTGTGTATTTTGCATTAGCGCTTTACGTTCTCATATCAAAAGGGAAGTAATAAATTAAAAGCACACGTCGTTGTGAAATTATTTTGATAGCTGTTTAAGCCAAATGTATTCCGTTTGCTGTCCAAGAATTTCGAATGTGTTTCCCGTGAAACTGTCGCAAAAGGCTCAGCGGGTAGCAAATAAATGCGTCGTAAGTTCTCGGACGATAAAATCAAAGCCTATCGCCGAATCGAATTATGCAAATTCAACGAAATAGAAATTTTGTGCCCATTTGTGTCCTTCGGCAAACGTGAAATCTTTGACCCAGAAAAAAAGAAAAAAAAAGAATGAAGCGTGTTTCTATCGTTTCTCCCCGTGGCTCGATTGCTCAATTTCCGTGTCATCTCACCTTTCTAAATAATAGATTCAAGGGTTTGAATAAATTTACAAGAGCTTGATTCTGACTCTCAACAACGATTCGCCGTCGAATGGCTATGTAAAATTTGAAATATGTATTTTCGTTTTCTTTCCCTCGAGGTCGTACAATTCATTTCGCGTTTTGCATCTCCAGCGTTATTGGGCTTTGGAATGGATTTGTTCATCAATGCAAAGAGGCGCACCCATGAACTCGCTTGGTAACATCTCTTCTTTATTTTTTTATATATTTTTTTTTTCATACAAAAATCTCGTAAAATAGCGAAGCTGTTATGCGGCACTGAAATACATTATTGGCCAGGGACCGAAATCCTACAAAAATCCACACACATGGTAGATACGTGTATTCGACATACACGCTGGTGCGAAAAAAAACAACCCATGGGACAAAAAAACGTAACCATTCAGAACGAAGGTGACCAAGGCCGTAAATCCAAAGCGACGCAGTACGAGTTCGACGAGCGGATAAAAGAGCGAAAATTACGGTCTCGAATTGCGCTTGTTTACGCGTAGGTAAATTCTCGAGCAGTAGGAAGCGAGACGACCAAATGGAGGAATCCGATATCAAGGGGTCACGCGAGCAAAATAGTCGAGGGTCCATTTTTCACGAAAACAAATGTTTCGTTCAACAGAGAAAAAAAGATATAGAGGAGAGCGGGGCGAAATGGCACGACAGACGGGCCATGCTAGAACCGGAGTAGAATGAGTCACATGAAAACAAAAATTCGTACATTGACACGCGACATTCCACAGTTTTATTAAATTGCACAAATATTTTCCAAAATTAAAAAACGCCAGGTTTTTCATATTTTGACTCGACTCTTTTTTATTTTTATGTAAAAATATTCGTTTCCATGTAATCTATGGCTAAAGAAAAAAAAAAAATGGCCAAGTTCTACGGTACCATTCAGATTTAATTTTCTCAAAAGTGGTAAATAATTATCAGTATATTATTTTTGAATTTCAAATTATTTGATTTATTTATCGTTTTTATATGCGGATATTATGGCCGATTTGTTCACACGAAATAATTAAGGGTGTTGAAAAAAAAAATCAAAAGGATATTTATGCTTTTTTCTGAATCAGTGATTAATTTTGCGTTCAGAATGAAAAAAAAAAGCACGGCAGCACGAACGAGACGAGCCATGCTAGAATTGGAGTGAAATGTATCACATGAAAACAAAAATTCGTACATTGACACGCGACATTCCACAGTTTTATTAAACTGCAGAAATAACCGACAGCAGTGGACGCGCGGTCGGTGTGTGGCTTCGGCGGTCCCCAGAGTTAAGCAGCATTATTTGCGGTCATAACTTGGATGGGTGACCGCTTACCCTTGCACTGGTTTGCGCGCCCACTGCTGAGCGGGAGGCAGTTTTTCTGAGTTTCTAATGCATTCTCATACAGTAGAAACTCAGTAAAAATAAAGCCGACTGTATCGGCCAGGTTTTCCGCAGTTTCCCTGTGCCCTCGTGCAAATGCGATACAGTAGTGCATTAGGATGAGTGGCTGCGGACAACACTCTAGAGGGGTCTCTATGAAGGAACGGGGAAAAGGGGAGAGGGGAAACGGAAAAGCCTGAAGAAGACATACGGAAGAAACCAATAATAAAAAAAAACTGCAGAAATATTTTCCAAAATTAAAGAACGCCAGGTTTTTCACATTTTTACTCGACTCCTTTTTTTTCTGTGAAAATATTCATTTCCATGTAATCTATGTGTTAGTAAAGTTATAAGCCGGAATTCGAAAAAATGGCCAAGTTCTACGGTACCATTCAGATTTAATTTTCTCAAAAGTCGTGAAAAATTATCAGTATATTATTTTTTAATTTGAAATTCTTTGATTTATTTATTGTTTTTGTATGCGGATATTATGGCCGACTTTTTGTTCACACGAAATAATTAAGGGTGTTGAAAAAAAAACTTTAACAAAGTTTATTCTATTTTCAAAATCAGTGATTAACTTTGCTTTCAAAATGAAAAAAAAAAATAGTTTGCTGCACTTAGCCGGTATATCTTCTTATGAAGAAGAAAATAAGACGTCAAGAAGCCCAATTTGCCTAGCAATTTGGTCTGAATCACGCGCAGAGTAAAAAACCTAAGAACTTTGCTTAAAATAACATCGAAAGACATACGCAAGTCAGACGACAGTAAAAAAATCCTTTCATCGAGTACCAACAATATAGTTCGCTGGTGATTTTTAAATGCAATAGAATTTAGATGATATTGAATTTTAAAATTCAATTTTTTTTCCCCTCCTCTTAAACCATAAGGGGCGTCCATTAATTATGTGATGCGTTTTTATCAAATTTCGTACCCCACCCCCCCGTTTGTGATCAGCCGTGATATTTCGACGGACCCCTCCCCCCCCCCCCTGGCTCGCTATCACATGCTTTTGTCGTTATCAGACAGATGTAAAAAGGATAAAATATAAAATAAATATCTCATACAATTTACGCTGTTTTAATTATAATTTAGTTGCATACAATTCACAATCCGCTTATATAATATCTGCTTATTACTAACTTTGGTATCGTCAGGCAGATCTCGTACTAAAAAAGTAAATAAGTGACTAGTATCCGAAGCAATCGCTAGTTTGCCACTACACGGAAAAAAAGGCTTGGTTGGAACTACCAAGTACTATGGTTATATATGCGCCAGACAATTAATTGGTTAGATCAACCAAGTAATTTGTTAGGCTACCAATTTCTTGGTTGGTCTAAACAAGTCACTTGGTTAGCTTACCAAGCACTTGGTTGGTCTAACCAAGTCACTTGGTTAGTCTAACCAAGAAATTGGTAGCCTAACCAAGTCACTTGGTTAGTCTCACCAAGAAATTGGTAGCCTAACCAAGAAATTGGTCGGTCTAACCAATTAATTATCTGGCGCATATAACCATAGCACTTGGTTGTTTCAACCAAGCCTTTCTTTCAGTGTAGTCATCGGCTACCCACGGATTCCGTCAACGTATTACTTTCAACCTGCACGTCCTCCAACTCGTCTTCGTCGTTCTCTTCGTCACTAACCTGTTCAATGCTTTTTTTATTTTTCTTGTGCAGGAAATGTACGTGACTTTGACTCAAGACTTTTATTTTTTACTAATTCTTTTACGATTTCAGCTTGCGCTGGTGTCATTTTGACGAAGTGTGTCATTATGCCCCGGTTGCATCTTGCCCCGTAGCCATTATGTCCCGCGTAGCCATTTTGACCCGTTTTGTCCCTAGGGAGAAGGAAAAGTCGTAAAAGCTGAAATCGAATGGACCACTTTTTGAAATACAACTATAGTCCGGTGAGATAAATTGCTCTTGCATATTTGCGGAACGAATGACGAATAGTTTGACTGATTATTACGGTAAGACGGATGGTGGGTCGACGAGTGCCCGACCACTGCGTAATTTGCCAGCTATATGCGTTAGAGCTGGTTTTCCCGGGAAGTCTGAGCTTCTCCGACAGACCCCGGTGGTTTATCTAGCTGGGTCGCGAAGGACGTACAAGGCGGAGAGCAAACAGAAAAGATAATGGCCGATCATTACTCACACCTCGGCTTCAGCGAACCTGTTGGAGTATCCGACCTTACGCTTACCTGAAACAACAGAAAATAATTGCGTTAGTTGGAACAAAGTCGTTTATCGTTGGCGGCACGCGGCAAAACGAACTTGCGAAGAGGTATTAAAGCATCATTGAATATGTATCGACTGGAGTCATACTCGATGTAAAACTCAGGCTGCATTAATCGTCCAGCGTGTTGAATGTTGATACCAACGTTATAATTCATTAAATGGGATATTAACGCTAGTACGACTTGCAGAATTCGCTACCTGATATATCCTAACAACACACGTCGAGTCATAAAAAATAACTAGTGGCTTGATAAAAATTAAAAAGCCTCGGATAAGGACTAATCCAAGTTTTCGTCACTTATAATTTCCAATATTCGTCAGGAAACCTTAATTAAGAGTTATTTGTTCGTTTGTTTACTTGCAGATGTGTGAGTTTGATTGACCTGCTTCTCTATTCCTTGGCCTGGATATTCTAATTCCAGTCATTAAGTCATTTGTGACCGAACTAATCTAAATTCTTCAATGTCCACCTCTGGGTTAAGATCGCCACTCACTTACTTCCCGCCATTGGATTATTCCAAGACCATTATGATATTCTTTGTCGGATTATTTCAAGTACCCTGTGACATACTATTGGCCGTATTATTCTAAGTTCCCTATGGATACCATTGGCCAAATTATTCAAAGTTCCCCATGATCCTCTTGGTCGTATTATGCACAGTTCTCTATTATCCTCTTGACTATTCTGGTGACTATCGGATTGATAAATTGAACTTTAACATTATATATTTACTATAACTTTAGGTATATCTTAAGATTTTCCAAATCCAATTATAAGTTTAGAACTACTGCGAGGACGCAATGCACCATAAGCTATTAGTAATTAACAAAATGACATATTCCTACAAGAAAGAGACATAAGGGTCCTCAACGGTCTCCACTATTCCCGAACATAAATTGACGCTTAAAAAGTAACAGGGCAATTCATAATGATCCAAAAAGTCCAGGAAACTGGTAGATGGGTTTGACTAATTTGAGTCTGCCTCACTAATCATCTGCGGTATTCTCGAATCGCGTCTGAATTCTCTTCCATGATCCACTAGGTTTCGCTAATCGCTCTAATCTACAAGATTTTCCAGATCCAATTATAAGTTTCGAACTACTGAGATGGCGCAATCCATGCTCTCTACTATAAGCTACTAGTAATTAACAAAATGCGGTATTCCTACAAGGAAGAGACATAAGTGTCCTCAACGGTCTCCACTATTCCCGAACATAAATTGACGCTTATAAAGTAACAGGGCAATTCATAGTGATCCAAAAAGTCCAGGAAACTGGTAGATGGGTTTGACTAATTCGAGTCTGCCTCACTAATCATCTACGGTATTTTCGAATCGCGTCTGAATTCTCTTCCATGCTCCACTAGACTTCGCTAATCACTCTAATCTACAAGATTTTCCAAATCCAATTATAATTAGTAATTAACAAAGTGCGGTATTCCCGCAAGGAAGAGACATAAGTGTCCTCAACGGTCTCCACTATTCCCGAACATAAATTGACGCTTATAAAGTAACAGAGTAGTTCATAGTGATCCAAAAAGTCCAGGAAACTGGTAGATGGGTTTGACTAATTCGAGTCTGCCTCACTAATCATCTGCGGTATTCTCGAATCGCGTCTGAATTATCTTCCATGATCCACTAGGTTTCGCTAATCGCTCTAATCTACAAGATTTTCCAAATCTAATTATAAGTTTCGAACTACTGAGATGGTGCAATCCATGCTCTCTACTATAAGCTACTAGTAATTAACAAAATGCGGTATTCCTACAAGAGACATAAGTGTAATCATCGGTATCCACTATTGGCGAACGTAAATTGACGCTTAAAAAGTAACAAGGCAATTCATAGTGATCAAAAAAGTCCAGGAAACTGGTAAATGGGTTTGACTAATTCGAGTTTGCCTCACTAATCATCTGCGGTATTTTCGAATCGCGTCTGAATTCTCTTCCATGCTCCACTCGTCTTCGCTAATCACTCTAATCTACAAGATTTTCCAAATCCAATTATAATTAGGAATTAACAAAGTGCGGTATTTCCGCAAGGAAGAGACATAAGTATAGTCATCGATATCCATCTATTCCCAAACATAAATTGGCACTTAAAAAGTAACAGGGCTATTCATAGTGATCCAAAAAGTCCAGGAAACTGGTAGATAGGTTTGACTAATTCGGGTCTGCCTCACTAATCATCTGCGGTATTCTCGAGTCGCGTCTGGATTCTCTTCTATGTTCCGCTACGCTTCGCTAATCGCTCTAACCCGAGACTCATCGTCTAATCAGTCACAGTGTCAAAGTTTCCGAGGGTTCAGCTTATCCTCATCAAGAAATGGACAGGAGCTCATCGGAACGTTAGGAAGGAAGGGTGTCCCAGGGAAGAGCAGCAATTTATCTTTGATAGTGGCAAAGCTGTAGCGTTGGAAGGACCACTGAGGGAGTTTCTTGGTTAGAAAACAGAACGATCCCCCGCGAAAACGTCCAGAGATCTGGAGAGCAACAGTACAACTACAGCTGCAGATTTATACGTTTAGCTTTGTGTATAAGTCACGTGTAGGAGCATCCAGAAGCGTATAGAAATAGGGAAGGTATCCCCGGGGAATTCTCTCGTTGGCTGAAAGCGTAGAGCTCCACTAGACGAGACGATCAACCGCTTGCTGACCTGCGACGGCAATCCGTCTTCGTTGGTTTTGTAGCCGCTGATGCGACTTGTGTTTCCCTTGTTTGTCTACGGTCAACGGATAACAATGAGACTGACCGACAAACGTGACGTATTTTGGTACACAACTGTGCACATTTACTGCGATAAAGGAAAACGTAAGTGCTCCGCGAATACATTGAACGTCAGAACGTCTTCATCCACCTATATTTTTTTTTGTCGACTTCGAACAACTAAGAAGTTTCAGCTCCTTGGCGATATTCCTTTTTATCTTTTTTACTTCTACTTCGTTTTTCTGAAATCCTTGGTAGCGGTCCTTGCGTCCGCGTTTGCGGAAACACGGAAACAAAAGCAACGAGGCTATCCTCGTGTGCGACTAGGTACTGAAAAGTTTTCTCGACGTATTCCCCTGTGACTTTCTCTGTTTCATTTCTTTGGCCTCTTTTACTCTTCGACTCACTGCGTTGGTCTTTGTCATCGTGCTCAGTACCTGAGAGTTCTAAAGTAATAATTGACAGTACCATCTATTGCCTTGAAATCAACAACAAAAAAATGACTTTCGTGCCCTTGTGACTCTGGAATGGAAAGGCTTTAAGAGAACCTGGTTTTCTATTGCGACCGACTCGCTCGCAACATCGTATTTGTACCTACTGTACTATTTCTAGATGGATAATAACGGCTTTCGTAATTTGTAGGTTCAGAGAGCCGCTGTACGTTTGACCCTTGCGCGAGATCCCCGATTTGGACGTGCGGCACCTCTGGACAACGCTAACTCGCACTATCGCATTACAGCAATCCTCTACTCGTATGCATGGCCGCGGACCACGTTATTATATGCGCTGAAGCGCTATCCTGTCTTTTATTCTGTCATATGAACGGTCACGATACGTTTAGACCGAGAAAATAATATGTACCCGATGATTGTAGCTGTATCAACAATCAGCTAATACTAATGGAACGACGGAACGTGTACTTTGACTTTTATACATGTATTTATATAGATAATAGTTGATGATTGCCTCGGGTGAGGGTCAAAATAGCGAATGATCAAAATAACGAATGATCGAAATAGCGAATGATTAAAATAGCAAATGATCAAAATAGCGAATAATCAAAATATCGAATGATCAAAATAATGAACGTCTGATTCTGAAATGACCATTATTCTGAAATTCGCTATTTTAGCCATTTGCTATTTTGACCTCCACGCATTGCCCCAAAAGTATAATTGTCAAAGTTGAAACTTGCTGGTCGTTGAAAATACATAATACTAGTTAACGATCGATGATAGTTAGACAAATTCGGTAGACTCCAAATCACATTCAGCTGCCTTGAATCTAAAAACCATGAATCTAAAAACCATGGTTCGGGATGTCATCTGAATAAATTATTCGCTGGTTAATTTATCATAATTGTCAGGACTGCAAGTTGCAGTTAATCTGCATGACGATTGTACAATGTTAAACATCGTAATTAAATCGTTTAGTAAAATAGGATGATCAAATGATATACACGAACCGTTAACTCAGTCAGACAAATGCGTTTACAGATGGTTCAGAGTATAAAATCATGCTTGATCATCATTGTCAGGTCTGCATAATAGCAGGTTATCTGCATCACTATTACTCAATGTTAAACATCGTAATCAAATGAATTACTAAAATTGAATGTTCCAATGGTAAACATGCACTATTAGCTCCGTTCATGCTGGATCCAAAACAATACATTATTCCATCTCGATTCATATCGACAATCCACTATTACCAATGAGACTACAGGGCGTGTACTTCAACTATTTGCATCTATTTGCATCTACTTGCATAAATAGTTAATGATTGACCCAAAAGTACAAAGGTAAAAGGTGAAGCTTGCTGTACGATGGAAATACTTGTTAACGATTGATGTCAGTCAGACAAATGGGGTTACAGACAGTTCAAGGAACGTGGAAACAATTGAACCAGACTACAGATCACCTTCAGCAGCCTTGAATATAAATCCATGGATTGGAAATCTCAATTGGACAAATTGTTGGCTGGTTAATTTATCATAATTATCAGGTATGCGAATCGGCTGGTAATATGCGATTACTCAATGTTACACATCAGAATCAAATGAGTTACTAAAATTAGATGATAACATGATACATATGATGTAAAGTTCGCTCTGTTCATGCCGGACCTGCAACATTATACGGTCGCGATTCAATGAACGAACCGAAAATGGGAAACTACAAGCGAAGATCGGAATAGAACGAGACACGACATTCGGAGTATCGTGTGTTGGCAGTTCGCTGCATCAATCACTTTGGAAATGGGTCGATCGATTCGTCGCAGCGCTGTAGATACTGTACGGTAACAGAAGCAAAAGCAGCAACCAGCAGCATCAGCCCAGAACACGTTTATACGGTAGGAAAGATACGATCGGCTTAGGCGTACAGCGCGGTCTGACAGGATTCTCGATTCCACAGGACCAACGTGTATACCGAAACGAGAGCGCGTATGTAAATGTAGTTTCGTTCGGGTTAACCGTGGAATCGTGGAATAGAGCACGAGGAAAAGGGTATAGAAATCGGATGGCAGCAAGTGAGATAGAGAAAGGGAGATAAAGCCGGAGAGCTTGCGAATTTCAACGAAACCATACTATCGGCCGACGCCACAGTATAGCCCTCCACATTCCCGGTGGACTCATCGAAACCTAGGAAAATCCAATACCTGCGTATCCGATACGAGGGATCTATCGACCCCCACGCGACAAATTGAAAAATACCAGACTAGCGAAATTTCCAGTTCTTCCGACTCTTGTATGACCTCACTGACTAAACCTCATCAGTGTCATGAAGAATCACTATGAAATAAGTGACATAGCAAAGAAAGAAACAACCGCCCTTCAACTATCTATTCGTTCGTTTATTTGAGTATTCTTTTTTCAACGAACAAAATATTTTGTTTGTCATGTTAAACCGCTAATGTCGTAGATCTAAGCGTTTTTTTTTACTCGGTTTAACACGGAGTAAAATGATTGGTGAGATAAGCTTTAAATGACTAAATTGCACCTCAGCAGCACTTTTGGTACAGTCTTGCAAAATTAATGCTCGGCGAATAATGTCATAAAAGGTTCTTTAAGAAGATGACTTTCCAATTCCATTCCAGTAACACGTTCCAGTAGACATGCACTTATTTATGTTCTCAAGTCTGCAACCGATTGAATTGATTGGGTTGGCCAATCATTTTTTTTGTCCTACAAATTAATTAGTCCACACCCAACTGATTAGGTGATAACAACCAACTTTGATTGCTCACCCAATAAAGGTCTAGACAACAAATTTTGTCATCGGGAGTCTATTTAACCATGAACATTGGGAAATTATCTGATCCAATCTAATCCAAATAATCTGCTCCAATTATTCTGATCTTAACAAAACTTCACAAAGTGTTTGTAGCAATTAGGCAAACTTGTATTCCGATCATGAAAAGTACACATTTTTGCAAGATCAAAGCATTTTCTGGTCAATACTGTAGAATTTATATTGTACTTTTGCACTTTTGCTGACATTCTTCGCTGAGCATGCAGCGAAGAATGTCATACACGGTACTTGAAGAAGAAGACTTTCCATTCCCATTCTTCCCCCTCTCACGTTCCAGTAAACACGCACTGAATCATGTTCTTGAGAGAGAGAGATCCGACGTCTCACCCGCAGAGATTTCACAATGGTACTGTCCTAGCACACTGTGCTATACCCTATAGCGCATGCAGGATGCACATAAATATGCGATACCCGGGTCAGGCAGGCAGGCGCTGAGCCAAAGAGTTATCGGACGTCGCGACGCCGTACAACGTAGTGTATTTGCACCAATGTGGTGCAGCTCCGTGATCTCCATGCCCGCCGCGGCGCCAGGCAAGAAACTAGAAATCACGATGCACCGAGCTACGTACCGAATTCAATAACCAATGGCGCAGGAGGTTTCCAGACAAGCAAATGCGTCTGAGATAAGCAAATGAGAATCTGAACGCTTTTTCCTCTTTTTTTACCATTCATTTTATATGTCCCCGTTTGCGCACCGAGGAAACGGCTGCTCATACGCCCTTAACATATTGTGAGAAAACCGATATTCACTGACGAACCCTATGCAGCTGCAAAATGTGGTCGCTTTGTACGGTACATTGGGGTTTATTGTGCATTCAGCACAAACGGTGGGCAGACAAAGGTTCAAGGTATAGATGAAATGGAGATGAGTCTTATTCCAGTACTTATTGAACTGTATTTTAGAATGAATATAGGTCATCAATTGTATCCAATTGCTTGATAAACGTATACTATTCTTCTTGTCCGACAGGGAAAATATTACGTTGGTATTTATTATGCAGGATAGAATTAACAGTTAATGAATTGATAAGCAGAACCATTTTGTTGTCATCATTTTGTGCAAACAGCAAGCTAATAGATTGTGAGAGAATCATGTGAAGAAAAATTTACATTTCATAAAATTCGATGAACGGACCAACCTAACCTACAATATATAATTAAATTTGGCTGCTCTGAAAGAATAAACCAGCAACAATGCAAAAACAAGAGGAAATTATAAAACTAATTTTGATCTGAACTTTCATTTCCTACCAAAGTAATGGAAATTTGGAATCAATGTATTATAATACAAGTATTGCCAATCCAAATTATAATGGCAGCTGAGGTTAAACATCTGTGTGCCAAAGATAAAATTGCTGTACAAAAAAAGGAAAGCATCGCAAGCAAACGGCTGAAGAACAAGGCAATGCCGATAGGGCAACGCAGAGGAAGGTAGCGATTGAGGACAGGCAGGCGTATCGTTCCACAAGGTTGGACCTTTAGGTTCTTTTGGCTCCTCTGAAAAAGTAAACTAGGGACAACGCAAAAACAAGAAGAAATTATAAACCTAATTTTGATCTGAACTTTCATTTCCTACCAAAGTAATTGGAAATTTGGAATCAATGTATTATCATACAAGTATTGCCAAACCAAACTGTATTATAATGGCAGTTGAGGTTAAACATCTGTGTGCCAAAAATAAAATTGCTGTACAAAAAAAGGAAAGCATCGCAAGCAAACGGCTGAGGAACAAGGCAATGCCGATAGGGAAACGCAGAGGAAGGTAGCGATTGAGGGCAGGCAGGCGTATCGTTCCACAAGGTTGGCCCTTGACAAGACACGTCGACGCTGTAGCCACCGGCAGTGGCTGCTCAGCGAGTGCTTGCTCGTTCATGCGTTCGTGCGAAGCCAGGCACCGCTGATTTAATTGGATACGTCACGTCATTGCGTCGGTGGCGCAGGGTGGTGAACGAGCGAGCTTTGATTATTAGTATAGCTCAGTCAGTAGAGTCATGTTGACTATCGAGGCTGCGGCTATCATTACCATCTCCTCTACAGCCTCAGCGTCCCTCAAACTAACCAGCTTGATCAACATTAGCATCCACAGATTCTGTAACGTTGATTATGTGCAATTGCTGTTGTAAGGACATCAGTGAAATGTGGAAATTTAGCAGCCAATGCAATAACATTTGTTGAATTTGGCCTCCAACTCGATCATTTTTTATGTTGAATTGTAAAAATAAAAAATCATATAAAATAAATTAAAAATGTATTTTTCTTATATTATCGTCCCGAAAGTTTTATGCGCCAGATATATTTTTGTATATATATATTTTTTTGTGGGGGGCATAAAACGTATTTCGTAAAGTTTTTAATAAAATGTTTAACCATTTCCTCACTAATGAAGCATGATGTTCCGAAAGATTACATTTTTATCCAACTGTTTACGGAATAAATAACCCAGAGTGAGTTCCAAAGTAATGGGATCGTAACAAACCTCCTACATAGTAACAAGTACTTTGTCCCAAGTTACTATAGTCTAGTCTAATTTGTTTGGAGCGAACTAATTAACTCCGGACTGAATAAATAAAACAAAGCATTCTTACAACGAACTCTGTATTTCGCATAACTTCATGTTTAAAACTTACTTTTTCGTGGGGTTTGGAAAGCAGATGGATGGGCTGATCGCTATAGCACATAATCCCACAGTGAGGAACCCTTAGGCACAATGAAGACGAGAGATGGGATGGGGGTTGTGGTTCACCACCAACACGGTTTAACATTAAGAGTTCAAAGAGCGGCTAAAATAAGTTTGGTTCACATCCCGAATACTCCAATTTCGCTGGGAGCAAAACCCCTAGTAAACCTGACCGCCACAATGAGATTATAGAAGAGGAAGCTTCTCCTGAGGGCAACTGAATATCCTGAGCGAATTTCGAGTTAGTTAATGTGACTTTCACCTCTGGTAGCAAGAAGGGAAAGATAACACCTGCTGCTAGGTCCTGACGGTGTAGAGTTCCCTATCTGCGAGCAACCCTTTAACCATTAACGGCCAAATAGAAGGGTTTTCTCCGAACTGCTTTTCCGAGTTAGCCGTGAAAACTTTTGACTTTCCAAAATCCCCTGAACAGGGGCCACGAGACCGTGAGGCCGAGTTCGCGCAATTCCCTCTTAACCTACGGTCTCTCTGTTATAAAACTGCAGTAAAAGTCAGAGGCGGTAGTCGTGTGCGGAGTCCAAGCTACGACGTAGTTGTACAGACGAGAGTTACGATCGGCCACACTGTACCGCTATTGTAATGCTTCTTTTAATTACGACGAAAATGCAAACTTCTCGGTCTCCATGCCCTATTTCATTCCACCGCGAACGCCCGAAACTTTCATTGAACAGTACAGAAATTTCTCCCTGTTCTTCTCGTCCTTCCGTCCACCGGGAACGAAAGTTTATTGGATTGAAGTTCGTGAAAGTTCCCACCGGAATACCCAATATTTCAGATTAGTCCACCGTTTGTGTGTCTATAACCAGATATATTCTACAAATTGTGTTTTCATTCCTACTTCCTTGGTTCCACGGTTGCCGGTAAATATTTGTCTGAACCTTTTCAACGGAAAATACTGTCCCAAGAGTCACTGGCCATTTAAAGTTGGAAGAAGTCATGAACTAGAGGCGTGTTGAAGTTGAAACATGAATACGACCCTCAGGGACCTAATAACATGTCAGCTTCGGTATATATTCATAGCGACCCCATGGTTATTATTTCTCACTCGAAAATGTAGTCCAGCTACCGAGGGAAAACCAACAGCTGACACTGGAAGACTCTAACGTCATCACTGGTATTACGGCCAAAGGAAAACTTTTCAGAGCTGCATGATAGGAAGTCGTAACGGCGGTTTCTTTTTCGAGTCAAGGCGTTGGCCCTTTACATCGGGGACGAAGACCTCAACATGCACTACCGCAGACTTAGGAATGCAACGGAGACTCAAAGAGGGTTGGGTTCAAGATAGCGAATGATCAAAATAGCAAATGGCTATAATAGCGAATTTCATAATGATGTCCATTCTAGATTCTGACGTTTTTTATTTTGAAATTCGCTATTTCAGCCATTCGCTATTTTGACCCCCATCCTATTAAAATGCAATCAATATAGTGAATGGCTAAAATAGCGAATTTCATAATGATGGCCATTCTAGATTCAGACGTTCATTATTTTGAAATTCGCTATTTCAGCCATTTACTATTTCGGTCATTGGCTATTTTGACCTCTACCTCTCAGCGATAGGCTGAAAAAAAATTCACCAGCATGTGGAGTTAATTATTTGTTCGTGAAACGATAAGTACTTACATATATTGAACTTTATTTCGTTGCTGTTTGTTGGTGGAGTACAATTTCTTACAGACGTTTACGAAGTCTTAGCCTTGCAGGGCTAAGGTACAGAGTTTCGTCGAAGAGCTTTACGCGCTCTCGTAGCAGCAAGACGGTCATGAATCTTAAATCGTAAATCTTAATTCTCAAATTTTAAATCTTAAAAATCTTACGCTTGAATACTATTTTCCTAATACAACATTAGATTAGGAGATTCTACTGGCGGCTACAGCCGACAAACCATCAAACTTATATATAATTCGGCCACAGCACCACTAACATCATTAGATTAGGAGATTTGTGGTCAAGAATCGGATGTTATAGCAGTGAAGTGTAAACTGACTGATGTGACACTTCTCGGTGTATAATGTAAACTGGAGAATCTAGTTAAAAGGGTTTTCGATACACTTATGGTATACGCGGCAAAAAGAGTGTCGTTTAGTGCGAGCAATTACATTATTAGATTTTTACGAGACTAAAGTGGCCTCGAGAAGCTAGTAGCCGAGTAAACACGTGCATTCTGTCATTCGATGGACGCGTTCAGCGAGTTGAATGCACTATTAGTGAATAGTATTACGAAGTGTAACGCGTGAGGTGTGACGTGTGGTTAAATAAAAATGTTGGTCTTTTATAATAATATGTAAAGTTCCGTGTGACGTAAATGTCTGTCCTTTCGCGATATTGAGTTCATGTTCAAGTCTTTTGGAAGAATCCACGCGGTAGTAAGTATCGCATACGTATATCCGGTAAATCGCATTCGTCCGAACTTCTCGAACATCGTGACAAGTGCACGAGCTTATTGCAACGCAATGTGGCTCAACTCGTGGCGTTGAAGTTTTGTTGGGTTCGAGTTGGACGACGGGCTTATAAATACAGTTTCCACGGCATGACTGCTTCCCTCACTACATCGTGCTCCCTATCTGTGTGTCTCATGTGCAGAAAGTTAAGGCGATGCAGGAAGGCCCGACTCTGGTGCACTCTGTTGAGCTACATAGCTTCTACTAGGCGACGAAGAGGCACCGAAGCTGCTGTTGCCTGGGCACGAGAAGTTTAGTAGCGACCAAACCCCGTTGCCACGGCATATTCCGTCCAGATGGAATTCACCGAGGTGATCATCGCAAAGTTCACAGAGACGGGTGCAAGGCAGCTACGGGTTTGGATGAGATGGCGGCATGTGCGAGCAACCTATACCGAAGCGTCTTATCCACACGACGAGTAGTAACTCTTCGGAAACGTTCGTGAGAGTTTGAAGCGCATAATTTTACGGTAACGCGACAGTTCAGACCAACCGAGAAACCGGAAATTAAGAGACAGATGGAGAGGAGTGTGACGCACAAACTGAAAATTATAATTTACGGTACGTTTGAATATATTCAACAAGAGTAACGTTGAAACAGATTGAAAGGAAGTAGAGACTTTGGTACCGTCAATATCAATGTGACATCAATGTGTCATTGATATATTTTTGATACTCTTATTTGATGTAAGTATTTTATTGTTCTACCCCGATCGAAGCGTTTTATCCCACGAAGAGTAGTAAATCTTAAACTTTACGGTAACGCGACAGTTCAGACCAACCGAGAAACCGGAAATTAAGAGACAGATGGAGAGGAGTGTGACGCACAAACTGAAAATTATAATTTACGGTACGGTTGAATACATTCAACAAGAGTAACGTTGAAACAGATTGAAAGGAAGTAGAGACTTTGGTACCGTCAACATCAATGTGACATCAATGTGTCATTGATATATTTTTGATAGTCTTATTTGATGCAAGTATTTTATTGTTCTACCCCGATCGAAGCGTTTTATCCCACGAAGAGTAATAAATCTTAAATTTTACGGTAACGCGACAGTTCAGACCAACCGAGAAACCGGAAATTAAGAGACAGATGGAGAGGAGTGTGACGCACAAACTGAAAATTATAATTTACGGTACGTTTGAATATATTCAACAAGAGTAACGTTGAAACAGATTGAAAGGAAGTAGAGACTTTGGTACCGTCAATATCAATGTGTCATCAATGTGTCATTGATATATTTTTGATAGTCTTATTTGATGCAAGTATTTTATTGTTCTACCCCGATCGAAGCATTTTATCCCACGAAGAGTAGTAAATCTTAAATTTTACGGTAACGCGACAGTTCAGACCAACCGAGAAACCGGTAATTAAGAGACAGATGGAGAGGAGTATGACACACAAACTGAAAATTATAATTCACGGTACGGTTGAATATATTCAACAAGAGTAACGTTGAAACAGATTGAAAGGAAGTAGAGACTTTGGTACCGTCAATATCAATGTGACATCAATGTGTCATTGATATATTTTTGATAGTCTTATTTGATGCAAGTATTTTATTGTTCTACCCCGATCGAAGCGTTTTATCCCACGAGGAGTAGTAAATCTTCGGAAACGTTCGTGAGAGTTTGAGACGCATAATTTTACGGTAACGCGACAGTTCAGACCAACCGAGAAACCGGTAATTAAGAGACAGATGGAGAGGAGTATGACACACAAACTGCAAATTATAATTTACGGTACATTTGAATATATTCAACAAGAGTAACGTTGAAACAGATTGAAAGGAAGTAGAGACTTTAGTACCGTCAACATCAATGTGACATCAATGTGTCATTGATATATTTTTGATAGTCTTATTTGATGTAAGTATTTTATTGTTCTACCCCGATCGAAGCGTTTTATCCCACGTGGAGTAGTAAATCTTCGGAAACGTTCGTGAGAGTTTGAGGCGCATAATTTTATGGTAACGCGACAGTTCAGACTAACCGAGAAACCGGTAATTAAGAGACAGATGGAGATGAGTATGACACACAAACTGAAAATTATAATTTACGGTACGGTTGAATATATTCAACAAGAGTAACGTTGAAACAGATTGAAAGGAAGTAGAGACTTTGGTACCGTCAATATCAATGTGACATCAATGTGTCATTGATATATTTTTGATAGTCTTATTTGATGCAAGTATTTTATTGTTCTACCCCGATGGAAGCGTTTTATCCCACGAAGAGTAGTAAATCTTCGGAAACGTTCTTGAGAGTTTGAGGCGCATAATTTTATGGTAACGCGACAGTTCAGACCAACCGAGAAACCGGACATTAAGAGACAGATGGAGAGGATTGTGACGCAGAAACTGAAAATAATATTCAACAAGAGTAACGTTGAAACCAATGGAAAGAAAGTAGATACTTTGGTACCGTTTTGTTGTATGACAAGTTGTGTCAAAAGTGGAATCCAAATATGACATCAATGTGATATAAACGACTGACTTTACATCAGCTCAACGCGTTTCATTTATAGTCTTATTCATTCTGGCTGGTAGCAATTTTAAAGTCTATTATTAAACATTTAACGTCTTAACCTCTCTCGAAATCTGTGCTAAATGTTCCAGTGTCGTGTAAATTGCGAAAATATAATGTATTATGATTGAATAGATTTTAACATGTGCCTGTCAACACATAAACGACCTCGCGTCATAATGATGAATTATTGTCGTACGAATATGTCAAAGCGGGGACAGTTGATTTCAATGAATTGTCCCTACTTGATTATGTTCGCACTGCAGTCTCTCCACACGGATATTAACGGAAATTCTTTAAAAGAATTATTTTTTTTACTATTTGAGGTGATACACAGCGATCATAAATTTCTGAACGGCGTCCGAAGCTTAGAACGAAACGTAAAATTGATTCTCTATTTAATAATTCCCGGACATCGTGGGAACTGACCGAACTGTAGCCGCATAAAACGCCCTACCACTGTATCGATAACGGCAACACACAAATACACAGTATTAGCAATGGTTTAATTTTCTCATAAGTTTTTCAACAATACTGAAGACGGCACAAAGCTTAACAAGGGACGACTTAAATTACAGATGCCGTTGGAACTATTCTAGTGATTATGGTCGTTTGACGTCGTAACTTCAACTGGTTTGAAGTCGGTATGTATTTATTTTCCTCAACCCTCTGTAAGTTACGATGAGATAACGATATACGAGGCGACGAGTGAAAATCTACTCGTGTTATTTGTAAATGGTTAATTCTACATCGTCACAATATTTATCTCCTGATGATGGACTAATCTACACTCCGGTAACCCAAACGTCACCTTACATCAGATCCCAAGCAGAATTTCCATTTCTCAATGAATTCGTTTGTCACTCACAATTAAACAAATAAAAAACAATAATTACAATTGTATATTGATAAACATATCAACATTTTACCTCCCGGAGGCTTCTCTAGCGGCTACCTAGAGATTAGTGTCACACAGTGATCAATTATTTGCAAGGAGTTGAGAAATGTGACATGTACCGATCAGCAATGGATACCGACTTCTATGCAGATATTAATTTCTTGCATTGCATTGCTCGGGCTCATTAGCTGAGTACACGGAAAAAAAGGTTTGGTTGGAACAACCAAGTGCCTTGGTTATATATGCGCCAAACAATTAATTGGTTAGACCAACCAAGTTATTTGTTAGGCTACCAATTTCTTGGTTGGACTAACCAAGTCACTTGGTAAGCTAACCAAGTGACTTGGTTAGACCAAGAAACCGGTAATCCGGTAAGCTAACCAAGTGACTTGGTTAGACCAACCAAGAAATGGGTAGCCTAACAAATAACTTGATTGGTCTAACCAATTAATTGTCTGGCGCATATATAACCACGGCACTTGGTTGTTCCAACCAAGCTTTTTTTCCGTGTATTTAGACAATGCTGCAACATTCTGATCTCCGGGGACGTAATTGGAGGGTCTCCTTAAAACACATGATCTAAAGCGAAAATTATATTAAAAATCTGAAGAAGGTCCGCAAATAGTGATCGAAACGTCAAAAAGAGTGAGGAAAAAAAAATTATTTAATTTGTTTCCTAATTCCTTTTGGGTCGATACGAAGCCGCTTACTTCGAAATTATTATCTAATAATTACAATTTCCAGATCTGCAGAAAAAATCAAAGTGCTTCGATGCTTTCCCAAATATAGACTTAAGTAGCCGTGGGCCGGATATCCACGGAGTGTTTCGTTTCCTGTCTGGTGCTCCAGATAGCAGACAGAATGAGGTGAAAGAGAGGAAGATAGTTATGTCCAAGTAAAAGCTAGAAGACAGGATGGGAAGTGGGAAGATATTGAAAAAGAGATGATAAGAAAAACGACACGACCAGAGACGTAAGTAGATGATAGACAGCTAAAACTATGGAATCATCACCAGTTTCATGTTTCACAGTAGTATCAGTACGCGGTATAAAGCACTTCGGAAGAGCATCGCAGCAGCCGGTGCTGCACCTAATCCATTTTTTTTTTCGACCTCCTTCTTCGCTGGCCCCGGTCTAACGAGAAAGCATCCGCGTAACGGGGTTAACTACGCGGGCAAGAAGAAAACTGCATTTTGATGCACCGACGCGACGAGGCAAAACTCGCTGCACCTTGTTGAAGTGCTCTCTCTCGTTGTACTCTCTATTCGCCAGCATCGCTCGCATGCGTTTATGGCCAAGTTATGCTGCCGCTTTTGCTTCTAGTGTATGAATAAGCCTGTGAGGAGTAAAGCATGAGGGCCCGTTGGCAATACGGGCCGACGGTCTTTACGAGCAGAAAGATAGACGCAGCCGACGTCGCGTATTAACGGCCACGAACCGTTATTCCAAAACGAGCGTTAGAGACAAGAAGGAACGATGATCGGCTGGCGATTGCGACTCATCTAGAATGTCGGCCGTGGGGGCGCGGTAATGATCCATATCTGAGGATTACTTTTCATATATATGGGCCATTCCTGGCCAAATCAATACACGGAGAAAAATTTTGTTGCATCAACAAATCAATTGCTAATATAGTGACAGCAAAGCCTTATTTCTTAGCCTAACAAAAATTATTTGCTAGGCTCCTCTAAAAATTTGCTAGACCAGCAAAATTATTTGCTAGGCTCCTCCAAAAATTTGCTAGACCAGCAAAATTATTTGCTAGGCTCGTCCAAAAATTTGCTAGACCAGCAAAATTATTTGCTAGGCCAACAAATAAAGTGTGCTGTCACTATGCTAGCAAATGGTTTTTCTCTGTGTAAGCGTTCAACCCTGGCCCTTTCCAATTTACGCCGGGAAAATACTTTTTTTTTTTAATTTTGTTTACTGCAACTTTTTTTTTAGGGAATTTTTTAAATAAAAATTTTGCGCTCTAATTTGAAAATTTGAAATTATTCTCAAAAATACTGTATTAGATATAAAAATTTTTGAGTCATGACCCAAAAATGGACAAACGTTTGCCATTTTTTCGAAAAAAAAAAAACGCCATTGAACCATTTTTTATAAATTCATAATTTTATTCAATTTGAATTCATAATTAAAAAATCATAGTTTTTTAGCTATGACCCACAGTGGGCAAATATGTGTGGCGATTTTTTAAGCCATTTTTTCGAAAAAAAAAAGCCATTAACACATTTTTTTTTCTTCGAAAAAATGGCTTAAAAAATCGACGCAAACATTCTGTGCGATAGCTAAAAAATTATGATTTCTAATACATGATTTTTAAGAATAATTTCAAATTTTTTAATTGGAGCGCCAAAATTTATTTAAAACATTTATAAATAAAGTAGTTTCAGTAAAAAAAATCTAAGAAAAAATAAAAATTATTTTCTCGAGCATATAGAATGGTATAAAAAATTATTAAGCGAATTGGAAGTGGTCAGAGTTGAATATTTACTAAGTTGACTATCTTGTTTAATTTTTTTTTTCATTTTTAACGTCTTTTTTCGAAAAAATGGCTTAAAACATCGACACAAACGTTTTCTCACTCTAAGTCATAGCTAAAAAATTATGATATCTAATACAGGATTTTTGAGAATAATTTCAATTTTTTATTATTTAAAGTAAATCACGAAAAAAAAAATCTACAGAAAAATAAAAGTGTTTTTTCGAGCATACAGAATAGTATAAAAAATTATGGAGCGGATTGGAAGTGGTCAGAGTTGTAAACTTACTGAGTTGGCCATCTTGTTTCATTTTTTTCCATTTTTAACGGCATTTTTTTTTCGAAAAAATGGCTTACAAAAAACGACGCAAACGTTTGGTCACTTTAAATAATAGCTAAAAAATTATGATATTTAATACAGGATTTTTGAGAAAAATTTATAATTTTTTAATCGATGCACAATATTTTTATTTAAAGAAAATCACGAAAAAAAAATTTAAAGTGTTTTTTCGAGCATATAGAATAGTATAAAAAATTATGGAGCGGATTGGAAAGGGTGAAGGTTGTTGACACGCTAACTTAGTTGGCCAGGAATACCCCATATGTATTTAATTCGCTCATATACCACTCGAATGTACTTCAGGCTAACACGTACCAGTGGAAACGATCAACAAGAGGCCAAGACTCAGATGGGAAGCTAAACACTACTGTGCACCGTAATTCGCAGCATTAAGATGCAAATGAACGATCTCGTATTACGGATGTAGCAGCATACATTCTGACGAGAGAGATGGATAGACAGATCTCCGCAACCGGCATCCTAACAGCACGCACGAGCTGTTTTATTCATCTCCGACAAGATTTATCGACCTCTGTGTCTGGCCCCGTTAACAATGCAACTGGCGCTGGAACGCAACTGGGATAAGGCGATAAATTGTCATTGTAAAAAGTCCGGAAATGTGTGGATGATAATCACATACCGGCTAATTGCCTTTGTTAGGAAATGTTTTTTTTTCTTTTTGAGCTACAAAAATTAGTGAATGTATAAATATGTATATATGTATCACTGTATACATCAGATAGATATCTATGTGTATATTTAAGCCGTATTTTTGCCTGTATCCGGAAGTTTGAAACTTCGCGAGGTTGCAGCGAGCGAAAAAGTGGAAAACTGCAATTGTTCAAGGCAGATCTTGAAAGTGTCGGAGAAGTTCGTTCCACTCGGGAAAAGTCGACGCCAAAGTGCCGCGAGGACTTGTAATTGCTCTCGAAAGCTTGATAAATTGGGAAAAGAAAAATGGACGCTGATAGAGTGAGAAAAAAATATATATATGGGGCATTTCATCCCGATTCGACCTGGGACTGACCCTCGACCTCGCCGATTTGGCTTGTAATTTTTTGTCGGATTGGTTAGAACCTCAAATGCACCAGATTTTTATTTTTTATTTTTTCTATGGAAATTTAATTTTTTTAAATATTTTTTTAAAGTGACATATCGAATATCATAATTTTAAAATCTGAAAAATACTCTGTTGAATATCAAAATTTTTTAGTTTACAGCCAAAGTGGGTAAGATTTTTCTTCTTATAGTTTTTAAGCTTTTTTTATTTAAAAAATTATTAATAAATAGAAAAAAAAATTAATCTACTACAGGCGACCGGTCAAACGTTTATCCGTGTTAACTCGGATTTTTTAGGACTTTTTCAGATTTATCTGAACTAAGATTATTCCATCACCCATACAAACCTCATTCTAGCACCACCATGTCATAATTTAAAAATCTAAAAAAATTCTGAAAAATACTCTGTTGAATGTCAAAATTTTCTAGCTTAGAGCCAAAGTGGGGAAGATTTTTCTTCTTATAGTTTGTAAGCTTTTTTATCTAAAAAATTGTTAAAAAATAGAAAATAAAATCAATCTACTATGGACGATTAGTCAAATATTTCTGTATATGAAACAGTATTTTTCAGAATTTATTCACATTTTTTAAATTATGGCATTCGATATGACACTTTAAAAAAAATATTAAAAAAAAATTTGCATAGAAAAAATAAAAAAATAAATTCTGGTGCATTTGAGGATCTAAACAATTCTTAAAAAAATTACGAGCCAAATTGGAGAGGTCGAGGGTCAGACTTAGATCGAATCGGGATGAAATGCCCCATATATATATACATATATCTGGGAGGGAACAATAACGAAGGGCGTCGATGAGAGAAGCCGGAATTGAGGAAATATAAGCTCGCTGATCGTCGCAATTAACGTGTGTATCGGCGCACTGATGTGCACCAAGTGAACTGGCATTATGCTGGGATAACTAACAAAGCTCATTTTGCATAATGGCATGCAGATATTCGCCAACGCTTCGTAATTGTAGCGAGAGACGCGGGCGAGCGCTGAACTTACTCGATTTTCAACAAGTACAGAGTAACTCGAATACATTGCTTTATTATTCATGAAAAAAACTCGATAAATAACGCGTCAACGTGATAATAGGATTTTTTAATAATTGCGTCAGACACCATTAACTAATCGACGAATCTGCAAATGTAACTGCGACGCTAATGGCTCTGACAAATTGATTATGAAGCGATCCAAAGGAACAATTTATCCAGACTTGAGAAAAAAAAAAAAAACGACGTCTACGATGGAGCTTTAATGGATCAACTTAGTCTGAAGAGACTACATTATGGATTGAGAGAAAAGTACGGAAATGGTATCTATATTTAGTATGGCAATTGAAGAAAATCTTACCATTTTAAGCGACTTCTCTGAATATTCTCAATCTGAGATAAAAAAAGATATCTGTGCGGTTGATTAGCGATTCGTCAATAAGGAAAAGTATAATTATACTCATACGAATACATTATTATTAATATTATTATTTTTTTTTTATTTTGTATCTTTTCTGAATAGAAAATGAAATGCCCGACCGGCCCCGTAGGGCTCCAACTCACCTACAGGACCGACGAAAAAAAAAAAAAAAAAAAAAAAAATCTTATTATTATTATTATCTTACCATCAACTATAAAAAAGATACAGGAAATATAAAATCCTTATGTAGATTTTTTCATCAAGGTCTCAGATTTTTGGCACCTATGCAAATCTAAATTGACATACTCTATCTAAAGTACATATTTTCTGCATATTTGTTTTTGCAAATCTATTTTATAAAATCCAGTGTTTTTACAAAAGGCAAAAACCTGGCTTTTGTACTTGGAATATATTTGTTTTGATAAAAACGGGCAAGATATTATATGTCTCTACATTACTATGATACCCTAACAATATCCCTAGCAGAAATAGTGACCAGTTTTTGGCAAGGGCCACGCGAGTTAGCCCTGTATATTGCCGAGGCACTCGTAAGGAAAAATGGTGAGGGCCTCGTCTGGCGTGTAACGCATGTCATAGCCAGCCACTCGGCTGGCTGACTGCCGAGTATATGGCGAGTTTTCCTTGGCAGCAGCTGGCGTGGGTCATTTTCGAGCAAATTGCGAGTTTTGCTCGACAGTAACTGGTGTGGCTCATTTTCGAGTCAATAGCGAGCTTTGCTCGACAGTACCTGGCGTGGCTCATTTTCGACTCCATATATTCTATGCGTAGCAATATTTAACTAACTTTCATTCTGGTATGAGATGACAGAGAATTCCTTAGAAGAGAATTGGACTGTGCGAATCCAGCTTGGCTCTGTGTCGCAGCCTGATTTCTATGATAGGTGCAAAATAAATCTCTTACCAGAAGTTCCATCCGATTGTCAACAGTTTGATATAGAGAGTTCTTTGCGTTGAGAACGTATGAACTTCTGAACTGCTCTGTGTTTTCTAACGAGCTGATGTCAAAACTCGTGTCCGTTCTTTTTTGTCCATCGTATTCTGTTGCTACTTTTGATCTATATATCTGTATAATGTATTAAATTTCATATTAAATATTTGTATATTATTGAGCCAGGCAATTTATGATGGAGAAAATTTATTATTGGCGATTATACTAGGTAACAGTCAAGACATTTTGATACAGAGGAAGTGAGTTTCTTGGAGGTTAATTATCGATCTATATCACAGCTTATCTGCACTTATTAGGACAATACTTGTCAAAAGAAACATACCTTGAAAAATTATATTACGTCGTTCTTAACTTTACCGTCCAGACGCTTGAACGGTAACGTAACCGAATTAATCCCAGCTGTCAATGGACTTCGTTCTTCGATCGTGGACTTAGCACTAACAGCAGATACATATGCTAGGTAGCGATAGACTGTGAGCGCTGGCGAGGCCACCTCGTGGAGCAATAGGTAGTGACTTACTCTGCGGGCTCGCCAGCGGCAAGTAGGTTCTACTAGCAAACATAGCACGCGTAGCGCTCGCGAGGCACCCACGAGTCTTCGCTCGCGAGGCCATCTCGTGGAAGAATGGGCAAAATAAATCTCTTACCAGAAGTTCCATCCGATTGTCAACAGTTTGATATAGAGAGTTCTTTACGTTGAGAACGTATGAACTTCTGAACTGCTCTGTGTTTTCTAACGAACTGATGTCAAAACTCGTGTCCGTTCTTTTTTGTCCATCGTATTCTGTTGCTACTTTTGATCTATATATCTGTATAATGTATTAAATTTCATATTAAATATTGGTATATTATTGAGCCAGTCAATTTATGATGGAGAAAATTTATTATTAGCGATTATACAAGGTAACAGTCAAGACATTTTGATACAGAGGAAGTGAGTTTCTTGGAGGTTAATTATCGATCTATATCACAGCTTATCTGCACTTATTAGGACAATACTTGTCAAAAGAAACATACCTTGAAAAATTATATTACGTCGTTCTTAACTTTACCGTCCAGACGCTTGAACGGTAACGTAACCGAATTAATCCCAGCTGTCAATGGACTTCGTTCTTCGATCGTGGACTTAGCACTAACAGCAGATACATATGCTAGGTAGCGATAGACTGTGAGCGCTGGCGAGGCCACCTCGTGGAGCAATAGGTAGTGACTTACTCTGCGGGCTCGCCAGCGGCAAGTAGGTTCTACTAGCAAACATAGCACGCGTGGCGCTCGCGAGGCACCCACGAGTCTTCGCTCGCGAGGCCATCTCGTGGAAGAATGGGCAAAATAAATCTCTTACCAGAAGTTCCATCCGATTGTCAACAGTTTGATATAGAGAGTTCTTTACGTTGAGAACGTATGAACTTCTGAACTGCTCTGTGTTTTCTAACGAACTGATGTCAAAACTCGTGTCCCTTCTTTTTTGTCCATCGTATTCTGTTGCTACTTTTGATCTATATATCTGTATAATGTATTAAATTTCATATTAAATATTGGTATATTATTGAGCCAGTCAATTTATGATGGAGAAAATTTATTATTAGCGATTATACTAGGTAACAGTCAAGACATTTTGATACAGAGGAAGTGAGTTCCTTGGAGGTTAATTATCGATCTATATCACAGCTTATCTGCACTTATTAGGACAATACTTGTCAAAAGAAACATACCTTGAAAAATTATATTACGTCGTTCTTAACTTTACCGTCCAGACGCTTGAACGGTAACGTAACCGAATTAATCCCAGCTGTCAATGGACTTCGTTCTTCGATCGTGGACTTAGCACTAACAGCAGATACATATGCTAGGTAGCGATAGACTGTGAGCGCTGGCGAGGCCACCTCGTGGAGCAATAGGTAGTGACTTACTCTGCGGGCTCGCCAGCGGCAAGTAGGTTCTACTAGCAAACATAGCACGCGTGGCGCTCGCGAGGCACCCACGAGTCTTCGCTCGCGAGGCCATCTCGTGGAAGAATGGGCAGTGACATAGCATGCGTGATGGCCAGCATCTCGTGGGACAAGTTGGCGACCCGATCAAGCCTGTGCCTCGCTATACCCTCGCCAGCTATCCTGATACTAGCACAGCTAGGATAGCCCTCGCCAGCTGCTCGTATGACACAAGGCAAATCCGAGTACATTTCTGCTAGGGATAGAATTACGCTGTGCAATGCAATTACATCTCTACATTACTGTAATATCCTTACAATATGCAATTACTCGACTCTTCATGGTAGCATTCATTGGCATTTTATCGTCTTAGCCTTTTTATCACATTTTGCTTTTCATTTGTTTCTTAATAAACCTACAATTATTTAAAGCGTTAATTAAATAGTAATAAACATCATTGAAATGCACATTATTTTTACTATGGTTCGCAAATATTTCCTTCTTCTTATTTAAATAAATTTCAAATAAAAAATTCCAACAAGCAACATCCTTAAATTCGCTAACTGCAGCTGTGCTAACTGTATCATTAAAGAAATTCTTCAGATCCAACGAGATAACATAATGCTTATTAAAAAAAAATTTCCTACAAGTCTACGATTTAATAGTTTCTAAAATAATAGATTTTTTGAATATCGATTACTACTGTGAATCAGACGTTATTATATTTTTTTCAAACGTCTGACGAATATCCATAGTATCAGTACACCGAGAGAAAAGATTTAATTGACGCCAAAGAAATGAGTGGATTGATTTTTTTTTCATTGATTTCAACGATATATTTCTTTGATTTCTATGAAATAGTGCACTTGAATTTCAAAGAGAACATTTTATTACCTGTAAATAAAGATTTACATAGTGAGCATATAATAAAGAAACATTTTCATTGTTTTAAAGAAACGTTTTCATTGATCTCTCTCTCGCACCTAACCTCACTTTTTTGTTTTCCGCTTCTCCCGAACGAACGGCTTCGAGATTCGAGGAGCCAGAAGCTTAGCCTATTTCTGCCATACTTCCTTACATACTCACAAAATTTGAGCTTTATCTGCCGCGTACTTCAGGAAAAAATAGGTTTCGAAATTTTGAGGTGGTAAGAAGAAGGTTTCATTGAATCAGAGACGATATCTTTGAAAACAATGAAAAAGGTTAATTGGTTTAAAGAATTGATCTCTCTCTCTCTCTCTCTCTCTCTAAAGAAAGAATTGATCTCTCTCTCGCACGTAACCTCACTTTTTTGTTTTCCGCTTCTCCCGAACGAACGGCTTCGAGTTTCGAGGAGCCAGAAGCTTAGCCTATTTCTGCCATACTTCCTTACATACTCACAAAATTTGAGCTTTATCTGCCGCGTACTTAAAAAAAAAATAGGTTTTGAAATTTTGAGGTGGTAAGAAGAAGGTTTCATTGAATCAGAGACGATATCTTTGAGAACAATGAAAAAGGTTAATTGATTTAAAGAAATATTTCTTCGAATCAATGCCACTACTTTTCATTGAGTTTGAGATCATTCAAAGATAAGATAGTATTGAAATTCAAGTATTTCATTTCATTGGCAAAGATATCCGTGAATCAATGAAACTTTTTCTCTCGGTGTATAATTTTATCGTACGCAGCATCTCGTAGGAGTAAAAGCCATTAATTGATTAATTAATTCCGCAATTGTTGAGTTACCAATTTCTCTTACCTAATACAATATACAATAGCGAGGAAGAGACAAGACGTCTTCGTAATAGCCACCAACAAACATACATACAGCATTACAAGTTGCCTACGTGTGTTACGGCACAGAGTCACCGAGAGACTTTCCCCAACGGAATCAGCGAAGCAAGGCGACGATGAGTGCAAGCCGGCTGGCTGCCTGCGCGCGTCCGACCGACCGCGCCAACTGTCTGCCACGCTCGTTCGACCGGCCGGACACCGCGGCACGTTCGTGTACATACGTCTGCTACTACTTCCCAGCGACGAGTCCTGTAGTGCAGCAGCTCATACATATATATATATGGGAGATTCCAGCTGAATTTTTCATATTCTGACCCTGACCCTCTTCAATAATTTTGGTAATTTTTTATCAAATAGTATTTTGAAAAAGAAAAGACACGTATTTTTTTGTTTATCGCTACGATCAATATTTCCGTCCCACGAATTTTTGTAAACATTTGAATTTTTCGGTTTTTATATTTTTGTAGGAATCTGCATTTTTTGATATTTATATTTTTGGAAAAATTTCAATTTTTTGGTATTTATAATTTTGGAAAAATTTGAATTTTTCGGTATTTATAATTTTGGAAAAATTTGAATTTTTTGGTATTTATGATTTTGGAAAAATTTAAATTTTTCGGTATTTATAATTTTGGAAAAATTTGAATTTTTCGGTATTTATAATTTTGGAAAAATTTGAATTTTTTGGTATTTATGATTTTGGAAAAATTTAAATTTTTCGGTATTTATATTTTTGGAAAGATTTGAATTATTCGGTACTTATATTTCTGTAGAAATTCGAATTATTCGTTATTTATATTTTTGGAAAAATTTGAACTTTCCAGTATTTATAATTTTTTTAAATCGTTAATATCGTGGAAATGAATAGTCCTATCGAAAAATGTCATAGATTAAATTTGTTCAGTTTGCAAAGAGCTACATGACGTACGTTAAAAAATGTTACTTCGGTTTTCCTAAAATTTTGTTATATGACGTTAAAAACCACATAATATAATTTTTCAAAAAACCGCAATTTTTAATAATTTTTTATATACCTACAGAAAAAAATTCTATTTAAAAATTATGAAATTTCTGAGACCCTATGCAGAATGGCAACATTATTTAAGGGGAAGTACTACGTAAATGAAATTTTTTTCAATAATCTGAATTATTACGAAAATTAATACGCAAAACATTTCGAAAAAAAAAATGTCCTGCCAGCCCGCATAGGGTCTCAAAATTTTCCTAATGTACGCCAAATTTTTATGATCTACAAAGAACCTGATTTTTTGTCTGTAGAACGGAAAAAAAAAAAAATAATTAAAATTTCTGGGATTTTTAAAAAATATATTTGTTATGTATTATTTTTTTCACTTTTAACATCGACAGAGTCGGACGACAAAGTATTAAACCTTTTTTTCATTAATTGTTGGCCGTTTTTGGGGTCGTTGAAGCCAGTGAAATAGGAATAAGTGCAATTAAAAAAAATATAAAGGGATTTCGTCGAGTTGGCTCGGAATTTCCCATATATGCGAGCGTGCGCCGCTTCTTGTCTGTTCTGCTGCGGGACACTCGAACGAATCGTTGCTTACATACACGAGAATCGTACTAATGCCCACTGTCTATGTACACCAGAGCGATAAACTTCACGTCATAATGACACGTCTGTGCCTCTGTGCACTTTCCCCACGCTCTTCACTGTAATGTACCATGGCGAGAAGACTTCTTTTCACCTTTTGAGGACACGCTATTTGAGCTTAAGTTCAAGCAAAAAAAAAAAAAAAGAATCTCTTCGTGACTGTGTACAACGTCGGGAAATCTCTTCCGGATTTATAGAAACGATAGACATTACACAGTGAATCGGTGAATCTACTCTGCAATGGTCTTGGCTATCTTCCTGCAATATCTTGCGGCTCTTCACTTCCGCAACTTTGAATCATGTGCATCGAATCACATGACAACGCGACTCATGCACTTTTTTTACTGCGAAAAATGTCGGACGTAACACAAATGATCTCCACAGAAATTATTGTAATGGAAAATAAGTGATAAATTTTTTTTTCATTTTTTTCTGAGTTATTTAATTATTAATACAATTATATGAAAAATGAAAAAATACTTTTTTTATTTTTTTTTTCAAATGGAATTTTGAAAAATGAGATTATTAATAAAATTATCTGAAAAATTTTAAAAAATATTTTTTTTTCTGAGTGATTTAATTATTAATAAAATTATTTGAAAAATAAAAAAAATAATTATTTTTCTGAGTGATTTAATTATTAATAAAATTATATGAAAAATGAAAAAATACTTTTTTTATTTTTTTTTCAAATGGAATTTTAAAAAATGGAATTATTAATAAAATTATCTGAAAAATGAAAAAAAAAAAAAATTTCTCAGCGATTTAATTATTAATAAAATTATTTGAAAAATGAAAAAAATACTTTTTTTATTTATATTTTTTCAAATGGAATGTATAGTTTCAAAAAAATTATGATTCAATTTTTTTGTCCTGAAGTTTTTTTTTCACTTTTAACATTCACAGAGCTCGACGACATGGTATTTAAAAAAAATCTAATTAAATAAAAATAATTTTTTTAAATAATTAGAAATAAATAAAATAATTTAAAAAAATGTAAATTAAAAAAATTCAATTAATTCTGGGCCGTTTTTGGGGTGGTACAAGCCAGTGAAATAAGAACAAGTCCAATTAACAATATGAAGAATCAAACTTTTTTTTTTTTTGCTGACTCAATTCCTGTAAATCAGTGCTGAATATTTTTCTTATTTTTTTCTGACAATTGAGTGATTTAATTATTAATAACATTATTTAAAAAATGAAAAAAATACTTTTTCTTCCAAATGGAACATATAGCTTTACAAAAAATCAACATTTTTAACATTTTGGTAAAATTCTTTCATTCCGGAGTTTTTTTTTCTGTTTAAAAATTGAAAGAGCCCGACGGCAATGTATTTTAAAAAAATTAATTAACTCCTGGCCTTTTTTGGTGTGGTACAAGCCATTAAAACAGAAACAAGTCCAATAAAAAAAAATTAAGAATCAGCCGTTGCATTTTTATTTTTATATTTTTTACTAACTCGATTCCCATAATAACTGAGTTGCAAAAAAAAAAACAAATCTTGTACAATCCATAAAATCATCAATTACATAACTAAATGGAGAATATACTCAATTCGCTATTTCTTGCATATGTTGAAACAAAAACCCAACTTACTACCTATTTATGCATCACGTAGATGATAGTACCTTCAACTGCTGCTCCTAATAGCAATCTATTTCATTTTTAACGAGTTTATTAGACTCGTGTGAACAAACGTCAGAGCAACTTCACTCTGCTCATCTCGAAAGTCGAATTATGTTTACATATCCACATGGATACCAAGTGCTATACTCTGTTGGATTGTATGTACAATGGGCAGAGGAGAGTTTCATTCGCAGCACCTAATACGAGTGTGCGAATTGCTGGCTAGCCAGACGCTAGCTAGCGCTGCGCTGGCTTCAACAGTTTGAGTTCCACGTCTATGACTTGGGCCACATAAAGGACTTGAGTGTATATATCCTCACTCGCGCCGCGCCACGGTTAATTCCATCGCAATGTGTGCAATCAAGCTCGAGGCTCACGATTTTGCATACGCTCTCACTCGTGGAACACCTAGAGATAATTTAAACCCACCAGCGCAGCAGCGTAAGGCGAGCTCTATCCACGAGACGACGAGATGAAGGTGAGGAGGTACGAGACGAGGCTTCACTCCAGCGCGAGACGTACGTATGGGGCAAACGCAGAGAGATGAGATATCTCGCGCGCGCACTTTGCGACTGTGTGGCATCTCCGGGCCATTTCCGCGCAATCTCGCGCTAGCTAATTGGGTTGCTTGGGAGTTCCTCCTCCACGTTGGTCCTTACCTGTCAGATCTCCGGTTCTTCGCCAATGTCGGAAAGTCAGAGATTGAGATGTTGGATGAGACGTGACGGTTTGAAAAAATTATCACGTTTTTTCAATTTTGCTTCCTCATAGAGGAAGCTTTGTTTTCATGAAATTTTTTTTTTCGAGATTTTCATGTCAGTATGCTTAGAATCACCTAAAACGTCGAGAAAAGTGGTTTAGAAAAAATGTCCGTATGTATGTATGTGTGTGTGTGTGTGTGTGTGTGTGTGTGCTGGGCTTCGAAAATTCAATCTCCTCTCACTCGGCAACCGTTCGAGCGATCCGGCTCAAATTTGGCACGCAAGTAGAGTAGCTGCCCCTCTTTGAATGTTGTGATTTTTGCCAAAATATGTGAAGTCATTAAGATTTTATGTTGATTTTAATTTGTTGAAAAAAGGGCGTGGTCGCTCTAACTTTCGTAAAAGTTCGCCGATTTGGCTAAATAGTTCTTCATAACTGAAGATACGTTCAATGTTGTATGGTATTGAATTTCGACGAAATCGGTAAAGCGGTTCGGATTTTATAGAATTTTGAATTTTTCGAAAAAAATAGATTTTGATCTAAATTACGTCGAATTTCAACAAATGAACAGAAATTTTGTACAGACGAAAAATAACATTCAGAAATGCCATGTACCAAATTTGGTGATGATCGGTAAAGTCGTTCGGATTTTACACCATTTTTCATTTAAAAAAAAATGTAGATTTTCGCTATAACTTCCGGAAAAGTTGAGAAAGTACGACAAAAATTTGTATCTAATCAAAATTAGATGTAACGGTGTTTGCAGAGGTGATTTATAGCTGTATAAAACACCTCTGCAAAAGAGACACAAGGTATAAAAAAAAAAGATGCAAAGTAGAACCTTGCACATTGCTTCCTCATTATTTTTCGCTTTTTACAAAGCTTCCTCTATGAGGAAGCCAAAATTGAATAACATACTGCTTCCTCACAGAGGGAGCTTTGTAAAAAGCGAAAAATAATGAGGAAGCAATGTGCAAGGTTCTACTTTGCATCTTTTTTAGACATTTAAGGGAAGGGAGTCAGGTGAAAAAAAAATTGTTTTTGGAAATTCAATATCATCCAAATCCTATTGCATATAAAAATGCCCAACGCACCCCACATGGAAATAGAAATATATGCACGATATATTCGACGTATAGAACTTTTTGGCGCTAAACGTATATGAAATATATGTTACATATATTCCATACATATATCCCATATATTTTGAATATATGTTTGCACACATATATGCAGAATATATGCAGCATATAGAACTTTTTGGCGCCATATATTTAACGTATATGTTACATATATATTTTTCTATGTGGGATTATATTGTTGGTACTCGATGAAAAGATTTTTTACGGTCGTCTGACTTGCATATGCTTTTCAATATTATCTTAAGCAAAGTTCTTAGGTTTTCCATTCTGCGCATGATTCAGATCAAACTACTAGGCAGATTGGAATGGTTGACATCTCATTTTCTTCTTCGTGAAAAGATACACCGGCTAAATGGAGCAAATGTTAATAAAAGGTGATATTTTTTAAGTGACATTATTATTAATAAATAAATTTTATGCTATTCTCTAAATCAGTGATTATGTTTGTTTTTAGAATGAAAAAAAAATAGTTTGCTCCATTTAGCCGGTGTGTCTTTTCATGAAGAAGAAAATGAGACGTCAACCATTCCAATCTACCTAGTAGTTTGATCTGAATCATGCGCAGAATAGAAAACCTAAGAACTTTGCTTAAGATAATATTGAAAAGCATATGCAAGTCAGACGACAGTAAAAAATCCTTTCATCGAGCACCAACAATATAGTGCGTTGGGTATTTTTATATGCAATAGGATTTGGATGATATTGAATGCAAGCCATTTTTAAACATTTTTTTTTTAGAATCCAAAGTAGTTGAAAAAATATTTTTCATAATGTTAAATATTTTTACAATATTTTTCATAATGTTAAATATTTTTACAATATTTTTCATAATGTTAAATATTTTTACAATATTTTTCAGAATACAAAATATTTCGAAAAATATATTTCGTAATGTCATATATTTAAAAAAAATGAACATTACGAAATTTTTAGAATGCAAAATATTTTTAAAAAAACGGAAGCAAAGGAGAACCTTGCACATTGCTTCCTCATAATTTTTACAAAGCTTTCGCTATGAGGTTGCCAAAATTGATTAACATACTTCCTGAAAAAATAGTGAAGCAATGTGCAAGGTTCTACTTTGCATCCTTCTTAAAAATCATGGTAAAAATTCTTGTAACCGGTATTTTCTGAGGTAGAATATGCGACTTGAGAAAGATAGTAAAGGCCAAAATTTGATATCTTGGAAAAAAAAAAAAAATTCGAAAGTCGGATCTGTGAATTCTAAAATCCGAAACGGAAAAGAGTCACTTTTTTTTAAATCATCGTAAAGAGGCATATTAAAATGGTATTAAAATCGTAGTTATAAAATGTTGTTGCACATATGAAATCTTGTACTTTTAATAAAAATAGCAAAAATAAATAAATACCACTAGTCGACAAAAAAAACTGAGACATTTGCTTAAGTGAAATTTTTTAAATTGTATTCGAATTCATCTGGGAATTTCTATTTTTATTACTTGTCGATTTTAAGTTGCACCGCAGGACCAAATTACTTTCACAAAGTAATTAACCGCCAGATATTTAATTAATGATTAAATACCTCAACGAAAAACAAAAGTTTCCATATCGAGACAAAATTTTTTCAAATAAAAAACAAGAAAGTCCATTTCTACAGTAAAATATTCTACAGCCCACAAATACAATTAAATTCCCATGGAATAAAAAAAAACTTATCTTTCCAGTCTAAAAATAAAAAATAAATTATTCTACGCAGCTGAATAATAAAAGTCTGAACTCTGCTCTCTTGGTGAATAAATGTCGTACCGGTGAAGCATCCAATCAGTGCCATATTCACTAGCCGTGTTCTCATTTCAGTCGATAAGGGTTCAATATAAAAGCTGTATATGGCGATATATATCTTATATATCGGACTCTTCGCACAATATTGAAATTTTGTTCCCATGTATAGTATATACATTCGTTAAATCGCAGTGAATCCTATCACAGCGAGATATAATAAGTTGACAGTACTCATGAATTTTATTTCATCGAAGTAATTGAATGAGATTGCAAGTACGTGAATCAGTTCTGTCAGTGCGACACGCGATAGCAGGAGATTCTCAGGCTCGTCAAAATGGACGACGTCGTGGTTATTGCCTGCTGCTGATGCTTCGGTCGACCGTACATATATGTCACTATATATCTTTCGCCTATCCAGACTCTCCCACCGAACTTCAGCTCCTTTCCACAGGATTGACAATTTTTCTCTGGCACACTCGACCCCTTATCGGTCTTACCACTAGGCGCGAGCTAAAGTTGCCGCTCTCAACGTCCGGAAAAGAGACGTCAGCGCGTCTCCCTTTCGTCCCTTGCCCTTCGTCCGCGCAACTTTTTCCTCGCACTTCTTCCGCACCTCCTTCATCTTGTCCGAGGAACAAATTTCGCAACTTCTCCGTGCACATGATGACGCCCAATGGCCAACAGCTGACGCCCTTATATTACCCGCCATACGTCCAATTATAAGTTGCCGTGCGAAATAACACGGTGAATCACAGCCTAGTATAAAATTGACGAGAGCCTATGATATATAGTGCAATTCTGAATGGATACACTTCAATCAACGTGTATATCGGACATTCTCTGTCAAGTTACACCCAGAGAAATCGGTTCGATGGTCCAGATGGAAATAAAATATATATACCATATATGCTTAATATATGGCGCCAAAAAGCCCCATATCTATATCATATATCATATTCTATATTTTGCATATATTTTACATATATGCGGGAAAAAATATATGCAAAATATATGAGGTATATATACATATATGGAATATATGTAAAATATATATATGTATATTTTTGCTACCAAAAAGTTCTATATGTCGAATATATTGTGCATATATTTCTATTTCTATCTGGGAGGGTTTATGTGAATCAAATACAGGATTTATTTCAAATTAATAACATTTTATTTGAATGAAATAAATTTTATTTGATGAAAATAAAATCCTGTTAGGCTGACATTGGAAGAAGAAATTTATTTAATGGCTGGCCTAATAGGATTTTATTTCGATCAAATAGAATTTATTGCATATAAATAAATTGTATTAAATTTTGATAAAATTTATTTGATTCAAATGAAATTTCATTTATTTGAAATAGATCCTATATTTGATTTAAATACATCCATGAGGCCGATTTTTCTCGGTGTAGAAATTGTTTTATTTGCAGTTTCTAGATATTTTTACAAATTAAACGGATTTTAGTACGAGTTTTGAAATATTTTCTGCTTTTTTTTACAAGATTTTTTTTTCCCGCAGATTCCCGTAGAATTTTTTGAAACTATTTATGTATTGGAAAAGATAAATAAGAAGAGAAAAAGAAAAGTTTTTTTTTTCAAATGAAGTATAAGTATAGTTTGGACTTGATTCAATTTATTGTGAATTCTTACCACATTTTGGTAACTTTTTCAAATTAATTAATTTGATCATTTTGGAAAATAATCAATTTTAACTAGCTTAAAAACTAATGAAACTGTTTTTTTTATATTACGGATTTTGATATTTTTTTAACTATGTATATCTTGGAAGAAAAATAATTTTATAAGAAATGAAAAATGCCCGACTGAGAAAATTAGTGTAATTGATAAACAAATTAAGTAAATAAAAAATGTTTAAATAAGAATCATTCGCATATTATTTACCCAATTTGTTTATTAATTAAACTAATTTTTTCAGTCGGGAGTTTCTTAATTTTTATAAAACTATTTTTCCTCCAAGATATACATAGTTTCAAAAAATATATAAATCCTAGATATAATTTTTTTTAAATAGTATAAAAAAATGTGGTTGATAGTAAAAAATTTCTAAGAAAATCGACAAATGACATAATAATTGACATAGAATGCCTAATATATGGCACACTCCATAGGTGCGTTAGCAACAAGATCATTGATGCAAAATAATTGGTTCGTGTCTTTCCTTTTTTATTTATTTATTTTTAAACAGCATAAAAAAATATGATTGATGGTAAAAAATTGCTAAGTAAATCGACAAATGACATAATACTTGACATAGAATGCCTAATATATGGCACACTCCATAGGTGCGTTAGCAACAAGATCATTGATGCAAAATAATTGGTTCGTGTCTTTCCTTTTTTATTTATTTTTTTTAAACAACATAAAAAAATGTGATTGATAATAAAAAATTTCTAAGAAAATCGACAAATGACATAATACTTGACATAGAATGCCTAATATATGGCACACTCCATAGGTGCGGTAGCAGCAGGATCATTGATGCGAAATAATTCGTGTCTTTCCTTTTTTATTTATTTTTTTTAAACAGCATAAAAAAATGTGATTGATAGTAAACAATTTCTAAGAAAATCGACAAATGACATAATACTCGACATAGAATGCCTAATATATGGCACACTCCATAGGTGCGGCAGCAGCAGGATGATTGATGCGAAATAATTGGTTCGTGTCTTTCCTTTTTTATTTATTTTTTTTAAACAGCATAAAAAAATGTGGTTGATAGTAAAAAATTTCTAAGGAAATCGAGAAATTACATAATACTTGACATAGAATGCCTAATATATGGCACACTCCATAGGTGCGGCAGAAACAGGATCATTGATGCAAAATAATTGGTTCGTGTCTTTCCTTTTTTATTTTTTTTTAAACAACATAAAAAAATGTGATTGATGGTAAAAAATTTCTAAGAAAATCGACAAATGACATAATACTCGACATAGAATGCCTAATATATGGCACACACCATAAGTGCGGCAGCAGCAGGATCATTGATGCAAAATAATTGGTTCGTGTCTTTCCTTTTTTATTTTTTTTTTAAATAACATAAAAAAATATGATTGATGGTAAAAAATTGCTAAGTAAATCGACAAATGACATAATACTTGACATAGAATGCCTAATATATGGCAGACTCCATAGGTGCGGTAGCAGCAGGATCATTGATGCGAAATAATTGGTTCGTGTCTTTCCTTTGTTATTTATTTTTTTTAAACAGCATAAAAAAATGTGGTTGATAGTAAAAAATTTCTAAGGAAATCGAGAAATTACATAATACTTGACATAGAATGCCTGATATATGGCACACTCCATAGGTGCGGTAGAAACAGGATCATTGATGCGAAATAATTGGTTCGTGTCTTTCCTTTTTTATTTTTTTTTTAAACAACATAAAAAAATGTGATTGATGGTAAAAAATTTCTAAGAAAATCGACAAATGACATAATACTTGACATAGAATGGCTGATATATGGCACACTCCATAGGTGCGGCAGCAGCAGGATCATTGATGCAAAATGATTGGTTGGTGTCTTTCCTTTTTTATTTTTTTTTAAACAACATAAAAAAATGTGATTGATGGTAAAAAATTGCTAAGAAAATCGACAAATGACATAATACTTGACATAGAATGGCTGATATATGGCACACTCCATAGGTGCGGCAGCAGCAGGATCATTGATGCGAAATAATTGCTTCGTGTCTTTCCATTTTTTTTTTTTCGTGATGGGCCCATTGGATATTATAGTGCACAATGTTGTATGACGTTTGATACATTGATTTGCTGGGCTGTAGATAGAGGGCAGGAGTGGCGATTCCACGACGTACATCAACCGTGCATTACGTGAGTCGATGAGGCGATGTTAATTATTCAGAGCAATCGGTTGGGATCCACGCCCACTTTGTCCACTCTACACAGGATCCAGTATTCGTTCTATGCTATGGATGGGCAACGCCAGTTGTCTATGCTTTGAGCGGCTCGAGCATTTCCCAGGGTTGTAATCGAAAAGCAATCGAGACAGAGCGAGAGCGCTTGCGGAAAAGCGCTGATTCTACAGTTAAATGGATCGGTTGTATCGCTAGGGGAACAGCACTTCATGCCTCTATAATCTGTACGAAATAATCAATAATAAATAGTCGGTGAAGGATAAAGGAGAAGGGATGGAAATTATCCATAGTCATTTCCATCTGATCGCGGCGCACAAAACGTCGAGGAAACGTCGAGAGCACCTGAATTAGCTAGAAATCAAATAACAATCCTATGGCCACGCTTGTATAATGCAGATGGAGTATCGCTTCCGGAAATAAACCCCATTCCTCCCTCTTTGAGAGCAATCGTTATTGTATCGACTATAACAGTATTACGATCATTTATAATGGACCATAAAGTAAATTCGAGGATCAAAGTGATTGGAGAACCAAACGACTGCACGGAAATGTACAGGTATACTGCTCGGGCAGATGTGCAGTCAGGAAAGAAGATACTCCGTGAAGCTTATTCGTGTACTATGTTTGTGCTCAAGTGGAGAACCGGGGCATTGTGGATCAGGGGCGAATTGGATCGAGATAGATTAAGATCTACGGTTGTACGAAGAAAAAGAAAATTGATTCGTCAGATAAGCTTTACTATTTATTAGTTTTGGATGAATTTTTTGATATCATCAAATGGTACAATTTTGTACTTGTTTTGTTTATTATTATCAATTAAATTGAAAATCTAAACCAACTGATTGGGACGATTATTTTTGGATCAGGAGCGAATTGGATCGAGAAAGATTAAGATCTACGGTTGTACGAAGAAAAAGAAAATTGATTAGTCAGATAAGCTTTACTATTTATTAGTTTTGGATGAATTTTTTGACATCATCGAATGGTACAATTTTGTACTTGTTTTGTTTACTATTATCAATTAAATTGAAAATCTAAACCAACTGATTGAGGCGATTATTTTTGGATCAGGAGCGAATTGGATCGAGAAAGATTAAGATCTACGGTTGTACGAAGAAAAAGAAAATTGATTGGTCAGATAAACTAATTATTTATTATTTTTGGATGCATTTTTTGACATCATCGAATGGTACAATTTTGTACTTGTTTTGTTTATTATTATCAATTAAATTGAAAATCTAAACCAACTGATTGGGGCGATTATTTTTGGATCAGGAGCGAATTGGATCGAGAAAGATTAAGATCTACGGTTAAAGGAAAAAAAAATTGGTTGGCCAGACTAACTAACTATTTATTAGTTTTGGGTGCATTTTTTGACATCATCGAATGGTACAATTTTGTACTTGTTTTGTTTATTATTATCAATTAAATTGAAAATCTAAACCAACTGATTGGGGCGATTATTTTTGGATCAGGAGCGAACTGGATCGAGGAAAAAGAAAATTGATTGGGCAGATAAACTAAATATTTATTTGTTTTGGGTGCATTTTTTGACATCATCGAATGGTACAATTTTGTACTTGTTTTGTTTACTATTATCAATTAAATTGAAAATCTAAACCAATTGATTGGGGCGATTATTTTTGGATCAGGGGCGAATTGGATCGAGAAAGATTACGATCTACGGTTGTACGAAGAAATAGAAAATTGATTGGTCAGACAAACTAAATATTTATTTGTTTTGGGTGCATTTTTTGACATCATCGAATGGTACAATTTTGTACTTGTTTTGTTAACAATTATCAATTAAATTGAAAATCTAAACCAACTGATTGGGACGATTATTTTTGGATCAGGAGCGAATTGGATCGAGAAAGATTAAGATCTACGGTTGTACGAAGAAAAAGAAAATTGATTGGTCAGATAAACTAATTATTTATTATTTTTGGATGCATTTTTTGACATTATCGAATGGTACAATTTTGTACTTGTTTTGTTTACTATTATCAATTAAATTGAAAATCTAAACCAACTGATTGAGGCGATTATTTTTGGATCAGGAGCGAATTGGATCGAGAAAGGTTAAGATCTACGGTTGTACGAAGAAAAAAAAATTGATTGGTCAGACAAACTAACTATTTATTAGTTTTAGGTGAATTTTTTGACATCATCGAATGGTACAATTTTGTACTTGTTTTGTTTACTTTTATCAATTAAATTGAAAATCTAAACCAACTGATTGGGACGATTATTTTTGGATCAGGAGCGAATTGGATCGAGATAGATTAAGATCTACGGTTGTACGAAGAAAAAGAAAATTGATTGGTCAGATAAACTAATTATTTATTATTTTCGGATGCATTTTTTGACATCATCGAATGGTACAATTTTGTACTTGTTTTGTTTACTATTATCAATTAAATTGAAAATCTAAACCAACTGTTTGAGGCGATTATTTTTGGATCAGGAGCGAATTGGATCGAGAAAGATTAAGATCTACGGTTGTACGAAGAAAAAGAAAATTGATTGGTCAGATAAACTAATTATTTATTATTTTTGGATGCATTTTTTGACATCATCGAATGGTACAATTTTGTACTTGTTTTGTTTATTGTTATCAATTAAATTGAAAATCTAAACCAACTGATTGAGGCGTTTATTTTTGGATCAGGAGCGAATTGGATCGAGAAAGATTAAGATCTACGGTTGTACGAAGAAAAAGAAAATTGATTGGTCAGACAAACTAAATATTTATTAGTTTTGGGTGCATTTTTTGACATCATCGAATGGTACAATATTGTACTTGTTTTGTTTACTATTATCAATTAAATTGAAAATCTAAACCAACTGATTGAGGCGATTATTTTTGGATCAGGAGCGAATTGGATCGAGATAGATTAAGATCTACGGTTGTACGAAGAAAAAGAAAATTGCTTGGTCAGACAAACTAACTATTTATTAGTTTTGGGTGCATTTTTTGTCATCATCGAATGGTACAATTTTGTACTTGTTTTGTTTACTATTATTAATTAAATTGAAAATCTAAACCAACTGATTGAGGCAATTATTTTTGGATCATTGATTAAGATCTACGGTTGTACGAAGAAAAAGAAAATTTATTGGTCAGACAAACTAACTATTTATTAGTTTTGGGTGCATTTTTTGATATCATCGAATGGTACAATTTTGTACTTGTTTTGTTTATTATTATCAATTAAATTGAAAATCTAAACCAACTGATTGAGGCGATTATTTTTGGATCAGGAGCGAATTGGATCGAGAAAGATTAAGATCTACGCTTGTACGAAGAAAAAGAAAATTGATTGGTCAGACAAACTAAATATTTATTTGTTTTGGGTGCATTTTTTGACATCATCGAATGGTACAATTTTGTACTTGTTTTGTTTATTATTATCAATTAAATTGAAAATCTAAACCAATTGATTGGGGCGATTGTTTTTAGATCAGGAGCGAATTGGATCGAGAAAGATTAAGATCTACGCTTGTACGAAGAAAAAGAAAATTGATTGGTCAGACAAACTAACTATTTATTATTTTTGGGTGCATTTTTTGACATCATCGAATGGTACAATTTTGTACTTGTTTTGTTTATTATTATCAATTAAATTGAAAATCTAAACCAATTGATTGGGGCGATTGTTTTTGGATCAGGAGCGAATTGGATCGAGAAAGATTAAGATCTACGCTTGTACGAAGAAAAAGAAAATTGATTGGTCAGACAAACTAAATATTTATTTGTTTTGGGTGCATTTTTTGACATCATCGAATGGTACAATTTTGTGCTTATTTTGTTTACTATTATCAACTAAATTGAAAATCTAAACCAACTGATTGAGGCGATTATTTTTGGATCAGGAGCGAATTGGATCGAAAAAGATTAAGATCTACGGTTGTAAGAAGAAAAAGAAAATTGGTTGGTCAGACAACTTTGCATTAGTTTTGTTAACTATTACCAATTAAGCTGAAAATTTAAACCAGTTGGTTAAGCCAATTACTTTTTCTTTGTGAAAATATAGTTTTTGATTAAAAAAATACAAAGCTGGAAAATGATTAATAGATTAATAGAAAGTATATGAAAACTTAATGTTTTAACTTAAAAAATTAATTCACTGATTTCTCTAACTACATATGATTTTTGTTTAAATTTATGACAAAAATTAAACTCATACATAATTATTTTAAAAACAATATACATTTTTTAAAAATGGGGTATTAATTTTCTACCATTTTTTTTTTACAGTTAGTTCTACATTTTTGTAAATTTTTATTTAAATAATTTTATGTTATCACCGTGATTCAAAACTAATTTTCCTAGAATCTTCCACGACGCCGATTTTCTTAGTATTTAGTATTTTCTTAGTATTAGAAAGTCCCAAAATAATTTCTACCAATTTCCACAGGCTCTAAAAAAATAAAATAAAATCTCCGGTAATTTAACAGAATGTTCGATATAGCGATGGTGATCACGAGAGCCTGAAAATATATTTTTATCACCATACCAAGCGGCTTTAAAAAAATAACTGAATCAAGGGATCAAAGTAAGGTCCAATTGACCCCGGTGTCTTCGTTACAGCACGGTCTAGAATGCTCTTGAAGTAAACCCGAGTCAAGGAGCGTCTACTTCAAGATATATAGGCGCGCAGTAACTTATTCCGATTTACCTTTAATTGCGAATACGTCGTGTACTTTATCGTAAGCCACGGCGTGGCGTACCTGTAATTTAGTGGTATTACCCTGGTATGCGGGGCCAAGTGCTCCCGGTTCAATCAATGTCCGTTGGCCCGTGCTAGCCTCGCGCGCCCGCAGTTTTCTATCTCACAATTCTCTCTCATTCTTACCGGCAACGTCTGTACTACCCACTAACTATGTCGTGGTTTGCCTGTCGACTTGACTGTTAGCCACTGCTCGGCAAGGAACCCTCGTCGTTTTGCCGCATCGGCGGCACACCGAGAAATCGGTTGCGTGAGTTGGATGCTCACGGTCAAACGAGAGACGAGACTGTCCGAGTTACTGTGTACTCAACTCTGAGAACATATATACGGGCTATTTCTGGCCAACTCGCCAAGCATTCAACCCTTTGCCCTTCCAATACGTCCACAATTTTTTATACCATTCCATATGCTCAAAAAAACACGTAATATTTTTTTTAGAATTTCTTTACTGAATCTTCTTTCTTTAGGAATTTTTTAAATAATAATTTTGCGGGTCGATTAAAAAATTTTAAATCATTCTCAAAAATTCTGAATTAGATATCAAAATTTGTTAACTACGACCCAGAGTGAACAAATGTTTGCGTCGATTTTTTAAAGCCATTTTTGTGAAAAAGAAAAAAAATCCGTTGAAAATGGAAAAAAAAAAATTGTATTTATTATTTCGATAAAATCGCTTAGGAAATCGACGCAAAAGTTTGCCCAAAATTTATGATATCTAATACAGGATTTTTGAGAATAATTACAAATTTTTTCATTGGGTCGTAAAATTTGTATAAAAATATTCAAATAAAAAAAAAATCAAACGTGGTTTTTCAAGCATATAAAATAGTATAAAAAATTATGGAACGAATTGGAAGGGGTCAGGGTTGAACGCTTGTTGACTTGGCCAGGAATGCCCCATATGTATATATAGTAGTGGACTATAGGTACAACTCTGAGGCGTATGCAGTGTAGGAGCATATCGTAGTTGTGTGGCTTGGTTGTGCTTCTGCAGAACCTTCTGCCTCGCCGTCGCTCTCTATCCGCCACTGCTGAGATGCAAACCACTCAATTATACCATGGCCCGAGGGTTCAGATCAGAACCCAGCAACTCTGCCTCGGACCTGGAGGCGATGCGCCGAGATCTTCTCGTTGCACTGCAGTCAGGCAAGGGGCGCCTCGCCCTTCATCCCTGGCCGTTCCGTCCTTCTCATCTTGCCTATTATATATTACATACCACCAGCATATATTTGCGTGGCGCGAGCGAGACGCGTGTTCACTGACGAGCCGCCTTTGAAGGACTACCGCAAGTTTTCGTTCTCAATTTTCCTCTATCTTCGTGTCTCTGTTGTATAGTAGATGCACTTCGGCATCAATTTAAATGGACTTCTATCGCCCAGAGATATTCATCACCGTAATTATAGCTGTGTCGGATCTATATCAACAAGACGAATTCCACAACTTATCAATACATTTTCGCGACAAGCAGTTTTTTTCGGATGCAATGACTCGATGATTTAGGTGATAAGTGGCTTGGGTAACCTCGGTTACTAGTGACTTGGGTGACAGGGACTGAAGTGACGGGTGACGAGTTACATTGCTGACTTTTTGTAACTTGGGTGACTTGGATGACTGGTGATTTGGATAACTAGTGGCTTTGACAACTGGTGACTGGGATAACTAACTAGTTATCCCTGGGATAATTACTGGGATTACTAACTAGTTATCCCAGTCACTATTTGGGTAACTACTTGGGTGACAGGTGACTCGGATAACTGGTGATTTGGATAACAGGTGACTTGGATGACAGGTGACTTGGATAACAGGTGATTTTGATGACAGGTGACTTGGGTGTCAGGTGATTTGGATAACTGGTGATTTGGGTGACAGGTTACTTGGATAAAAGGTGATTTGGATAACTGGTGATTTAGATGACAGGGGACTTGGATAACTGATGACTTGGATACCTGGTAACTTTGATAAGTGTTGACTCGGATAACTGGTGACTTGGGTGACAGGTGACTTGGGTGAGAGGTGACTTGGGTGAGAGGTGACTTGGGTGAGAGGTGACTCGGGTGAGAGGTGACTTGGGTGAGAGGTGACTTGGGTGAGAGGTGACTTGGAAAAGAGGTGTCTTTGGTGACAGGTGATTTGGGTGACAGGTGACTTTGATAACTCGTGATTTGAAAACTGGTGACTTGGATAACTGGTGTTTTAGGTGATGGATCACATGGGATACCATTGATCCAGGTGATGGATTACTTAGGTGACCGTCCCCGGTCCTTTTCATTATAACGCAACAGTGTAAGTCTCCCTATAAGCACCTCTAGCTTTGGTTATAATTTGCAATAGATCGAAACCGAATATTGCACATTGCTTGCTCATTATTGTCAAACTTCCGCAAAGCTGCCTCTATAGGAAACAGTGATCATGAATTTTTACTTTCTCATAGAGAAAGGTTCGTGAAAACTGGACAATAATGAGCAAGCAATATGTAGAAAAAATTGTTTCATGGAAACAAAGCTTTCTCTTTGAGGTATAAATCATGATTGTTTATGTGAAATATGACGCTACTATTGTTCGATACAAATTAAACGCTGGTCCATTTGGGGACATAGCAAGGACGGTTACTGGTATCCGGAGGGCAATCGAGCTAGCATCGAGGGGGAAGCGATTTCGCCGGCAGCCGTAATCCCGGTAGCCGAGCAGAAGCTCCGAGGTTCGCGAGGCTGGCTTCCGGTGACCTGTGGCTAACGTCATGAGTCAGGCTGGGCGTTCAGGAAATTGAGCCATCTAGTCTGCACCAGCACTCCATCCCTGAATAGCATAGATGGCATATATATATATATATATATAGATGTAGGAAACACGGGGGAGAATGGGATTCGATCGTCGCGGTCCTCGAAGTCGTTTCAAGACGCCCCTTGCTATATAGCTTCTCTTTTTATTAAGGCTCAAGGCGCTTTTCAGCTACTCCCTCACCCTGTCCTCTTTCCTACCCTTCCCTTATTCGTCTCACCGACTGTCTGTGCAAACCAGCACGTCGACGTACGGCTTTTCTCGAAAGGGGCGTGATGCCATCGATCGAAGATGCCCCTTACAAAGAGGAAAAAAAATAACACAGCCTGCAATCGAAACCCAAGTGACGACGTGGAAACAGAGAGGGTGAAATTTCCCGGTTAGAACCGCGACAATGAAAGAATTCTAAGAGTTACAAACCCTTGCAGAAAATGACATCCACGTCCAATGACGTATAGCCAGAAATTCATTCTAAATTTGCATGCTAAATTGTGTATATGTATTTTTTCACGTCTATTTTCCTTTCGATTTTCAACAACGTTAGACTATGATTTATTGAGGTTTTGAAGACAGATCTGCGAGCTTCGCAGTCAATGAAATTTTTTCAATAAAATTTCTGATAGCACGTTGAAGTAGAAATTCCACAAGTATTTTATCTCTATAACCGTCGGATGACCGAAAAGCACTGGGACTTGATGTTATTACCGCCGTCAATTTTTTTTATCAAATCTTCGTTCACAGTGTGTTTTTTTTTCTTTTTTCTTTTTTTTTCAGTTCCCCATTGCGGAAAGAAAAAGAAGTTTAGAACGGCAAAGCGCACGCGGAGAAGTAAAATGAAGGGGAAACGGTTGAACGTCAAGAGTATACTACCGCAGATCGTGAAAATGAAAGCGGTATAAGAATAAAGTCCGGAGGAAAGGCGAGTAGTCGTTACGAAGCCCCGAGGTTCCGAGGGCAGGAGCGTCAAGTCGAGCTGGGGAATTCGCGCTTGGTGCCCCAGTGAGAATCCCGAGTTACCCAGTTAAAAGGTTAATACGAGAGTCGTTCCTATGAATTCGTGAAACGACACTTTATCCCGAAGTCAGTGTTGGTCTCGTCCCGCTCGCTCGTTCGCTCTTTTCCTCCCGTCTACTAACCTGGAAGCCGAACATATACACATACACATACGACTTTCAGCATACCAGGCGTGTCGTACTCACTATTCACCCGAGCAAAGCTGGCATTTTACTTTCCACGGCGCACACATGCGGGCCACGATATAGCCTGTGTTCACTAGCTGTGCTATGCGGTATAGCACCTTTGCCGGGCACGTATAGCACTATTGCCCGGATCCTGGAGCTCTTTTCCTTCGGCGTGTCGTTTCTCGAGTGCACTTTGAGCAATCGTGAAGCTCGCGAAGCGAATAAACGGTGCTACTGTGCCTTCGCTAGAGATATACTTGTTTACTGCACTAGAGCGATGCAGGCACTACAAGTATACCGTAATGTACATGACGTATTGTTCCACTCCCTGCTGCACCCTTTGTCGATATACCAAAGCTCGTCAAGATTCTTAGCTTCGGTGGGAACTTATGTGCAGGCTCTTTACACGAAAAGAAAAGAGTTGAAAAAACCAATCGGTTATTCTATTTCCCTTAACTCAAATTCTAGTGGCAACAATTCGAATGGTAACCTCAACAATTGAATTGGTTACGTTTAATAACTTTTATTTCCTTTTTTTTTTGCGGCTACTTGATGAATGAATTAAATTTATTAAGCAGCTATAATTGATATTTGTAAAGTCCTGTCAGACCCTAAAGGTGCTTCGCCCAATTCCATCTTAAAAAATTGACCGAGAGTAGTCGCTGCCTTTAATATACTATACGCTTACTAATTTCGCGAGAATTAATCGTGTGAATAGTTGAGGTCCCTATTCGATATGGTTGGGGCAACTAATTACTAGGACTTTGTGTACAGCAAATTGGAAACGTAGTTGTCGCAACCGAACATTTCATTCCGTGTAATTAATTACACTTGTCGTACGATATATTTAGAACCCGAAAGAAATTGTTGGACTTTATCATCAGTTTTTTCTTTATCATAGAGAAAGCTTTGTTGTCATGAAATCATCTTTTTTCTACGTTTTGTTCCGTCGTTTATTTTCCACGAGTTACCAAGATAACGATATCCCATATTTTGTTTTACGATGGAAAGTTTAATGCCCATTATCAAAACAAACTATCCCAAAGGAAATTTATACGTTTCCCATAATTTGTTCCTGCTTGTGAACTTGCGAAGTTTACATCGCAAACCGCTCGACCGCAACATTGTCAGAACATTTCGTAGCGATGAAGAGACTTGGGTAGTAAATTCAAAATGGGACTAACCCCGAAGGCCTGTATTTAGAGGCGATGCCGCTTTTGCTTCTGGCAAGATCTCGACTTGTCAACCAATGACCTTAAATGGTGACGAGCTGAGACGACAAGACGACGCAGCAGAACACACGATATCACTATGTATAGTTACACACACACACACGCACACACATATACAAGACTCTGAAATATATGGAGTGGAGTGAGAAGCTCTCTGCGAAATGCCTAGAACCGGATGCCTCAACGACTTTGAGTGCGCAGAGCGAAGTCTGGTTGATCCTTGCCGCAAGGAGAAGCTGTGCTACCGCGTCTCGACACTTTGCAGCTATATAGCAACTGTAGTAGGTACGAGATAGAGAGCATGAGCGCATATAACGTAAGGATAAACGAGACAACTTATATACCAACGTAGCGAGATTTGTCGACGGCTTCTCGCGCTCGCTTCAACCGTAGAACTCCAGCTGCGAGGATCTTCTAACTTGACGAGACGACCACCGCGACAACGGCGACTAAGTATATCTACTTTCTGCCACTCGAACGAACGACAAATACTTATCCTTCGATCTTTCGCGGAATCCACATAGTACGTCTTAGCTCTTCGAGTGCATCCGGCAACAGACAAGCCGACCCAGTCCTCGTGAGACTCAAATACAGCATACTCGAATGGTTTATACGCAAATGAGTGAAAGCGATGGTTTCTACGTTAAAGAATATTGTCAATAATGCAAAGAGCTTCTGAGAAGTAATTTCATACCGTTTGAGAGTGAAAGGTAATATCTACTTTGCGAGAAGTTGATTGGCTATGGAACTTTTGTTTTCCGCTTTGGGTTCAATTGATAGAATTGGACAAAGTCGGATTTTAATGCTACAAAGAATGTGAATAATGAATTACAATCACTTAATGGTTTTCTAATCTACTTGGAATAACTTGAAATAACTTTGTATCGCTTGAGAGCGAAAAATAATGTCTAACCTATGAGAAGTCGTTTGAACTTTTGTTTTCTGATTTGGGTTTGATGGATAGAATTGGACAAAGTCGGATTATAATACTACAACGAAAGTGAATAACGAATTACAATTATGTCGAGTGTTTCTAATCTACTTGGAATAACTTCATATCGTTTGAGAGCGAAAAGTAATATTTATCTCATGCGAAGTCGATTGCTTGTCAGTCTAGGAACTTTTGGTTTCTGACTTGCATTCAACGGCTTGAATTGGACAAAGTCGGATCATAATGCTACAAAGAAAGTGAACGAAAAAGTTGATTGGCTAGCTCTTTAGTCATGGAACTTTTGTTTCCTGATTTCGGTTCAATGGATAGAATTGGACAAAGTCGGATTGTAATGCTACAAAGAAAGTGAATAATGAATTACAATCACTTAATGGTTTTCTAATCTACTTGGAATAACTTGAAATAACTTTGTATCGTTTGCGAGCGAAAAATAATGTCTAACCTATGAGAAGTCGTTTGAACTTTTTTTTTCTGATTTGGGTTTAATGGATAGAATTAGACAAAGTCGGATCATAATGCTACAAAGAAAGTGAACAAGAAAGTTGATTGGCTTGCTCTTTAGTCTAGGAAATTTTGGTTTCTGACTTGCATTCAACGGCTTGAATTGGACACAGTCGGATCATAATGCTACAAAGAAAGCGAAAAGGATAGTAACATTGAATAACGAATTACAATCACTTTGAGTATTTCTAATCTACTTTGAATAATTTGAAATAACTTCATATTGTTCGAAAGCAAAAAGCAATATCTACGAAATGAAAAGTCAATTGCTTCTCAGTAACGGAAACTTAATTTTCTGACTTGTATTCAACGTATTGAATTAGACAAAGTCGGATCATAATGCTACAAAGAAAGTGAACAAAAAAGTTGATTGGCTTGCTCTTTAGTCATGGAACTTTTGTTTTTTGATTTCGGTTCAATGGATAGAATTGGACAAAGTTGGATTTTAATGCTACAAAGAAAGTTAATAATGAATTACAATCACTTCATATTTTTATAATCTACTTGGATAACTTGAAATAACTTTGTATCGTTCCAGAGAGAAAAATAATGTCTAACCTATGAGAAGTCGATTGACTTCCTCATAGAACTTTTGTTTTCTGAATTGGTTTTAATGGATAGAATTGGACAAAGTCGGATCATAATGCTACAAAGAAAGTGAACAGGAGTGTAACTTTGGATAACGAATTACAATCACTTCGAGCATTTCTAATCTAGTTAGAAAAACAAGAAAAAACATCATATTGTTTAAAAGCAAAAAGCGATATCTACCTAATGAGAAGTTAATTGCTTCTCAGTAACGGAAATTTAATTTTCGGACTTGTATTCAACGTATTGAATTAGACAAAGTTGGATCATAATGCTACAAAGAAAGTGAATAGGATAGTAACATTGAATAACGAATTACAATTACTTCAAGTATTTCTAATCAACTTGGAACAACTTGAAATTAGTCAAAGTGATTAATAGCGGCTGTAATTAATAACAGTAGTAACGCTTTTCACTCGGAACTCTCGAGTCTCGAAACCAGCTCAATATCATATGAAGATCCACGTGCAGTATGAACCGGTAATGGTTTTTTCCTTTCCCTTTTTTTTTTTTGTTTTGTTACCTCTTCGGGTAACGCGCGCTCGCGCGAGCCACTTCCGCCCTTCTCTACCGCAATTTTCTGCGCTTCTACGCAATTGTGCATGCCGCGTTGCTCGTGACTTGTTGGTGGGTTGTGTATGCGTGTCTGTTCTCACAACCAGCAATTGCTCACTGTTAGCCAGCCGTATCTATGAGCTCCGATGGCGGTGGTGAGCTCGTCGCCAAGCTGTACACAACGGCAGCGCCTCACGTTCCGTCCCAGTTCGGACAGAGTGTGGAAATCCTCAGTGGGCCACTAAGTGGAACGGGCGGACTGAACGCGACGGCGGAACGGGAAATTTGCAATGTCCCGTGCACCTGCGGTATAGCCGCCGGGCTCTTGAGGTTTTGCGTACTCTCCTAATCATGCGTCGAGGACGCGACTCTTCTGGTCTTTCCATCACGTCTATACTTCAACTACAAGGTTTCAACTACCTAACAACCGAGATTTTACTCCCGTTTTTTTTCTTGTGGTCAATGAGAAAATCTATTTTCTCCAACATGAAGAAAACAAGCGAACAACAACATTCAGGCAACTTTCTGTCCAATTTCTGGAAGGAGGGCACGAATCGTAGCGGTTTCTATTAATAGAAATACGGTACGATTCGTGAGAATCTTTGTGATCGACCAATCTTAAGTGTGTCTTTATTAACCTGGAGGGACGTCATTTGCAAGGGTTTTTTAAGATGAAAATCTGGATTTCTAAAATCTTACAGAATTGCCTGATTATTTAAAAAAATCTTTAGAAAAATAGGTTTTCTGTCAGACTCTTCATCAGTTTGTGCGAAATTCTAATCATGCGTAGAGGACGCGACTCTTCTGGTCTTTCCATCACGTCTATACTTCAACTACAAGGTTTCAACTACCTAACAACCAAGATTTTACTCCCGTTTTTTTTCTTGTGGTCAATGAGAAAATCTATTTTCTCCAACATGAAGAAAACAAGCGAACAACAACATTCAGGCAACTTTCTGTCCAATTTCTGGAAGGAGGACACGAATCGTAGCGGTTTCTATTAATAGAAATACGGTACGATTCGTGAGAATCTTTGTGATCGATTAATCTTAAGGGTGTCTTTATTAACCTGGAGGGACGTCATTTGCAAGGGTTTTTTAAGATGAAAATCTGGATTTCTAAAATGTTACAGAATTGCACGATTATTTAAAAAAAAATCTTCAGAAAAATAGGTTTTCTGTCAGACTCTTCATCAGTTTGTGCGAAATTCTAATCATGCGTAGAGGACGCGGCTCTTCTGGTCTTTCCATCACGTCTATACTTCAACTACAAGGTTTCAACTACCTAACAACCAAGATTTTACTCCCGTTTTTTTTCTTGTGGTCAATGAGAAAATCTATTTTCTCCAATATGAAGAAAACAAGCGAACAACAACATTCAGGCAACTTTCTGTCTAATTTCTGGAAGGAGGACACGAATCGTAGCGGTTTCTATTAATAGAAATACGGTACGATTCGTGAGAATCTTTGTGATCGACCAATCTTAAGATTGTCTTTATTGACCTGGAGGGACGTCATTTGCAAGGGTTTTTTAAGATGAAAATCTGGATTTCTAAAATGTTACAGAATTGCACGATTATTTTTAAAAATCTTTAGAAAAATAGGTTTTCTGTCAGACTCTTCATCAGTTTGTGCGAAATTCTAATCATGCGTAGAGGACGCGGCTCTTCTGGTCTTTCCATCACGTCTATACTTCAACTACAAGGTTTCAACTACCTAACAACCAAGATTTTACTCCCGTTTTTTTTCTTGTGGTCAACGAGAAAATCTATTTTCTCCAATATGAAGAAAACAAGCGAACAACAACATTCAGGCAACTTTCTGTCTAATTTCTGGAAGGAGGACACGAATCGTAGCGGTTTCTATTAATAGAAATACGGTACGATTCGTGAGAATCTTTGTGATCGACCAATCTTAAGATTGTCTTTATTGACCTGGAGGGACGTCATTTGCAAGGGTTTTTTAAGATGAAAATCTGGATTTCTAAAATGTTACAGAATTGCACGATTATTTAAAAAAATCTTTAGAAAAATAGGTTTTCTGTCAGACTCTTCATCAGTTTGTGCGAAATTCTAATCATGCGTAGACGACGCGGCTCTTCTGGTCTTTCCATCACGTCTATACTTCAACTACAAGGTTTCAACTACCTAACAACCAAGATTTTACTCCCGTTTTTTTTCTTGTGGTCAACGAGAAAATCTATTTTCTCCAATGTGAAGAAAACAAGCGAACAACAACATTCAGGCAACGTTCTGTCCAATTTCTGGAAGGAGGACACGAATCGTAGCGGTTTCTATTAATAGAAATACGGTACGATTCGTGAGAATCTTTGTGATCGACCAATCTTAAGTGTGTCTTTATTAACCTGGTGGGACGTCATTCACAAGGGTCTTTTCAAGATCAAATTCTGGATTTGGAATATGCTATCGAACTGTATAATCATTTTTTTAAAATAGATATTCTGTCAGGCTCTTCAGTTTGTGGAAAGTTCTAATTATGCGTCGAGGACGCGACTCTTCTGGTCTTTCCATCATGTCTATACTTCAACTACAAGGTTTCAACTACCGAACAACCGAGATTTTACTCCCGTTTTTTTTTCTTGTGGTTAACGAGAAAATCTATTTTCTCCAATGCGTAGAAAACAAGCGAACGACAATATTGAGGCAACTTTCTGCCAAATTTCTTGGAAGGAGGACACGAATCGTAGCGGTTTCTATTAATAGAAATGCGGTATGATTCATGTGAATCTTTATGCACTCAAAAAAAAGGTTGGCCAAGTTTTTGGTAGTTCTAACCAAGAACTACAAAAAACTTGGCTAAAAATATTACCAAGAAAATTTGGTAGGCACAACCAAGTTATTGGTAAGACAATCAAGTATTTTGTACGCCTAACCAATAACTTGATTGCGACTAACAAATTTTTCTTAGTAAATTTTTCAACCTTAATCTTACTAAGCCCAACCAAGTCTTTTTCTCAGTGTGATCGACTACCTTAAGGGTGTCTTCATCGACCTAGAGGGACGTCATTCACAAGGGTTTTTTCAAGATTAAATTCTGGATTTCCAATATGTTACCAAACTCTATAATCAGATCGAAATTTAGAGATTGAATGAGACAATAATTTTTAAAAAATGGTTGGTAAAATGAATATACCACTGAGTTCTTGTGGTTTTGCCTATTCGTAATTGTATGACGAGAATGCGACTACCTAGTTTTTCCATAATGTGTATAATTTCATTACCTAACAACCGGGGTTTCACTCCCCTTTTTTTTCCTGTGGTCAACGAGAATATCTATTTTCTTAATGCAAAAAAGTGAACATAGCATTGATGCAACTTTCTATTCAATTGCTAAAAGGAGGACACAAGTCTTAACGGTGTCTATTAATATAAACCGCTGTTATTCGTGGCGACCTTAAGATGAATTGATCACAATAAACTTTCCAACACAAAAAGCATGAATAAACAAACCGCATAAATTTTAATTCTCCAATAGCCAAATCCCGTTGCGTTTCAAAATTCTATCTATCATTAAAAGTGAAATTCTTCTTTATACCAAAATCTGAAAAACTACCGGTTTCTTATCCTCCATCTTTTTTTTCTTCTTTTGCCTAATCTTTTTTTCAGACTCAAATTGGATATTAATTAATTCATAATAAAAATCATTGTTTTCCAATCAACATATTATGTAAAAAATTCGAGTCCCGTTTATTTGATAAAATAAAAAAATTAAAATATTGTCTTGATTTATTATATCATCGTTTTGTCCATACTTTCGCTTTTGCCACTTTGCAATACAACACTAGATCGATGTAGAACGTGAGATTGTGGATTCACCCGGTTATATGCACAAGATTCGCTTCGCGTATACTGCGGCTCATTGGTGAAGAAGGTGTGCACGCCAGTCAGCAATCTAGCCCGACTAGAATCTTCCGTTTTTTCTTTTTTTTTTCTCTCCCGTTCTTTTCGCGTCTCTCATCGCGGCAACAACAATAATTACAGCGTTGGAACCAACGAGTCATTACCACAGGCTTGGATCATCACATTTTTAGCGCTGCGCCAACTCTTGGCTCTCGCGTCGCAAGGTATACAACAGTATAACTATCATATAGGCATTTGCTTTCGGACAAACGACTGAAAAGAAATAATTTTACAAAAATTTAAAAAAACGCCCGACTGAAAAAAAATTAGTGTAATTAATAAACAAATTGGGTAAATGAAAAATAGTTTAATAAGAATCATTCTATAATAATATGCGAATGATTCTTATTTAACCTTTTTTCATTTACCCAATTGGTTTATTAATTACACTAATTTTTTTCGGTCGTGCGTTTTTTTAATTTTTGTAACATTATTTCTTTTAATTCTATAATATTCTATAATAATATGCGAATGATTCTTATTTAACCATTTTTCATCTACCCAATTTGTTTATTAATTACACTAATTTTTATCAGTCAGGCGTTTTTTAAATTTTTGTAAAATTATTTCTCTTCATTCTATAATATTCTATAATAATATGCGAATGATTCTTATTTAAACATTTTTCATTTACCCAATTTGTTTATTAATTGCACTAATTTTTTTCAGTCGGGCGTTTTTTGAATTCTTGTAAAATTATTTGTTTTCATTCTATAATATTCTATATTAATATGCGAATGATTCTTATTTAACCATTTTTCATTTACCCAATTTGTTTATTAATTACACTGATTTTTTCAACCGTGCGTTTTTTGAATTGTTATAAAATTATTCTTTTTCATTCTATAATATTTTATAATAGTATGCGAATGATTCTTATTTAACCATTTTTCATTTACCCAATTTGTTTATTAATTACACTAATTCTTTTCAGTCAGACGTTTTTTTTAATTTTTGTAAAATTATTTCTTTTCATTCTATAATATTCTATAATAATATGCGAATGATTCTTATTAAACCATTTTTCATTTACCCAATTTGTTTATTAATTACACTCATTTTTTATCAGTCCGGCGTTTTTTAAATTTTTGTAAAATTATTCCTTTTCATTCTATAATATTCTATAATAATATACGAATGATTCTTATTAAACCATTTTTCATCTACCCAATTTGTTTATTAATTACACTAATTTTTAACAGTCAGGCGTTTTTTCAATTATTGTAAAATTATTTCTCTTCATTATATAATATTCTATAATAATATGCGAATGATTCTTATTTAACCATTTTTCATTTACCCGATTTGTTTATTAATTACACTAATTTTTTTCGGTCGGGCGTTTTTTGAATTTTTGTAAAATTATTTCTTTTCATTCTATAATATTCTATAATAATATGCGAATGATCCTTATTTAACCATTTTTCATTTATCCAATTTGTTTATTAATTACTCTAATTTTTTTCAGTCAGCCGTTTGTTATTTTTTTATAAAATTATTTCTTTTTATTCTATAATATTCTATAATAATATACGAATGATTCTTATTTAACCATTTTTCATTTACCCAATTTGTTTATTAATTACACTAATTTTTTTCAGTCAGCCGTTTTTTATTTTTTTATAAAATTATTTCTTTTTATTCTATAATATTCTATAATAATATCCAAATGATTCTTATTTAACCATTTTTCATTTACCCAATTTGTTTATTAATTACACTAATTTTTATCAGTCAGGCGTTTTTTTAATTTTTGTAAAATTATTTCTTTTCATTCTATAATATTCTATAATAATATGCGAACGATTCTTATTTAACTATTTTTCATTTACCCAATTTGTTTATTAGTTACACTAATTTTTTTCAGTCAGACGTTGTTTAAACGCTTATATATTTTTTTTAAATCGCACCTAATACATACAATCTACGAAAAAAATACCAAATTATATTAAGACATCTTTCACCGTCTTAAAGAACATTATACTAATAGATATAGGCATATTCACGTCAGTGAAACACATACTCCCATTTTTTTATCCTGCGGGTATTCGGAAATAAAAATAAATAAAAATAATGAAGGAGAATAAAAGATGAAGAAAATAAAATGAAAAAAGTATAAACGCAGTCTGTTGCAATTATTCACCAAGGACGCAGGAGACGATAAAATGGAGGCAATCAGGGTGGCTCGACTGTAATTTTCTCACCCGCGGAATGTCGAGGGTTGATAAAATACCGTAGCACCGCATTGCGCTTTAAATCAATAACACGAACGTCCCACCCTCTTTGAGAAATCAATTAATCTCCTGGCAACGTAGGCCATGATGCGTTTGGGATCGTCAGGAAATTAATTAATATACCTATAGGTGATTAAGGCTCTTCTCGTGTCTCTTTTTTTTTTTTTTTTTTTTTTTAATACGACTAACTATTTGTATTGCAGGTTTTCCGCATACTTCGTTCACCTTGAGATGAAACAGGAGTTCAAGTTTCTCGGTGCAATTCAACTGATGATACGACACAAGTGCAACGATCTTTCCAACAACAAAAACGTGACCGGAGTCATATACACATCGCGACGAGCTCGGTAAGTTGAAAATCCAATACATCGCTGTACGTATACGCGATTATTATCGAAGCCGATCGGCAAAATGCCAGAAATGCTTAAGCACCCTCCAGTCACTTACACTTCGGTGAGCGTGTTGCTGATGAGCTGCTGTGGACTCGACGGGGCTGATGGGCAAACTAAAATAATGACACAAGCCGACAAAGTTATTTTCCGGCTTGGTGATCCGCGCGAAACGGCGCTTCAAATTATTCTGACCAATGACTATCGACTATATAACGGTGAGCTTCACTGTAAATCGCAATTGCGTAGCTTTGTATCGATTTTGCTGTAGTATTAACTCAATAACTCATTTAGTACTGTAGTTTTATTTCCACATGGTGTTTTTACTTATAAATGTGACAATAGATCGAGTAATTTATTTTTTAAATAAGGATTTTGGTATAAGCTATATATTAATTTATAATAAAATTTATTGTTTTTCAATTCGCGAATATAACATATTATTATTCAATAAAATAAAAAATTATCTCCTTCAATTTCCATTTTTTTTGCCCTGTTTTCTAATATTTTTTCAGACTAGAATTAGATATTAATTCATAATAAATAAGTATAAAGGTAAAATCGTCGACTTAGTATAGATTTTTAAGGTAGTCGAAATTTGCGCAAAGTCTGTAAATCTACTGTAAATTAAATTGACGTTGTTTCTGTCAAACGCTCGTTTACGCAACACGTCTAAAAACTTTGTGGACGTTGCATAATTTTGTTCACCTGGAGAAAAAAAACAGCATTACAAAGATTGTAGTGCAGCCACGTGCATCACTTCGTTAAACATCTTCATTTCCGTTTCGCATAAAACAACTTTTTCTATTTACACAATGAAGATATATAATTTTTTTTAATTTCAGGGCAATTTTCATAACTATAGTGACAAGTTATGAAATTATCACTACTACAGTGAAAAGTTATGAAATCTTCATTACTACAGTGAAAAGTTATGAAATTATCATTACTACAGTGAAAAGTTATGAAATTTTCATTACTACAGTGAAAAGTTATGAAATTATCATGACTACAGTGAAAATTATGAAATTTTCATTACTACACTGAAAAGTTATGAAATTATCATGACTACAGTGAAAAGTTATGAAATTTTCATTACTACAGTGAAAAGTTATGAAACTTTCATTTCTACAGTGAAAAGTTTTGAAATTTTCATTACTACAGTGAAAAGTTTTGAAATTTTCATTACTACAGTGAAAAGTTATGAAATTTTCATTACTACAGTGATAAGTTATGAAATTTTCATTACTATAGTGAAAAATTATGAAATTTTCTTTACTACAGTGAAAAGTTATGAAATTATCATTACTACAGTGAAAAGTTATGAAATTATCATGACTACAGTGAAAATTATGAAATTTTCATTACTACACTGAAAAGTTATGAAATTATCATGACTACAGTGAAAATTATGAAATTTTCATTACTACAGTGAAGTTATGAAATTTTCATGATTGCAGTGAAAAGTTATGAAACTTTCATTTCTACAGTGAAAAGTTTTGAAATTTTCATTACTACAGTGAAAAGTTATGAAATTTTCATTACTGCTTTGAAAAGTTATGAAATTTTCTTTACTACAGTGATAAGTTATGAAATTTTCATTACTACACTGAAAAATTATAAAATTCTCATTACTACAGTGAAAAGTTATGAAATTTTCGTTGCTACAGCGAAAAGTTATGAAATTTTCTTTACTACAGTGAAAAGTTATGAAATTTTCATTACTATTGTGAAAAATTATAAAATTTTCTTTACTACAGTGAAAAGTTATGAAATTTTCATTACTACAATGAAAAGTTATGAAATTTTCATTGCTACAGTGAAAAGTTATGAAATTTTCTTTACTACAGTGAAAGGTTATGAAATTTTCATTACTACAGTGAAAAGTTATGAAATTTTCATTACTACAATGAAAAGCAATGAAATTTTCATTGCTACAGTGAAAATTTATGAAATTTTCTTTACAACAGTGAAAAGTTATGAAATTTTCTTTACAACAGTGAAAAGTTATGAAATTTTCATTACTAAAGTGAAAAGTTATGAAATTTTCATTACTAAAGTGAAAAGTTATGAAATTTTCATTACTACAATGAAAAGCAATGAAATTTTCATTGCTACAGTGAAAATTTATGAAATTTTCTTTACAACAGTGAAAAGTTATGAAATTTTCTTTACAACAGTGAAAAGTTATGAAATTTTCATTACTACAGTGAAAAGTTATGAAACTTTCATTACTACAGTGAAAAGTTATGAAATTTTCATGACTGCAGTAAAAAGTTATGAAACTTTCATTACTACAGTGAAAAGTTATGAAATTTTCATTGCTACAGTGAAAACTTATGAAATTTTCATTGTAGGTGGATTTTAGTGCATGGATAGTTCTGGATTTTCCAGTGCTTAGGCATGATATCTGCTCATACCACTATATACCAAAGACGAGAGTATAGTGGATGAGCGAGTCGTCGGTGCGTTAATCATTAACGTCAGTTTGTTCCGTGTACATAGTTCTCCCACTGTTTCCAGAAGGACGTGTGCCCAGCGGCAAGTCGAATATGGAGTGCAAGTAGGGATATACCCATAGAGCACTGTATTTTGGAGATGAAAGCCGGTATATTATCGCGTGCAGCCCCAGCACGGGAGATTTCAAACGTTATTAATAATATCACGTTACATTTGGCAGTATAGATGTATATATGGTCTTCAGAACAGACTATAGCAGAATCAATGTTCCTGTGAACCATGAGCCACTCGCCCACGGTCTGAGAGGATCGAGAGGACACCGTACCTTGTATCAAGTGATTCCATTGTAAGTCCCTTCTCCAAGGATAATCCTACTGGATGGAGTACACGCGAGACCCGCCATATTGTTTCCATTATGGATTGGCAGTCTTCTCATTAGTATCTCATGTTCATGCTGCCAGAGTTTATCAAACTACTACCTACCAGACGTCCGCACATAGAGCCCGTCATGCTTTCACGGTAATACACACTGATTTGCCCAGACTATATTTAATTTCAGATTTAATAATGGAGTATTTGCATCGCGTAACTTTTTCATCAATTTTCTTCCGTGACGTTGATGCAATAAAGTTAGAAATTTGTAGACAAAGAATTTGACATTTTGCAAAATTATGGTAATATAAGCTGGAATTATTGAGTCTTATGTGTAAAAAAAAGACAAAAATTGGGACCTATTTACAAGATGGAATTGCTTTCCAAAGTTACATCCGATTTCGTATTGATCGTATTATTGTCGTCGCTTTAATGATTTGGCAGGTCCAATTAATGTCTTTTTTGTTAACTGATAATCCGAAAACTCAAAATGGCCAAGATTTCAGAATAGTTTATCGGTTTTCTTTTTATGGCTGTAAAAATAGTAAAAAGGTCATGTTAATTAGCAGATATTTACAGGCTTTTGAAAGGTCGTGCCTTTATACATTGTTCTTCGAAGTGTCGAACCATTTCTATACATTTTTTCTATACAATAGGATATGAGGCATTCTCTGTCAGTTCAGCCACTTTTTTTCGACCCTCTCAAATCTATCCCATAATTGGACACATTTTAGTACCAGTTGAAAGCACTCTTTGTGAATTTTTTCATACATGATATTTAATTTTTTAAATTCAATTATTTAGCTCTGACAACCCTTTTCTTAATAGTAACTATCGGTAAAAAATCGTACACAGAGAAAATTACTTGCCTCAAATTAATTTATATATATGCATACTGACAGAGAGAGTGCAAATGATGTGTAAATATTCTATACAATAGGCTACACATGATATTTAATTTTCCAAATTCAATTATTTAGATCTGACAACCCTTTCCTTAATAGGAATTATTGGTAAAAATCCTGCACAGAGAAAATTACTTTCCTCGAGTTAATTTATCCCCAGCTTCTTCACGTGATTCATAATGTCAGGGAAAGTGCAAATGATGTATAAATATTCTATACAATAGGATACAGATGATATTCAATTTTTCAAATTCAATTATTTAGATCTGACAACCCTTTCCTTAATAGGAATTATTGGTAAAAATCCTGCACAGAGAAAATTACTTTCCTCGAGTTAATTTATCCCCAGCTACATCACGTGATTCATAATGTCAGGGAAAGTGCAAATGATGTGTAAATATTCTATACAATAGGATACAGATGATATTCAATTTTTCAAATTCAATTATTTAGATCTGACAACCCTTTTCTTAATACGAATTATCGGTAAAAAATCGTACAGAGAAAATTACTTGCCTCGAGTTAATTTATCCTCAGCTTCATCACGTGATTCATAATGTCAGAGAAAGTGCAAATGCTGTGTAAATATTCTATACAATAGGCTACACATGATATTTAATTTTTCAAATTCAATTATTTAGATCTAACAACCCTTTTTTTAATAGGAATTATCGGTAAAAAAAATCGTACACAGAGAAAATTACTTGCCCAAATTAATTTATATATACGCATACTGACAGGGAAAGTGCAAATGATGTGTAAATATTCTATACAACAGGATACCGATGATATTTAATTTTTCAAATTTAATTATTTAGATCTGATAACCCTTTTCTTAATAGTAATAATCCGTAAAAAAAATCGTACACAGAGAAAATTACTTGCCTCAAATTAATTTATATATATGCATACTGACATGGAAAGTGCAAATGATGTGTAAATATTCTATACAATAGGCTACACATGATATTTAATTTTTCGAATTCAATTATTTAGATCTGACAACCCTCTTCTTAATAGGAATTATCGGTAAAAAAATCGTACACAGAGAAAATGACTTGCCTCGAGTTAATTTATGACCAGCTTCATCACGTGATTCATAATGTCAGGGAAAGTGCAAATGATGTGTAAATATTCTATACAATAGGCTACACATGATATTTAATTTTTCAAATTCAATTATTTAGATCTGACAACCCTTTTATTAATAGGAATTATCGGTAAAAAAATCGTACACAGAGAAAATTACTTGCCCAAATTAATTTATATATATGCATACTGACAGGGAAAGTGCAAATGATGTGTAAATATTCTATACAACAGGATACCGATGATATTTAATTTTTCAAATTTAATTATTTAGATCTGATAACCCTTTTCTTAATAGTAATAATCCGTAAAAAAAATCGTACACAGAGAAAATTACTTGCCTCAAATTAATTTATATATATGCATACTGACATGGAAAGTGCAAATGATGTGTAAATATTCTATACAATAGGCTACACATGACATTTAATTTTTCAAATTCAATTATTTAGATCTGACAACCCTTTTCTTAATGGGAATTATCGGTAAAAAATCGTACACAGTGAAAATGACTTGCCTCGAGTTAATTTATCCCCAGCTTCTACACGTGATGCATACTGACAGGGAAAGTGCAAATGATGTAAATAACTTGTCGAGTAATCCTGAACGTAGATGAAGACCACCCGCGATGTGCTGTTCCCACAGGCAGCGTGGTTTGCGCGTGAATGCACAGGGAAAAACGTGTTTCAAGACCGATAATTTGATGTGGTAGAAGCAACGCGGCCAACGCGTGTATACATATACAACGTACAACGACTGGCTCGATCTGGGAGGCGCTATTATGGGATCAGAGCGTGAATCGTTAACGAGACTTCGCTACGAACCTTCTTGCCGCTATGAAACTGAACGCCCAACCGACCTACACTATAAAACTCTGATCAAAGTGCCCCCCTCGCGATCGAAGTACGTAATTTCATTTATGTGTACCAATGACGGTGAGACTACACTGTATCGAGGGATGTAAACGCAAGAGGTCCAGAGGCGATATTTACCCGTGGCGTAGAAGAACAAGTAGCCTTAAAGTGCAGTGCACTGGACGAAGGTCGCACGCGAACGAGAGTTATCGATTATTTTCTCTCAACATCGATATTAATATATATGGGGCATTCCAACGGTTATCGACGGGGTTGCGATCCACATTTTTTTTTTCCTTTTGAAATGTTGTAGAGGATTATAAAAAAACACTCTAGAATTTTTTTTTAGATTTAAAAAAAAATTTGTTTTCCTTTAATTACCTAAAATTTGTTTTCTCAAAAAGTACGTCGACGATTTTTTATCTTTTTTTACAGTAAATTCTGTGTCCAAAAAAAAATTTTTGAGCCTCGGGCTTAGAGTGGGACGAGGCCTAGATTAGCAGCTAAAAATAAAACAAAATTTAAAAAAAATGTAAAATAATACCCAAAACTTGAACCTCTCTAAAAGTACGTCGATGATTTTTTTTAAATTTTTATAGTAAATTCTGTGTCCAAAAACGAAATTTTTGGGACTAGAAAGAAAATGAGGGGCAGTCTAGAATAGCAACTAAAAATAAAATTCTCCCGTAAATAAAATTTTTAAATTAGTATAATCACTAAAAATTTGAATTTCTCAAAAACTACGTCGACTATTTATTTGAATTTTTTACAGTAAATTCTGGGTCCTAAAACAAAAATTTTAAGACTAGAACGAAAATGGGGGGCGAAATTCCCGTAATTTAATTACCAAATAATATTAAAACATGTTTGAACATGTTAATTTTTTAATTTTCAGTTTTTTTTTTTGCTACTATTCTAAGCTGCCTCCCATGTTCGCATTACTCTGAAAAATGTTGTTTTTGAACACAGAATTTACTATAAAAAAAGAAAAAAAATCGTCGATGTACTTTTTGAGAAAACAAATATTTAGTAATTTAAAAAAAAAAAAAATTTTTTTAAAATCTAAAAGAAATTCTAGAGTGTTTTTTCATATTGCTCTACCACATCTCAAAAGGAAAAAAAAATATGAGGGTCGCGGCCCTGACGGTAACCGGTGGAATGCCTCATATATATATATAGGGCATTCTAGTTGAATTTTTCATAATCTGACTCCGACCCCCTCAATAATTTTGACAATTTTATATCAAAAAGTATTGTGAAAAAGAATAGACACGTATTTTTTTGTTTGTCGCTACGAAAAATATTTTCGACAGAGGAATTTTTGTAAAAATTTGAAATTTTTGGTACTTTTATTTTTTTAATCGTTAATGCCTTGGAAATGAACAGTCTTATTGAAAAATATCGGTGATGAAATTTGTTCAGTTTGCAAAGAGCTACATAATCTATGTGAAAAATGTTTTTTTTAAGTTTTTCTAAAATTTTGATATATGACGTTTAACAACAAAATTTCATTTTGCTAATAACCGCTACTTTTAATAATTTTTATATACTTAGAGAAAAATTCTGTTCGAAATTATGAAATTTTTAAGACCCTATGCAAAATGGCGGGATTTTTTAATTCGAAGTTCTACGGAATTGAAGTTTTTTTAATATCTTGAATTATTAGGTAAAACTTCAATTAGGTAGAACTTTATTTTTTTAAATTTCCACCAGCCTGTATAGGGTCTCAAAATTCTTGTAATTGTAGACAGAATTTTTATGTAATTATGTAATAATTATAAAAAGTGTTTTATAAAATAATGATAAAAGTGCGAAATTTTCACAAAAATTAATTTACGGAAAATATTCGTCGTAGCGCCAAACAAAAAAATACGTATCTTTTCGTTTTCAAAATACTTTTTGATCAAAAATTTTCAGAATTATTGAACGAGGTCAGGGTCAGAGAATGAAAAATTCAGCTGGAATTCCCCATATAAATGAATATTGTAGGTATGTATGGATGATGGTATAAATACAAGGTTAGGTAGCGCACGTGGTTTGTAGATAAAAAAGATTCCTACGAGAGGAACCCGCACACGAAGCGAATTTTATAGTTGTCATAATTATGGTAGGTTTATTTACATTATTTTTTTTTGTATATTTTCATCGGTATAATGGGCAGGCGTTTGAAATCAAAGTTCTTTATCGGTTTTTAATTGTCGAGAGGTAATAACCGATGCGGTTTCCTCATTAGGAAATAACGATTTCTGTGTAATTATTGCTTATTTCAAACGTCATGAACATTTATGATAATAGTATTTTTATAACATTACTTTTAACCTCAAATGTTATTTTATGACATTTTCATTGAATTCCTTCATTCACAATAAATATTATTTCATTCAAGTAACGACAAATATTTCTTTCGCCACCCACAAACGCACATTCGATAGGTCTAATAAATTTTTTTAAATATATTGACACTGAAAAAAAGATTTGAATAAACTAAATCGTTCAGCCTCGTTCAACCGAATTTTTATTTGTTATAACAACTATTCTGCTTACTGCAAGTATTTCTTCGACAACTGAATCTAATATTTATTTAAATAATCCACCACTTTGTTATCCTAACAAATTTAGTCCAATCAAACATTTTGCTTCCTCTTAGAGGAAGCTTTGTTTTCGTGAAATTTTTTTTTTTTTAGATTTTCATGTTAGAACACTCAGAATGGTCTAAAACGTCGAGAAAAGTGGTTTTGAAAAAATGTCTGTACGTGTGTGTGTGCGTATGTGCACAATTTTTTGTTAGCACGGTAGCCGTCGCAATTTTTAAGATATCGGGCTCCAATTTGAACCACGAGTAAACTGTCGTTAAACAAGATATGGGATTGAATTTGGAGTTAATCCATCAAGGTGTTCGAAATTTATGGCATTTTGAATTTTTTGGAGAATGTCAGCTTGGACTCTAACTCCCGCAATTTTTATGATATCCGGCTCAAACTTGGACCATAAGTGGACTGTTATCAAATAGTGTTCGGGATTAAATTTGGTGTCAATCCATTAAGGGATTCATAATTTATGGCATTTTTCAATTTTTTGACATTTTTTGTTCGTGCTCTAACTTTCGCAATTTTTAAGATATCGGACTCAAATTTGAACCACGAGTAAAGTGTCATTAAACAAGGTATGAGATTGAATTTGGAGTTAATCGATCAAGGTGTTCAAAATTTATGGCATTTTGAATTTTTTGGAGAATGTCAGCTCGGGCTCTAACTCCCGCAATTTTTACGATATCCGGCTCAAACTTGGACCAGAAGTGGATTGTTATCAAATAGTGTTTGGGATTAAATTTAGTGTCAATCCATTAAGGGGTTCACAATTTATGGCATTTTTTAATTTTTTGACATTTTTTGTTCGTGCTCTAACTTTCGCAATTTTTAAGATATTGTCCTCAAATTTGAACCACGAGTAAACTGTTATTAAACAAGGTATGGGATTGAATTTGGAGTTAATCGATCAAGGTGTTCAAAATTTATGGCATTTTGAATTTTTTGGAGAATGTCAGCTCGGGCTCTAACTCCCGCAATTTTTATGATATCCGGCTCAAACTTGGACAAGAAGTGGACTGTTATCAAATAGTGTTTGGGATTTAATGTAGTGTCAATCCATTAAGGGGTTCACAATTTATGGCATTTTTTAATTTTCTGACATTTTTTGTTCGTGCTCTAACTTTCGCAATTTTTAAGATATCGGGCTCAAATTTGAACCACGAGTAAACTGTCGTTAAACAAGGTATGGGATTGAATTTGGAGTTAATCGATCAAGGTGTTCAAAATTTATGGCATTTTGAATTTTTTGGAGAATGTCAGCTCGGGCTCTAACTCCCGCAATTTTTATGATATCCGGCTCAAACTTAGACTATAAGTGGACTGTTATCAAATAGTGTTTGGGATTAAATTTGGTGTCAATCCATTAAGGGGTTCACAATTTATGGAATTTTAAAATTTTTTGACATTTTTTGTTCGTGCTCTAACTTTCGCAATTTTTAAGATATCTGGCTCAAATTTGAACCACGAGTAAACTGTCGTTAAACAAGGTATGGGATTGAATTTGGAGTTAATCGATCAAGGTGTTCAAAATTTATGGCATTTTGAATTTTTTGGAGAATGTCAGCTCGGGCTCTAACTCCCGCAATTTTTATGATATCCGGCTCAAACTTAGACCATAAGTGGACTGTTATCAAATAGTGTTTGGGATTAAATTTGGTGTCAATCCATTAAGAGGTTCACAATTTATGGCATTTTTTAAAATTTTGACATTTTTTGTTCGTGCTCGAACTTTCGCAATTTTTAAGATATCGGGCTCAAATTTGAACCACGAGTAAAGTGTCGTTAAACAAGGTATGGGATTGAATTTGGAGTTAATCGATCAAGGTGTTCAAAATTTATGGCATTTTGAATTTTTTGGAGAATGTCAGCTCGGGCTCTAACTCCCGCAATTTTTATGATATCCGGCTCAAACTTAGACCATAAGTGGACTGTTATCAAATAGTGTTTGGGATTAAATTTGGTGTCAATCCATTAAGAGGTTCACAATTTATGGCATTTTTTAAAATTTTGACATTTTTTGTTCGTGCTCGAACTTTCGCAATTTTTAAGATATCGGGCTCAAATTTGAACCACGAGTAAAGTGTCGTTAAACAAGGTATGGGATTGAATTTGGAGTTAATCGATCAAGGTGTTCAAAATTTATGGCATTTTGAATTTTTTGGAGAATGTCAGCTCGGGCTCTAACTCCCGCAATTTTTATGATATCCGGCTCAAACTTGGACCAGAAGTGGACTGTTATCAAATAGTGTTTGGGATTAAATTTGGTGTCAATCCATTAAGGGGTTCACAATTTATGGAATTTTAAAATTTTTTGACATTTTTTGTTCGTGCTCTAACTTTCGTAATTTTCACGATATCCGGCTCAAATTTGGTCCACATGTGGACTGTTATTAAATAAAGTTTAGGAGTGAATTTGACGTCAATCCGTTAAGGGGTTTAAAATTTATGGCATTTTGAATTTTTTGTTCGTGCTCTAACTTCCGCAATTTTTAAGATATCGGGCTCAAATTTGATCCACAAGTAGAGTGTGGGTAAACTAAGCATCAGTTCGAATCTGGCGAGAATCTATCAAGGGGTTCAAAACAAATGCCATTTAAAATTTTTTAAAACAAGGCTGCAAAGTAGAACTTTACAAATTGCTTCCTCATTATTGTTGGATTTTTACAAAACTTCCTCTATGAGGAAGCCTAAATAGATTAACACGCTTCCTCATAGAGGTAGATTTGTAAAAATCCAATAATAATGCGGAAGCAATTTTTAATTTCTCAACGTAGCAAATAATGTTTCCTAGATATATTTTAAAGACTGGATGGAAAATGATTTTTTCGAGGGTTGCTATACGAAACTTCAGCTGTCTCGACACCCGCAATCGCGCAATCAAATCGCCAACTTTATTACAGGTTCCGTATGTACGCATCTATATGAATGCGCGTACCACCGCGAGCAATGCCACCATGCCAATGGGTCAACGAACGACCTCTCGGCCGATACGTTATAACTACCATACGAGTATATAAAATACCATACACGTGTAGTTTCGACTCAAAAAACGGTGGGGGAATCGCACACACCGCCTCCAGTCGTGACAGCGTACGGGACATTTAATATTCCGTAGCTGAGTTCTGAGCGCACGAATCGTGCCCTCGCGCATTCGCTCGCACTACGTAAGTCTGCCCGAGGCGAGAGGAACTCGACAACAACCTCCTCTAATACTGCAGAGAGTCGTGTGTGTCGAGACGCTGTGAAAACGAGGGAGATCGTGATATTTTCGCACTTTACCCTTCACGAATATTTATTGTTATAATAATTGTTATTATGCTTTTGCCTCAGGCCCAACTTCCATTCATAACTGGTTCTCGTTTCTATCTCCTGGACTTTTCGAAGCTCCATTTGATTTTTATTCACACACTGACAATAAAAAAATTATAATTAAAAAAAAAATACTGATTTTCGGGAATTAATGGAAGGCTCAAAATGTTGAACTATGTTTTTTTAAGTAACTTTAGTTAACGTGACTGACAAATTTTATAACAATAACACGAACATTTTATGAGGAAAAACTTGCAAAATACGACATTTTTGATTCCCAGTTTTATAAAGAGCGAGAATTTTTTTTTTCATATTTCAGCGATTAAATAACATTTTATAATTTTGTGTCCAGAGACGCCGAATGATAAGGCAGTTTTTTTTTTTAAACTGAGAAAAATTAAAAAATAACAAAAAATAAAAAGTGATCACAGAACAAAAATAATTTCAAATAATAATCTATTTACTAACAATTTTTTTTCAGTGTTTCTTAAAAAAATTTGATTTCTATTTGTTGTTGATAATTAATATAAGTTATTTTTGTTTTTGTCGTTAATCGAATTAATTAATAATAAAAATTATTTTTTTTAATTAACTAAATTTGACAATGATTGTAAATACCGACCTTTGTTTGACTTGATGGTTTAAATAATCCAGTGTTGCAAGTCCCCATTATTTTAAGAATTCAAATTAAGTTATGAAGTAGATTTGCCGGGTGTCGTATTCGCATTAGACTTCGGATTGCACAGATTTCCGCGGTTTTTAATCTTTTAACTGCATTTTCTTTGCAGTTTAGGAGAATCGGATGGTCATATTCTATGATCGGACGACAGATACCGGCTAAATGGAGCAAATGTTAATAAAATGTAATATTTTTTAAGTGACATAATTATTAACAAATAAATTTTATGCTATTTTCTAAATCAATGATTAACTTTACTTTCAGAATGAAAAAAAAATAGTTTGCTCCATTTAGCCGGTGTATCTTTCCATGAAGAAGAAAATGAGACGTCAACCATTCCAATCTGCCTATTAGTTTGATCTGAATCATGCGCAGAATGGAAAACCTAAGAACTTTGCTTAAGATAATATTGAAAAGCATATGCAAGTCAGACGACAGTAAAAAATCCTTTCATCGAGCACCAACAATATAGTTAGCAAATGTTAATAAAATGTAATATTTTTTAAGTGTCATAATTATTAACAAATAAATTTTATGCTATTTTCTAAATCAATTATTAACTTTGCTTTCAGAATGAAAAAAAAATAGTTTGCTCCATTTAGCCGGTGTATCTTTTCATGAAGTAGAAAATGAGACGTCAACCATTTCAATCTGCCTATTAGTTTGATCTGAATCATGCGCAGAATGGAAAACCTAAGAACTTTGCTTAAGATAATATTGAAAAGCATATGCAAGTCAGACGACAGTAAAAAATCCTTTCATCGAGCACCAACAATATAGTTAGCAAATGTTAATAAAATGTAATATTTTTTAAGTGACATAATTATTAACAAATAAATTTTATGCTATTTTCTAAATCAATGATTAACTTTGCTTTCAGAATGAAAAAAAAATGGTTTGCTCCATTTAGCCGGTGTATCTTTCCATGAAAAAGAAAATGAGACGTCAACCATTCCAATCTGCCGATTAGTTTGATCTGAATCATGCGCAGAATGGAAAACCTAAGAACTTTGCTTAAGATAATATTGAAAAGCATATGCAAGTCAGACGACAGTAAAAAATCCTTTCATCGAGCACCAACAATATAGTTAGCAAATGTTAATAAAATGTAATATTTTTTAAGTGTCATAATTATTAACAAATAAATTTTATGCTATTTTCTAAATCAATGATTAACTTTGCTTTCAGAATGAAAAAAAATAGTTTGCTCCATTTAGCCGGTGTATCTTTCCATGAAGAAGAAAATGAGACGTCAATCATTCCAATCTGCCTAGTAGTTTGATCTGAATCATGCGCAGAATGGAAAACCTAAGAACTTTGCTTAAGATAATATTGAAAAGCATATGCAAGTCAGACGACAGTAAAAAATCCTTTCATCGAGCACCAACAATATAGTTAGCAAATGTTAATAAAATGTAATATTTTTTAAGTGACATAATTATTAACAAATAAATTTTATGCTATTTTCTAAATCAATGATTAACTTTGCTTTCGGAATGAAAAAAAAATAGTTTGCTCCATTTAGCCGGTGTATCTTTCCATGAAGAAGAAAATGAGACGTCAACCATTCCAATCTGCCTAGTAGTTTGATCTGAATCATGCGCGGAATGGAAAACCTAAGAACTTTGCTTAAGATAATATTGAAAAGCATATGCAAGTCAGACGACAGTAAAAAATCCTTTCATCGAGCACCAACAATATAGTTAGCAAATGTTAATAAAATGTAATATTTTTTAAGTGACATAATTATTAACAAATAAGTTTTATGCTATTTTCTAAATCAATGATTAACTTTCCTTTCAGAATGAAAAAAAAATAGTTTGCTCCATTTAGCCGGTGTATCTTTTCATGAAGTAGAAAATGAGACGTCAACCATTTCAATTTGCCTAGTAGTTTGATCTGAATCATGCGCAGAATGGAAAACCTAAGAACTTTGCTTAAGATAATATTGAAAAGCATATGCAAGTCAGACGACAGTAAAAAATCCTTTCATCGAGCACCAACAATATAGTTAGCAAATGTTAATAAAATGTAATATTTTTTAAGTGACATAATTATTAACAAATAAATTTTATGCTATTTTCTAAATCAATGATTAACTTTGCTTTCAGAATGAAAAAAAAATAGTTTGCTCCATTTAGCCGGTGTATCATTTCATGAAGTAGAAAATGAGACGTCAACCATTTCAATTTGCCTAGTAGTTTGATCTGAATCATGCGCAGTATGGAAAACCTAAGAACTTTGCTTAAGATAATATTGAAAAGCATATGCAAGTCAGACGACAGTAAAAAATCCTTTCACCGAGCACCAACAATATAGTGCATTGGACATTTTTATATGCAATAGAATTTGGATGATATTGAATTTCCAAAATCAATTTTTTTGACCTCACTCCCTCCCCTTAATCAGAGAAAGTAGCGCAGGGAAGAAGGAATAGCGTTTTGATTGGCACTTGTGCCCACGCTTCGTTTTCCTAAGGTACAAGGAAAAAAAAAATTGATCGAGCCGGTATAGGTGAACGACGTGGTCGCGTCGTTTCGAACTATTAGAAACTTTCTTGGAAGCCGAGCGAGTCGTGTGATTCGAATTCTATTCCCGTGGTTCGTTTTAACGGAGGGACGTACTACAGCAGAGGGCGTTTGCGTCTGTACGTGTAGTTGCTCGATCAGAAGCCCTTCGTTTACGTCATGACCTATCGGACGTGCACGAACGATACTCTCATATATACAGCTATACAAAAACTCTAATGTATTGTACGAATGATCCGAGAACGATTTTCACAAGTACATGGGTCTTCGTTGCCTCCGTACACGTACAAACTTTGTGGCCATATGTTCGTAAAACCAATTCTCCCTGCAACCCCGTTATTGCAGTGTAGAATATATATGGGTCGTTCCATACCAAGTGGGCCAGCAAAATTTAGCATAGTCGCAAAAAGCATTTCAAATTTTTTCAAAAATTGCTCAGTGTGTCACGAACATACTTAAATTATTTCAGAATTTTAGCACCTATGGTTTGTCCAAAATTTTGATAATGATTTTTATTTTTTCCATTTTTTCAATTCGCTGTATATTCAAAATTATCGAACGTACAAAAAATTTGTTCCTGTACAAAATATACGTTTTTGAATGTACTTTTTGATAAAATCCAGTACGTCAGACGACAAGGCCGACCAATTACAGGACGAATAAAAAGGCAACAATTGCCAACTCGCATTGCGATGTATTTCGATATTTCGATGTAAAATCGCCACCAACTTTTTAGAGGAGAAGATTTGCATAGCCCGTAAATTTTTTTTTTTTTTTACATAATGTAATTTTTTTTTGACATAATGCAACTTTTTTTTCGATTTTTTGGCATAATAATATAATAACTTTTTTTCAATTTTTTGACATAATGATGTAGTCAAATTTTTTTCGGTTTTTTGACATAATAATGTAATAACTTTTTTTTTCGATTTTTCTAAAAATTTTGCAGAATTTCTATTATAATGTTTAGAAACTACAGAAAAATTGGCGTGATGAAAAATGAATGGTCCACTTGGTATGGAATGGCCCATGTATATATAGACATGAAATTCGTACATGTCTATAGTTTTGTGAACTCTCCACTTTTACGAGTTTCCACCACATGTACAATGGAATACGAAGCGCGATACCTACGATAGGTTATCGGCATTAATAAACTCCTGGCGTCGAACTTTGTCGTCGTCGCCTTTTAACATCGTCGTGTTTAACGACGTTCTCCCTTCTCTCCTTTCTATGCGGCCACGATGCGGTTCCTTCGGCCCGGATCCGTTGGTTATTTCTGCGGGACTGAATGACACTCGAGAGAGAAATACGATCTCTCGTAAGAATCGCAAGGATATCTTGTTGGGTAATAGGAGTAATGAAAGGCTGATAATTGAAAATGGGAGTACGTTTATTACTCTCGCGTTAATATCTCTAACTCATTATAATCCCAACGAGTTGGGTTGGCTTGTGGTGGGTTTATTACCAGTCGCCTCTGGTAGTCTTGCAATATGGAATAGTTGTAATGTGGTAGAGATGGGTTTTCGAATTAAGCTGCTTTTGGTAGAGAAATTAATAGCCGACTTTTTTTTTAATCATGGTAAAAAGGCTTGTAATCGGTATTTTCTATGGTAGAATATGTGACTTGAGAACGATAGTGACATGCAAAATTCGATATCTTAAAGAAAATAAAATTTAGGTTGGATTTTCCGACCAGAAGTCCGATCTGTAAATTCTGGAGTCATTAACGAAAAAAAAGTCACCTTTTGCTTCCTCATAGAGGAAGCTTTGTTTTCATGAAAATTTTTTTTCGAGATTTTCATGTCAGTACACTCAGAATGGGCTAAAACGTCGAGAAAAGTGATTTAGAAAAAATGTCTGTATGTGTGTGTGTGTGTGTGTGTATGTGTGTATGTTACACGATCGGAAAATGTAAACCTTTACAACTCGGGAATGCCTTGAGATATCAAGCTGAAATTTGGACCATAGATAGAGGGATCAAGCCTCATCGTTCATACAGATTTTTGTTAAAATCCACTTCATCGTTAAATTATTAGGCGTTTTTTAATTTTTTGAAAAATGTCTGTTTACGCGATAACTCTTTCAATTTTCGAGATATTGATCTTAAAATTGGTATGAATGTGAGCTTTCATACGCCTGTGATCGCTATTGAATTTGGTTAAGATCGGTTGAACCGTTAAAATTTTATGATGTTTTGAATTTTTCAAAAAATTGACATTATCGCTCTATTGTAACTTTTTCAAAACATAAGATAGCGAGCTCAAATTTTGTATATAGAGGGATCAAGCCTCATCGTTCATACAGATTTTTGTTAAAATCCACTTCATCGTTAAATTATTAGGCGTTTTTTAATTTTTTGAAAAATGTCTGTTTACGCGATAACTCTTTCAATTTTCGAGATATTGATCTTAAAATTGGTATGAATGTGAGCTTTCATACGCCTGTGATCGCTATTGAATTTGGTTAAGATCGGTTGAACCGTTAAAATTTTATGATGTTTTGAATTTTTCAAAAAATTGACATTATCGCTCTATTGTAACTTTTGCAAAACTTAAGATAGCGAGCTCAAATTTTGTATATAGAGGGATCAAGCCTCATCGTTCATACAGATTTTTGTTAAAATCCACTTCATCATTAAATTATTAGGCGCTTTTTAATTTTTTGAAAAATGTCTGTTTACGCGATAACTCTTTCAATTTTCGAGATATTGATCTTAAAATTGGTATGAATGTGAGCTTTCATACGCCGGTGATCGCTATTGAATTTGGTTAAGATCGGTTGAACCGTTAAAATTTTATGATGTTTTGAATTTTTCAAAAAATTGTCATTATCGCTCTATTGTAACTTTTTCAAAACATAAGATAGCGAGCTCAAATTTTGTATATAAATGAAACAATATTCAGCCATTATATATGTATAATTTAGTGACGAACGGTATGAAATTTTTGATTTTATGGAATGTTGAATTATTTTTAAAAATATACATTATCACATTCACTTTCGGAAACGCTCTAATAATCACGAAATAACGTAATAACGAAATAGAAAAAGCGAATCCACAACATGTATATTTATCTAATTAAAACAAGGATGCAAAGTAGAACCTTGCACATTGCTTCCTCATTATTTTTCGCGATTTACAAAGCTTCCTCTATGAGCAAGCCAAAAATTGTATAACATACTTCCTTATAGAGGTAGCTTTGTAAATCACGAAAAATAATGAGGAAGCAACGTGCAAGGTTCTACTTTGCATTCTTTTTTTAAAGTCATGGTGAAAAGGCTTGTAATATATGGTATTTTCTATGGTAGAATATGCGACTTGAAAACGATAGGGAAGGCCAAAATTCGATATCTTGAAGAAAACAAAATGTAGATTGGATTTTCCTACCGGAAGACGGATCTCTGAATTCTGGAATCATGAACGGAAAAAAGTTACTTTTTTTAAAATCATGGTAAAAAGGCTTGTAATCGGTATTTTATATGGTAGAATATGCGACTTGAGAACGATAGTGAATGTCAACATTCGATATCTTAAAGAAAAAAAAATTCAAGTTGGATTTTCCGACCGGAATTCGGATCTGTAAATTCTGGATTCCTCAACGGAAAAAAGTCACTTTTTTTAAAATCATGGTAAAAAGACTTATAACCGGTATGTTCTATGGTAGAATATACGACTGGAGAACGATAGTAAAGGGCAAAATTCGATACCTTGAAGAAGAAAAAATTTAGGTTGGATTTTCAGACCGGAAGTCGGATCTGTAAATTCTGGAATCATGAACGGAAAAAAGTGTTTTTTTTTTAAATCATGGTTACAGGCTTGTAATCGGTATTTTCTATGGTAGAATATGCGACTTGACAACGATATTGAAATTCGATATCTTGAAGAAAAAAAATTTAGGTTGTATTTTCAAAATTTCAAAAATTTTATCTTCCATAAAGCCAAAATTCCTTCTTCTTTCTAGATCACATCTGTACTTCAGAACAGCATAAAAAAGCTTGTAACTACTACGATTAATTTTAAGTCATAAAGTACAAACATTTTTGATGACATGTTCGATTGACAACAAACGTCATTAATTATCCTTATTGTCATATATTACATAACAACCAAAATTACAAAAAAACTGACTCTAGTTGACTAAGTTATAACAAAAATACAATATCTTTGTTGAAATCGGTCAGTCCAGTCAGCAGAATAAAAAAGGTACCTGCGATCAAGTTCAATGTGACGACAATAGGACCACGAGGGATCACAGCGTCCCTCATTCAGTAAAACGAGGGTTTTTTTCGGGAGTAGAGACTGTAAGGGTGGTAAACGAGGACCGTTCCTAATTTAGGGCCACCCTTTTATCGGAATAGCCTTCACCGTTGTCGTCATCGTCCTCGTCGCAGTTGAAAGCAAAGCTTGAACTATTCCGCGGGTATTTGAACTCGCCACTGAATTCACCATTCACCGATTTATGTCCTTTTGCTCATTTTCCGATCCCTTCGTATGGTGTCCACATTGTGGCCATTGCGCTTCGAATTTGCCGAAGCACTTTGGTTTACTATTCCTCCTCTACCAAACTGTGTTACCTATGAATAGCCGATCCGCGTAACCGACAAATCCAACGTACTATAAATTCCATGAGCGGTCGATGATTCCAGCCACGGGCTTCACCACGAATGTTGTTAATGCAACCGTAATTCGCCGTTAATTTCGACAATGATTCAGCGTATATGTTGCTAACTATTCGCCGTCAATTTAGGTACAGACACATTCTCATCTCTCAATACTTAATTCGTTCATACGTGTTTTCATAGACGTAATGTAGTGTAATATACTCGAAAATCCACGTTCGAATCAATGGGAATTAGATTTTCATGCAACCGGGTATTCAAATAAATTGATCAACTAATGATCAATTTTGATTACTATCCATAAGATTCCATACAGAGTTGTAAATCCCCATTAATACAGGAAATTGCATTACAGTTTGCTTTGGCATTTTTATTTCATAAAATTAGCCTTTATTGATTATAGAATACTTGTAAAAAAATGATTAATTCTTGCTTAAATATTAGAAAAAATAGTTGAAAAAATGGAAGATCTCGGCCCTCCATTACTTTCTATTTTTTTCCATTTTTTCAGAAGCATTACCGTGAAATTTTGTAAAAATTCATATTTCATAAAATTAGCCTTTATTGATTATAGAATACTTGCAAAAAAAATGACTAATTCTTGCTTAAATATTAGAAAAAAATAGTTGAAAAAATGGAAAATCTCGGCCCTCCATTACTTTCTAATTTTTTTCCATTTTTTCAGAAGCATTACCGTGAAATTTTGTAAAAATTCATATTTCATAAAATTAGCCTTTATTGATTATAGAATACTTGCAAAAAAAAAAGACTAATTCTTGCTTAAATATTAGAAATAAATAGTTGAAAAAATGGAAAATCTCGGGCCTCCATTACTTTCTATTTCTTTTTTCCATTTTTTCAGAAGCATTACCGTGAAATTTTGTAAAAATTCATATTTCATAAAATTAGCCTTTATTGATTATAGAATACTTGCAAAAAAAATGACTAATTCTTGCTTAAAATTAGAAAAAAATAGTTGAAAAAATGGAAAATCTCGGCCCTCCATTACTTTCTATTTTTTTTTCATTTTTTCAGAAGCATTACCGTGAAATTTTGTAAAAATTCATATTTATGGCAGCTATTTGAAAGTTTATACATTGAATTATAATTGCTAGATTTTATTATAATGAAATCATAATTATGTAGTGAATCGAATCGACATCTTTATTTCTATAAGGATTTGGCATTTACAACTCTGATTCCATATAAGCAAAGATTCAATGTTTACATACGCATACAATGTATGAATATTTTGTTTGTGTGAGAAAAAAAAGCTTTGGTCATGAAACAGTGCAATCGTTAACGAATGGCTGTGTATGATTTTTGGTATTTTTTTAAAGGTATTGGTAATTGGAACGAGACCAGGATGTACAGCCGATTCAATGCTTTTGGATTTATTTCGAGGACGCGAGTGATTGCTAGCTTAATTAGAGAAAACCCTTTGATGAGTCGAGAGGAATTTGTCGTGAATAGCATACGGGATGTGTACTAAACCAGCTTTGCTGTGTGCTTCCGTTAATGGTCGACATTGCGAGTGCAATTTAAATACGGAGTAACATTCGTCAAAACAAATTGCACCGGTTTTAGTTCGATGATGCACGGAGAGAAATTTCTGTTTCGTGACAACATAAAATGGTGATAACAAAAATCGTTTTTTTTTAAGGCTAACAAAAAGATTTGTCAGCCGAACAAAAGATTTATCAACATAACAACACTGAACAAAAGCCGAATGTCAGCCGAACAAAAGATTTGTCAGCTGAACAAAAGATTTGTCAGCCGAACAAAAGATTTGTCAACATAACAAAACTGAACAAAAGCCGAATGTCAGCCGAACAAAAGATTTGTCAGCCGAACAAAAGATTTGTCAGCCGAACAAAAGATTTGTCAGCCGAACAAAAGATTTGTCAGCCGAACAAAAGATTTGTCAGCCGAACAAAAGATTTGTCAGCCGAACAAAAGATTTGTCAGCCGAACAAAAGATTTGTCAGCCGAACAAAAGATTTGTCAGCCGAACAAAAGATTTGTCAGCCGAACAAAAGATTTGTCAGCCGAACAAAAGATTTGTCAGCCGAACAAAAGATTTGTCAGCCGAACAAAAGATTTGTCAGCCGAACAAAAGATTTGTCAGCCGAACAAAAGATTTGTCAGCCGAACAAAAGATTTGTCAGCCGAACAAAAGATTTGTCAGCCGAACAAAAGATTTGTCAGCCGAACAAAAGATTTGTCAGCCGAACAAAAGATTTGTCAGCCGAACAAAAGATTTGTCAGCCGAACAAAAGATTTGTCAGCCTAACGTAACGATTCTTGTTGTCACCGTTTTATGTTGCCATGACACAGAAATTTCTCTCCCTGTGGATTTCCAAAGAGATAGCAACATTCTTAGACCAGAAATATAATCAATTTTTGGAAATGTTGAACTGCAATTGATAACATCATTCTTGTCGTTGATACGTCATCATTTTTTGAGAAAAAGGCACCGACCATTTGTGTAGTCGGTTATTCACTTAACCCTAACCTGATTTGATCCATCTTTTCCCTGACAATAAATCCTTTGTATCCCCCACGTTATGCATATGAATAACATCAAACTGGGCGTTGATATGTCAAAGTGTAACAAAGTTCTAAAATTGCCTTGAATCTAGCATGAACAAGAAGTTCACGCGAATTAAATGGCATTGCTTCTAGAATTCAAATATGGATCACAGTGAATATCCCGATCAAATTGAACTGATTTGGATTACACAATGGATATCCAAAAAGATTTTTTGGGAAAAAGGCAATGATCATTTGTGCGGTCTGTTATTCACTTAACCCTAACCTGATTTGATCCATCTTTTCCCTGACAATAAAGCCTTTGTATCCCCCACGTTATGCATATGGATAACATCACACTGGGCGTTGATATGCCAGAGTGAGAAAGTTCTAAACTTCAGTTGAAATCCACTATGAACAGGCCGTTATCTCGGCATTGATGAAAAGGGGCGACGCGAAAGCGAGTTCCAAGAGTCACATCACGATCAACTCTGAGTACGGAAGGACAATCCACTCTCGATCCCCTTTTCTCGTTCAACAAGGGGCTCTAAAGCGATAATGTGTGTACATTGCTATCGTATGCGTGCTTACGAAGCGCGTGGGTAGTTAGCATGCGTGAAAGACATGATCAAAGCTTGGGGGTGAATAATACCGAGAGTTTGCTACCCACGTTCAGTTCGCAGCTTCGCTACGGCCAAGCTGATCGACGTATTACAGTCTTCCTTGCTTGGTCCCTATGTTATAGTGCAGTGAACCGGTTTGTTTCACTATACGAAACTCGTATGCGCAGAACAGTTGATCGAAGGGTTGGTGGAAGCGAGCAAGCTGACTATGTTGCTGCTACTGTCTGTACCGAGAGAATATCAAGCCTGTACTCGTGGTTCTATGCACCCCCTGCTGCTGTCCAACCTCACGGTTGGCAGCCTACGGTTAATCTCGCGATAACATTGATTAAGGGAAAGGGTGGTTGCGTTCCCGCGTCATTCACTTGCTCGCCTGGTATCCAACACCCACCCAGTGGGTCTCTGCGAGTTGCGAGCTGGGATCAAGTACGAACCACACTAACGCTTCGTGTAGAGACATTGTAAATACACTCGTGCTGAGCATCAACGGGAAGGGAGACATGTTTTGAATTGGTATGAGACTGAAAAGCCTGAAATCGCCACTGCTTGTTGGTTCTAGCTGCTGCCGCAGCTGCACGTTGCGTTTATACAGCAAACTTTATTTATCTTGCTACATATGTCGTATTACCGACTGATTTATTCTTCGCGGAATTTTGATCAGAAATGGAATTCTGTTGGTGAAACGTTTTTCAATTATCAATTTGTAGATTAATGAGGAATTGTTGAAATTACTTGCAAGCTAAAGATTTTTGCTTCTTCATAGAGGAAGGTTTTGTTTTCGTGAAAAAAATAAAAGTTCCGGGATTTTTATGCCAGATTAGTGTCAGATGGATTTTCATGTCAGATTACTCAAATCGCTGTATCTCAAGAACGGCTTTAACAATCAAGCTGAAATTTAGTACACTGGTAGAGCAGCAACGTCCCTTCCTATGCATAAATTTACGAAAAAATTGAAACATTTTTTTCAAATGTTATAAGACTTTGAATTTTTCGAAAAATGTCTGTATGTTCTCTAGCTGCCGCAATTTTTGAGCTAGTGAGCTAAATAGTTCTTGACAAATAGAGTAATGATAAATGACGGTCGGTATTGAATTTGAGCGAAATCCATACTGCGGTTCGGATTTTATAGAATTTGGAATTTTTCGAAAAATTCAAGTTTTCGTTCTAATTCAAATTAACTTCGACCAACCCTGCTCAAATCTTCTACAGGGACGAATTAATATTCAGCTGTAGTAGATGTAGAATTTGGTGAAGATCGGTAAAGAGGTTCGGATTTTATAGGATTTTGAACTTTCGAAAAATTGACGTCGTTATAATTTAAGTCAACTTTGACTAATTCAGTAAATTTTATACCTGATATCGAATTAAAATTTAGTGCAAATACGGATTAACATAGAACAAAGTTGAGGTAAAAATTTGATATGAATCAGTCGAACGGTTCAAATTTTATGACACTTTGAATTTTTAGAAAAACGTTTCTCGAGCCAAAACAAACCTGCAAAGTAGAACCTTGCAAATTGCTTCCGCATTATTTTGTTGCTTTTTACAAACCTTCCTCTATGAGGAAGCCAAAATCGATCAACACACTTTCTCATAGCGGTAACTTTGTAAAAATAAAAAAATAATGAGGAAGCAATTTGCAAGGTTCCACTTTTCAGGCTTGTTTTTTTAATCCTCCAATTAAGACATTTACCCTAAATCGTACAATTCGTTCAACAGACGCACATGGAATAGATGCACCATTTTCGGCCATCTTTGATCCATTTTTTCCGCCAAATTTGAAAGGACAATATTATAAATAGAGTTGAACGTAGAATAAATCGAGCAGATAATCTTGTTAATTTGTATGAATACGAGCACTTTTTTTTGTAAATATGATTTTTTACCTATTTTTTTTGACGTCATAAGCATGTAATGAGAATTATTGAAGAAAACAAAGTTCCCTTTACGAGGGCACAAAACTTATTTATCTCTGGTAAAGTATCTTCTAGATCAACAAAATCAGCACAAAATCACCACGATCAAAGGTGGGGACAACGAGGGGGTAGTAAATTTATCTCGCTCACGTTTCTCACTGCGGATCTCCTAGTAGTCGAACGCTCTCTCCGATCCTATCTGTGGTGTGTATCTAGATTCTATTCGCGGTGGCGATGTTTCATTCGTTCGCGTTTACTCGTTTGCTATCGATATCTATACCCGTGCACATTCGCCGTCTCGTGACATATCACGACGCCGGGACTGAAAGATATCGCTGCGAGTATAAGAAATATATTACGGTATGGTATTTCGACTGTAGAGAGGGAAAGTGATGAAAGTTTCGCCATAGCATTTGAACCAAAATACGTTTCAGGGAGACCGGGGCGTATTGGCTTAAGTTTGTTAAAAAATCGGCTTAAGTTTGTAAAAAAAATTGAAAGGTCCTCAGACCACATAAAAAAATATATGTGACAAAAAGTGGTATATTTTGTATATATTTTTCTCATATATATTCACGAAAATATATCTTTGACATATGATGAATATATGGAAAAATTATATAAACAATATTTATATAGTTGAAACGGCGAGAAGTTATATATGTCACATATATTTTATATTTTATACAGCTTTTATTAAAATTTCGACCATGAGCGACAAAAATTCAAAAACTAACACAACAATAACCGATTCTTGCTATGAAAAGTAAAATGTTCGTATCGTAATACAAAATTTATCAAAAAGCGACTATTCAGCGTAGGCAGATCATTTTTTTAAATTCTAAGACTGAGTTATTTGCCTATAATTAAAAATAAGCTAAAACTCAATAGCTTAATAAGGTCCACAGAAATTCTGTATAGTATTAACTACTGAAATATCAGGCAAATAGATTCTATGTTTGCGACGATATTTACTTCAAATCACAACAAAAAATGAATTAATTTTATAGTCTTTTAATAATCGATTTTATGTATCTCTTTTTTACGATCCATATTTTCATGCATTTCTTTATCTTTCTGTGCCATATTTCCCTATACCTAACCGAATTTAGTCTGAACCAGAAAAAATGTCAGATTATCTAGCCAATGATTCAAGCAAAAAAAAATTTTGCCTTTAACCCAATCTATAAATCCAAGTATTGGGATAAAAATTAATAGAGTAAATTGACCCGATTAGCCCCGGTCTCTTCTATAGCTGTGTTTTAGCCTGCCTTTACACAGTGTATTATTCCTGTTCGCGCTTATTATCCCCTGCTAGAGTATATCAAAGGGCATAACTATATCTTGTTTCTTGGTTTGAAACGAGACCAGCCTCTCCTCTCGATGTAGCTTCGCTCCGGCTGTGAAACTAGACAAGACGTTTGCGAAAGGACGTGATTGTGGTTCACCGACGGTCCTTCCGACGGGTGATGCAGAGCATGAAGTACGAAACCACGGCACGAAGTTCGCTTTAACTGTAGCATCGGATACAGTAGTGAACGGGCAAGGGATATTCATAGACTATTCACTACAGTTATAGTTTATATATATATATATATATATATATATATGGATATCCAAAGCGCCATTCGCGTATTCAGCTCGAAGAGAAACTATTGTTCTATTCTCCAAACCTTTTCCCTCCTCTTTTCACCTAAATATAAGAAAGACCGGGGCAAAATGGCAACGTGGGGCACGATGGAACAGAAGCACAACGGTAACGTGGGGCAAAATGGCACAGCAGCACAAACGAGAAGGAGCCATCCCGTGCAGAAATATAGTTTTTTTTTATGTTGCATTTCCCCTCGTCTGCAGGCATTACGCCTATTACAGGATCGGCCCGGATCAGTAGCCAGTCCCCCCTGGGGGTCTGGTCCGGATCAGTAACCAGGCCCCCATGCGGCCGCATCTGACTTCCCCCTCTATATCGCATTTGCCATAGCATTTCTGCTATGGGCATAGGGAAACTGCGGAAAACCTATTCCGATATAGCCGGTCTCGAGTTCGCCTCCCGGCACCGGAGCTACGTCACGTTTCGTCGAGAACGTAAACACGGACTACAGCTGTATACATGTGACCCACACAGGTAGAAATACCTATGTGGGTCTCATGTATACACTGAAAGAAAAAAGTAGTTGGGAGAACCATCTCCAGCATATGCTGTACCGGTGAATAGTTGCAGCAACTAACTCGCTCCTGTAACCAATCGCAGTGCTGTTTTCACCAATACAATAGGTGGCGCAACCAACAGCGAGTTCCTATAACCAACCACAGCGGTTCGTATAACCAACGAGTAGTTGTCATAATCCACTGAGTAGTTGTCATAACCCACTGAGTAGTTGTCATAACCCACTGAGTAGTTGTCATAACCCACTGAGTAGTTGTCATAACCCACTGAGTAGTTGTCATAACCCACTGAGTAGTTGTCATAACCCACTGAGTAGTTGTCATAACCCACTGAGTAGTGACGCTATTTCAACTCATTCGAGTGATTGTCGGAACCCATTTATTGGTTTGTCCAACTACTTTTTTTTCTCCGTGTACATCTGGAGTTTCATCGCGCCCGTATTTATATTTTCGACGAAAATCGACGGCACCGGGAATCGAACCCGCGACCTACCGATGCTCTGGACTAGAGGCCAGTACACTGACCACTAGACCATCGCACCGGCTCCGAGCAGAAATATAGTTGGGGCTCCAACTTGGCCCTTTCTATATGGCCCTAATTGTAGTAGGGGCCCTACTAGGCTAGTCACACTTGAAAGTACGGGCCTTTAGAGGCTCAATATGGGCGACCCTAGTGAGGGTTCCACATTTAAGCCTGATTAGGCCCCGAAGTTTGTCGTGGCCGCCTCTGTTGAGCCTAGTAGGGTTCTAGAGTGGATTCCCTATTATGGATGCCACGTTTATACCTAAGGCCCCTGATTTAATCGCGGCTGCCCGAACTAATTCTGCACGGGATGTGACACATAAAAACAAAAATTCGCAGGTTGACACGCGACATTCCGCAGTCTTATTTAATTTGCACAAATATTTTTCAAATTAAAAAAACGCCACTTTTTTCACATTTTGTCTAAATGCGCGCGACGAAAAAAAAAAATGGTACTTCGAAATACAGCATGAGAGTTGTTAACTTACACAAATGTTCTCCACATCATAACGAACAATATTAACAATGACAAAGCCACGAATTATTGAAATAAAAGTCAAACTCATCTGCGAATGCTGAAGACCTCTTTTGCAGTGGCTTTTATTAACAATCGGCGAAATTGTGGATACAGTGCAATACGTGTGGCCATTTTTCGACGATTCAAATATATTTGTGTCGAATGTAATTCAAAATAAATATAAAATGAGTTAAGTATTCGATGTAAAAAAAACAATAGTTGTTTATATTCTACTAAATTTAATTTTAAAGGTATCATGAGATTAATATAATGGCAATTAAACCATAACATAATTCTTTTACGATTTCAGCGTACTCTGGTGCCATTTTGACCAAGTGTGCCATTATGCCCCGCGTTCCCTCATGGAAAATGAAATATACGCAAAAATATATCTGATATAACCAACATTTTGGCGGATAATACATTTTTTATATATTTTCGATATACCTCAGATATATTTTCCAATATATCCTAGCATATATCCGACATATACAATTTTTCGTGGCAAATATATTTAGTATAAAAATAATATATTTTCGAATGTACTTTATTTCCATGGGAGTTGCCATTTTGCCCCACTTTCCCTTATGCGCAAATCCATCTCAATTTTTTTTTCTTACTGCTGAACGAAACAGTATTATTATGATTATTATTATTGAACTCAGTCGAAGCGGATATTTTTGTTAACCGTAAATAGCGTTTGTAAGCCCCTTGAAATTTCACGTAATGACCCAGTCACCCGATTCAGGTACCACGATTGAGCAAGAGAAGAAATCATCGGCTCGGCATCAATAAAACACTTGCTCCGTGTACGACCGGTTTTTTTTTATTATTTATTTTAATACAAGCACGTATTTCTCGTTTACTGCTGTGTGGCCGAATTTTTGGAGCTCATTAAGTGCCTCGAACAAAATGAGGTTTCTGTGTAATCGGTGAACATTACCATTGAAAAATGCTCATTGGAATTAATGAGGCGTCATTTGTCGATCGAAAGTGCATTTTTTAAATTGTGATTTTTTTGCACAACGTTTCTTCATATTATGATGAAAGCAGGTGCAGTGTTTATATTCAGAAAATTCATCGTGACGCAGGAAATTAATTTATTCGAAACCTTTTGACATTACTAATGTTGTAATAAATATTCGTAGCACATTTGTCGTACAATGATGTTGATTTTATTGCCATTTTTCTCTGGTCGACAGTTACTCAAATTGTTATCAAAATCTGGTTGCAATTTTCGAGGTTAACTAAAATATTGTGTAGCTCAATAAAAATTCAACCAAAATCCGTTTTTGAAAAAAAGTGTTGAGCGTATTATGTATGAATCAAGTATAAAGTAAATATTCAAAATATCATTCAAGATACTATCAAAATATTATTCAAAATACTAGCGAAATATTATTCAAAATACTATCGAAATATTATTCAAAATACTATCAAAATATTATTCAAAGTACTATCAAAATATTATTCAAAATACTATCGAAATATTATTCAAAATACTATCATAATATTATTCAAAATACTATCAAAATATTATTCAAAATACTATCAAAATATTATTCAAAATACTATCGAAATATTATTCAAAATACTATCGAAATATTATTCAAAATACTATCGAAATATTATTCAAAATACTATCGAAATATTATTCAAAATACTATCATAATATTATTCAAAATACTATCAAAATATTATTCAAAATACTATCAAAATATTATTCAAAGTACTTCAAAATATTATTCAAAATACTATCGAAATATTATTCAAAATACTATCAAAATATTATCGAAATATTATTCAAAATACTATCATAATATTATTCAAAATACTATCAAAATATTATTCAAAGTACTTCAAAATATTATTCAAAATACTATCGAAATATTATTCAAAATACTATCAAAATATTATTCAAAGTGCTATCAAAATATTATTCAAAATACTATTGAAATATTATCAAAAATACTATCAAAATATTATTGAAAATACTATCGAAATATTATTTAAAATGCTATCAAAATATTATCCAAAATGAGAAAAATATTATCAACTTTGTTGAGCTTAAATTTCTCTTAACCTAATTACGAAGAATTTTAGTCTGAGGTTTACATTTATGACATCAAGAATTTTTCTTCATAAATTAACATACCGAGCTCTCACAGTAAAGCGTTGATTCATGGTCGAATCCGTAACAGCCACATACCTGAAACAGAATAGAAAATTGATTAATGAAAATGAAAATTTCAAACTCCATTATAAATTGAGATTACAGAGAACAGATGGCTTATCGAACATGTGGAATTCGTTGTAATGAGGCTTACATCAAATTTCCAACTTGGATCATTTATGATCTCCAGTGAAAAGAGAATAATTAATAGAAACGATGTACAGCACAATATTTTTAATTGAAATCTCTATATTCCAACAAGCATCGCAAATTCTTTCAACTTATTTCCATAACATTAGCTTTCGGGACTAATTTTCGCATAAAAATATCTCTCTAATTTGAATCCAAAAAAAAATGCCACTTTAAACCTACTAAAAATTCTTAAATATAAGGATAATTTTAATGACCAGCTTAAAGGATCATAAAAAGGCCAAAACATCAAAAACTTAAGCTTTTTGATGTTTTGGCCTTTTTATGATAAAAAAAAAAAATAAAAAAAAAACGAATTTTATAAAAATTCTCTTTACATAAATTAATTAACCATAAATTGTAAATAATTTAATTGTCTTGTAATCTTAACATAAATTTTATTACGGGACATTTTGGTTACATTTTATTCTGAAGATATTAAAATTCAATGAGATTTTATTATGGTATATATTTTTTGATATTACGACGGAAGATAAAATTACCAGCTTGTAAAGACAGCCATTTACTCTGCCTCTACTGTTATAGCGATATGAAATACCAAGAGAATATCACTAAGTGAGTAAAAGATAGCCAATAGCGCTGGATGCACATTCGCGAGGCGATCTTTTAGCCATCTCGATATCTATCTCGTTCTTATTTCACCGTTTCTTTCTTCATTCCTTTTAACTTCAACTCACCGTCGTTATCTAACTTCAGCGAGTGGATACGCAGACATTCTGCTGTATATGTCTCGTACGTAACCACAGACATTTTATCTCGTTATTTTCTCTCGACACTCGTTGCATACATATGCTATTAGTATATAGGGAAGCTTAATATGGAGTCCTTGAGTACTGAGTGAACTCTGAGTAAAATTGACGGCTACTGCCTAGTTACTAGGGTCAAATTTACAGGTTCACGAAGATCGACCATTGGGTGAAGGTTCGACGACTAAAATATAGTGAATGTATCCGTGAAACAACGTATCGATACATACACTGTTAAAAAAAACAAACAAGAAATTTACAACACAAATATTGGAAATTATTATTCAAGTGTATATTAAATTCACGAACTTTGTGTAGTAAATGAGAATTAATACACATTGTGTTGTATATTTCCAAATAACCCGTAAATCTAAACTTAGATTACTTCAACTTTTAACCTTTGAAAATAATAATGATAATTCATAGTTTAAAAAAAATCATTTTTTTTAATGCGCTAGTGTGTTTTTCTTTAAAAAAAAAATGAAATTTCTCGAAAATATTTCCACAATTTTTTTATTCAAATATCTCTCTATATTATAAAAAGATCTCGCCGGCGCCGCCGCCGTGTCAAGAATCGAGGGACTTAGAAAAATTCAGCTCAAACCAGCGTAAGCAGGGTGAGGGGGTTTCTGACGGGTTGAGTGACGAGGTTTCTGACGGCGTGGAGAGGTTTCTGACAGGTTGAATGACGGGGTTTCTGACGGGGTGGAGGGGGTTTCTGAGCGGTTAAGTGACGGGGTTTCTGACGGGTTGGGGGGGTTTCTGAGCGGTTGAGTGACGGAGTTTCTGACGGAGTGGGGGGGTTTCTGAGAGGTTGAGTGACGGAGTTTCTGACGGGGTGGGGGGGTTTCTGAGCGGTTGAGTGACGGAATTTCTGACGGCGTGGAGAGATTTCTGACGGGTTGAATGACGGGGTTTCTGACGGGGTGGAGGGGGTTTCTGAGCGGTTGAGTGACGGGGTTTCTGACGGGTTGGGGGGGTTTCTGAGCGGTTGAGTGACGGAGTTTCTGACGGAGTGGGGGGGTTTCTGAGGGGTTAAGTGACGGGGTTTCTGACGGCGTGGAGGGGTTTCTGACAGGTTGAATGACGGGGTTTCTGACGGGGTGGAGGGGGTTTCTGAGCGGTTGAGTGACGGAGTTTCTGACGGAGTGGGGGGGTTTCTGAGAGGTTGAGTGACGGAGTTTCTGACGGGGTGGGGGGGTTTCTGAGCGGTTGAGTGACGGAATTTCTGACGGCGTGGAGGGATTTCTGACGGGTTGAATGACGGGATTTCTGACGGGGTGGAGGGGGTTTCTGAGCGGTTGAGTGACGGGGTTTCTGACGGGTTGGGGGGGGTTTCTGAGCGGTTGAGTGACGGAGTTTCTGACGGAGTGGGGGGGTTTCTGAGCGGTCGAGTGACGGAGTTTCTGACGGAGTGGGGGGGTTTCTGAGGGGTTAAGTGACGGGGTTTCTGACAGGGTGGGGAGGTTTCTGAGGGGTTGAGTGACGGAGTTTCTGACGGAGTGGGGGGGTTTCTGAGGGGTTGAGTGACGGGGTTTCTGACAGGGTAAGGAAGGTTTCTGAGGGGTTGAGTGACGGAGTTTCTGACGGAGTGGGGGGGTTTGTGAGGGGTTGAGTGACGGAGTTTCTGACGGAATGGGGGGGGGGGGGGGGAGTTGCTGAGGGTTTGAGTGACGGGGTTTCTGGCGGAGAGGGGGGGGGGGGGGTTTCTGACGGGGTTTCACATTCAAATTTCAAAAATTTTCACAAGCCCGGATTGGGGGGAGATTGCGAGCGCGCGAGCCACAGTAAAATCCTAGTAAAAATATATATATATATCGTTAAAAATAACCGTGTCACCAAGGTAATAAATATCTTACGGTGGAATTTACAGCGTTAAAAAAAAAGTGAACATATAAAAATTGTTCACGAGGATCGACCATTGGGTAAAAGCCCGACGACAAAAATATAGTGAATGTACCTATGAAACGACATATGGATACCTAACACCACGTCCTACATAACATTATATACATTCATGACATTTTATAAAAGTGTTCTATATTAGTAACTCTGTATCTCGTATATGCTGCTCCGCTTTGTAATACACGAGGTTCTTATAAGCAAAGGCTTCGATTCCTTATAAGCTAACCGTGCAACTCTCCAGTTACGTTTCCCTACTTAATTTCAACACCACACAACTTTTTTTTTTCGAAAACCGAAAAAAAAAATGTTGGCCAATAAAACAAGATTTTTTAACGTTTTCCAAAAACATGATATTCATCACTCTTAAAAAACTTATCTTTATCATATTTACTTTTTAGGCATTTAGTTTTTTTTATCTAATTACTAATTCTAACCACAGGATCGAATTATAGAGCCTTTTTTCGATATTTTTAATTTTTCATTCAGAATTACATTTTTATGTTATATTTATTTGTTTCATTTACACAAAGTTTACGAATTGAGTTTTCCTTGAAACTCTTGTAAAAATTTCGTTTGTAAGTAATTTATTATTTTTTAATTCGTAGACAAAAGTGAATTAAAAAAGACGTATATAAAATGAAATAAATTTAAAAAAATTGTAATTGAACTAACTAGCTCGAATTTGAACTTGTATTTGCTTTATATGGTTCGCTGATATTTTATCTGTATTTTTATTTACCTCGGGAATATCTGTTTCTGCTTTTTTACATGCAACACGACATGTCTATGTTTCCGGTGTCTATTACGATGCTGACGCAGCTGTGTTCCGTTCCCAGAGGATAGAACCCAGGAAAAATATGAGAAGATTGGAAGAAATAAAAAAATAAAAAAGTGTGAAAAAGTAAAGGGTGCAGGAAAACGTGTCGCACGCTCCCAGATTATGAATCGACAAGGGCCCAGAGGATCCTCTAGGGTAGAAAGTCTCTGGCACTTCCATTTTCTTCTACCACTAGGCGAGAATGCATCGGGGATGCAGGTGCATCGAGATGCTCGATATTACTATCGAGTACCTGTCTACTTGATCCTGATTTCGATAATTTTTTTTTTGTATTACACTTACGCCTACGCAGCATCTGTAAAATGAAACCATAAGCTGATGGTGCTGATCATAGCAGAGGAGACATAAGCAGGAAAAAAAAAGAACTTCGTCCCAGCTTTTCTACCCACGCTAATATTCGATGATATTAACTGACATTTTGTGTCTTGGAATATCTAAATTTTATCGTTGGCACAATTAGAGATTTTCTCATTAATTCTGCAGGGAGAAAAATCATTTGCTGATTTAGTGATTTATTTTCTAACCTAAATTTTTTTGTTAAGGTAAAAAGATTTGTTTGTTAATTTTTTTTTGATGGAAATGGAATCATAAGGTGATGGTGCTGATCATAGTAGAGAAGAAATAAACAGTGAAAAAAAAACTTCGTCCCAGTTTGTACCCACACTAAAATTCGATGATATTCACTGACACTTAAAATCTAATTTACAGATACCATTTTGTGTTTTGGAATATCTAAATTTTATCGCTGGTACAATTAGATTTTTTCTCATTACTTTTGCATGGAGAAAAATCATTTGCTGATTTAGTGATTTATTTTTCTAACGTAAATTTTTCTATTTACTAACTTAAAAAGTTTTTTTACTGAGCTAAAAAGATTTGTTAACCTAGAACTTCGTCTTGGTCGGCTAATAAATCTTTTTGTTAGGAGAGAAAATGGGATCCAAGTAATTTAAAAAAAATTGAAAATTTTGTACTTTTTGGAAAAAAGTTCATGTCCACAATCGTCTACAAAATTTTTTTGTTCTTTTTACAAATAGAAAATGTTAATTTTCATTCTATAAAATCACAGGCTAATCAAGACTTATGTTTTTCAGGTAAAACGGTTCGTTTCGGTGGTTTTTTAATTTTTTAATTTTTTTTTACTTAATACAAAAATTACATGATAATCAAAGTACCGGAGAAATTAATGGGCAATTATTTATTATTCTTATTACCACAATACATTTTTTTTTTCTTTACAATAAAAAGAATAAAAATATATTATTTTAATGATATATATTTTTTAACAAATTACTTTATAACAAATAATTATCATTTGATTATATGGGATTAAATTCACTTTGAACAAAATTTAAATTATTCAAAATTTAATTTAATTTCGACAGATATCAATAGATCAATCAAACATTTATCATGTCTTAATTCTTCACTTTCAAATAAATACATACATACACATCTAAAAAAATATAACAGTGGATATTTTTCTTTAATTTGCCACAATTTCACTATTGCGATACAGACGTTAGAACGTTTTTGCCTTTATCTCGAAAATAATACAAACCGCAGGGGAGTAAACTCGAGCATTGAGGATCGAGGACTGTCACGCTCGAACGAATGAATATAAACACGTATGCATTCACATACAATACGTAAGTAAATTCTCGTCTCCACTGTACGGTCCTCGTGCTCCGATAGATACCATACGCTCCCGCTTAAGTATAGCATCACAGGACCCAGTTGCGCTCGGTTACACGAGTATGTGCTCGACATTCTAATGGTCAGACAGCGACCGGAGTCTGAGCTGAGAGCAGGAGAGTCTCCTTCGACATTACATACAATCACCATCATTTTATATGTGATACAAGGTAAATACACACAAATATACATATATATGGAATATTTCTGGCCAATTCAACAAACGTTCAACTCTCACCCATTCCAATTCGCTCCATAAATTTTTATTCTATTCTATATGCTCGAAACAAACATTTTTTTAAAGTTTTTTTTACTGAAACTTTTTTATTTATGAATTTTTTAAATAAAAACGTTCCATAATTTTTTATACTATTCTATATGCTCGAAAAAACATTTTTTATTTTATTTAAGATTTTTTTTACTGAAACGTTTATTCATGAATTTTTTAAATAAAAACTGAGTCACAATTTAAAAGTTTGTAATTAGACTCAAAAATCCTGTATTATATATAAATATTTTTTAACTATGACCCAGAGTGGACAAATTTTGCGTCCATTTTTTAAGCCATTTTTTTTTCGGAAAAAAAAGACATTAATTGTGGATAGGAATGGAACAAGATGGCAGTTCATGATTAACAATTTAATTTTAAACAGAATTTTTCTATAAATATATGAAAATGATTCAAAATGGAGTTTTTTTGTAAATCGATATTTTTTCGTTTAACGTTTCATAACAAAATTTTAGGTATTACAATTTTGTTTTATCAACAAAAAAAAATATGTTCACTTTAAAAAAAAATTATAAACTAAAATTTCATTTTTTTGTATGCATCGTGTAGCCTATTGCAAAACGCACAAATTTCATCCAGGACATTTTTCGCTAGGACTGTCCATTTTCAAGATATTAACGTTTAAAAAAATATAGGTACTAAAAAATTCAAATTTTTACAAAATTTCTTGTGTCAAAAATATTAGTCGTAGCGTCAAATAAAAAAATACGTGTCTTTTCTTTTTCAAAATACTTTTTGATAAAAAATTATCAAAATTATTGATCAGCGTCAGAGCATGAAAAATTCAGCTAGACTAAAATTCTTTTACGGGAGAATTTTATTTTTAGTTGCTATTCTAGATTGCCCCCCATTTTCGTTCTAATCTCAAAAATTTCGTTTTTCTAATCTTAAAAATAAAAATAAAAACCATCGCCGTACTTTTAGAGAGATTCAAATTTGATATATTCTTTTACATTTTTAAAAATTATGTTTTATTTTAAGTTGCTAATCTACGCCTCGCCCCACTCTGGGTCTAGTCTCAAAAATGTTTTTGTACACAGAATTTACTATAAAATTTTTTAAAAAATCATCGCCGTACTTTTAGAGAGATTCAAATTTGATATATTTTTTTACATTTTTAAAAATTATGTTTTATTTTTAGTTGCTAATCTACGCCTCGCCCCACTCTGGATCCAGTCTCAAAAATTTCGTTTTTGGACACAGAATTTACTATAAAAATTTTTAAAAAATCATCGCCGTACTTTTAGAGAGATTAAAATTTGATATATTCTTTTACATTCTTTAAAATTATGTTTTATTTTTAGCTGCCAATCTACGCCTCGCCGCATTCTGGATCTAGTCTCAAAAATTTTGTTTTTGGACACAGAATTTACTATAAAAATTTAAAAAAATATCATCGCCGTACTTTTAGAGAGATTAAAATTTGATATATTCTTTTACATTTTTTAAAAATTATATTTTATTTTTAGCTGCTAATCTACGCCTCGCCCCACTCTAGACTTAGGCTCAAAAATGTTGTTTTTTGACACAGAATTTACTGTAAAAAATAATAAAAATCGTCGCCATACTTTTGGAGAAAAACAAATTTTGGAAATTAAAAAAACAATTTTTTTTTTTTAATCTAACAAAAATTCTATAGTGTTTTTTAAATATTTTTCTACAACATCTCAAAAAAAATAATAAAAATAATACGAGGGTCGTGACCCTGTTGATAACCGGTGGAATGTTTCATGTATCTATTTATATGTATATCGGGGAAGCTGAAACGCTGACCGTGTGTGCCTGCAAATTGAAGCGTGGAATTGCCTAAGCAGAAGTCACGGAGGCAAACGAAAGGAGCGGAGAATGTCCTCCTGGTGATCGCGCGCGCTCTCGCGGTGGCGTCGGTGGCAACGGCGAGCTAAGACCGCGACTCTTACACGCTCCATTAATTTTATTATAGGAATCGTAGAGCAGAAGCAGAAGCAGAAGTAGCAGCAGCGGCAAAAGCGAGGAAGATCGAGGGGGAGTGAAACAGCAGCCGCGTGAACTCTCTCATCTCGATTCCGCGCAGAGAGATCGTGGGACTAGTGTCGATTTCCCAGCGTGCTCGTGTGAATTCCTCGAGTATAGGAGAACGAAGAAAGGGAGATATGAAGAGTGAGAGAGAGAGAGAGAGAATCGTCGTTTGTGTGTAGCTGCGTCAATGCACCATTCACGGCTATTTTGTTTATGGATTTGTATCCCATTAATTACATGTATGCTGGTAGGTAGAAATTCGCAGTGCGCCAGACCGCAACTGATCGAGCTTCGTTACGACCATTCACCGAATCAATATTCACCGTTCTTTCGACACCTGGAATTAAATACTCGTCGCTCGTAATCATCTGTACAAAGTGCAATGACTTTAGGATTGAAAATAATGACACTGGTAACGTCACAATTTTGACCCTATTTTCGATGCTGAATATATGACCTTTGATTTTTTTTTTTTTTTTTTTTTTTTTTTTTTTTTTTTTTTTTTTTTTTGGTGTACGACAATTAATAAAGTTATTTTTATTTTTATTCATTGAATGGTTTTGTAAAACACATGGGATCATTTTATTTTTATTTTTGTTAGTTACGATGTGGTTGAAAATAATGACACTGGTAACGTCACAATTTTGACCCTATTTTCGATGCTGAATATATGATCTTTGATTTTTTTTTTTTAGTGTACGAAAATTAATAAATTAATTTTTATTTTTATTCATTGAATGGTTTTGTAAAATACATGGGATGATTTTATTTTTTCTTTTGTTAGTTACGATGTGGTTAAAAATAATGACACTAGTAATTAATGTTACGATTTTGATCTTAGGTGTTTTTTTTTGTACGTGTACAAAAATTAATAATGGTAAGATATTATTTTTTTATTCATAGAATGATTTTGTAAAATACATAGAAAGGTTGATTTTATTTTTTTCTTTTATTAGTTACGATATGGTTAAAAATAATGACAATAGTAACGTCACGATTTCGACCCTATTTTCGATGCTGAATATCTGACCTTTCATATTTTTGTTCGGATGTAAAACTTTTAATGATCGCAAGTTATTTTTATATTTATTCATAGAATGGTTTTGTAGAACACAAGGGAACATTGATTTTATTTCGTTAATTATTAGTTTCGTGGTGATTAAAAATAATGATATGAATAGAGTTATGATTTTCATTCTACTCGTCGTGCAAAATGTCTGCAGGGTAGAAAAATAATGTCACAACTAATATTAAGATCCTAACCTTACTTTCAATTTTTAACTTTTTTCAATTTTTAATTGATCGTTGAGTAAAACTTTTTTTTTTTTTTTTTTTCTTTTCTTTTGAGAATAATAAAAATGAATAATTGCTAGTGATATCAATTTTCCTCCATGCCATAATTTTATATGATACACGGAGCTTCGATTTCATTTATCCTTTTAATAGTTACCGCGTGCCAATTAGATGTATTGATTTTTGACGTGTTGAATGGCAACAAAAACCAACGTAAAAAAAAACAATAAAGCAAATTAAAATAAAAAATAACGCGTATGAATGATGGAAAAATAATATCACAACTAATATAATGATTTACGCACAGTGTGACATAAAAATCTTTTGCTGCTGATAAACATCTTTATTTTCCCACACCCAGAAAAATATATTATCTGCCCTACCATACACATATTTCCCTGAGAGGACAACAATAAATAATGTAATCAGCAACTAAATTATGGAACGAGTCATTATTTTTAAAATAGAAATCACTATATTTAGCAATCTATCAAATTCATTTTTCCCAGTGCACATACCATGATTTTATATGACTTCATTTATCCTTTTAATAGTTACCGCGTGCCAATTAGGTGTATTGACTTTTGACGTGTTGAATGGCAACAAAAACAAACGCAAAAAAAAAGAGAAATGAAAAAAAAGAATAACGAGCACGAATGAATGGATACCCTTTTCCTGCTGATGAACGTGCCCAGCACACGTGTCGAATGTTGCCGAATGGTTTTGTAGAGTTTTCCAAAGTGCTTTCGTATTTGTGCACTACTGCAATCGAACAAAGTGCCACGTAGCTGCTGCTATTCCACTTTCCCCCTTGTTCATATCTGCGAGAGAAAACGGGCCGAACGTTTCTGATTAATAGCGCGAGGAGCGGTATCATCATTCGTTACATTATCCGTAGTCCCTGTGGCGAGGATTGGCAAAAGCCTCTCGCGGTGCATGTGAGCATCCTGTATGTCACATAGTTGTCGCGAATCCGAAATCAATCGCGCAGACCACTCTCGGGTCGCGTCGATGCACCTGTACGACCACCAATAGCTGCTTTTGATGGGATTTCTATAGAGATACGCAGTGGTCGTTGTTGCGGAGATGCGCGAGGTTCTCTATGAATATAAACGCCTGTGACGTGCTCGATAGCACTTTGATCGTGATAACTCGAATATCGTGATAAATAAAAAAACACGCACGTGAAACAAGCGTGATAAATCGAATCATGGTGTTTTCGTAATTTACAGTTTTTTTGCTTCCTCATAGAGGAAGCTTTGTTTTCGTGTAAAATTTTTTTTTCGAGATTTTCATGTCAGGACTCTTAGAATGGTCTAAAACGTCGAGAAAAGTGGTTTAGAAAAAATGTCTGTATGTGTGTGTGTGCGTATGTGTACAATTTTTTGTTAGCACGATAGCTGTCGCAATTTTTAAGATATCGGGCTCACATTTGAACCACGAGTAAACTGTCGTTAAACAAGGTACGGGATTGAACTTGGAGTTAATCCATCAAGGTTTTCAAAATTTATGGCATTTTGAATTTTTTGGAGAATGTCAGGTCGGGCTCTAACTCCCGCAATTTTTATGATATCCGGCTCAAACTTGGACCAGAAGTGGACTGTTATCAAGTAGTGTTTGGGATTAAATTTGGTGTCAATCCGTTAAGGGGTTCACAATTTATGGCAATTTTTAATTTTTCGACATTTTTTGTTCGTGCTGTAACTTTTGCAATTTTTAAGATATGGGGCTCAAATTTGAACCACGAATAAACTGTCGTTAAACGAGGTATGGGATTGAATTTGGAGTGAATCCATCAAGGTTTTCAAAATTTATGGCATTTTGAATTTTTTGGAGAATGTCAGCTCGGACTCTAACTCCCACAATTTTGATGATATCCGGCTCAAACTTGGACCAGAAGTGAACTGTTATCAAATAGTGTTTGGGATTAAATTTGGTGTCAATCCGTTAAGGGGTTCACAATTTATGGCAATTTTAAATTTTTTGACATTTTTTGTTCGTGCTCTAACTTTCGCAATTTTTAAGATATCGGGCTCAAATTTGAACCACGAGTAAACTGTCGTTAAAAAAGGTATGGGATTGAATTTGGAGTTGTTCCATCAAGGTTTTCAAAATTTATGGCATTTTGAATTTTTTGGAGAATGTCAGCTCGGGCTCTAACTCCCGCAATTTTTATGATATCCGGCTCAAACTTGGACCAGAAGTGGACTGTTATCAAATAGTGTTTGGGATTAAATTTGGTGTCAATCCGTTAAGGAGTTCACAATTTATGGCAATTTAAAAAATTTTGACATTTTTTGTTCGTGCTCTAACTTTCGCAATATTTAAGATATCGGGCTCAAATTTGAACCACGAGTAAACTGTCGTTAAAAAAGGTATGGGATTGAATTTGGAGTTAATCCATCAAGGTTTTGAAAATTTATGGCATTTTGAATTTTTTGGAGAATGTCCGCTCGGGCTCTAACTCCCGCAATTTTGATGATATCCGGCTCAAACTTGGACCAGAAGTGAACTGTTATCAAATAGTGTTTGGGATTAAATTTGGTGTCAATCCGTTAAGGGGTTCACAATTTATGACAATTAAAAATTTTTTGACATTTTTTGTTCGTGCTCTAACTTTCGCAATTTTTAAGATATCGGGCTCAAATTTGAACCACGAGTAAACTGTCGTTAAACAAGGTATGGGATTGAATTTGGAGTTAATCCATCAAGGTTTTCAAAATTTATGGCATTTTGAATTTTTTGGAGAATGTCAGCTCGGGCTCTAACTCGTGCAATTTTTATGATATCCGGCTCAAACTTGGACCAGAAGTGGACTGTTATCAAATAGTGTTTGGGATTAAATTTGGTGTCAATCCGTTAAGGAGTTCACAATTTATGGCAATTTAAAAAATTTTGACATTTTTTGTTCGTGCTCTAACTTTCGCAATTTTTAAGATATCGGGCTCAAATTTGAACCACGAGTAAACTGTCGTTAAAAAAGGTATGGGATTGAATTTGGAGTTAATCCATCAAGGTTTTGAAAATTTATGGCATTTTGAATTTTTTGGAGAATGTCAGCTCGGGCTCTAACTCCCGCAATTTTGATGATATCCGGCTCAAACTTGGACCAGAAGTGAACTGTTATCAAATAGTGTTTGGGATTAAATTTGGTGTCAATCCGTTAAGGGGTTCACAATTTATGACAATTAAAAATTTTTTGACATTTTTTGTTCGTGCTCTAACTTTCGCAATTTTTAAGATATCGGGCTCAAATTTGAACCACGAGTAAACTGTCGTTAAACAAGGTATGGGATTGAATTTGGAGTTAATCCATCAAAGTTTTCAAAATTTATGGCATTTTGAATTTTTTGGAGAATGTCAGCTCGGGCTCTAACTCCCGCAATTTTTATGATATCCGGCTCAAACTTGGACCAGAAGTGGACTGTTATCAAATAGTGTTTGGGATTAAATTTGGTGTCAATCCGTTAAGGGGTTCACAATTTATGGCAATTCAAAATTTTTTGACATTTTTTGTTCGTGCTCTAACTTTCGCAATTTTTAAGATATCGGGCTCAAATTTGAACCACGAATAAACTGTCGTTAAACGAGGTATGGGATTGAATTTGGAGTGAATCCATCAAGGTTTTCAAAATTTATGGCATTTTGAATTTTTTGGAGAATGTCAGCTCGGGCTCTAACTCCCGCAATTTTGATGATATTCGGCTAAAACTTGGACTAGAAGTGGACTGTTATCAAATAGTGTTTGGGATTAAATTTGGTGTCAATCCGTTAAGGGGTTCACAATTTATGGCAATTTTAAATTTTTTGACATTTTTTGTTCGTGCTCTAACTTTTGCAATTTTTAAGATATCGGGCTCAAATATGAACCAGGAGTAAACTGTCGTTAAACAAGGTATGGGATTGAATTTGGAGTTAATCCATCAAGGTTTTCAAAATTTATGGCATTTTGAATTTTTTGGAGAATGTCAGCTCGGACTCTAACTCCCACAATTTTGATGATATCCGGCTCAAACTTGGACCAGAAGTGAACTGTTATCAAATAGTGTTTGGGATTAAATTTGGTGTCAATCCGTTAAGGGGTTCACAATTTATGGCAATTTTAAATTTTTTGACATTTTTTGTTCGTGCTCTAACTTTCGCAATTTTTAAGATATCGGGCTCAAATATGAACCAGGAGTAAACTGTCGTTAAACAAGGTATGGGATTGAATTTGGAGTTAATCCATCAAAGTTTTCAAAATTTATGGCATTTTGAATTTTTTGGAGAATGGCAGCTCGGGTTCTAACTCCCGCAATTTGTATGATATCCGGCTCAAACTTGGACCAGAAGTAGACTGTTATCAAATAGTGTTTGGGATTAAATTTGGTGTCAATCCGTTAAGGGGTTCACAATTTATGGCAATTAAAAAATTTTTGACATTTTTTGTTCGTGCTCTAACTTTCGCAATTTTTAAGATATCGGGCGCAAATTTGAACCACGAGTAAACTGTCGTTAAACAAGGTATGGGATTGAATTTGGAGTTGTTCCATCAAGGTTTTCAAAATTTATGGCATTTTGCATTTTTTGGAGAATGTCAGCTCGGGCTCTAACTCCCGCAATTTTGATGATATCCGGCTCAAACTTGGACCAGAAGTGGACTGTTATCAAATAGTGTTTGGGATTAAATTTGGTGTCAATCCGTTAAGGGGTTCACAATTTATGGCAATTAAAATTTTTTTTGACATTTTTTGTTCGTGCTTTAACTTTTGCAATTTTTAAGATATCGGGCTCAAATTTGAACCACGAGTAAACTGTCGTTAAACAAGGTATGGGATTGAATTTGGAGTTAATCCATCAAGGTTTTGAAAATTTATGGCATTTTGAATTTTTTGGAGAATGTCAGCTCGGACTCTAACTCCCGCAATTTTTATGATATCCGGCTCAAACTTGGACCAGAAGTGGACTGTTATCAAATAGTGTTTGGGATTGAATTTGGTGTCAATCCGTTAAGGGGTTCAGAATTTATGGCAATTAAACATTTTTTGACATTTTTTGTTCGTGCTCTAACTTTTGCAATTTTTAAGATATCGGGCTCACATTTGAACCACGAGTAAACTGTCGTTAAACAAGGTACGGGATTGAATTTGGAGTTAATCCATCAAGGTTTTCAAAATTTATGGCATTTTGAATTTTTTGGAGAATGTCAGCTCGGGCTCTAACTCCCGCAATTTTGATGATATCCGGCTCAAACTTGGACCAGAAGTGGACTGTGATCAAATAGTGTTTGGGATTAAATTTGGTGTCAATCCGTTAAGGGGTTCACAATTTATGGCAATTAAAAATTTTTTGACATTTTTTGTTCGTGCTCTAACTTTCGCAATTTTTAAGATATCGGGCTCAAATTTGGTCCACAAGTAGAGTGTGGGTAAACTAAGCATCAGTTGGAATCTGGCGAGAATCTGTCAAGGGGTTCAAAACTTATGCCATTTATAATTTTTTAAACAAGGCTGCAAAGTAGAACTTTGCAAATTGCTTCCTCGAAACTTCCATTGGTCGACATTTGGATGGGAAAAATAATCCAACTAAATTTATTAAATTCAATAATGCTAAACGTAAATAAGAAATTCCAGCAAACCTCAATTTTAAGCTTAATTAAAACAACAAATCTTGAATAAACAAAAAAATCCACATAATATCTTGACACTTTTACATATTTTATTCAGTGCTTATTTTCTGTGTCAATAATTTTCATATAGACGCAACAAAATTCTATTCTAAAGAAGATCTCGATAGATTAAAGGGAAAATATTATTAGACTCACGAATGGGTCTCTGGAAATTTTGTGGTTATTGTTTTTTTTTTTTTAAGATGCACCCTCAAGCCCGAGTGACAGCGTGGCTGGTTTTATTTGTAAACGAAGAAAATCTGAGTGAGGAATAAGAAAAAGGCAGATGAGAGGTGAAACGACACAGCATTTATGGTCCAGTGACTCGAAGGGAAAAAACAAGAAAGAAAGCGAATGAAAGAAAAGTTTGAATGTGTCCGGAGAGACGGGTTGTAATGGGACGAGCTCATCGTGTACAATGAACGAAGACGAGGGCGACATTTTCATTCCCCGAGAAACTCGAGCTCTTTTGAGTACTGCGATTTCCATTCGAGATTCCCAACACATTTTGTACTGCTGACATTTGCCTTCTGTTTCGTACACTCGCTGTCAAATATATTTTGAGAACACGTGTATTAAAAAAAAAAAAAAAGAAAGGTAAGTAAAAGTAGGTGTATTAAAAGCAACAATAAAATGTCAGTCGTGTTTTTGCTTTTGATGCATCCGCCATGTTTGTTTGTATTTTTCAAGTTACCCAGGCTTCCACGATTGTGTATCAACCGGTAGGGGAGATGGGGGCAAAACGGGCAGGGGGGCAAAACGGGCATCACGACTGAAAATGACAATTGGGGGCAAAACGGGCATCGTTTCAACTTTTTCGAACACGACTTTTTTCAATTTCCTGACATTTCTTACTTGAAAATTTCGGAAAATAATTGGTGATGTCAATAAAACAGGCAGGGAGGCAAAACAGGTATCTCGGCTAAATATAAGTATCGGGGTCAAAATTGGCACCAAATCATAAAATGAGAATTTCGTTCTAATTGATTTCTTTATGATATACCGACTTTTTTTTCAAAGAATTAATTTGATTATAAAATTTTTGAAAAATTCATTTGATTATATTTTTTTTCTTTGCTCAACAAGGTATCGAAAAAAAGTTCTGAACGGATGGTTAAAAAAAATTCTGATCTGATGAAGATTATCTATTTTTTTTCATCACCAATTTGACGTATTTTCCGCACTTTCCCTACCTAAGGAACGTAAAAAACTAAAACAAATCGTTTTTACGAAAGTTGAGACGTGTGGAGAAATTTTCATGTTCATACGTCCCGCACTCTCCGCCAAGCGTAATCAAGCGTGACAATGAGTTGCCGAAATTGAAGGAAATCGACTAACGGTCCACTGAATCGCGAGAGTCCTGCGATCACTCACTCTTCGTTCGATCGTCTTCTGATAAGCACGCGTGTCTTATAATATAATATATTAAATATTATTTAGTTGTGCGAAAGTATTACTCTTTTGTGACGTCTCATCTTTACAATTAATACTGAAGTCTCCAGGATCCATGCCAGTAGGAGCATTTTCGATGGATCCATCAACATTTATATATAAAGATGAGTAAATAATAATATCTCTCGACAATTTCGCACGATTATAATTATATTACGAATGAAGAAGAAAAGGTCTTATCTTTTCTAAAATTATATATCTATTTTATAGCATATGATTGATAATTTGATTTTGTACAATTATTTATAAAACTATTTATATTATTTCTCTCGAAAAGAAAGCCGTTTCATGTATGTATGAATGTATGTGTGATATAAATTATATTGATTATTTATAATATTTTATTTGCGGATCTTTACACCGGTATTTACACATATTTAACAGTTTATTATTTATATACTGGATGTTTACATGGATTTAAAATTTATATAAAATTTATATACATGTAATAGTTATTTGAACTATTAATAATATTAAAAGTCCGCTTATTTACAATTCTCGTTTATACTTTATTTATTTGTGGTTTATTGTCCTTTTATATTTAAAATGATCACCTTTACTTTGCCCGTGTCCGGATTAATTGTATTTATTTTGATATTTTTTGCATATTTACGTCATTGTGTCTCGATTCAGGCAAAAATCAACATTGAATTTAATTCTACCATAATATAAAATGATTGAAGGATTTTAATTCATATTTCAAATGAACCAAAAGAACGATTCATTACAGACGGTGCCCGTTTTGCCCCCCTGCCCGTTTTGCCCCCATCTCCCCTAAAACATCTGTATAACTGTATTGTACCTGCATATAAAGATTGGCCTCGTGCTGCTGGTACCTATTCGCTCAAATGCGACGCATTTCTTTTCGTCATTAAGCAAAGTGCGTGACGTACCGAATACCAAATGACAAAATGACACCTGTACTCGCATCTGGGTATTTATTTATTATATAATAAAATAAAATATGACAATGGGCCAGAAGGTGTTAAAAAATAGATGCAAAATAAAATGGAAAATTTCACTTAATATAAGCAATGATTTTTATTTTTTTTTGTTGTTATTTTTTTTTTTTATGAAAGGCCATATCGTTAAATTCTATGTTTAGTTTCTGTCAATTTCAGAAGAAGAGCTTTTTTTTAACGAAAAAAAAAATCGCATGCTATTGATTTTTTTTAGTGTAGGCGTTTCATTTTTGTAAAATGAAAAATCTTCAGTTTGGTTGAAAAAATGATTTTTGGGAATAAAAAAATCGAGAATAATATTTTCAACAAAAAATCTTTTTCACCGCATGTTTTAGCGCATGTTTAAATCTACGGATTTTTCATACACGAGTAAAACTCTGCTATGGAAAATCCGTGCCTCGATATTTTAGTAAATTTTTTTTTCTTTTTGCGGAAAAAAATTCATATATCCACGATTTTTGCCTAAAGTCGGTGGTAAAATGTTTGTATAGCAATCCTCTGTACTTCTCGTATATTTTTACTTTCTCAGTGACTCATAGCCCAATTTAAAAATAGTAGACGTTTCATTTTTGCAAAATGGAATATTTTCAGTTACGTTACAAAAATGATTTTAAAAAACCAAAAAAATAGAATGATATTTTTAACAAACTCTTCATTATATTTCTCATATAGAAATCTAGAGATTTTTCGTACGTGATTAGAACTCTGCTTGTTTTTATAATTTTTATTTTCATAATTTTCATAATCTTTTTTTTTTTACAGATAAAAATAAATATATCAACAATTTTGCCTAAAATCGGTGGATTCCTGTATGGAGATTGTCTGCACTTCTCATATATATATATTTACTTTCTCAGAATGACAGAAGCTTGCCCATATTAGGCGCCTTAAGCTACAGAAACGAAAAAAACGAAAATCCCCAAAAATACGCCATGGAAATAAGAAGAAGACGTACAAAATAGTTCGGGAGATAAAACCTTTCCTTTTTTTTCTTCTCCTCTTTGTTCATCATCCTGGAAACCCACGCTTCAGAGGAGATGGATGCAGAATAAAATGGAGAATTTCAATTAAAATAATTTTTTTTTTTTTTTTTTTTTTAAATATAAAACCACATCATTAAATTCTATGTTTAGTTTCTGTCAACTTCAAGCGAAAAGCTTTTTTTAACGAGAAAAAAAAAAATTGCATGCAAAATGGAAAATTTTCAGTTCGGTTGAAAAAATGATTTTTGGGAATAAAAAAATCTAGAACAATATTTTCAACAAACTCTTTTTCATCGTATTGCACATGTTAAAATCTGCGAATTTTTCATACATGAGTAAAACTCATCTACAAAAAAAACCCATGCCTCGAAATTTTAGTTTTTTTTTTTCACAGATAAAAATAAATATATCCTCGATTTTGTCTAAAATCGGTGGATTCCTGCATGGAGATTGTCTGCACTTCTCATATATATATTTACTTTCTCAGAATGACAGAAGCTTGCCCATATTAGGCGCCTTAAGCTACAGAAACGAAAAAAAAACGAAAATCCCCAAAAATACGCCATGCAAACAAGAAGACGTACAGAATTGTATTTCGCGCCTCTTCCTCGGGATCATATGTGTAGTGCCCCCACTTGCACAGTGTCTCCACAAAGTTTTAAAGCTAGGGAAAAAAAACTTCCCTAGATTCCGGGGTTCCCGCACGCCGTCTGGGTTCCCGCTCGCTACCGCGTCGATCTTCATTCTTTCGCTTTGTGCGAGTGTCTTCACACGTATTTTGCGAAAAAGAAGCATTTTTAATCATCATGGGTAAGAAAAGTAAGAAGAGGAGGCGTGCTGACGACGAGGATAAGGAGAATCGAAATCTACGTCGAAAAATCGATCGACTGGAGAAAGATTTGGAACGAGAGAGAGAAAGTCGCCGTAAGTAAAGGCTAACCTCGAAATTTCGTTTGACGAAATGACAAACGGCGGCCCGCCGCGTGAATTTTTTGGAAATTCACGAACCGCGTACCAATCCAGTGTTAATGGGATGTGCCTCTGATTGTATCAGTAGACACAGTGTATTCTGGCGCTTTCCAGTTTACACACCTTCGTTTGACGAAGGCGAATGGTGCGCGGCACGACCGCGACGGTTTGACCCTCGCGAGTCGTCAGGCGTTTTTCGGCTGTAACCGTCGAATAACCTCCGATACCCGGAGCGCAAAGAGTAAATGGAATGGATTTTTCCAGGTAAACGCTCGTTCTCAGGACATTCGCCACGGCGATCGTCATCTCGGTATTCTCGGTATTCGCCGAGGGCTTCTCCATACCGTCGATCAAGCAGATCCCCTCGGTATTCGGCGAGGGCTTCGCCATATCGTCGGTCAAACCCTCGATATTCGACGAGACGTTCGCATTCTCGACAGACGTCGAGGCGATCGTATTCTCAGCTATCGACGAGGCGCTCGAGATCTCGACAGTCATCGAGTCGATCGGCTTCTGAGGAGTTGAGACCTCGATCGCAGTTGAATCGTTCGACGTCGGACGTTCAAGAACGGGATCCAACAGATATCGAAGTCGAAGAAGAGAATAATAATGCGGGCGGCGATGGCGAGGTGACGATTGATAAAGTCCCTAGTCAAGTTGAAGAGATGGCGGTAACGAAGCCGACAGAACAAGAGGAAGAGGCGACAAAAACAATTCCAGAACACGAAATGGATCTACATCCGGAGATATTAAGCGTGTTGGGTCCTCGGCTCGAATTGAGCAAGAAGACCGATGCTGCGGTGCATAAGGATGTAGCACTGCGTTGGACGGAGATTATACAGAACGGACTTCCGGAAGAAGAAGTGGCGAAACTTTTAGAAAAATATCCGGTTCCGGAAAATTGCAACTGCATCGTTGTGCCAAAACTTAACAAGGAAATCACCGCATCCGTTCAAGACACTGCGATAAAGAGGGACAAACGCATCGCCGAAAAACAAGGTCGATTAGCCGCTTGCCTCGCAGCTATCGGCAAATCCATCTCGATAACGCTGAAGATCGATACTTCTCAAAAAATCGAGTTGTTGGAAACGTTAAGCGACGGAGGAAGAATTCTCGCGTCGATTTACCGAGAGGATTCTCTCGCCCGAAAGAATTTGATTCTAGCCAATTTAAATTCATCTCTAAAAACGACTTTGTCTAATACTTCGGTGGGCGAATGGCTGTTCGGCGGCGACTTGGAGGAGACGATAAAGACGGCGAAGAATCTCGAGAAGACGGCAAAAGATCTTAAACCTCCGGTAAAGACTTCGTATCAAAATAACGCGCAAAAGCGCGCAAAAAACACGAAGGGCCCGCCGCGTCAATCGACGAACAAGAGTCAAACATCGACGTCGGGCGGGCAGCGTCAGTCATGGTCGAGCGGAACCCGTCAGTCGAAAGCGAACTCGGATGCGAAGAAACCATTTCGTCCCCAGGAGTGGAACAAGAATCGTCAGAGTCGCCGTTAACTGAACCGACAAATGTAGGTACACAGTCGGGCAGGCTGAAGTTATTCTCTAGCGCGTGGGCGACGGTAACAAAGGATTCGGTAATACGTGAATGGATTCAGGGTGTCCAGATTCCTTTCACATCGTATCCGTCCCAAGGAAGGGACCCAGTCGAGCCGACGTGGTCGGATCAAGAGAAGATTTTGATCGAAAACCAGATTGAGAAATTAATAGCTAAGGGCGCTATTATCCCGTGTGCTCCATCGAAAGGACAATTCGTGTCGAATATTTTTCTGATACCGAAGGCCGATAAAACGTATAGGTTAATATTAAATCTTAAAAAACTCAATGAGTTTATTACGACCGAGCATTTCAAGCTCGAAGACTGGAAAGTCGCGAAGAGGCTAATTAGTTCGGGTGATTTCATGGCTACGATCGACCTCAAGGATGCGTACTATCTCGTACCCATGGCAGAAAAATGTAGAAAATATTTGCGTTTTTCATTTAACGGAGTTCTATTCGAGTTTATGTGTCTGCCGTTCGGTTTGAACGTAGCACCGTATATTTTCACTAAAATCTTGAAACCGGTAGCAGCTTGTTTGAGAAAGCGAGGTTTCATGTCCGTTTTTTATTTGGATGACATTCTAGTCTTGGGGAAATCACACAAAGATTGCATGGATAATATTCGGGAAACGAGGTCGCTATTAGAGCAGTTGGGATTTGTTATTAACGTAGAGAAGAGTTGCTTAGTGCCTTCTCAGCGCTGCAAGTATTTAGGGCTGATTTTCGACTCAAAAAGCATGACGATAGAGTTACCGGAAGATAAGGTGCAACGTACCGTCGAGCTGTTAAATAAATTTGACAAAATCACTTCTTGTACGATCCGCGAGTTGGCGATGTTCGTTGGCACTTTGATTTCACGGTGCCCAGCTTTGAAATACGGCATGATTTACGTCAGGCGCTTCGAAAAGGAAAGGGCTCGCGCGTTAGAAGCGAACAATAATAATTTCGAAGCGAAGATTATTCTCCCAGAAAAACTGCGAGAAGATATGGCGTGGTGGAAAATTAATATTCGGTCTGCCAGCGCCCCGATAAACGATTTAGAGTTCGAAATCGAAATTTATTCCGATGCTTCGCGTACGGGATGGGGCGTATGCTGTAAAGGTCATCGCAGTCACGGCTTCTGGAATAGCGAGGATCTAGAGTCTCACATTAATTTATTAGAACTGAAAGCAGCATTTTTTGGATTAAAATGTTTCGCGAGCAATAGACGACACTGCAATATATTGCTTCGTATGGACAATACGACAGCAATTGCTTATATCAACCGCATGCGCGATAGTCGTTACGAGGGTCTTAGTTATCTCGCGAAAGAAATTTGGCAATGGTGCGAGAGACGAGAAATTTGGATCGTTGCGTCATATATTCGTTCCAGTGAAAACGTCGAGGCAGATTTCGAATCGCGGAAATTACAACCTGAGACGGAGTTCGAGCTCTCCGAACACGCATTCGAAAAAATTGTTCGAAATTTTGGTCGGCCACAAATAGACTTATTCGCTTCGAGAGCGAACACGAAATGTCGTCGATATGTATCCTGGAAGAGAGATCCCGATTCTATAGCGATCGATGCATTCACAATAGAGTGGAAACGGTGGTTTTTCTATGCCTTTCCTCCGTTTTCTGTGATTTTGCGAGTTTTGAGAAAAATCGAGAGAGAGAGTTCAAACGGTATAGTGGTTGTACCACTATGGGAAGCTCAACCCTGGTTCCCGTTATTTTTATCTCTGCTAGAAACTAAGCCCGTTATACTGGAGCCAAATATTAAATTGTTACGTTCTTCCAACAGAGAGACGCATCCCCTGTGGCAACACCTTACGTTGGTTGCCGGCAAAGTATCCGCGAAGCGTTCATACGCAAGGAAGTTCCATTGGAAACAGTGGACATTTTAATTGCGTCTCTATCAGAGTCTTCGCTGCGCCAATACGACTCAGGCCTCCGAAAATGGTGGACCTTTTGCGCGAGCGAGGAAGTGGATCCACTGCACGGTTCCATAAATCACGTATTATCTTTCCTCACGTACGAGTTTAAGAAAAGGGCGTCCTATAGTTCGCTAAATTGTTACCGTTCAGCGATTGCACTAATTCTGGGTCCGGAGCTGGGAAAGGACGAAAAGATTCATCGGTTTTTTCGTGGTGTATCAAAATTGAGACCAGCAGCACCTAGGTACGATTCGGTTTGGGATCCGAAAATCGTATTAAAATTTTTGTCATCGTGCTACCCGAATGAGGAAATGAATCTCGAATCTCTCACGCTCAAATTAGTGACCTTATTGGCTTTAGCAACGGGACATCGTATGCAGACGTTAGCTTTGATAGATATTCGTAATATATATCAAGCAGACGAAGGTTCGCTGGAGATAAAAATACCAGACATTATTAAAACATCCGGGCCGGGGAAAAGACAACCGGTGTTGAGATTGCCGTTTTTCACCCAACAAAAATGTGTTTGCGTGGCGACAACATTACTGGCATATATAGAAAAGACAAAAGATCTGCGAAACTCGAATGACAGATTGTTTATATCGTTCAAAAAGCCGTACAAAGTCGTGGGTGCACAGACACTTAGTCGGTGGATAAAATCGGTTATGTTTAAGAGCGGTATAGACATAAATGTTTTCTCGGCGTATAGTACGCGCCATGCCGCGACGTCAGCGGCGAAGCGACAAGGAGTTAGCATCGACTTAATCCGGAAGACTGCAGGATGGACAAAGGATTCGCAAACATTCGCGCGCTTTTACGACCGCAATATTGCGTTGGAGAGTGCTGAGTTTGCGGAATCGGTATTCGGAAGTTAAAAAAAAAAAAAAAAAAAAAAAAAAAAAAAAAAAAAAAAAGAACTTCATGTGAATACTCGCAGTTGTAAGCTTTTACGTCATTGGTGAAGTTTGACGAGCTGATATGTAAGTTATTTTTATGCAGTCAATAAAAATAATAATACTTTATGGCTGCCGTAACGGACTTTAAACGACTACACATATGATCCCGAGGAAGAGGCGCGAAATACAATTAATGATTAAACGAACTTACCTAAGTGAAGTTCAATCATGATTGTATGAAGCGCCTCTTCCGAAGGGATCAGTCCCTCCCGCCCGTTAATCTCCGGAGAGATACCCGTATTATACGTTACGGCCGCGCTTTAAAAAATGAAGATCGACGCGGTAGCGAGCGGGAACCCAGGCGGCGTGCGGGAACCCCGGAATCTAGGGAAGTTTTTTTTCCCTAGCTTTAAAACTTTGTGGAGACACTGTGCAAGTGGGGGCACTACACATATGATCCCTTCGGAAGAGGCGCTTCATACAATCATGATTGAACTTCACTTAGGTAAGTTCGTTTAATCATTAATAGTTCGGGAGATAAAACCTTTCCTTTTTTTCCCTCTCTTTGTCCATCATCCTGAAATCCCACGCATCGGAGGAGATGGATGCAGAATAAAATGGAGAATTTCAATTAAAATAATTTTTTTTTTTTTTTTTTTTTTAAATAAAAGCATATCATTAAATTCTATGTTTAGTTTCTGTCAACTTCAAGCGAAAAGCTTTTTTTTAACGAAAAAAAAAAAAAAAATTGCATGAAAAATGGAAAATCTTCAGTTCGGTTGAAAAAATAATTTATGGGAATAAAAAAATCTAGAACAATATTTTCAACAAACTCTTTTTCATCGTATTGCACATGTTAAAATCTGCGAATTTTTCATACATGAGTAAAACTAATCTACAAAAAAAACCCATGCCTCGAAATTTTAGTTTTTTTTTTCACAGATAAAAATAAATATATCCTCGATTTTGTCTAAAATCGGTGGATTCCTGCATGGAGATTGTCTGCACTTCTCATATATATATATATTTACTTTCTCAGAATGACAGAAGCTTGCCCATATTAGGCGCCTTAAGCTACAGAAACGAAAAAAAAAACGAAAATCCCCAAAAATACGCCATGCAAACAAGAAGAAGACGTACAGAATAGTTCGGGAGATAAAACCTTTCCTTTTTTTCCCTCTCTTTGTCCATCATCCTGAAATCCCACGCATCAGAGGGGATGGATGCAGAATAAAATGGAGAATTTCAATTAAACTATATATATATATTTTTTTTTAATTTTTTTTTTTAATTAAAAACCACATCATTAAATTCTATGTTTAGTTTCTTTTTTTTTTAAAAAGAAACTAAACAGCTTTTAAACTTAAAAAGCTTTTTTTTTAACGAAAAAAAAATTGCATGCAAAGTGGAAAATTTTCAGTTGGGTTGAAAAAATGATTTTTGAGAATAAAAAAATCTAGAACAATATTTTCAACAAACTCTTTTTCATCGTATTACACATGTTAAAATCTGCGAATTTTTCATACATGAGTAAAACTCAGCTACAAAAAAAAATCCATGCCTCGAAATTTTAGTTTTTTTTTTTTTTTCACAGATAAAAATAAATATATCCTCGATTTTGCCTAAAATCGGTGGATTCCTGCACGGAGGTTGTCTGCACTTCTCATATATATATATATTTGCTTATAAACTTTCTCAGAATGACAGAAGCTTGCCCATATTAGGCGCCTTAAGCTACAGAAACGAAAAAAAAAACGAAAATCCCCAAAAATACGCCATGCAAACAAGAAGAAGACGTAGAGAATAGTTCGGGAGATAAAACCTTTCCTTTTTTTTCTTCTCTTTGTTCATCATCCTGAAATCCCACGCACCAGAGGAGCACGAAAAACAAGCGACGTGCACGCATAAGCTCACGTCTAAAAAAAAATCCTAGAATAGAAATAAAGAAACGTGAAGGGATCAGGAGCTGCTCCCAGAGGCGGTTGTTGGTTGTACGTGCGCGTCCGGTGTGGGAGTCCCGCGGTTGTCTTGTTTGCCGGTGAACGAAATTCAATGTCGCCGTCCGAAACGCACGTTGAATACGTAGGTATATATTTTTAGCAAATACGTATAAGCTATGTGTGCCTTCTGTCGTTTTTCTCTTTTGCGTCAACCGCTTGGCGCTTTCGCGTATAGAAAACGAGTGGGAAACGAAGTCAAGGTAGATACTGCTGCCTTCATCCAATACATAATTGTACACCAACCATCGCGTGTCTATAACGAGCGTGAAAAATTAATTCATGGTATTTTGGTTATTTGCGAAATTATATACTGTTAAAAATTGATAACTCATCATCCTCTAACAGTCGCTTTCACTTTTCTTTTTTTAATCTGAAACGGTGGACATTTTTAAAAAAATCACAATGGTGGAAAAATTGAATATTAAAATTTCTTCGTGTAAATGATTTTTTTTTTTTTTGGTAAAAAAAATGTTGTTTTTATCAATTGGGATATAAAAGGATGACACTGTTCGTCAATTTTTTCATCAAATACATAATTGTACACCAACCATCGCGTGTCTATAACGAGCGTGAAAAATTAATTCATGGTATTTTGGTTATTTGCGAAATTATATACCGTTAAAAATTGAAAACTCATCATCCTCTAACAGTCGCTTTCACTTTTCTTTTTTTAATCTGAAACGGTGGACATTTAAAAAAAAAATCAAAATGGTGGAAAAATTGAATATTAAAGTTTCTTCGTGTAAATGATTTTTTTTTTTTTTTGGTAAAAAAAATGTTGTTTTTATAAATTGGGATATAAAAGGATGACACTGTTTGTCAATTTTTTCATCCAATACATAATTGTACACCAACCATCGCGTGTCTATAACGAGCGTGAAAAATTAATTCATGGTATTTTGGTTATTTGCAAAATTATATACTGTTAAAAATTGATAACTCATCATCCTCTAACAGTCGCTTTCACTTTTCTTTTTTTAATCTGAAACGGTGGACATTTAAAAAAAATCAAAATGGTGGAAAAATTGAATATTAAAATTTCTACGTGTAAATGATTTTTTTTTTGCTTATAAATTGGGATATAAAAGGATGCCACTGTTTGTCAATTTTTTACGGAATTATAGAATGAATATTAAAAATTATACGTTTGGATTTAATTGATTATTGATTGTCAAAAATTTATTGATATTCATCTACTGATCTTGGGTGTCATTGTGTTCAACTCTAGACCTTTTAGAATTTTTTTTTTTAATCCTCTAATACATGGCTGGGGTACATTTCTACCCCATTTTTTTTTCGTCGATGACATTTTTTATTTCAACAAAAAACAGGTTTAATATATCTAAATATCTAAAGATCCTTAAAAAGAACCTAAAAATCCATTTAAGAAGTCCTTTTTTTCCTCATAAGCGACTTTTTATAAGAAGAACCTAAACTCAGAGAAATTGTGAAAGTCCTGACAACTGCAAAGTGACAGCTGTTCATTTTTATTCCCTACAACTTTTTTTTTTTTTTTTTTTTAGTTACGGTAGCTAAAAAATCGTTCTAACTAATTTTATACAGTTGCGCCAACTATTTTGTAGTTATCGAAACTACAAAAAAATTCGTAGCCTAGATATAAAATTAATTGCAGTCACTATATAGTTACGATCAACAAAAATTTTCTCTGAATATAAAAAGTCCATGAAAAAAAAAAATTTGTTTCCTTACAATAAAACTATTTAATATCAACTATCTTCAGTTTCTACAGCGTCTCTACTTATCCATCGTTCCCGCGTATAAAAACCATTGAGAAATGGAGTCAAGGTATAAAACACAACTGCCTTCATCCAATACATAATTGTATATCATCGTCTCCTCCCGTGCAATGATTTAAAAATGTTATCAAGGAAAATAAGAAAAAGAAAAAAAAAAGGAAAAAAAAGAATGAAAAAACGCGATATCATTGCAGACATGAATGTACACACGCCGACAGACCCAAATGTAGAATTACGTGACTACGCGGTGGAATAACGTCTGTGGCTATTTAGCGCGTAATTAGCAACGTGACACACGCATCGCTGTACACGAAACGTGGACATGGTTGTATGGTCGTTGCTTCTGCTGTTGCTGCACTGTAGGGAGGTTTATCATCGCTCGAGTCGGGCATCCGGTCTGGGGAGCTATACGCGAAGAGCCAAAAAGGACGAGTGCCAAAAGCTGCGAACGGGTGCAACCGGTATGCACGCGCTGGAGCGTAGTTGCTCCGCTGGGCGAGCGATGGATAAAAAGGTATGTTGTGTATAGCATATATAACGAGGGGAAGGGAAGGGGGAAAGGTGGAAGGGGTAACAGCAGAAAAGGATATATCCGTTGACTGGGCATATATATATATATATATATAGGAATATCGATCGGATGTAGCCGGTGCAGCAGCTTTTACCTTCCTAGTTTCATTGAAAAGCCGTCTCCCGGTTCCGGTCGATCGACGTATACGCCACACCGCCGGGTTATGAAGTACTTTGCCTACTGTACGTATAGATGCATACGTATCTATGCTAGACGATGTTGGCGCAGTAAGAGACGAATATGTTTCGGTTTGCAGAGCACGACATATATATAAACCACTGTGGATGTATATATATAGATTTATTTATCAGATGCACCGAAGTTGGACAGGAAAGTGATGGAGGATTAATGGCTGAGGTAATGACATACATCGTTTGATAGCACGACGAGTTACATGCACAAAAGGTTTTGGGAATTGATATATTATTTTGAATTGTAATATTGAATTTGTTTGAAATTTTTGAAATTTTTGATATCTTGAAAATTGTAGTCATCCCGATCGATGACTCTCCGTGAGGTTAGCCACTCAGTAACATTAGACACTCCGTGGCTTTTGAAACTCCGTGACTTTAACGCTCCGTGACTTCGGATATTCGGGGACGTTAGACACTCTGTGATTTTAGACACTCCGTGGATTTAGACGCGCCGTGACGTCAGACACTCCGTGACGTTAGACGCCCCGTGGCTGTAGACACTTAATGGCTGTAGACACTCCGTGGCTTTAGACACTCAGTGGCTTTAGACACTCGGTGGCTTTAGACGCTCCGTGGCCTTAGACACTCAGTGGCTTTAGACACTCCGTGGCTTTAGACACTCCGTGGCTTTAGACACTCCGTGGCTTTAGACGCTCCGTGACTTTAGACACTCCGTCGCTTTAGACACTCCGTGGCTTTAGACACTCCGTGGCTTTAGGCACTCCGTGGGTTTAGGCACTCCGTAGCATTAGTCGGTCGACTAATCTACCGTCTCGTACACTAAAGGACTAAATTTTTTTTATTGCATAATAGTAAAATTCTGATTCAATCATTTGGCAGGAAAAACATTGTTAATATATACAAAATCTAATTCGAAAAATTAGAACATTTTTGAAAATATAAATTATCTCCGCTCGAATAAAGATACATTTACTTGTTAATTACGTTTCGGCATTATTAGTATTTAAAATGAATATATTTAGCATCTTTAATGGCGTTAATTTTTCCCCTTTTTTCTCCTTGGAGCAAAGTGCATAAAAGTCAAACTGAATGAGTACATAATGTCAAATTGTACATTAATATTAAATCATGTTCCTTTATAAAAATGTGTACTATGCAAATTGAGGTACATCAAGAAAGTCGATTTTTTTTCGATTTTTTTTTTTTGCATCGTTCTATAAGAGCCAACTAAAAATTCAGTTCTAACGCAATTAAGTGTTCGACTTGGTTTAAATAAACTCACGGAGAGAGAGTCAGTGGTAATAGTGGAACTAGATTGTGTCGTCCAATCGTGGTGAAAAATCTGGCTAACCGCAATGAAGCCAAAAGAAGAGAAAGAGAAGAATGGTAGTAGCATCCGGAGAATCTGGCATCGTCGATCAACTGGAGTAAAGTAGCTCGTCCGGCACGCGAGCTCGGGAGGAGCGCCGCGGGTCACCTACTTTCGATATCTCTGGGCTCCACAGTTTGTATGCAGTGGAATATATGAATGGGGATAAAGCGATCAGTGGTTGCGATGCGCCCGTGTACGAGTCGAGCAGGTTAATCACCGGATGCCCGGGATACAGTTTGTTAGATTATTTTGCACAGTGCAAACTAGACGTTTCTGTCTGCGGTATAAAGCATTTATCCTCTGCTTGGCGTTTCATTTTCTTCTACTACCTGCGGCTCATTCTCTTTTCTCCACCGCGTGAAAAATCTGGTATTTACGACTGTAGATTAAGTGTTTTTAAAAAACTTCAAGTATAGTTTGGAAATTTCCATAGTTACTGGAACTGAACAATTGTTTTTTTATTAGTTGGTAGTACTAATCTTACTAATCTGTAGGTTGGAATCTCTAAACCGTTAGTCGAACTACCGTTGCCAATTGAAAAATTGACATTACTAATTGGAAAGTTGGCATTACCAATTGGAATGTTGGCATGACCAATTGAAAAGTTGGCATTACCAATTGAAAAATTTGCATTACCAAAGAAAAGTTGACGTTACCAATTGGAAGGTTGGCATTGCCAATTGAAAAATTGACATTATCGATTGGATTGGAAAGTTGGTATTACGAATTGAAAGTTGGTATTACGAATTGAAAGTTGGTATTACGAATTGAAAAGTTGGTATTACGAATTGAAAAGTTGGTATTACCAATTGGAAATTTGGCTTTACCAATTAGAAAGTTGGCTTTACCATTTGGAAAGTTGGCTTTACTAAGTGGAAAGTTGGCTTTACCAATTGGAAAGTTGGCTTTACCAATTGGAAAGTTGGCTCTACCAATTGGAAATTTGGCTTTACCAATTGGAAAGTTGGCTTTACCAATTGGAAAGTTGGCTTTACCAATTGGAAAGTTGGCTTTACCAATTGGAAAGTTGGCTTTACCAATTGGAAAGTTGGCTTTACCAATTGGAAAGTTGGCTTTACTAAGTGGAAAGTTGGCTTTACCAATTGGAAAGTTGGCTTTACCAATTGGAAAGTTGGGATTGTCAACTGGAAAATTGGCATTACCAATTGGGAAATTGGCATTACCAATTGGAAAATTGGCATTACTCATTGGAAGGTTGGTATTACTCATTGGAAAGTTGGTATTACTAATTGGTAAATTGGCATTACTCATTGGAAAGTTGGTATTACTAATTGGAAAGTTGGGATTACCAATTGAAGTTGGCATTATCAATTGAACAGTTGAAATTACCAATTGAAGAGTTGGCATTATCAATTGGACAGTTGGCATTATCAATTGGAAAATTACCGTAAGATTATCATAAGATTTTGGAAAACATTTACCCCTAATCATTATGTCATTATATCGTTAGATCATAAATACACTTTAGATGCTATAAAAATATTAAAAGTGAAATTGTGCCGAATATACGTGTCGTATAAAATCGATGTGACAAGGAAGTGCATAAAGCAATATATCGTTGAATTTTCAAAAATCGTTGACCCGCACACGTGTTCAAATTGGGTCAATCGTTGTCTTGTTTTCGCAGACCATTTTTTTATTTTTATTTTCTTTTGTTACGCCTGCCTGTTATTTTAATCGCTTTTCTTCTACCAGCAGCCGCCCTTGTTTACTTGTTTCTGTCTTTTTTTTAGTTTTATTTTTCACCGTCCTCTTCATTCGAATTCTCGTTAACCTTTCTTTTCCAGAAAATCACCGATGGAAACGTGTCACTCATCGTCACTTCTGTAACGGGTGCGCACCGAGTTTGACGGAAATTTGTGTGCGTTTCAGGCTATGCCGGAGCGTACCTCTAACACTCACTTCACTTCGGCTGGTCGTGGTTCCTGCACATGCGAGGTCACCGTTTGGCCGGCAGATTAATCACCGCCCGTGGCCGAGAGCATCTGGCGTTGAGACTATACCCAGCGCTCGATAGCTCGCACATCCACTACGTTTTTGGTGGAATTACCACGACTTTTTAACCTATTTACATATATCTACTTTACCTCCCACAATTTTTATCCTTTCTGCAGAAAATTGACTACTTAGATCTCGATATTAGGATTTCCTCAATTCTGAAGTATTTGCCATTTCCTTTAAGGTGAGGGTGTCAGATAAAAAAATTGATTTTGGAAATTCAATATAATCTAAATCGTATTGCATATAAAAATGCCCAACGCACTATATTGTTGGTACTCGATGAGAGAATTTTTTACTGTCGTTTGACTTGCATATGCTTTACAATATTATCTTAAGCAAAGTTCTTAGGTTTGCCATTCTGCGCATGATTCAGATCAAACTTCTAGGCAGATTGGAATGGTTGACGTCTCATTTTCTTCTTCATGAAAAGATACACCGGCTAAATGGAGCAAATGTTAATAAAAGGTTATATTTTTTAAGTGACATAATTATTAATAAATAAATGTTATGCTATTTTCTAAATAAGTGATTAACTTTGCTTTCAGAATGAAAAAAAATAGTTTGCTCCATTTAGCCGGTGTATCTTTTCATGAAGAGGAAAATGAGACGTCAACCATTCCAATCTGCCTAGTAGTTTGATCTGAATCGTGCGCAGAATGGAAAACCTAAGAACTTTGCTTAAGATAATATGGAAAAGCATATGCAAGTCAGACGACAGTAAAAAATCCTTTCATCGAGCACCAACAATATAGTTAGCAAATGTTAATAAAATGTAATATTTTTTAAGTGACATAATTATTAACAAATAAATTTTATGCTATTTTCTAAATCAATGATTAACTTTGCTTTCAGAACGAAAAAAAAATAGTTTGCTTCATTTAGCCGGTGTATCTTTCCATGAAGAAGAAAATGAGAGGTCAATCATTCCAATCTGCCTAGCAGTTTGATCTGAATCATGCGCAGAATGGAAAACTTAAGAACTTTGCTTAAGATAATATTGAAAAGCATATGCAAGTCAGACGACAGTAAAAAATCCTTTCATCGAGCACCAACAATATAGTTAGCAAATGTTAATAAAATGTAATATTTTTTAAGTGACATAATTATTAACAAATAAATTTTATGCTATTTTCTAAAACAATGATTAACTTTGCTTTCAGAATGAAAAAAAAATAGTTTGCTCCATTTAGCCGGTGTATCTTTTCGTGAAGAAGAAAATGAGACGTCAACCATTCCAATCTGCCTAGTAGTTTGATCTGAATCGTGCGCAGAATGGAAAACCTAAGAACTTTGCTTAAGATAATATGGAAAAGCATATGCAAGTCAGACGATAGTAAAAAATCCTTTCATCGAGTACCAACAATATAGTGCATTGGGCATTTTTATATGCAATAGGATTTTGATGATATTGAATTTTCAAAATCAATTTTTTTTTACCTGACTCCCTCCCCTTAAGGGGTTTGATTAAGGCCCAAAAAAAGGTCGATTCACTATCTTTTTTTTCTGATTAAAGTGTTGATGTCTTGTTAAGTTTGAATTTTTCATTAAATTGTGAAATATTAATAAACAATAATGGTATTTTGATTTAAACAAAGTGCCGCTAACTAATATATTCGTATGATCGGATAATTTTTTTATGAATTAATTTAAAAAAAAAAAATAGTTTAGGATATCAACCTGTTTTTTTTTTCGAATGAAAATGATTTGTTAATTTTTCTGTGCATTCACGATTTTCAGATTTTTTTTAATTCTGAATTTTCCATTTTTATTTTTAAAAAATGTATAAAAAATAACAACTTTTGAAAAAAATAACAAGAAGTGTCCGGACGATTGATCGAGTAGATCCACAAGTACAGCTTAAACAAAAAAAAACAACTTTCAAAAATTGCGTTCTAATACAAAAAATTCTGAAAAAATTCATACTCTAATAAAATATAAACATTCATATAAACTCATATAAAATTTTAAAAAAAAACGCAATTTTCAAAAATTCCGAAAAAATTCATACATATTCGGAAAAATAAATAAATAAATCATTTTGAATTGAAAAAATATTTAGATTGACGGCTGATTTATTGCACAATTTTTTATTGTTAATACCATTCTACAATTATTATTATACAAAATAATTTTCGTCAGCACCTTCTACATATTTAATTTTTTTAATTTTTTTAAATTTTCATCTCTTTAAGACGTGTTAGAAATTCACGATTTGCGGGTTTTTGCGGTTCGTACATACTTAAATATATTTTTAGTCATTAGCTTTATGTGAGCAATTTAACGAACACTTAAAATTATATGTAATAGAGTGTATATACAAGAGCCAAGGCTCGGATAAAGTGCGAGGCATCTCGCTTTGAATATGACAGCGCAAAAAGTGATGAAAAAGGAAAAGCGCAGTGCAAATGGAGAGTAGAGCCACGCACGCACGGTAGCAATATCAAGTCACGACATTCACGGCTATCTATTATAATATGACTGGGAGTGTCTCGTCGATGTTCTGTAGTAATATACAGCCAAAGGATCGCAACAGTAACAGCTCACGAGTTACACGTAATATTACGTACCCACGTCCAAAGATTTAATGAGATTTCGTCGTAATACCCAGCTGGTGCTCTCTCGTGTGTTGCATCGAGCAGACAGTCGTTCGCCGTTGCACTTTGTCGGGCTTCTCGAGCAAGCACCACTCGCTCGGTTCTCGGGTAAAAAAAAAGAAAAAAAAATCAATTATCCACCCGAATGATAGAGAGAAAAAGGTCGTGGCACTTTCAGCCTCGATAGTATAGTGGGATTTCAGGGTTGTTAAGCTCTATATACAGCCTTTGTACTCACCGATGCAGACTAGAAAATTGCAATAGGAAATATGCAGCGTAACTTCAACTATCCAAAGTCTCTTCTTATTCCAAACTTTATTCTTAATTTGTCATGATAAAAATGACTACATTGATTCAGAAAAATGTCAAGCATCGACCAAAATAGAAATTTCAACGGTAAAAGTGCTTCTCTATTAAAGGGTTAAATAAAAATGATTGAATAAATTCATTCTTATTTTTTTATGGTAAAAGGTTGCCTTTTTTTGAATCAATGTAATGACATTGATTCAGAAAAGTGTCGAGCATTTAACAAAAAAAATGTTTACATGAAGTACAAATAACGTTATTCTTATTTTGCCATGACAAAAAGTTAATTCGACATTCACATGACAACCAATTTGAATCCAATAGGGAAGTAGTGCAAAATATGTGTCAGAACGTTTTGAGTTGAAACACGAAGCCGGTAGTGCGTGTCGATAGTGGAGAGAATCGTGGCACGTAACGTGAAATACCTCAAGGGCGGTGGAGGGTTTGGACTACGCTCTGGGAGCCTAGAGAAGGGACTATTAAGTATAATGGGGAATCTGCAAATATAGGAAATGGAGGTGAACACGGAGAGGCGAGAGTGAGAAGGACAAAGGGTTGAAAACGGGTTAATACGCGAACGAATGAGAAGTGCCATTCTTAAGGCGATGGCGAGCATTGTGAAACGGCTGGGCTAGCACGACCCGTGACCCGTGCCGCTTTATGCAAAGCAGTCACGAACGGATTAAAAGCTACTGGGATAAAGCGGTTGGCTACGATTAACCGTTATCCAGTGGCTAAGGGAGAGGTGTTCGCTAGGGTATATGTACACAGTATTTACCAATTGAAAAGTTGGCTTTACCAATTGAAATGTTGGCATTGCCAATTGAAAAGTTTGTGTTAACAATTCAAAAGTTAGCAGTACAAATTGAAGAATTGACATTGCCAATTGAAAAATTGCCATTACCAATTGGAAAGTAGTCATTACCAATTGAAAAGTTGGCATTACCAATTGAAAACTTGGCATTACCAATTGAAAAGTTGGCTTTTCCAATTGAAAATTTGGCATTGCCAATTGAAAAGTTTGTGTTAGCAATTGTAAAGTCAGCAGTACAAATGGAAGAATTGGCATTGCCAATTGAAAAATTACCATTACCAATTGAAAAGTAGTCATCACCAATTGGAAAGTTGGTATTACCAATTGAAAAGTTGGCATTAACAATTGGAAAATTGGTATTAGAAATTGAAAAATTGGCATTACCAATGGAAAAGTTGCATTACCAGTTGGAAAGTTGGCAATACTAATTGAAAAGTTGATTTCACCAATTGATAAGTTGGCATTATTTATTGAAACGTTGGCATTACCAATGGAAAAGTTGCATTACCAGTTGGAAAGTTGGCAATACTAATTGAAAAGTTGACTTTACCAATTCATAAGTTGGCATTATTTATTGGAACGTTGGCATTACCAATTGAAAAATTGACACTACCAATTGAAAAATTGGCATTCCCAATTGGAAAATTGCCATTACCAAAGGTGACATTGGCATTACCAATTGAAAAGTTAGCGTTATCAATTGGAAAGTTGGAATTACCAATTGGAAACTTGGTATAACCAATTGGAATTACCAATTGAAAAGTTGCCATTATTTATTGGAACGTTGGCATTACCAATTGAAAAATTAACATTAGTAATTGAAAAGTTGGCTTTTAGGTTGGCAATACTAATTGAAAAGTTGATTTCACCAATTGATAAGTTGGCATTATCAATTGGAAAGTTGGCATTACTGATTGGAAAATTGGCATTACCAATTGGAAAGTTGGTATTACCAATCGAAAAGTTGGAATTACTAATTGAAAAGTTGGCTTTTAGGTTGGCAATACTAATTGAAAAGTTGATTTCACCAATTGATAAGTTGGCATTATTTATTGGAACGTTGGCATTATCAATTGGAAAGTGGTCATTACCAATTGGAAAATTGGCATAACCAATTGAAAAATTGGCGTTACCGATTGGAAAGTTGACATTACCAATTGGAAAATTCGAATTACGAATTGAAAAGTTGACATTACTAATTGGAAAGTTGACATTACCAATTGAAAAATTGGCATTACCAATTGGTAGAGCTAATGGTGGTGAACACGGAGAGACGAGAGCGGGAAGGGAAAAGGGTTAAAAACGGGCGTTGCTCTTCGGGATAATACGCGTACGAATGAGAAGTGCCATTCTCAAGGCGAGCATTGTGAAACGGCTGGGCTAGCATGACCCGTGGCCCGTGCCGCTTTATGCAAAACAGTCACGAACGGATTAAAAGCTAGTCGGATAAAGCGGTTGGCTACGATTAACCTTTATCCAGTGGCCAAGGGAGAGGTGTTCACTATCGTATATGTACACAGTATAGAAGTGGCAGTATTCGCGAAGGGTACAAGAACTAACCCTCCTCTCCCCACTCTTACTCTTTCCCCTTTTTCCCACTTCCGTCGTTCTGTTTCTCTCGTAACTTCGAGGCTCTCTACTTCCCCCTGGGTTTAGGCCACCAAAAAGATCGTTAATCTACCAAGACTGCTGCTGCTCTCCATGGAATCCCTCACTGTCTCTAACCGTGCTTAAAATCTCACAGACATTCGGTCTACTCGATCTCGCTACACTCCGAACAGCTTTAAATTCATCTTTTGCGCATCAATCCTTCCGTGTCGGGAGATATAGTCGTTCACTGGAAATTATTTCAGTGGAGAAATACGTTTTTCTTTTTTTTTTTTGTAGCCTTTTTTATGTCTTCGTTTATTAAGTGAGAGAAGAATTTTTAATTTGGGAAAATTGAAACCACTCGCTCATAATTCTTGGGAGGGTGAATGCACCGATGAATGTAAATAGTCGAATAGATTTTTGTGAGTAAATAACATTTTTTTGATGATTGAGATGAACTAGGTTTTTTTTTTTATTTTTGAAAGTTGCGAAATACATGGTTGATTGTTATGATTATTTTCTGTTGTATGTCTACTCTTTAATGTAAATAATAAAAGTGTTGATTACGATATAAAAATTAATTGTCATTTTTGCACTTTTAATGAAAAATTTTTGTGCACGAACAACTGCAGAAAAAAAATTGGCCGAATCTTGGATTTATAATAAAAGTAAAAAAATCTGATAATTCTATATTTAGATTCATGATTAAAATAAAAACATCCTATAACAAGATTTTGCCCATTTATTATGATGTGAATAGAGAAATAAATAAAAATATAAAAACGACATTAAATAACTGAGAAATGCGAAACCATGATTATTACAAAAATATTGTATTCCAGTATCTCCAGATATTTTTCCAAACAATCTCTCATCATTCCAAAATCCCAATCAAAAACTCCTAAATTCCCCAGAAAAAAACCCCATAAAAACTTGTCCTTACATTCTCGGTCCGAGAAATTCCCCTAAAAAAAAAAAAAAAAAAAAAAATCGTGGGATGAAAGATTTTCGTATTCAACACGAGGTCATTTGTTGTTATACAAATAGACAAATAAATAAAAATATAAAAACGACAGTAAATAACTGACCAAAGCCAAACCCTAATTATTACAAAAATAATGTATTCCATTATCTCCAGATATTTTTCCAAAAAATTTCTCATCACTCCAAAATCCCAAACAAAAACTCCTAAAGTCCCCAGAAAAAAATCCCCCATAAAAACTTGTCCTTACATTCTCGGTCCAAAAAATTCCCCTAAAAAAAAAAAAAAAAAGATTCGTGGGATGAAAGATTCTCGTATTCAACACGAGGTCATTTATTGTTATACAAACAGACAAATAAATAAAAATATAAAAACGACAGTAAATAACTGACCAAAGCCAAACCCAAATTATTACAAAAATAATGTATTCTTCCATTATCTCCAGATATTTTTCCAAAAAATCTCTCATCACTCCAAAATCCCAAACAAAAACTCCTAAAGTCCCCAGAAAAAAAATCCCCCATAAAAACTTGTCCTTACATTCTCGGTCCGAAAAATTCCCCTAAAAAAAAAAAAAAAAAAAAAATCGTGGGATGAAAGATTTTCGTGTTCAACACGAGGTCATAAAATTCTGAAGAAAGGGTCGAGGAAAGAATTTCTTCATAAAAAAAACTATGGTGTGTGTGTGTATGTCTATGTGTGTATGTGGTGTCCGGTAGACTTATCCTATGCATATCGCGTCACTGAAAATCTGACAATGGTTCCGAGCCCACACGAGCCATGAATATGAATAGCGTGGATAGTGAAGCTAAACTGTATAGCGGCGCTATACAGTGAAAAGGGAGGAGGAAGGGGGAGGGGGACGATCTCAGAGGAAGAGGATATCGCGGTGGAAGCTACTCACGAAACGTATGCTAAACACACGCGTTCGTAGAACAATTTATACCCGGGGTTACTGTCATAGTCAGGCGAGGGCATCTGTGCCCTCCTCGCGGTTCCCCGATCCGCTATAACGTAACACGATGACACGTCCGCGTAAATAGGCGAACCCGAGGATATATCCATGCGAACGTTGACGCCCACTTGATAGCGCAATATGTGTGTGTATGTATGTACACGAGTGGTAATGAATCCGCCTGCATCGCGAAGCACAGTTGAGTCTGGTGTCGTCTACGGTGTCGTAGTGGCACCGCCGTTGATGTCTGTATTGTTGTTGTCGCTTGCGTGGCACGCCACGATGGAATTATCGTATCTGACAACAACGGCAATTGTATGTAACGCTGGTGGCAGTATGGAACCCACTGTTGCGATAATAATTGCTTTTACTATTTTCTCACGATTCTAGGCTGTGAAAAAAAATAGGGAAATAGACCGATAAAATAGCACTTTTTATATTGTCGTTTCCAAGGTTGGTATGCTAATGGACAATGGTATGCGCTGGTATGGACTGTACGAGATTTTTTTCAATTAGGGAAAATTGATCTCTAAATGATGACTAATACTGAAATTATTCGGTGTAATAAAATTGATTCTTTTACAGAAACTTGTATATTAAATTTTGTATTGATATACTTTCTACTAAATCTTGTTAAAATTAGAAAATTTAATATAATAATATGTAATTTTGTATATAATAATTGGAATTTTTGTTTTCTCACGATATATATAAAATAATGAAAATAGGGAAATAGACCAATAAAATAGCACTTTTATATTGTTTCAAGGTTGGTATGCTAATGGACAATGGTATGCGCTGGTATGGGCTGTAACGAGATTTTTTTGACAGTGAGGGAAAATTGAACTTTAAATAAATAATAGTACGGAAATTATTTTTAAATTGTTAGGTGTAATAAAATGAATTCTTTTACAGAAACTGGTATATTAAATTTTTTATTGATATACTTTCTACTAAATCTTATTAAAATTAAGAAATTTAATATAATAATATGTAATTTTGTATATAATAATTGGAATTTTTGTTTTCTCACGATCCGGTGATGTATTAAAAAAAAAATGAATATAGGGAAATAGAGCGATCAAATAGCACTTTTTATATTGTCGTTTTCAAGGCTAGTATGGTAATGGAATATGGTATGCGCTGGTCTGGGCTGTACGAGATTTTTTCAGTTAGGGAAAATTGAACTTTCAATGATGAATAATACTGAAATTATTTTGAAATTATTCGGTGTAATAAAAATTATTCTTTTGCAGAAATTGGTATATTAAATTTTGTATTGATATGATGGAAAATTGCAGTACTTTCACATGTAATACCACAAGAGCTTTGAAATTATCGGATATTTCCTGACAGGTTCGTTGCAAACAAATGAACGAGTCAAGTTTTCCAGGTTAAAAAATCACGAGCGCGTAGCGCGAGTGATTTTTCTGGAAAACTTGACGAGTTTATTTGTTTGCAGGGAACCTGGAGGGAAATATCAGATTAATTTCGAAGCTCGAGTGGTATTCGGGGGATTATTTTTTCTATTCAAATTGCGACAAATGGAATTGCACCATGAGACAAAAATTATCGTTCTGCCAAGGAAATTTCATAATCAGAACAAAAACCTTTTAATTCATGTTTAAAGTATTGCAGTTAAATACACAATTGTTATAGACATTTGTATATTGATTCCAGACTGAGGTTTTCGATTTAATCGTATTAACAGGGACATTTCCCTTTACTTTTTCATCAATAGTTTGCAAGGATTCAACTCCAAACCTACTCATATCAAATAAAAATCCTTTGACTGCCACAATAAAATTCAATCTGTCAGTTTGACAGATGGTTGACGCGGCTAAATGATTTTTTGTTTTATATATATAACCAACACGCAAAATTATCCAAAAATTATCAGTATAATACCGTGTAGCTTGCCCCACGTGACGTCGAATGGTGCAATTCCATTGGTCGAAATTTGGATGGGAAAAATAATCTACTAAATTTTATTAAAATTAGGAAATTTAATATAATAATATGTAATTTTGTACATAATAATTGGAATTTTTATTTTCTCACAATCCGGTGATGTAGAAAAAATAAATAAATAAAATAGGTGTATAGACCGAAAAAATAGCATTTTTTATATTGTCGTTTCAAGGTTGCTATGGTAATGGTAATGTACGAGATATTTTATATGAGGAAAAATCGGCGAATCATTTTTTTTATCACGGATCAAAATTTCTTTAAATCACGAATTATAAGTTTGTTGATATTAAAAATGTGTTGAATAAATTCCGTACAATAAAGGAATTTCTTTTACAGAAAGTGGTATATTAAATTTGATATGCAAGTGAGATGTAATATTACAGCACTTTCTATTAAATCTTTTCGAAATTCGGAAATTTAATATAAAAACTTGTAATTGTTATACAATTGTGTATTAGTTTGATCGAATTTTCACGGAGATAATTTCGTTCGTTATGGAATTACCGTGTCTGACAACAACAGGAATTTAACATAACCCTGGTGGCAGTATGGAACTCACTGTTGCGATAATAATTGCTTTTCCTATTTTCTCACGATTCTGTGCTGAAGAAAAAAAAAATAGGGAAATAGACCCATAAAATAGCACTTTTTATATTGTCGTTTCAAGGCTGGTATGGTAATGGACTGGTATGTGCTGCACGAGAATTTTTCAATGAGGGAAAATTGAACTTTAAATTATGAATAAAACTGATGAAACACTTTTGAAATTATTCAGTGTAATAAAATTAATTTTTTTACCGAAACTGGTATATTAAATTTTGTATTAATATGATGGAAAATTGCAGTACTTTCTACTAAATCTTATTAAAATTAGGAAATTTAATATAGTAATATATAATTTTGTACATAATAATTGCTACTTCTGATTTCTCACAATCCGGTGAGGGAGAAAAAAAAGTAAACAAAAAATATAAAATATGTGAACTGTACGAGATTTTTTAGACGAGGGAAAATTAAATTTTAGATGACGAATAATAAGTTAGTCATGATGTTAAAAATGTGTCGAATATATTCAGTGTAATAAAGAAAATTCTTTTACAGAAAATGGTACATTAAATTTGATATGCAAGTGAGACACAAAATTACGGTACTTTACACTAAATCTTATTAAAATTAGAATTAAAATTACAAATTTAATATAAAAATTTGTAATTGTATTATAATTACAAATATAATACAAAAATTTGTAATTGTATTATAATTACAAATTTAATATAAAAATTTGTAATTGTATTATAATAACAAATTTAATATAAAAATTTGTAATTGTATTATAATTACAAATTTAATATAAAAATTTGTAATTGTATTATAATTACAAATTTAATATAAAAATTTGTAATTGTATTATAATTACAAATTTAATATAAAAATTTGTAATTGTATTATAATTACAAATTTAATATAAAAATTTGTAATTGTATTATAATTACAAATTTAATACAAAAATTTGTAATTATATTATAATTACAAATATAATACAAAAATTTGTAATTGTATTATAATTACAAATTTAATATAAAAATTTGTAATTGTATTATAATTACAAATTTAATATAAAAATTTGTAATTGTATTATAATTACAAATTTAATATAAAAATTTGTAATTGTATTATAATTACAAATTTAATATAAAAATTTGTAATTGTATTATAATTACAAATTTAATATAAAAATTTGTAATTGTATTATAATTACAAATTTAATATAAAAATTTGTAATTGTATTATAATTACAAATTTAATATAAAAATTTGTAATTGTATTATAATACAAATTTAATACAAAAATTTGTAATTGTATTATAATACAAATTTAATACAAAAATTTGTAATTGTATTATAATTACAAATTTAATACAAAAATTTGTAATTGTATTTTAATTACAAATTTAATACAAAAGTTTGTAATTGTATTATAATTACAAATTTAATATAAAAATTTGTAATTGTATTACACTTGTGTATTAAATTTAATATATCAGCTGATGAATAAAATTACCGGTGAAGTGAATTTAAAAAAACTTTGACAATGTAGCTGAAAGTGACTGAACTCAACCACCAACTAGTTACGGTATTAATGGAAAAAGTTAATACACTCATCACTTAATAATCACTTGGTCGTTTCTTCTCTAGCTGTTGCGCTTCATTTTCTATGTTTAAGTAAAAAAAAAAAAAAAATTAATCTGGAAATTGCTTATAAAGTAGAGTGAAATGCGCTTTGAAACAAGAGAGAAGTAAATGTGCATTCATGCGAATAGTAGATGCCTTCATACTTGAAACGTAACTGGACTTAACCACTAACTAGTTATAGGATCTATGAAAAAAAAGTTAATACAGTAGTTACTTAATAATTGTGAAGCCTGCCACAATTTCTCTAACTGTAGGACTTTATTTTTGTATGATGTTTAGTATAATTTCAGCGAAAAAGAAAACATTTTTGAAATCACCTATAAAGTGGAGATATTTGAAATGCACTTTAAGGCAAAATGGCAATAAATGTGCATCCATGGGAATAGTAAAATACCCTCATACTTAAACGTAACCACAAACTAGTTATGGTATCATTGGAAAAAGATAATACAGTAGTCATTTAACAATTGTGAAGCCTTCTCTAACTGTTGGACTTGATTTTTGTATGACGATTAGAATACTATGAGCATGTAGAAAAATAATAAATGCTCTCATCTCGATTTAACCACTAACTAGTTGGGGCATCAATGGAAAAAGTTAATGCAGTATTAACTGAATAATAAAATTGCAAAACCTGTCACAAGTTTTTTTGACTGTTGGATTTCATTTTTGTACGATGTTTGGTAAAAGAAAATAAGAAACATCATTTTCGGTATTGCCTATAAAATGTAAACATTTGAAATACACTTTAAGGCAAAAGAGTAATAAAAACAAAATGACTTAAAATTTAATCTACAGGTACTTGACGTTTTTATGTATATTAAATTTAATAAACAAATGTAATGTAAAATTAATACAGCACATTCAATAATTTACTTTCATTTTACAGTAAAAGTACTTAAATTTTAATAATTTGATTTAATTTTACCGCAAAGGTACATTAATTGTATACCACAATTGTACATTAAATTTCGATGATGAATTTATGCATAAAAACTTCTAATCTTTTCTAACATTGATACTTAAATACAGTATTAACTCCATAATTGTAGAGCCTGTCACAAACTTCTTTGAATGTTGAACTTCACTTTTGTACGATGTTTGGTAAAGTTTCAGCAAAAACATAAAGAACATCATTTTTTATAAAGTGAACACACTTGAAATATACTTTAAGGCAAAAGAGCAGTAAATTTCCATTCACTCGAATAGTTAACTCAATAATTGTGAAACCTGCCACAAACTTCTTCACTTTTGTACGATGTTTGATAAAGTTTCAGCAAAAAAATAAAGAACATCATTTTTCATAAAGTGAATACACTTGAAATATACTTTAAGGCAAAAGAGCAGTAAATGTCCATTCACGGGAATAGTTAACTCAATAATTGTGAAGCCTGCCACAAACTTCTTCACTTTTGTACGATGTTTGGTAAAAAAGTTTTAGTAAAAAAAAATAAGAGACATAATTTTCGGTATTGCCTATAAAGTGGATTTGAAACGTACTTCAAGGCAAAGGTGGAGTAAATGCGAATTCACGCGAATGGTAAATGCCACCATACCTAAATACAGTATTAACTCAATAATTGTAAATACAGTATTAACTCAATAAATGTAAATACAGTATTAACTCAATAATTGTAAATACAGTATTAACTCAATAATTGTAAATACAGTATTAACTCAATAATTGTAAATACAGTATTAACTCAATCATTGTAAATACAGTATTAACTAAATAATTGTAAATACAGTATTAACTCAATAATTGTAAATACAGTATTAACTCAATAATTGTAAATACAGTATTAACTCAATAAATGTAAATGCAGTATTAACTCAATAATTGTAAATACAGTATTAACTCAATAATTGTAAATACAGTATTAACACAATAATTGTAAATACAGTATTAACTCAATGATTGTAAATACAGTATTAACTCAATAATTGTAAATACAGTATTAACTCAATAATTTTAAATACAGTATTAACTCAATAATTGTAAATACAGTATTAACTCAATAATTGTAAATACAGTATTAACTCAATAATTGTAAAGCCTGCCACAAACTTCTTTGACTGTTGGTCTTCACTTTTGTACGATGTTTGATAAAGTTTCAGCAAAACCATAAAGAACATCATTTTTTATAAAGTGGACACACCTGAAATATAATTTAAGGAGGTTGGAGCGCTCCACACTAGTCAAATCAGCGCTAAATTTTTAAAAGCGTTTCTACAATTTCAGATGGTTTAATAATCTGTTCCAAGGTGTTAATCACATAGCAGCATTAGTTCTTGATATTCAAATACATTCACAGCTGTCATATGAACAGTAAATCGATGAATATCTGCAAATTTCCGATGTTATGTTTTTTCATTCAGTTTTTTAAAAGGGTAAACCGTAATATCAGTCCGATTATGACGACCAATAGCTCATTTTGTTTACTAAAAGATATTCTATCGATTGGCCGTCTATTTTTAAAAATCGTATTAGTAGTTCAAAAGATACAACCGTTTGTTTATCCTATCATAACCTAACATCAAGTATACAAATGGCTGTAACTTTTGAACGCCTGATACTATAGAAAATCCGGACGGTCAATCGATTAAGGATCTTCCACTGATCAAAATGAGCTATATTTCGTCATAATCGGACTGATATTACGGTTTACCCTTTTACAAAACTGGATGAAAAAACATGACATCGGAAATTTGGAAATATTGATCGTTTTACCGTTCATATGACAGCTGTGAATTTATTTGAATATCAAGAACTAATGCTGCTATGTGATTAACACCTTGGAACTGATTATTAAACCATCTGAAATTGGAGAAACACTTTTAAAAATTTAGCACTGATTTGACTAGTGTGGAGCGCTCCAACCTCCTTAAGGCAAAAGAACAGTAAATGTCCATTCACGGGAATAGTTAACTCAATAATTGTGAAGCCTGCCACAAACTTCTTTGACTGTTGGACTTCACTTTTGTACGATGTTTGGTAAAAAAGTTTCAGTAAAAAAAAAATTAGAGACATCATTTTCGGTATTGCCAATAAAGTGGAGACATTTGAAACGTACTTCAAGGCAAAAGCGGAGTAAATGCGAATTTACGCGAATGGTAAATGCCATCATACCTAAATACAGTATTAACTCAATAATTTTAAATACAGTATTAACTCAATAATTCTAAAGCCTGCCACAAACTTCTTTGACTGTTGGACTTCACTTTTGTACGAAGTTTGGTAAAGTTGCCGCAAAAAAAATAAAGAACATCATTTTTTATAAAGTGAACACACTTGAAATATACTTTAAGGCAAAAGAGCAGTGAATTTCCATTCACGGAAATAGTTAACTCAATAATTGTGAAACCTGCCACAAACTTCTTCACTTTTGTACGATGTTTGGTAAAGTTTCAGTAAAAAAATAAATAAGAGACATCATTTTCGGTATTGCCTATAAAGTGGAGACATTTGAAAACTACTTCAAGGCAAAAGCGGAGTAAATGCGCATTCACGCGAATAGTGAATGCCCTCGTAGTTAGACGTAACTGGAGCAAAATAGTGCAATATCGCATAAATGGGAGTACTCGCCCACGCCCACGTAGAAAATCGTACAGAAGACGGTGCCAAGAGGCGAGCGTCGTGTTTCAAAGCGGCTAGCGACTTTCTTTTCATCTTATTGCTCTCTTTCACTCTTGAGTTCGCGAGGAAACCCCTCGAGAACTGGAACACCGTCGACGACGTTGCTTCTCCGCTAGCTCCCGATTGGTCAAGGATCTTTGTCGTGAACTGTGGTTTCGCGGAAAGGAAAGACTAGCGACGACTTTGGCGAGAGAAACGATTTTGTGTCGCACGATCTGTGGATTTATGTTCGTTCCAGGTGAAGTAAAAAAAAAAAAAAAAAAAATGAGGGCGAGGAAAGATGAGTTAGTCGGATTCGTCGAGCTTCTCCGTATGTCACGCCGGTCCTAGAGATCGTTATCACCGCTTGAATTTCGCATACGCGAATTAGAATATGCAATGACTATGGAATACGTGATACGACGTACTGTTAAAAAAAATTTAATGGAAAATTACAATACCAGAATGGAAGATTTTATGCACAATCTGTAACACTAATTTATTGTCAATTGGTATTCGATATTTAAAGTAACAATCCTGAAAAAAATTTGAGAATTTTTGAAAATTTACTGTTACAAAATACTCGGAATTTACGTTCTGTATTTTTTTTTTTTTTTTTAGTGTAAGTTGTAAATTACGTGCACACGTTTATTATAAAATCAAAAGCCATTTGCAATGAAAGCAAAAAAACATTTACTGGAAAATTACAGTACCAGAGTGGAAGATTTTATTCACAAATGGTAACACTAATTTATTGTCAATTGGTATTAGATATTTAAAGTAACAATACTGAAAAAGATTTAAGAAATTTTGAAAATTTACTGTTACAAAATACTAGGAATTTACGTTCTGTATTTTTTTTTTTTTTTTTTTAGTGTAAGTTGTAAATTACGTGCACACGTTTATTATAAAATCAAAAGCCATCTGCAATGAAATTAAAAAAAAAGTTTACTGGAAAATTACAGTACTAGCGTGAAAGCTTTTATTCACAACCTGTAACACAAATTTATTGTCAATTGGTATTCGATATTTAAAGCAACAATACTGAAAAAAAATTTGAGAAATTTTGCAAATTTACTGTTACAAAATACGACAAATTTGCGTTCTGCATTTTTTAAAAAAATATTTATTTAAATAAACAGTGCACCTAATTTACAAATTAATTAGGTGCACTGTTTATTATAAAATCAAAAGGCACCTATAATGAAATCAATGTTTTTAAATTTCTGAAATTACAGTTGTGGTTGAAAGAAAATATATTATCCGCCTTCAATATTTTTGTTCCCAAGATGTATGGAAATTAATAACATCTTTAAAATGTCCATATTGATAAACTACTAATTTTTATACAGTTATAAAAGTTCTGTATATTAATTTAAAAATCGGTTAACTAATATTAAGAAATTAACAGAAATTAAAAAATCTTGGTCATGTAATAATTGGATTTCTACAGAATTTTTGTATTTTTTTTTTTTACCTTTTTGATTATCTAATTTAAAAAGAATTTTTTTCTTTAGTACCACTATTACTTATAAGCATGATATTAACCTTGTCAATATAAACACGTCGTAAAACGTCACGAATTTTTTCATTGACACAGAATCGCGAGTTTGCATTATTTGTGTTGCGTTTTTTGAGAATCCATCTTAGAGTAATGCAATCAGTAACTAAAAAATCCTCATCGATTGATCAATGACTTTTTCAAGGGTTTGTAAAAATTTCTTAGGATTTCGATTAACATTAGTTTGTAATTTTTTTAATTTCCTTGCTATCAATAATTATTTCTTTACGTCGTAAAACGTCACAAATATTTTCATTGACACAGAATCGCGAATTTGCATTATTTGTGTTGCGTTTTTTGAGAATTCATCTTAGAGTAATGCAATCAGTAATTAAAAAATCCTCATTGATTGATCAATGACTTTTTCAAGGGTTCATAAAAATTTCCAATGATTTCGATTAACATTAGCTTGTAATTTTTGTAATTTCCTTGCTATCAATAATTATTTCTTTACGTCGTAAAACGTCACAAATATTTTCATTGACACAGAATCGCGAATTTGCATTATTTGTGTTGCGTTTTTTGAGAATTCATCTTAGAGTAATGCAATCAGTAACTAAAAAATCCTCATCGATTGATCAATGACTTTTTCAAGGGTTTCTAAAAATTTCCACCGATTTCGATAAACATTAGTTTGTAATTTTTGTAATTTCCTTGCTATCAATAATTATTTATTTACCTTCATAAAAATTGTAGGTATAAAAATACTATTTATTTTTTTATTGAAGTGAAAATTTTTATATACTTTAAGATAAAAAATTTCTCCGTATGTGACGCCGGTCCTAGAGATCGTTAAGACCGGTTGAATTTTTAATGCGGAAATTAGAATATTCAATGACTAGGAAATACGTGATACGAAGCACAATATAATTCATAGAGTCGTGAACGATGCCTTAAGATTTCGGTACATCGCGGTTTAACTGTAACACATACACGATTCACCGTGAATGCTGTTATAACGCGATCTGTATACATTTGCAGCAAAACGCAGAGGCGTGACGGCGACAATTCGCTGAATTCTTCGCCGCGTACGTGAAGCAGTTCATTTGAAAACAAAAAGCGGGTTAGTTTTGGTCACGCGGTTTGGTAACGGTACGACCGCAAAAAGAAAAAAAAAAGAAAGAAAAAAAAGAAAAAAAAAATACAACAAGATAGAGGATGAGAAATGCAGAGGAGGCGGGAAAAGAGAGCAGAGGATATGAAAAAGGCGTCGAGGCAAAATGAAATTGCGAGGACACACACTGGAAGTTGAGGCTAGATGCTCAGGACCCCGAGAACGAGGCGTAAAGTTTCCAATTACGTCCGCACCTTTGTCTCCAGCTCTCGACGGGCTTAGAGCATTTTTTTTTTGTTTTCTTTTTTTTTTCTTCTTTCCGCGGGGAAATTACAGACTCTGAGTTTAGTCTGGATGAAACTTTTGGACTCTTTTATTCTCTCTCGTCATCGCTGCGAGATTTTTCCAAGTTGCACGATGCTTTACAACTGTCGTTGTCATTAATCTTAAAAAGGTACACTAAGTTTCTCTTCATGCCTTATTAAGGGGAGGGAGTCAGGTAAAAAAAATTGATTTTGGAAATTCAATATCATCCAAATTCTATTGTATATGAAAATGCCCAACGCACTGTATTGTTGGTACTCGATGAAAGGATTTTTTACTGTTGTCTGATTTGCATATGCTTTTCAATATTATCTTAAGCATAGTTCTTAGGTTTTCCATTCTGCGCATGATTCGGAGCAAACTACTAGGCAGATTGGAATGGTTGACGTCTCATTTTCTTCTTCATGAAAAGATACACCGGCTAAATGGAGCAAATGTTAATAAAATGTAATATTTTTTAAGTGACACAATTATTAATAAATAAATGTTATGCTATTTTCTAAATCAGTGATTAACTTTGCTTTCAGAATGAAAAAAAAATTGTTTGCTCCATTTAGCCGGTGTATCTTTTCATGAAGAAGAAAATGAGATGTCAACCATTCCAATCTGCCTAGTAGTTTCATCTGAATCATGCGCAGAATGGAAAACCTAAGAACTTTGCTTAAGATAATATTGAAAAGCATATGCAAGTCAGACGACAGTAAAAAATTCTTTCATCGAGCACCAATAATATAGTGCATTGGGCACTTTCATATGCAATAGGATTTGGATGATATTGAATTTCCAAAAACAATTTTTTTGACCTGACTCCCTCCCCTTAAGGGATCTTTCCAGTGTAAAAAAAAAATCGTTTTTTTTTGTCTTATCCATTAGTATATCCTCTCAAATTTTTAAAGCGAAATTCGAAATACTTCGCTGGCATACCCCACATGGAAATAGAAATATATGCACGATATATTCGACGTATAGAACTTTTTGGCGCTAAACGTATATGAAATATATTTTACATATATTCCATACATATATCCCATATATTTCGAATATATTTTTGCACACATATATGCAGAATATATGCAGCATATAGAACTTTTTGGCGCCATATATTTAACGTATATGTTACATATATATTTTTCTATGTGGGACTTTATGGATCTGGCGTCGCCGATTAGTCGTAAGTACACAATTTAGGTATATGAAATTTCTACACTCGAAACTTTAAACGCGTTTTTCTCGAAACGACATTTTTCAAAACGGTGGAGATTCTCCAGGGAACAGTTTTCAAGCGATCGTTTTCAAATTTTAGGAGAACATTCTTCACGCTACTCTCTATCGTGCTATGGAAGCTTTTTTTTTTAATCTTCCCATTTTTTTTTAAAGAAAAACTGTCGAGAAACACGGCTAAATTCGATACTTTATGTTCAAACCGCCGCCATTTTGTCAATTTTGATTTTAAAAAAAGCCTCCAAAGCGCGATCGCCAATCGTATACTAATTAATAATCCTTTGGGGTTTTTTTTTTTCAGATCAAATTTGCGACCCCTAGGATGTCCACCATGAGGCTATCTTTTTTATCAACATTATTTTCAACAATTAAAAAAAAATATTTAAACAATAAAAATCGTCTTATAAAAAATCATTTTCTGTCGTTCATGATTACCTTAATATGTCATAAAAATTTCAGATTGATCGGCGTATAATAACCGCCGAAAAAAAATCGTGAAAATAGGCTATTTTTCGGGCCGTCACACTGGAGAGATCCCTTAACCCTGTAACGACCAAGTCTTTTTACCTTAAAAAAAAAGTTTTTGAAATGATTCGCACGTTTTTTAAATAAAAAATTATTGTAAGATTAGCACTTTTAAAAATAAAAATCGTGGCAAGATGGCTCTTTTTTTTACATGAAAATAGTGGAAAGATGGCATTTTATAAAAATAAAAATGGAATCATTAGAAATCTGGTTTTGTAAATTTTGCGTGTAACTGCATTTTTTGTCGCCATTGAAAAAAGTGTTTCAAATGATTGACATATTATTTTAATAAAAATATGGGAAAATTGGCACTTTTTAAAATTAAAATAATGGAAAACTGTATTTTATTTTTACTTGCTTTTTTATTTTACGTGTCAGTTCGTTTTTCTTCATGAAAATTAAAATGTCAAATTACAAAAAATGAGGATACTAATATTCTGTAAATTTTGCCAATATTTTTCGTTGATAGTAAAAACCAAAATTGTTTTGAAAAATAGTTGTTCCTTCAATATATAGTGAGAATGCTACGTTGTCAAAAATCGATTTATGGACACAGTCTTAATGCCTCAAAAAAAAAAAAAAAAAATTTTATTGTAGGGAAAATAATACTTACTTGAAGTCGTTGCGAAAACCCTCCTTTTTTCCTTTTTGATTATAGCTTTTTCACAGTTTCTAAAAATTTCCAACGATGTGAATAAACATTAGTTTGTAATTTTTTTTTGTATCTATAATTATAATTTTTCTGCCGAAGCAAATACTTAATAAAAATTGAAAAATAATTATAGGAGTGGTGAAGGTTTTTGAAATAAATAAATTCCCATGATTACAAACAGTATATGTGATTTTTATTTTCGGTGTACGTCACGATGTTTTTCTTTTTCTTTTCGTTTCGTCGTCATTCACTTATTTTTTTCTTTTTTTTTTTTTTCTTCATTATACTGGCTGAGACAAGATTCTAGACATAAAACAAGTAAGTAAAAAACACGAATGTTGTGTGATCGCAATGAATAGTTTCACCGTTTTCGGTGAACGATATCGCAACGAGAGTATCGATCGCAGATTCGAATTGGCCTCAGTTCCTAATACACCACCATAATCGTCATCATTGCCATGAACACCATCAACATTGTAATCGGGCCACGATCGAAGTCCTTTTTTACGAATTCGCTCGTGGTCCACATATCCCCAAAACATTCATTCGCATCCAATAAACGTATTTTTCATACCCATACACATTTTATTTATTTTTTATTTTTTTTTCTCTGAAAATTCTTTCGTTTTAACTAATTTGGATTATTAGTTCATTCCGTCTACATCCTTTTCCGCACCACGCAACGCAAACCCGTCGAAATGTGCTTTAACCCTTTAACTGACCACAACATGACAAATTTTTTCAAAAACATATTTTTTAATTCACGCAAAATAAAATAAAAATTGAAAGGCGATGAAATTCCATTACGAAGGAAAAAAATAAAATTTTCTCACTATTTTGATACAGAAAATTTTCCAAAATTTGAGAAAAATTATTATTTTTTCAAAAGTTTTCTTTTAACTGCAAGAAAAATAAAAATTTTGCCAAAAACATATTTTATTATATTAATTTACGTATAATAAAATAAAATTTGAGAGGCGCTGAAATTCCATTAGGAATTCGTTCCAGATTTTTATTTCACGAAGGAAAAAAATTAGAAATAAAATTTCTCACTATTTTGATACAGAAAAGTTTCCAAAATTTGAGAAAAATTATTATTTCTTCAAGAGTTTTGCTTTAACCAATTAACTGCAAAAAAAAAATCAAAAATTTGTCAAAAACATATTTTAATCTATTAATTTATATAAAATAAAATAAATATTGAAAGTCGGTAAAATTCCATTATAAATGTGCCTAAAATTTTTATTTCACAAACTAATGCCGCATTTAGACGGTAAAAAATAAGAAAATGATTTTTTTTCACTCGATACAGAATTTTTTTTTAATTTGGGAAATTGTTTAAAAATTTGGGAATTTTTTTTAATAATTTGGGAATTTTTTTTTTAAATTTGGAAAATTTTTTTTTCCACTTGAAAAAGCAATTTAAGGGTTAAGCGTATATGGGTCATCGACGGGAGTGTAGAATGAAGATATTCACGTTGCACACACAGGTTGTGGTTGTCTTGTTCGAAATACACGCACCCACACAATGTCTCCTGTTAACCGCTAATTTCGCGATAATTATACTTGCAAAGTGGCGCCGTTGTACGGGTTTGCTTCCGCTGATACCGCGAGATCGCAGCCTCGTATATTATCGATACCCGCGACGTCGATGTAACACCGGCGTCGAAAGCATATCCTGCAGCCGAGATTACCTAACAGAGTGCGAATCACGTACAATGCGCAGCGAGGAGAGAACAAGGGCTCTTCAGGATCGAGGTCAGCAGCATTGCGGAAGAGCTCCACGAATAAATTACATTACGAATCCGATAGGATAAACGGTAGGACATCCGAGATGATGAATTATAATCGTTAAATAGCGTATTGTTCATTTTTTTTTTCTAATTAAATATTGGGTGGCCAATGACTGTACCGTTTATCCTACAACTCGGCTTTAAAATGTTTTTTTATTTATTTATTGATTTTTTTTATTGATCCTTTCGAGCGCTTTCCGCACAATCACGTATCGTTATCACAGTCCCTAATCGTGGAACGCGAGGACGACGATCGGAAAAATTATTTTCTGCTATGCAGACAACTAATGTCGTCCATACGTTCGCACGCCGTTTCACATGCTTGTTGAGCGCTTCGTATAGTTGGATTATACAATTTTTTTATACAAAAAAGCGTTGGGTTTTATGAGATACAAAAAAAATGGGAAGATTTTCAAAACAAAAAAAAAAATCTGATGATTTTGACATGGAGATATGTGATGATTTGCAGAAAGAAGGAAATGTGAAGATTTCCACAAAGATAGAAATATGAAGATTTCCACAAAAAAAGAAATGTGAAGATTTTCACAAAAAATGAAATGTGAAGATTTCCACAAAAAATTAAATAAGATCTCCACAAAAAATGAAATGTGAAGATTTTCACAAAAAATTAAATAAGATCTCCACAAAAAATGAAATGTGAAGATTTTCACAAAAAAAGAAATGTGAAGATTTCCACAAAAAATGAAATATGAAGATTTTCACAAAAAAAGAAATGTGAAGATTTCACAAAAAATTGAATGTGAAGATCTTCACAAAAAATGAAATGTGAAGATTTCCACAAAAAAAGAAATGTGAAGATTTCACAAAAAATTGAATGTGAAGATCTTCACAAAAAAAGAAATGTGAAGATTTTACAAAAAATGGAATGTGAAGATTTCCACAAAAAATGAAATATGAAGATTTCAACAAAAAATTAAATTTGAAGATCTTCACAAAAAATGAAATGTGAAGAATTTCACAAAAAAAAAGAAATGTGAAGATTTCCACAAAAAATGGAATTTGAAGATCTTCACAAAAAAAGAGATGTGAAGAATTCCACAAAAAATGAAATTTGAAGATTTCCACAAACATTAGTTATGAAAAGTTCCACAAAAAAATGAAATGTGAAAATTTTCACAAAATATGAAATGTGAAGATTTCCACAAACATTAAATATGAAGATTTCCACAAAAAATAAAACGTGAAGATCTTCACAAAAAATGATATGTGAAGATTTCCACAAACATAAAATCTGAAGATTTCCACAAACATTAAATCTGAAGATTTCCACAAAAAATGAAAAGTGAAAATTTCCACAAAAAAATGAAATGTGAAGATCTTCACAAAGAAATAACTGAAGATTTTCACAAAAAAATAAGATGTGAAGATTTCCACAAAAAAGACCGAAATGTGAAGATTTCCATAGAACGTCACTGGCCATAAAACTCCACCGTTCTTTATCCTCGCAACCCATCGTTTCTTTTTGCCATTCCAACTAGTTTCGTATAACGATGCCCTCAACATAACAAGCGTCTTAACGAGCAAAGAAAATTCTTTTCCGCGCCGCAGTGTATGTAAATAACAAAAGTCAGTGTGTTGTCTGATCTCGCGATGATTCTTCGGGGTACAGAATTTGTATTATTATCGGTCAGAGAATTTTTTTTGCTCTTGTGTAACTCATTGAAGAAAGGAATAAAACATCGCAACGCCGTGTTTAACATTCACGCATAAACATCCTTAATAGCCAAGTCAAAAGGTGCGAGATTCTCCATTCGAAAATTCTCGGTGAAAATTATTCAGTGCGACTGCGAACGAAGCTTTTAGCAGCTGTATTAATAATCCTATATACACACAGTAGATGACGATTTCCTAGACGCATTACGAACGTTAACATTATTGTGGCTCGTCAACATATTTCACGATAAGTTGCATCATGTTTTTTATTTTTTATCTTTTTTTTTTTCTTCCCTATAACTGTATGAGTTTAATCGTAGTCGCTGTGTGAAGGGGGCGAGAAGGGAAACGCTTTTGTCGCACAGCGAAAATCATATGGTCGCGCTGCTCGGCCCCCCCAACATCACCTCGCTTATTATTCTCGTCGATTTAACACAGTCTGGCTTAAAGCGAACGAACGAACGGCGTTTCCTCTATTTTATTTTCCCTCTCACTCACTTTCTATCTATTATTCATATTCCGACGATCCAATTGGATTGCGAAACGCCTCGCTTATTTCGATCGCGGAAAGATATGTGAATGTAAGATCACGACCCAACGAGATTCAGGAAACTCGAATATTATTATAGATATATTCCAGGACTTTGCTACCCAATAACCGTAGACCCGATGTCATAAATATCTCATCTGACTCAATATTCAGAACCAAACGTAGTAGAATTTCCCAGACACGTTTGTATCTAGTGAATTTTCTCCAAAATACAAACATATGGGCCATTCCATACCAAGTGCGCCATTTATTTGCCATCACGTCAATTTGTTTCTATAAGCATAATAATGAAGTTTATTATGTATTTACGTAGTCTATAAGCATAATAATGAAAATTCTGTGAAATGTTGAGAAAAATCGTGTATCAAATTAAATGCTGGAGAAGTAACGACATTTTTGATTCGTAGACTCAAAAAAAAAAATTAGTACTCTATTTCGTCAAAAAATGGCGGAATTTTTTTTTGAGCGTCTATAAAAAAAAATGTTACTAAAAAGTACATTCAAAAACTTAAATTTTATACAGGAATGAATTTTCGTACGATTGGTAATTTTGAATATACATCGAATTGGAAAAAAAATTATTAAATTTTTCATATGCCATCACGTCAATTTTTTTCTATAAGCATAATAATGAAGTTTATTATGTATTTACGTAGTCTATAAGCATAATAATGAAAATTCTGTGAAATATTGAGAAAAATCGTGTATCAAATTAAATGCTGGAGAAGTAGCGACATTTTTGATTCGTAGACTCAAAAAAAAATTATTACTCTATTTCGTCAAAAAATGGCGGAATTTTTTTTTGAGCATCTATAAAAAAAAATGTTACTAAAAAGTACATTCAAAAACTTAAATTTTATACAGGAATGAATTTTCGTACGATTGGTAATTTTGAATATACATCGAATTGAAAAAAAAATTATTAAATTTTTCATATGCCATCACGTCAATTTTTTCTATAAGCATAATAATGAAGTTTATTATGTATTTACGTAGTCTATAAGCATAATAATGAAAATTCTGTGAAATATTGAAAAAAATCGTGTATCAAATTAAATGCTGGAGAAGTAGTAATATTTTTTATTCGTAGACTCAAAAAAAAAATATTATTACTCTATTTCGTCAAAAAATGGCGGAATTTTTTTTTGAGCGTCTATAAAAAAAAATGTTACTAAAAAGTACATTCAAAAACTTAAATTTTATACAGGAATGAATTTTCGTACGATTGGTAATTTTGAATATACATCGAATTGAAAAAAAATTATTCAATTTTTCATATGCCATCACGTCAATTTTTTCTATAAGCATAATAATGAAGTTTATTATGCATTTACGTAGTCTATAAGCATAATAATGAAAATTCTGTGAAATATTGAGAAAAATCGTGTATCAAATTAAATGCTGGAGAAGTAGCGACATTTTTTATTCGTAGACTAAACAAAAAAAAATATTATTACTCTATTTCGCCAAAAAATGGCGCAATTTTTTTTGGAGCGTCTATGAAAAAAATGGTATTAAAAAGTACATTCAAAAACTTAAATTTTATACAGGAATGAATTTTCGTACGATTGGTAATTTTGAATATACATCGAATTCAAAAAAAAAAATATTAAATTTTTCATTTGCCATCACGTCAATTTTTTCTATAAGCATAATAATGAAGTCTATTATGTATTTACGTAGTCTATAAGCATAATAATGAAAATTCTGTGAAATATTGAGAAAAATCGTGTATCAAATTAAATGCTGGAGAAGTAGTAATATTTTTTATTCGTAGACTCAAAAAAAAAAATATTATTACTCTATTTCGCCAAAAAATGGCGGAATTTTTTTTGGAGCGTCTATGAAAAAAATGGTATTAAAAAGTACATTTAAAAACTTAAATTTTATACAGGAATGAATTTTCGTACGATTGGTAATTTTGAATATACATCGAATAGAAAAAAAAAATATTAAATTCTGGGCAAACAATGGGTGTTAAAATTCTGAAATAATTTATGGATGTTTGTGATACTTTGAAGAAATTTTGACAAAATTATAGACACTTTTTGCGATGAAGCGAAATTTTGGTGGCCCACTTTGTATAGAATGACCCGTATATAAATGTTCTTTCCGCAAGAGAAATCTTGATTCACGAATTTCACCGGAGAAAATCCGACCACCGTAGCAGTACGATAACCGAATAGGAAATACTTAAGACCCTTCCGATGTAAGAAGCCCCAACCCTTCGACGACTCGAGCGCCGTTGCGATTTCCTGATTATCGTAAATAAGTCGTCGTCGCAGCGGGGTCGACCGGGTGCACCGGTAATCGTTGCTGCCCGTGAGCATCCGCTCGGGTTTCCCCACGAGTCGCCGAACGTTCGAAATGCAATCTCCGGATCGGACGCCCGAGCGCTTCGAGAGTGCCCAACCAAAAGAGAAAGAGAGAGAGAGAAAGAGAAAGAGAAAGAGAAAGAGCCCAGGGTATATATCGATATTCCCTGGAGTGAGTTCGCGTGGCGAATATAAGATTACAAAAATAAGAGAGAAAAGAAAAAAGGGACAAAAGTGCAGAGCTAGAATCGACTAACAGAGAGAAAGTAATCCCGAAGACAGCGATTCACTCCCACTACGATTGTGCAGTTCATGACCTGACTCGAAACACATATTCTCTGGTCACAAAGCTGGACGAACACGATAAAGGAAAAAAGAAAATATACAATGAGAAATAAATATTTCGGTGGGTTGAATAAATCTACGTTTACTGATGTTGAAACAAGATTTTTTTGTCGGTATACAAGTGGAAAATTTGTTTGCCGAATTTTTTTTTGATTATTGTATGTTTGCAGAGGATAATATTTTTGTTTTTGTACTAATCGGAAATTTGGTTAAACGGCGGCAGCGTCAATATTAGGGCATTCAAATTATTTTCTTTTTTTTTTTTTAGTGTAAGGAAGAAGATAATGAAAATGAGAAAAAAGGACAAGGAAGTTAGCAATATTGCTGCAATGAAATCATTCAAGAGCTGTTCCAGCGATCAGTTTTTAAAAAATCCTGAACCTTCCGGATATTCCAGTAAATTATATATATTTTTTGAATATTACATAAGATACTGAAATAATTCCCTTTAAGTATGTGCAAACAACTTTTTGTTGCAGAAAATTTGATAACTTTTATAACTAAAAATGGGTTATGGAATTTAGCAATGTTTCTACAACTAAATTATTGACAAACTGTCCCATAGATCATTTTTAAAAAATCCTAAAACTCATGGATATTCCCGTAAAATGTGTTTTTTAAAAAATATTTCTGCAACATTAGATAAAGAAATGAAATGATTTCGCGGATGGGGTTCAATAGGTAAAATAGCGAATTCCATAATAATGGCCATTCTAGATTCAGACGTTCGTTATATTCAAATTCGCTATTTCAGCCATTCACTATTTTAATCATTCGCTTTTTTGACCCGCATCCTTCATTATTTTGAAATTCGCTATTTTAGCCATTTGCTATTTCAGCCATTCACTCTTTTCATCATTCGCTATTTTAGCCAATCGCTATTTCAGCCATTCACTATTTTCATCATTCGCTATTTTGACCCGCATCCTATTAAAATGCTCTAAAAATAGCGAATGGCTAAAATAGCGAATGGCTAAAATAGCGAATGGCAAAAACAGCGAATGGCTAAAATAGCGATTGGCTAAAATAGCGATTGGCTAAAATAGCGAATGGCTAAAATAGCAAATGGCTAAAATAGCGAATGGCTAAAATAGCGAATGGCTAAAATAGCGAATGGCTAAAATAGCGAATGGCTAAAATAGCAAATGGCTAAAATAGCGAATGGCTGAAATAGCGAATGGCTAAAATAGCAAATGGCTAAAATAGCGATTGGCTAAAATAGCGAATGGCTAAAATAGCAAATGGCTAAAATAGCGAATGGCTAAAATAGCGATTGGCTAAAATAGCGAATGGCTAAAATAGCGAATGGCTAAAATAGCGAATGGCTAAAATAGCGAATGGCTAAAATAGCGAATGGCTAAAATAGCGAATGGCTAAAATAGCGAATGGCTAAAATAGCGAATGGCTAAAATAGCAAATGGCTAAAATAGCGAATTTCTAAAATAGCGAATTTCTAAAATAGCGAATGGCTAAAATAGCAAATGGCTAAAACAGCGAATTTCTAAAATAGCGAATGGCTAAAATAGCGAATGTCTAAAATACCGAATTTCATACTGACGGCCATTCTAGATTCACACATTCATTATTTTGAAATTCGCTATTTCAGCCATTTTCAATTTTGACTCCCACCCCCAGGATATCCCAGTATCATATATATATAATTTTTTCTAGCTCAATGTAACATTACAGCAGCTACCGAAATGATTCCACTTAAATCGCATGTGCTTAAAACTTAGCTAGAAGCCAAATGATTTCCTTGCAACAATATTATCGCCTTGAATGACACGAAAAATTGAATATACCCAGGAGGCAAGAGTTGAAGCATTGTCGAGCAAAGCAGGAGTGTTGTTAGCATGTCATATGTCTACGGGATCGTCAACGTGGGCGAATTATAACAGTTTACCGACCCACGCCGCACAGAGGATGCCGGTGCCATTACTCAATCAGCGTGAAGATAAGGAAAAGGTCTTTGGCACCCGCACGGACTAAACGGACAGTCTAACACATAACAGACAAGCTGCACATATATGCGTGGGGCACATATCTTGTCCCGACCGTGAATATAAATAGTCAAACGAATGACTCTCTCGTTCCCGTCACGATCATCTCGTTAACCCGTTACTGCCGACTCACCCACATACGGTACAAAATCGATAATCTCCAAGTTTCTCAAGCGAAGACAAGTATCCACTACCAACCATTCTGGCAAATCCTATCAAGCTATTATTCGAGAAGACTCGACCCAATTTCGCAACGCTGCGGTAAACCTTACAACAGAATTTCCTAACAGAAGTGAGGCTATCGATCTTAAGGTCTTCCAAAACCCTTGAGGTCGAGGGTTCTCTCCCGTTAACCGCTAAATCGATGAATCGGTACCTTCTCATTTTCCGCTTCCACACAAGCGCAACCTTCACTTTGTGTATACATTGTTAGAAATTTTTTCCTATGAAAATTAATATCAAGTTTTGAAGGTTTTTTTGCGGTTACGCGTATATTAAATTTAATATACAAAAAAAACTGTTGCAAAATTAACGTAGAGTATATTAAACACTTCATAAAAGTTGTGTTTATAATATAATTATTGGAATTTTACAACATTTCTGTATATTAAGTGAAATTCAATGTAACCGTATCTGCAAAAGAACGTCCAATACACATATTAATTTTCAAAATATTTTTAACTCCAGATCCTTCCAATTGAGTCCGCAATTTTGTATACGATTGACATAACTCTAATAAGCACTAATTTGTTTTTTCTCTACATTTTAAATTATCTACAATGTTTAAACGAATTATGAAACGACACATTTTTAAAATATTTAAAAATTCGAAAAATCGTGTGTATATAGATATTGGCAAAAATTTGAAAAAATTATATGTGTATGCAAAAATTCCCTAGTTGCTGCTCAAAGTTCCAATTTTCTCTAATTTTTTCAATTTTCTTATTCCTGAGAAAAGTCTGAAAAAATAGAAGGAATCGCCGGCCGAAAAATCTTGATTTTCCAAAAAAGTTTTTTTAGATTTTTGCCCATGTATATATACACATTATTTTAAGACATTTTCAGATTTTCGTCAATGTTTTTTAACATTGAAAATTGAAAATTTTTTGACAAATTTTTTTTTTTAATTCTAAAAATCATGTGTTGTATAAAAAAATGTTCTAGCTGCGTCGTTGAATGTGTCCTTTAATAATTTGTTTAAACAAATCGTAGATAATTCGAAATGCAAAAAAAATCACATAAATTTTTGCTTTTTGGTGTTAATAATATAACAAATTTTGTACCCAATCGGAAGGGCCAAGGGTTTGGCCCCATCTCGAAACGAGATGGAATGCCTCATATACAGAAGCGGCAAGTGGAAGATGAAGAGGTTGGTACGAGAAACGACAATGAGTTGAAGTAGGCTTGGCGTGAAAAAAAGAATGGAAAGAAAGCGACGGGAATAAAGTGTATGGGCAAGAAATAGAAAGGACAGTGTTGGGTTTGAGGAGCGAGCAATTAGCGTGTAACGTGTTTAAGCCTCGGGCGAATACGAGTGGAATACGGTGCTCAACACGAAGGGCTAACCTATCCCCAAGGGAGAATTCTCACCCTAGCTTCAAACCGGAGGGTTGTTCATCGTTCTTTATCTCGCTTATTGCGTATCATATTGAGTCGACGCCGTTCGTCGTTTAGCCGTCACCGTCGTCGTTATTACCAACTAAAGAAAAACGTTACGTTATTACGTTTAACGCTCGCACTTCAATCATTCATTTCATAACGTTTCCTCAGTTACTTCGTTAGTTCATCCAACATCCTCATTTACATTCATACGATACATCTATATATATATATATATGCATGTGTGTTTGTGTGTGTATGTGTGTTTTAGTGTTTGTGTGCACGAAATGATCACTGATTACGCACTGCAAGCATGTGCGTCGGTGTAGGTTTGATATTCTTGTTTGCCAATGATGACGACGTGAGCTCCGGATCTTCGTAGTGATGTTTTTAATTACGGTAACTTCGTAAGCTGCATGTGGTAACGACATGTGGATGATGATGATTAGCGCGATGGCAGCGCATCGAGACAAAGAAATAAAAAATAATCATCGACAACAGCGCAAGGGACGCTGCTGGTGCTCTCGTCGCGGAAAATAAAATTCGTGAGAGATGGATTATCGGATAAGAGAGATAAATGACAGGAAAATGTTGACGCGAAAGCTGCGAAACGCCCCGTCGTTTATTAGATCTCCCTTTCGCGAATGAGTTAATTCTCTTGGCGTCAACCGTGATGCGGTGTGTCAACGAGATTCGAGACCGGCTCGCTCGAGGCCTGATGTCGTCAGGCATTTATGATCACAGCACGCGGAACGTCCGTTCAGCTCCGTCTTTCCCGCGCACTAGTTTGTTGTGTTTTGTTTGTTTGAAAAATGTTAAATATGCAGTTATAGGTGGGTACATGTTGTCGTCTCGTTGATATCCTTCAAACGACGTCGTACGTCGCATTTTCCATTTCACTGGCACGTCAGATGTCCACGGGCGTTTTTTTTTGTTTCACCCACAGCCACAACATGCGCAGCAAAACATGCCGAAGTAACACCCGAGAATTATCGGCCGAGAAGTGCGATTCATTTCGCGACAGGCGATAATCACCGGTTCATTAATCACTTTACGCACGAGTTTTCCGTTAAGCTAACCACAGCGTCTATTCCACTCGAGGTGAGTCTTTCTTGGATTTAACCGTTTTTTTTATCCACGCACATTTAGCGGAGATTTAAAAAAAAACGCGGGAACGGCTGAAAGAAGGCGGACGCTGTCTCGCAACGTGCCAACTTTATTCCGCTACCTTCACGCTCACTGTCGTTCGCCGCTGAGAATCTCCCCTCGTTTCGTTACGCCTCGCACGTATTTACTACGTCGTACTAATACTACGTGCACCGTTACGTGCGGTGTTAGGGCCTCGAGCGGTGTGCAGCTCCGGAATTTTTTGGGTAACACGGAAGGCGCCCTTACGCCCAGTGCAATAACTCCCAAAGGGAACGTACGACCATAGTTCCAACTTCGAACGCCCAGCGTTACCATCAATTTTCACAAATTAACGACGCAACATCATAAAAACTTGATGTGCACGTCCCAACAGTTCAATCACAACGCCACACGTGCTTTTAGCGGTGTAATGTTTGCGATACAATTATGATTTTAATCTTGTTCCCTCAATCACTTCACCACCCGATTCTCGTTTATAGTTCATTTTTAAAAAATGAAGACCCAGTATCTGTTGACCGTTGTCGTTACAATGTAACAGTTGAAACAATTCGGAACATCCGGTGTCTCTCGGTTTTATATCACACACTAGCCGCAGCTTGCGCGCGTTCATCACTCCTCCGCTTGTAGTAGGGTCCGAAAGTCCTGCTGAAGTTTGGACTCGTGATAGCTCCAAATGTCGCTAAAGTCCTCACCGTCGTCGAGAAACGCTGACTTTTCGTCCTCGGCGGGTTGAGCACTTGGGGAAGAGGAGTAAAACTTTATTTCCAAATCCCTGTGACCATTTGGGGAAGTTACGATTTCGGTTGATACTTCGAGACCCTGTGACGATACTGGTAGATTTCCGAGATTTCCGTAAGGCGAGTTAGCCGCACAACTTCCGGAAGTTTGTCCGGATGCTGCGCTACCGGGCCACGAGCTTCTGCCCCGCGTCACTTCGTTCTGGCCTCTATCACCGATTACCCCGACATCACGATTTGGCGCGCTTATCTCCTCGCTGAAGTAGCTCGTAGGATCGCTCCAGCTTCGTCTGAGCATCGTACCGCTCGCTGACGTTTGCACGTTGCAAGAGTTATTGGCAGCAGTGGTAACACTCTCGCCGCATCTTGGATCTTGTAGACGCGAGACGTGATGATGTTGACCCCGTTGTTGTACGGCAGTCCCAGACTCGTTCAACTCGTAATACTCGCAACCATTGGAAGCGGCAATCGCCTGCTCCTGGCAGGTGATACCGGTTCTGGTGCGCGATAGGAACAGTGGTAATTGGGCAAATTGTTGCTGTGACACTCCGTAATCGGGAGTGCCGGGAAATTCGCTAGCGTGTGGCGGTGTGAGAAAGGGCGAGTAGACGCTTTGATCAACGTCCCAAATGAGTCCCGAAGGATCGCAGTAACGACACTGACAACCTCCGGCGCCTTGGGGACCATCGACAAGACCATTTCCATCCTCGCAGCCCATTGGCATCGTCTCGTAGTCGTGTTGCGATTGATGCTGTTGGTGAGAATTGTTCTGTGGATGATGCTGAAGGTAACGATGGCGAGGAATAGGATGAACTATTCCATTACCGTTTGGAACAATAGCCGTGGGATTATTACTGTTACCGCCGTTACGATTCTCATTGTGATGATGGTGATGGTGATGATGATGATGGGCTACATGGTGATGATGGTTTCTGTGATGATAGTTGTTGTTATTGTTGTTGGTGGTGATTCCCTTAGACGCTGGTGGCATCGATCGTCCTGGCATCGACGTTGAACTCGGCACTACCACGTTTCTGTTGTCGTCAAGCACTTTCACCTGCACGTGACGTTGCGCGTACCTCTGTTGCTGTTGCTGCTGCTGCTGTTGTTGCCTCGTATCGACAATCTCCTGCTGCTGGTGTTGCTGTTGCTGCTGCATCGAACCGGTGCAGCATGTACTTTGCGTTTGGCCCCGGGGATAACTTTCCCTGCCAATTGGAGGTGGCCTTCGGTGACCCCGATGGGGTTCGTACCTCGTATCGTAACAAACCGGCACGTAGGGCTTCAGGGTCACTATGCTCGATTGCTCGGATATAACCGAGCCATTTGACTGATGCTGATTCTGTTGATGCTGTTGCTGTTGTTGTTGCTGCTGATCATCAGGCTTTGACTGCATTTCAGGCACAACAGCTCCACTGCTCGCCGGTTTTCTGTCCTTCTTCCTTCGTTTACGCGGCTTTATGATCCTCGGAAGACTATTCTCCGAATTGTTCGATCCCGAGCTTTCGTCACTCGCTATACTCAACGAGTCGATGCTCGCCACGTTAGTCCCGGAATTGTCGACTTTGCCATTCGTACAATCGGCCTTTGAGTTCATTTGCTGCGATTGTTGTTGCTGTTGAGGCTTTCGCGCCGGATCCGCGAGCCTCTGACCCCGAGCAGGTAAACATCGTCCGACAGAAGTGATCATCGAATTACCGATACTCGCGTTCGAACCGATGTTGACATTGTTGCCGTTGCAAAAATTGCTGGTATTGCCATTGACATTGGCGTTGATGATATTGCCACCGGAAGCATTGATCGAGGTGCCATTCATAACGGCGCACGATTGTATCTTTCCACGATTGTGAAATCTGCCAGCGAGTATGAGTGGTGCTCCCTGTGTGTGGATCGCTAGTCTGGAAAGTGGACTACGGTTTTGTAGATGAGATTGGACCTGCTGTCCTTGTTGCTGCTGCTGCTGCTGTTGAGCAATTTGTTGCTGCTGCTGCTGCTGCTGCTGATGTTGCTGATTGTTTTGACTCGGTGGCGGTGATGATCGCTGATTATTCCTACGCGGACTGGACGTCATCGAGATCAATGGTGCACCTGCCCAGGTGCCAAATTGGCATTGCTCGTTTCCCGACGAATAATTACCCTGCTGAGGATATTCTCGTTGTTGTTGTTGCTGCTGCTGTTGCTGCTGTTGCTGTTTCCCGCGCAATAATACCACCTCCTGTTGTTTCTTCGCAATCCCAGAGACCGAAGTTTTCGCACCAATTGCTGATCTCACGCTCGACGATATCAAACAGCTACCAATATAACGCTCCACCTCCAGGGCTCCCTGGGAGGCCGGGCTCATTTTACAATAGGAACCAAAACTTCAGCAAACACTCCTCTCGTTTTATTTTTCACGTTCTATTCCCAACGACCAAATATCTAAGTCGTACTAAACAAAATTTCGACGATCAACCAAAAGGTCGATACTTGACGTATTTGTTACTCAACACTTCACCGAATAATATCTTCACTCCATTGATAAAATATGTTCACATCACGTACAATCTACTCACAATTCAATTAAACGTTACATGAATGATTATTTATTAAAATGACTTTCAATTTAACAAATTTAATAGTCATTTGTCACGGTTGCTTTTTCCGATTGTGACAATATTTTTTTTTTTGATCGCACGTCGTATGTCCAACGCGCAAACCGAAGTGTTAAGGTTGTCGGTGTTTGGGGAAAGCCAGAGAGAGAACAAGAGCGCGCGGTGTTCTCTACACCGAACGTAGCCGCGGTCCGAGCGACACTGAAGCTTCTTTGGTCGCGCGCACCGTCTCCGACTACTACTCTACTCCAGGGCGACGTGGAGAACCGAATCCCCACCATTCGGCGCCCGCCACCACCACCACCACCACCACCAACATCATCCACCACTACCACCGACCGAAGCACCAGGCCAACAACGTGCCACCACTACACAGACACTCGCGACGCCTCCACCTCCGCGTTTTCCCGTCGACGCCGACGCCACCGTCACCGTCGTCCCTTCCACAACGTTCTCGTTGCACCGCCTGGTCTGGTCTCCTGGTTCCTCGCTTCGTCTCTTTCTCTCCATTCGACGCTACTCTCGCGGTTCGGCCACCGCGAAACTTTGCAGCGCGTAGGAGTACACAGAATCTCCCTGAACCCCTTCTTCCTCCTCATGGTTTCCAACCCCTCGGCGCGGTTGTAAACCATGAGCGGGAGAAAGATAGAAAATTGTGAAGCGACGATAGATGGAAAGGGAGGAGAACTCACATTGGAGAGGAGTAACGTACATTGCGTTCTTCCTTCCGGATTCAACCACAATTTACCCGAGAGAGCCCGAATGTCGAAACTCAACTCGGTCCACCGACAGTCACAGTTCTACAGCTTTTCGCGATTCCTGCCGATCCTCAATGATATCAAAGAGACATATCGCGGTGAAATCACGTGGTTGCAGAACCTCCAAACTCATATTTTTTTAACTCATTCGGAAAACGTGCTGAGTAGTGTTCAAATATGGAATAATTTACATACGCTTGAAATTAGTTGACTTAGACTGAAATTATATTTGAAAATTATATCACGTGCTAAATAAACAGTTTTAAATCATTTCAAATAGTTCAGAATTCAAATGTTCAGAATTGTTAGAGTTTTACAGCTTTTCGTGATTCCTGCCGATTCTCAATGATATCAATGAGACATATCGCGGTGAAATCACCTTCAAACTCACATTTTTCGGAATAGTTCGGAAAACGTGCTGGACATTGTTCAAATATGGAATAATTTAAATATGCTTGAAATTAGTTGACTTAGACTGAAATAATATTTGAAATTATATCACGTGCTAAACAAACAGTTTTAAATCATTTCAAATAGGAGTTTTGTTCAGAATTGTTAGAGTTTTACAGCTTTTCGTGATGTCTGCCGATTCTCAATGATATCAAAGAGACATATCGCGGTGAAATCACGTGGTTGCAGAACCTTCAAACTCACATTTTTTGGACTCATTCGGAAAACGTGCTGAGTTGTGTTCAAATATGGAATAATTTAAATACGCTTGAAATTATTCGACTTAGACTGAAATAATATTTGGAATTATATCACGTGATAAACAAACAGTTTTAAATCATTTCAAACAGTAGCTTTGTTTAGGATTGTTAGAGTTCTTCAGCTTTTCACGATTTCTGCCGATCCTCACTGATATCAAAGAGATACGCTGGTAAAAAAGACTGGAAATTTTTATGCTTAAACTCGTCAATTAAATTTAGTCCAGAATTCAAATATAAAATTCATGTACTTTTACTGAAAAATTAAAGCAGATTATTAAAATTGAAGTACTTTCAATATAAAATTGATGAAAATTATTGAAACTACTGTACCATACATTAATTTCTAAATAAATTTTGTTTTAAATGTGTCGCTATTGCGGTAGAGGAAATATGGGAAGTTTTTGGTTTTGAACATCGATCGCTCCACAAAATTAGGCAAGGTTCGAAACTCACTGTATGAATCACATGGAAACTTGAAATTCTAAAATATATAAAATCAGTCAAACACAAGCTGTTGTCATATTTGAACACAGGAGTTTAGCTTGAATTTGTATCAAAATATTGTTTTTACACTTTCGTGGTTAGTAAATTACTATCACACAATATTAAACAAAACTGCTATTCAATGTTATGCAAATATGTTTGCTTATACGAGATGTAATTCCAAACATTATTTTAGTTGAAGAGAAGTTATTCCAACCGTATTAAAATTATATTGTATTCGAATAATGACCAGCACGTTTTCGAAATTGTCCGAAAATGTGAGTTTCAAGGTCTGTGACCATCTGATTTAACCACAAATATACACTGTTAAAAATATACAGTATAATTTCGTCTAACGAGTAAAAGAAGCTCTTTTATAAAAATTGGTATATTAAATTTGATATTTAAGTGAGATATAAAATTACAATACTTTTTACTAAATTCTATGAAAATTTGTAAATTTACTGCACTCGTGAATTTAATATATATATAATATATATAAATATAAATTTATATATTTTTATATAAATATAATACTTATATAAAAATATATATAATATATATTATTATTATTATATTATATATATATATTTATATATTTTTATATAAGTATTATATTTATATAAAAATATATAAATTATAAAAAAAATATATATAATATATATATTATATATATAAATTCACTAAATATATCAGCTTATGAATAAAAGTAAATAAAATTCCATCAGTGACCGACAGCTTGCGTCTGTTCAATTGAATGCATTTACGGCAAATAATATCAGGGTTTCGAATTTCCTTGTGATTGATACGGTGAGTTTCGAACCTCGCCCAATTTCGTGAAGCGTTTCGTTAACGCTCGTTGCCACTCCAAGTGGAAGTGGCAATGAGCGTTGTGCACCGTGAACGGATGTGCCTGACCATGAGGAGTGAGGGAAACAAGCGCTGCGGGAGCCGAGAGAAAGCGACGGGAAAGAAGACCCAAAGAAAGAAAGATACAAAACTATATATATACTTTAGGTCTCATATATATGGGGTATTCCTGGCTAACTCAGTAACAGTTAGCATCACCCCTTCCAATTCGCTCCATAATTTTTTATTCTATTCTATATGCTCGAAAAAACACTGAATTTAAAAAAAAATATTTTACTGAAACTTTTTTTCATCAATTTTTTTAATAAAAATTTTTGCGTTTCAATAAAAAAATTTGCAATTATTCTAAAAAATCCTGTATTAAATATCAAAATTTTTTAACTATGGCCGTTTTGTTTAATTTCTTTCCATTTTCAATGATTTTTTATTTATTTTTTTTGAAAAAATGGCTTAAAAAATCACCGCCAATGTTTGCCCACTCTGTGTCATAGCTAAAAAAAATTTGAAACCTGATACAGAATTTTATAGCACAATTTCGAATTTTTTTATTGGCGCGCAAAATTAAAAAAAATTAACGAACAAAAAAGTTTTAGTAAAAAAAATCGGAAGAAAATTTAAAGTGCCTTTTCGACCATATAGAATAGTATAAACAATTATGGAGCAAATTGGAAAGGCTCGGGGTGAATAACCAGGTTATTGAATTAACCAGGAATAGAAAATAAAATTTTTTTAGTTGCTATTCTAGACTGCCGCCCAATTTCTTTCTAGTCTCAAAATTTTCGTTTTTGGACAGAGAATTTACTGCAAAAATTAAAAAAAAAATCATCGACGTACTTTTAGAAAGATTCAAATTTTGGGTATTTTTATAAATTTTAAAAATTGCCTTTTATTTTTAGCTGATAATCTAGGCCTCGCCCCACTCTGGGTCCAGGCTCAAAAATTTTGTTTTTGAACACAGAATTTACTGTAAAAAAAGGAAAAAAATCGTCGCTGTACTTTTGACAAAATCAAATTTTAGGTTATTAAAAAAACACAAATTTAAAAAAAAATCTAAAAAAAAGTGAGTGTTTTTTTATATTGCTCTACAAAATCTCAAAAGGAAAAAAAAAATTTTAAATATGAGGGTCCCGACCCTGTCGATAACCGATGGAATGCCCCATATATATATTTATATATATATATATAGTGCGTATGCGTGGCCGCACCGTAGCTAGAATCGACGACGAGGAAGCGAAGGAAGACGACGACTATACTACGGGCTGTGCACCCCCGCATCTAGGCCATCCGCTCAAAAGTGGGTCACAAGTCGTCGATCGCCCGAGGCACGCCACGCTCGAGGAGTTCCTCGCGGTGCTCTCCGCCGGCCTGATGCTGCTTGTACCCACAGCGAGCCCGTATAACTATACCAAACACGCTTCTCTACACCGTCTGATTATTATACCTACTCATCGTGGTCGGCGTCGTCGTCGCGTGCGTCAAGCCGAGACGCTTCGCGTCGCCGGTTTCTCTCGACACATACACACGCACACACACACACAGACGAATATGACGACGATGAACCTCCAAGCACGCACCATAGGGCTTTCGTGATGTAGTACGAGCAAACTAGAACCAGTGAGGCGCATAGAAACTTCGTTAGAGGCATCATATTTCATTGACGTTAAACTTTTGCTTCGTTAGAAATCGTAAAGAAATCTTTTTTTTTTAATTTTTTTTAAACTGGAGAAAGTTTGGTGAAGTTAGTTAAAAATGGGTCGCGAATGGAAAATATAGAGTCTTGAAAGATATCTTGGTCTAAATAATCAAACAGATATTAAGGGGATGTGGAATTTGAATATTTTGAAAATAAAATTGAGCTGAGGATTGAGGTGTGAATTTTTAGAGGAATTCTTTTTCCATGCACAGTGAAAAATTAATTGGCATTTTTGAAATTTTGATAAAGGAAAAAAAATAAATTGAAATTGTTGGAATTTTGTGAAATGAAAAAAAAAATAATTAATTGGAATTTTTGGAATTTCAATAAGTGAACAAAAAAAAATTTATTGGCGCTTTTGTACTTTAAATAAATGAACAAAAAAAATGTATTGCAATCTTTATACTTTTAATAAATGAACAAAAAAAATTAATTACAAGTTTTGTACTTTTAATAAATGAACAAAAAAAAATTAATTGCTAATTTTTCTACTTTTAATAAATGATCAAAAAAAATAATTGCAATTTTTGTACTTTTAATAAATGAACAAAAAAAATTAATTGGAATTTTTGTACTTTTAATAAATGAACAAATAAAAATAAATTGGAATTTTTGTACTTTTAATAAATGAACAAAAAAAAATAATTGCAATTTTTGTACTTTTAATAAATGAACAAAAAAAAAAAATTAATTACAATTTTTGTACTTTTAATAAATGAACAAAAAAACATTGTTCTTTTTTTATGTACGTCATGTTGCAATGTGATTAACAAAAGCACTTTACGAAATTAAAAAATAAGCATTTTTATAAGAGAAATATTTTTTTGTTGCTCAGTTTACGTGTGGAAATGCTCATTACATTTTCAAGTTTTCGTGGAATTCAGGTTACACCGACATATCAAATTTAATTTGGAAAGTGTCATTCTCTTTGAACGAACACTCTGTTCTATTTTAGTATAAAAAATTCTATTTGATGCACGTGTAAATTCAGTAGCAAAATTAATTTAGATATTGATGTCCGGATTTTACCACATATTGAAAATAAAAAGACAACCACGATAAAAAATACTGTAAAAAAAAAAAATAGGCACTTCAGTTTTCTTAAGTAACAACCTGTTTTATTCATCTAACAAACATAATTTTATATTCTTCAGATTTTTCCATTACATTTGCAAAGTCAAAAAAAAAATTTGTAATTTTTTTTTAATCAAAGAAAAAAGAAAATATTTCGTAATAAAAATACAAAATCATCAACAAATAATTTCTGTTCGTTTTTTAAAAGCTAAAAACTCGCCATTTTAGCTGTAAAATTATCAAAATCTTCTATACAAATTTGCGGATCATATTATTATTTTTATTTTTGTCTTTTTCAATCAGAAAAAAATCTTTTCTAATTTATTTATTCTAATTTATTTATTCATTATTAAATAATAACACATTAAATATAAAATCAGCAAAATAATAAATGTAATATTTCGAAATAAAAATACAAAATCATCAACAAATAATTTCTGTTCATTTTTTAAAAGCTAAAAACTCGCCATTATAGCTGTAAAATTATCAAAATCTTCTATACAAATTTGTGGATCATATAATTATTTTTATTTTTGTCTTTTTCAATCAGAAAAAAATCTTTTCTAATTTATTTATTACATTATTTATTTATTATTCATTATTAAATAATAATACATTAAATATAAAACCAGCAAAATAATAAATGTAATATTTCGAAATAAAAATACAAAATCATCAACAAATAATTTCTGTTCGTTTATTTAAAGTTGCAAACTCGCCATTATAGCTGTAAAATTATCAAAATCTTCTATACAAATTTGTGGATCATATAATTATTTTTATTTTTTGTCTTTTTCAATCAGAAAAATATCTTTTCTAATTTAATTATTACATTATTTATTTATTATTCATTATTAAATAATAACACATAAAATATAAAACCAGCAAAATAATAAATGCAATATTTCGAAATAAAAATACAAAATCATGAACAAATAATTTCTGTTCGTTTTTTTAAAGCTGCAAACTCGGCATTCTAGCTGTAAAATTATCAAAATCTTCTATACAAATTTGTGGATCATATAATTATTTTTATTTTTGTCTTTTTCAATCAGAAAAATATCTTGTCTAATTTAATTATTACATTATTTATTTTTCATTATTAAATAATAATACATTAAATATAAAACCAGCAAAATAATTTTTTTATATTTTTAAATCATCAGTGGAATCAAATATCAATTATTTTGCGTAAAATTTATCGATTATCCAAGAGCATATTACGAGGAGAAATAGAGAGAGAGCGAACGACTTGTCAAAAAGAGGCCATTAATCTTGGTGTGTGAATTCAATGAATTTCAAGCGAATTCCCCCCTCCCCCCCGATTTACCGTCGGTAGGACATCGTTTATCCATGACGATGTTAATGTTTCCGATACCCATTCACCGGGCCAATAGGAGTGAGAGTTTTGGTGCCCCACGCGTTCATGTCTGGTGCAGTCGCTGCTGCGTCGATGCATTACGTTGCTACTGCTACTGGAACGGTAGTAATCTCTTAGCGTAATCCGAATTAGGTTGTACGCTATGTGTACAATGTCCCTTACGATAACAGGGCATAAATCGAAATCACTGATAATGCCCTGGGTTTTGGTGTATGCTGAACGCCGTTGCTAGTGCGCAACCATACTCGACATTTGCTTCACTGTTAGTATCTCCACAGCGCAAATCTACAATAACGAAAGGATCTATTCATCGACACGGCGAATGCGAAACAGGGAATGCGTTCGGTATATGTGAACATATGTGAATCGATCGTTGTATCGATCAACAATATATATATATATATATATATATATATATATATATATATAGATACAAGTTGCACTGCAATAGTTGATAGTTGATGGAAATTATTAAGGTAGTTGAATATCGATAATATATCTAGTGACTTGAATCTATTTTCTTTTTGTTTTTAATCTTAAGACTCCATTTTTTTGCATCGAGTGAGATCCATAAAACGGTATTTGATGTAGAAAAATAATTGGGGACAATTTTGGCGATTTTAATATTAAGTTTGTAGGGGAATTGTTGTTGTTTTTTTCTTTTTTCTTTAAGGTTGTGGGTGTGAAATTTTATGAAGTTTTTTTATAGGTGGAGTAAAGAATTTGGAAATGAAAAATAGAAGCAGTAGACGATTGTTGCAGAATAATATGTATTGAGTTTATTTGTAAAACGTGTTTACATAAATAAATTAAGGTCATTTCATACCAAATTATTTTGTTTTGTCAAAAAGCGAGGGTAATTTTTTTTGATCGGCTATGGAGAATATTTTATTAAAAAGTACGTTAAAAAACTTAAATTTTATACAGGAACTAATTTTTTGTATCGATAAAAAAAATCGTTCTTTAATTTTGGGCAAACCATAGGTGCTAAAATTCGGAAATAATTTATGGATGTTCATAATACTCTAAACAACTTTTCAAAAAATGATGCACTCTTTTGCGACCGTGCTGAATTCGGGTGACCCAGTTGGCATAGAATGACCCATAGTACTAAATAAGTATACTAATTGTATCAGTTGTCTTACATTATAATTAATTAGGATAATTCAAATTATATGTATGTTTTAATAGTCTCATGGATTACCGACCTGAAAAAATATGTATGTAAGATATATGTATGACAAAAAGTTGTATATTTTGCATGTACTTCTCATATATTTTTTCGAAAATCAAAATTTTGTAGCTCAGAGCCAAAGTGGGGCTGATTTTTCTACATATAGTTTTTAATCATTATTTATTTAAAAAATTATTTTAAAAAAAGAAAAAAAAACAATCAATCTACTATTGCTGATTTGTCAAACATTTCTGTATATGATACTGCATTTTTCAGAATTTTTTCAGCTTTTTAAATTATTTCATTCAATATGTCACCTTAGAAAAAAAAAATAAAAAAAAATTTGCATAGAAAAAAAAATAATATATAGAAGATAAAATATAACATAATTGAAGAAAAAATATAAAATCTGATGCAATTAAGGATACAACCAAACCTTCAAAAAACTACTCCCCAAAACGGGGAGATCGAGGGTCAGACCCAGGTCGAACCGGGATGGAATGCCCCATAAATAGTTATGTATGACACATATACATTTTTTTTAATGCCCCATAAATACTTAAGTATGTCACATACAAATTTTTTTCATGCCTGTAATCAATTTTTGTCCACCTGCAAAACTAACAAATAATTGACAAAAATTATTGGCAAATGACTCTGACAATAAACATGCGATTTAAAAAAAATAAAAAAATAAAAAAATGGTGACATAGAAACTTCGTTAGAGGCATCATATTTCATTGACGTTAAACTTTTGCTTCGTTAGAAATCGTAAAGAAATCTTTTTTTTTAATTATTTTTAAACTGGAGAAAGTTTGGTGAAGTTAAAATAAAAATGGGTTGCGAATGGAAAATATAGAGTCAATTTTTTTCCACCTGCAAAACTACCAAACAATCGACAAAAATTATTGCCAAATGACTCTGACAATAAACACGCGATTTAAAAAAAAAATAAAAAAATGGTGACATAGAAACTTCGTTAGGGGCATCATATTTCATTGACGTTAAACTTTTGCTTCGTTAGAAATCGTAAAGAAATCTTTTTTTTTATTATTTTTAAACTGGAGAAAGTTTAGTGAAGTTAGTTAAAAATGGATCGCGAATGGAAAATATAGAGTCAATTTTTTTCCACCTGCAAAACTACCAAACAATTGACAAAAATTATTGCCAAATGACTCTGACAATAAACACGCGATTTAAAAAAAAAATTAAAAAATAAAAAATTAAAAAATGGTGACATAGAAACTTCGTTAGAGGCATCATATTTCATTGACGTTAAACTTTTGCTTCGTTAGAAATCGTAAAGAAATCTTTTTTTTTTTTATTATTTTTAAACTGGAGAAAGTTTAGTGAAGTTAGTTAAAAATGGGTCGCGAATGGAAAATAGAGTCAATTTTTTTCCACCTGCAAAACTACCAAACAATTGACAAAAATTATTGGCAAATGACTCTGAATAAACACGTTATTAAAAAAAAAAAAAAAAAAAAAAGTATCCCTTAAGTATGTGGTCACAGGTGAAGAGCGCGAGATTGTTTGTCTCGTGGTGTGGCTTGTTGTTTCCGTAGCTCGTTGTGATGCTACTAGGGGGCAGGGGAATAGATGTGAGCGAAGAGAAGAGTACGGTATCGTGTCGAGGGCATCTGATTGTCGCACCAGCGCGAACCACGTAGACTCAACAATGACGGAATGAGAGCGTGCTTTCATTTCTCCGGAGGCAGCTGAGTACCGCAGTTCTATATATATATATATATATATATATATGTGTGTGTATAGTATATACACGTAGACCATACTACGACTCTCGTCTATTTCGTTCCGGTGGGGCAATGCGAAACGTGCTCGCATCCGCTCTGCAGCACCTTCCGGCCGTACTGTATGGTTCTGTAACCCCATGACCGCGAGGAACTCTCCCTCTCTCTATCTATCGTTGTTTCTCTCTCTCTCTAACACGCGAGAGATAGTTTCACAGCCGGCGAGCAAGCGATAGTGTCCTGCACAATGTGTAAAGAGAATTCTCATGCAGAATCACGAGAATCCCCAAGTTTTATGGAAAGAAATCATTGCTTCTCCAATTCTTATGAAAAAAAAAACATAGAAAAACAGGATGAAAAATAGAACCTTGCACATTGCTTTGTAATGATTCTATGATATATTCTTTTCTTTTACTTTTATTTAATTAGGTCAGAAAATTAACATTCGTTAATTTAACAAAGAAATATAATTCGAATGAGAAAACATTGCGAATTATAATGAGTATTAATAATTTAAAAAAAAATTTCATGAAAACAAAGCTTCCACTACGAGGAAGCAAAACGACGCGTTTTAGAAATTTTGTATCATATGTGCCGGAAGAACGATTTATGATTCATCGAAATTTTTGGGTGGTGATTAATTGGCTCATTAGTCAAACGTCAAATCAGTAAATTATAATGAGTTTTGGTAAGTATCGCTTAATTGCCATTTGCAGACTGATTTATAATTTAACAGACATAGAATAAGGCACTTAATATTAAGATGTAATTACACATACGGTCTCAACCAAAATTTGGAGTGGATTATTATTCATTTGCTTCGCGACAAGAACAAAATTAGAAAAAAAAAATCGATGTCGACGAAGACACTAAGAACATTAATATTTGAAAGATCACGAGGTCAAATATATATTCATAAATTAGTCTAATACAAAATGAAGCACCAAACATTTTAAAAAGTTTATTTTTTTTTTGTTAATTACTGATTTTTTAAAAGACAAAAAAAAATCGATGTCGACGAAGACACTAAGAACATTAATATTTGAAAGATCACGAGGTCAAATATATATTCATAAATTAGTCTAATACAAAATGAAGCACCAAACATTTTAAAAAGTTTAATTTTTTTTTTGTTAATTACTGATTTTTTAAAAGACAAAAAAAATCGATGTCGACGAAGACACTAAGAACATTAATATTTGAAAGATCACGAGGTCAAATAGATATTCATAAATTAGTCTAATACAAAATGAAGTACCAAACATTTTAAAAAGTTTAATTTTTTTTTTGTTAATTACTGATATTTTAAAAGACAAAAAAAATCGATGTCGACGAAGACACTAAGAACATTAATATTTGAAAGATCACGAGGTCAAATATATATTCATAAATTAGTCTAATACAAAATGAAGTACCAAACATTTTAAAAAGTTTAATTTTTTTTTGTTAATTACTGATATTTTAAAAGACAAAAAAAATCGATGTCGACGAAGACACTAAGAACATTAATATTTGAAAGATCACGAGGTCAAATAGATATTCATAAATTAGTTTAATACAAAATGAAGTACCAAACATTTTAAAAAGTTTAATTTTTTTTTGTTAATTACTGATATTTTAAAAGACAAAAAAAAATCGATGTCGAGGAAGACACTAAGAACATTAATATTTGAAAGATCACGAGGTCAAATAGATATTCATAAATTAGTCTAATACAAAATGAAGTACCAAACATTTTAAAAAGTTTAATTTTTTTTTGTTAATTACTGATATTTTAAAAGACAAAAAAAATCGATGTCGACGAAGACACTAAGAACATTAATATTTGAAAGATCACGAGGTCAAATAGATATTCATAAATTAGTCTAATACAAGATGAAGCACCAAACATTTTAAAAAGTTTAATTTTTTTTTTTTAATTAGTCATTTTTTGAAAGACATTTGACATTTAATAAAATGTATTCAAATGTATAAAAACATTTGTTGATCTTACAAATTTCTACTTGTTTTGTATACAATTTATCAGGTAATTCTCAGGCTCAAAAATTTTCGACAAAATGGTCGGTAACGTATATTCAAAATTAAAAAATATAATAAATAGTGCTTAAAGACGAACATTAAAAATAAAATTAATGCGATTCTCCACTACGTCATAAATTCGATATTGCGATAACCTTAAGATAATATAACCAAAAATAATCGGATATGTTATATTATATCCAACTGACTAATATTCGAATATCGACAGACTTAAAAAATACAATAAATCGTGTTTAAAGACGAACATTAAAAAAAAAATCACGATTCTCTACTACGTCATAAATTTTATATTGCGATAACCTTAGGATATCGTAAAGAAAAATAAATGGTTATGTTACATTATATACAACTGAATAATATTCGATGCGAAAATCAGGAAGCAAAATCTGATTTTGTCAATCAAATCGAATATCGACAAACTTAAAAAATACAATAAATTGTGCTTAAAGATGAACATTAAAAAAAAATGTAATACATTTCTCTACTACGTCATAAATTCGATATTGCGATAACCTTAAAATAATATAAGCAAAAATAACTTATGTTATATTATATATAAATGAATAATATTCGATGCCAAAAATAGGAACCAAAATCGGATGTCAAGAAAATTGAATATCGACAGTCTTAAGAAATACAATAAATCGTGTTTAAAGACGAACATAAAAAAAATCTTATGTTTCTCTACTACGTCATAAATTCTATATTGCGATAACCTTAAGATATCGTGACGAAAAAAAAATGGTTATGTTATATCATATACAACTGAATAATATTCTATACGGAAATCAGGAAGCAAAATCTGATTTTGTCAAACAAATCGAATATCGACAGACTTAAAAAATACAATAAATCGTGCTTAAAGACAAAAAAAAAGTAATACAATTCTCTACTACGTCATAAATTCGATATTGCGATAACCTTAAAATAACATAAGCAAAAATAATTGGTTATGTTATATTATATATAATATGAATAATATTAAGTGTTTAAAAACGAACATTAAAAAAAATCATATGATTCTCTACTACGTCATAAATTCGATATTGCGATAACCTTAAGATATCGTGACGAAAAAAAAATTGGTTATGTTATATCATATACAACTGAATAATATTCGATACGGAAATCAGGAAGCAAAATCTGATATTGTCAAACAAAATCGAATATCGACAGACTTAAAAAATACAATAAATCGTGCTTAAAGACAAAAAAAAAGTAATACAATTTTCTACTACGTCATAAATTCGATATTGCGATAACCTTAAAATAACATAAGCAAAAATAATTGGTTATGTTATATTATATATAATATGAATAATATTAAGTGTTTAAAGACGAACATTAAAAAAAAAATCATATGATTCTCTACTACGTCATAAATTCGATATTGCGATAACCTTAAGATATCGTGACGAAAAATAAATGATTATGTTATATCATATACAACTGAATAATAATCGATGCCAAAATCCGGAAGCAAAATCTGATTTTGTCAAACAAATCGAATATCGACAGACTTAAAAAATACAATAAATCGTGCTTAAAGACAAAAAAAAAGTAATACAATTTTCTACTACGTCATAAATTCGATATTGCGATAACCTTAAAATAATATAAGCAAAAATAATTGGTTATGTTATATTATATATAATATGAATAATATTAAGTGTTTAAAGACGAACATTAAAAAAAAAATCATATGATTCTCTACTACGTCATAAATTCGATATTACGATAACCTTAAGATATCGTGACGAAAAAAAAAAAAATGGTTATGTTATATCATATACAACTGAATAATATTCGATACGGAAATCAGGAAGCAAAATCTGATATTGTCAAACGAATCGAATATCGATAGTTTTCTTAATGCTCCCATAAATCGAAGACGTCGATGGCCAGTCGGTGTAGAATAGCGGCCTACATACGTCTAAAGTGGACTCGCCATCGAAGAGACAGGACGAGGCCGCCGCAGACTAACGAGACGCGAAGGGAAGTGACGAGAAAGAAGAGATATATAACATATATATCTACACAGTAGAATGAGAGAAGGGAACCGTAGAACTTGTGGCGCTGCATGAGCGAGATGCAGAGAAGAACGGCGGAAGTCAGATTTCGTTTCCATTAGGGAGAACGAGGCCATTAGGTGCTCACGAAGGCACGACACGTTGTATAAAGCGAGAATGAAGCACACGAGGGTGAAAGCGCGAGAGCGCGGCGGTTACGTACTAAAGCGAGTGCCAGGGGAAGGAAAATAAGAGACGTGACACAAAAGGATCGATACACAGAGAACAAGAGAGGCAACAAAGAAAGAGCATCGAGCTTCGACTCTTCTATGCATGTTGACGATGGAATGGAACAGACGGAATGAACGACTCTGTCTTTTTTCTTGTATTGTTTTTTTTTTTTTTTTTTTTCTTTATAAAGGAAGTTTTGTTTTGGTGAATTTTTTTTTTTACGTGATGCTAAAGTTGCAGAGTGACTTTCTGGTAAGGAATAAAGAGAATAGCCGGAAAAAGAGGATTTTTAAAATTTTTTAAATTTTTTATTATTATTATTTTTTTTTCTTATAAAAGAAGTTTTGTTTTCGTGATTTTTTTTTACGTGATGGTAAAGTTGCAGAGTGACTTCCTGGTAAGGAATAAAGAGAGCAGCCGGAAAAAGAGGGTTTATTTTTTATTTTTTTTTATTTTTATTTATTTATTTTTTTTTCTTATGAAAGAAGTTTTGTTTTCGTGATTTTTTTTTTACGTGATGGTAAAGTTGCAGAGTGACTTTCTGGTAAGGAATAAAGAGAATAGCCGCACGGAAAGAAATGTTTGGTTGGGACAACTACGTTTCTCATTTGCTGTACACAATGTCTAAAAAATTAGTTGCCTCAACTATATCGAATAGTAACCTCAACTATTCACGATTAGTTCTCGCGAGATTAGTAAGGTTAACCAATCCAATCGTTGGGACCATCACTCGAATAGTTGGGACTACCATTCGAATCGTCAGTATTACCATTCGAATCGTTGGCACTACCATATGAGTTGTAAGGGAAATAGAATAATCGATTGGTTGTGTCAACTCATTTCTTGGTTATGGTAGCTAATCTTTTTTTTCAGTGCGGAAGAAGAGGGTTTTTTTTTATTTTAATTTTTATTATTTTTTTTTCTTTTCTTATAAAAGAAGTTTTGTTTTCGTGATTTTTTTTTTACGTGATGGTAAAGTTGCAGAGTGACTTCCTGGTAAGGAATAAAGAGAATAGCCGGAAAAAGAGGTTTTATTTTTATTTTCTTTTTCCGAGATTTATATTTCGCTGTATTTAAAATGGGATTAAAAAATCGGGTAAAATGGTTAAGAAAGAAAAGAGGAAGTATGCTGACAAAATTTGGATTCCATATAGAGGAAGTTTTGAGAAATGGGAAAAATGAGAAAGCAATATTCCAGGTCTTTGCAACATTTATTTTAAACGATTTGTAAAAATAAGGAATATTGAATTTTACAGAAAAATAATGGAATAAAATATCCAAATATTTTGTTTTTAATGTAATGTAAGAAAATTTCGGACTTTAAAGTAAAAATAAAATTTGTTTAAAAAATTCACATCGCCATGAAATTTGAACCGATATTTCGAAAATTGTAGAAATTTGAATGAAAACTAACATTTAAAAAAAATGGTAAAAGCCATAAAATAAAAAATGTTAAATTGGAAGTGACACAATAATCGTGTAATTTTGATACCTTTATTTTAATTTTTTTTTTTAACGCTACAAAATATTGCGGAACATAGAAATGACGAATTTTTAATGTGCAATTTACACAAAATTTCTATAAAAATACACATTCATACACACAATATTTATGTACTTTTTCTGTAAAACTAGAAACTGATTAAAAAAATTGTGGACATCTGTGGACCGAAAATTCCCGTTGGAAGTACAAAAATTTCAATTTAGTTTTCCCTCTGTATTCCTCAATGAATTTAGTTCTGTAAACGTTGGAAAATGTAGAAGCGAACTGCAACGTTCGATTTAGCAGTATTTTTTTAATAATTCATCTGTCTCTTCCACAGTCCATCTATTTTTCCTCCTCAGTCTCTCCCAGCCAAATAAAAAAAAAGAATAAACATAAAGAAGGGCTGTTTATATACGTCGAAGCTTTGATAGTACGTCAATTTTTTTCTTTTTTCTTTTTATTCACACAATGTATAAAAAAAAAAAATCTTTTAGGAACTGAATATTGAGCTGTCTGAACATAGCAGCAGCATACACGTCTCGCAATATTTTTACAGAGTCGATCATTCTCTCTCTCTCTTTCCGACTTTTGTTTCTCTCGCTTCCTGCTTTGGCGCTCGCACTGAAAGTTTTTTTTTCAAATTGCTCAGCAGAGGCAAGCAGGAGGAGGAAGATGAGGGAAGCCCATGCGGAATCCAAATTTTGTCAGCATTCTTCCTCTTTTCTTTCTTAACCATTTTACTCGATTTTTTGTACCATTTCAAGTACAGTGAAATATACATCTCGAAAAAAAAATAAATAAAAAAATAAAATAAATAAATAAATAAATAAAAATATAAAAATATTTTAAAAACTTTTTTTCCGGCCATTCTCTTTATTCCTTACCAGGAAGTCATTCTGCAACTTTACCATCACGGTAAAAAAAAAACACAAAACAAAACTTCCTTTATATGAAAAAAAAAAAAAAAAACTGTCGTTTATATACGTCAAGGCTTTGATAGTGCGTCAATTTTTTTTTATGCACTATATATAAAAAAAAAAACAAAGACCTGTTGTTTATATACGTCACGGCTTTGATAGTGCGTCAAATTTTATTTTATTTTTATGCACACAATGTATAATTAAAAAGAAAAAAAAAAAAAAAAAAAAAAAAAAAAAAAAAACCTTATAGGAACGAGCAATATTTTTACAGAGTCGATCATTCACTCTCTCTTTCTCACTTTTGTTTCTCTCGCTTCCTGCTTTGGCGCTCGGACTGAAAGTTTTTTTTTTCCGAACTGCTCAGTAGAGGCAAGCGGGAGTAGGACGATGAGGGAAGAAGGCGGTGGAGGTGGAGAGGACCGATTATTACGACGCCGCGGCCATAACTTTTCCCAGAAGGCATCCATTACCGTGATTGTTCCAAGCAAGTTTATGGTCGTCGGTGTGCCGCGCGCCGCGGGACCAGCCTTACCATCGCCAACACCAACACCGTCTTCGTCGTCCTCGTCGTCGTCGTCGTTTTCCTCCTCATCGTCGTCTCGTCTCCTCTTCTCTTATTCTGTCCAACCTCAGCACAAGATCAGACTGAGAATCCGCGAATTTTCCCATGCAGAGCAGAGGAGGGAAAAAGCGCACGGTCGACTACCATTGGGGGAAGGTTGAAGGGAGGTTGAGGGGGGGTTTAGGTTGGTTTGGAGAAGGAAGCGTCGACGTGTTTCGTGCGGCAGAGCAAAGGAGATAGAAAAGGATTTCTCTCGTTATTTGTCGGCGAAGGAAAACTCGGCTGTTCGTTCAAGCGTTTTACTACTTGAAGAACTCTTCAGCGAGGGAGTTCGGGACTTACGAGATAATATATTCCGCGCTGTTTGCAATTTACAAACGTAACTCTTTTCTCCCCCACGGGTATAAGTTTTATATGTTGCATTACTACCTGTAATCCTGACTTTTTGTTTGTACAAGCGATGTATCATGGTGGTCATTTCGGACAGGAAAAAGTTTGGAATTTGTGCAAGTGACGGGATAGTAATGAATGGTCAGGGACAGAAGAGTGGGAATTTCTTAATTGGTCAAGGGTAGCAGGGAACAGAAGGGAGTTTTTACTATTTGACACGGAAATTAGTCGAAAGACAAGGTATTTAGTTAAATCGCTAGGGAAATTAGGGAAATTAAAGAATTTTTTTTTCGTTTCTAATGGAATTCAGTAAAAAGACAAGGAATTTCTTAAATCGTTAGGGAAATTAAAGATTTTTTTTTGTTTCTAATGGAATTCAGTAAAAAGACAAAGAATTTCTTAAATCGTTAGGGAAATTAAAGATTTTTTTTTTGTTTCTAATGGAATTCAGTAAAAAGACAAGGAATTTCTTAAATCGTTAGGGAAACTAAAGATTTTTTTTTGTTTCTAATAGAATTCAGTAAAAAGACAAGGAATTTCTTAAATCGTTAGAGAAATTAGGGAAATTACAGATATTTTTTTTTGTTTCTAATGGAATTGAGTAAAAAGACAAGGAATTTCTTAAATCGTCAGGGAAATTAGGGAAATTACAGGTTTTTTAAAATTTCTCATGGAATTCAGGGAAATGAAGGGATTTTAGAAAAATTATCAGGAGAATCAGCGAAATGACAAAAAATGATTAATTAATCAGGAAAATTAGGGTAATTAGCAGTATCTTTTTTTGCGTCAGGGAAATTTAAAAAAATACAGGGAATTATTAACTGATTTAGAAAATCACGAAAAATAAATCTTATAATTATCTTATAAGTCAAGGAATTTTTATTTAATAGCTTTGGAGATGGAAGAAGAAATTTCAATGAATTTTTTTTTAATCTGGAAAATTTCAGTCCATTAAAAAAAAAGTATATTTCATTAACGGATGTACATTTTCTTCAAATTTCCGGATACGTAATTTTTGGTTTGGTTGAGTGAACATTATTATTCAACATCATTGATTAAATTATTCAAATTTTTCGCATATCGATTCATTCGAAGTTTCATCAATTAATAATATGTATTGGCACCATTAATTTGCATTTAATTTAGGCAAACATTTATAAATACATCGTGGAAAGTTCGCAAATGTTTACTACTAATTGCAGTATGTGCCATATGTATATTCATCATAAAGTCTAAATAATTATGCCTCAATTACTATTTATATTTAAAAAAATTTCCGAAACCGTTCGACAGAGAAATTTATTTGTTTATTTATCTCGTATATTTATTTTAATCACCAATTTACTTAAATTATTATTTATATATAAAAAATTTCCCGAGTAAAATATTTCGACATAATTTTTTTTTTCTCTCGTATATTTATTTTAATCACCAATTTATTTTTCTAAATAAACTCGTTTTTTACAAAGCGAAAGAGAAATTATTATTTATATTTATAAAAATTTCCGAAAACTTTCGACAGAGAAATTTATTTATTTATTTATCTCGTATATTTATTTTAATCACCAATTTACTTTTCCGATGTAACGACTCGTTTTTTACAAGGCGAGAGAAAAATTATTATTTATATATAAAAAATTTCCTGAGTGAAATATTTCGACATAATTTTTTTTACCTCTCGTATATTTATTTTAATCACCAATTTACTTTTCCGATGTAACGACTCGTTTTTTAGAAGAAAAAAAAAGAGAAATTATTATTTATATTTATAAAATTTTCCGAAAATTTTCAACAGAGAATTTTTTTTTAATTTCTCTCGTATATTTATTTTAATCGTCAATTTACTTTTCTGATGTAACGACTCGTTTTTTACAAAGCGGAAGAAAAATTATTATTTATATATAAAAAATTTCCCGAGTAAAATATTTCGACATAATTTTTTTTTCGGTCGTATATTTATTTTAATCACCAATTTATTTTTCTAATGTAACAACTCGTTTTTTACAAAGCGAAAGAGAAATTATTATTTACATTTATAAAATTTTCCGAAAACTTTCGACAGAGAATTTTTTTATTTATTTATCTCGTATATTTATTTTAATCACTAATTTACTTTTTTGATGTAACGACTCGTTTTTTTACAAAGCGGAAGAAAAAGCATTATTTATATATAAAAAATTTTCCGAGTAAAATATTTCGACATAATTTTTTTTTATCTCTCGTATATTTATTTTAATCACCAATTAACTTTTCTGATGTAACAACTCGTTTTTTACAAAGCGAAAGAGAAATTATTATTTATATTTATAAAATTTTCCGAAAACTTTCGACACAGAATTTTTTTATTTATTTATCTCGTATATTTATTTTAATCACCAATTTACTTTTCTGATGTAACGACTCGTTTTTTACAAAGCGGAAGAAAAATTATTATTTATATATAAAAAAAAATTTCCCGAGTGAAATATTTCGACATAATTTTTTTGTTTTCTCTCGTATATTTATTTTAATCAGCAATTTACTTTTGTGATGTAACGACTCGTTTTTTACAAAGCGGAAGAAAAATTATTATTTATATATAAAAAAAAATTTCCCGAGTGAAATATTTCGACATAATTTTTTTTTATCTCTCGTATATTTATTTTAATCAGCAATTTACTTTTCTGATGTAACGACTCGTTTTTTACAAAGCGAAAGAGAAAATAAACCGAGTTTCTATCCAATCTCGTGGAATTCGGTAAACTGGAATTCGGTACAACAGAATTCGTGCCAAATTCGAGAGAATTTTCTCTATATCCGTGAAATTTCGTCGTTACTCGGCCTCGGAGTCCCTATCCTAAACTCTAGGCGAACAGCCGTTGTTTTACCGAGAGTATTACTCAACCGATTGGCAAAGACTCGGCAAGTTTCCGCGGCACTAATATATATAGTAAGGAACACGTTTATATCGCTGAGTCTGTGTGCGGTAACGTTCAGAGAAGGAAGCAACGTTGGCGGACTTCAGCAGGAAGTACATGCGGTCGTTGTAGAAGCAAAGGACGGAGAAAGCCTGCGGATAACGCGTGACATTGGATAAATAGCCAAACTTGCAGTGAACCAGTTTCCGCGATTGTCTCAGCAGCTCCAATATCGAATGAACGGAACAGCGACTCTGGGCTCGCATTGCACTCCACAAGAATTTCCCTCATTACCTTTGTATCTCTGTTCCCGATTCTCTCTGCAATTCACATCGACATGTCAGCCTCGTAATTAACAATTCCGAGAATTACAGTTGTTTTTTTCAATAAAATGCACAGCTCTTCGAATTAAAAAATAATTGCACATCAGCGGCAATTTTTTTTATCTTGCGTATCAGTTTTTTTTTTTTGTAAAATTAAGAGGATTTTTTTACACCGTTTTTTGAGAATCTACGACGATTTTTATAATTTCTTGATTTTTAGGTTATTTATTTTTATTTATTTTTATTTATTTTTATTTATTTTTATTTATTTTTATTTATTTTTATTTATTTGTATTTATTTGTATTTATTTTTATTTATTTGTATTTATTTGTATTTATTTGTATTTATTCGTATTTATTTTTATTTATTTTTATTTATTTGTATTTATTTTTATTTATTTTTATTTTTTATTTTTTTTAAAGAGATTTTTTTCATGCATCTCAGTTTCTGCGTTTTCATACTTTTCGTTTTTTTTTTATCGACGAAGTGACTTGTTGCTAAATTGACAGATTTTCTGAAGGAGTTCGGGAAACTTTAGAGAATTTTTCTTTTTAATTTCTGGGTTTTTATAGATTTTGAAAAAAAAAAAAAAAAACTATATTTCGTCTCAGGAAAGTGTGGAGAAGCCTAAGAACCCTTAAATTTCCTATAGCTCATTTGCAATAGTCAGATGCTTTTCTGATAGAGCAGAAAATCGTTGCTTGAGTGTTCAAAAATTCTAAAATTCTGAAATAGTGAAAACTATAAAATGACAGCAATTAATAATAATTATATACGACTATTTTTTAATACTAACAATAACCATAAAATAATCGTCGCAACTATAAAAAAATATAGTTGTAATAATTTTTTAATTACTGTAACGAAAAAAAAGAAAGTTGTATGTATAAAAAATTTAAAAACTGTCACTTTGTATTTGCCAGGACACTGTAAAAATTTTCATTATGGAAATTAATATACTTTTGTCAGAAGTTTTAAAGCATAAACCGGTATATTAAATTTAATATATAATTACAATGTAAAATTAATACACGGTATATTAAACCCATTTTTAAAAAATACATATTTAATATAAAAGTATTGTAAAATTACTACATAATTATATATTAAATAAAAAATTAATAATATTATATTAATAATAATATATTTAATAAATAAAAAATTTAATATACCGTTTTATGAATAAAAATTTCCGATAAATATATATTAATTTCCTGACCATTTTTTTACAACGTGTAAAAAATTGATAAAATATCTGTCAAGGAATATCAACAATTTGAGTCTGTCTGTCCTTAAGGAAAATCGGTATTATATTCACGAATTCGATTATGATTGTAAATTACGGCAAAACTTTTTATAACTTACGCTAAAATGGCTTGAAGTCGTGAATTATACAGCAGCGCTGAGTGAAGTAAAAATAAAAAGTGTGGTACAGATAATAGTAGCCGAGTACGAAACTGTCTGAAAATAGGTTCAAGCTACTGGCTCACAATTTCTCACAGCAGCGCGGAAACAGCGATTTTCACCGTTGCACCGGGGAAAGTTCGATTGCGCGAGAGCAAACCGTCCAGCGCTTTGTCATTTGGAAATTCGATTGGGCGTCGAAAAACTGTTGCGCTTTTTCCATCGAGCCGGAGAGATGAGAGGGAACGAAATAAAAACACAGCACAACACCAGATGGAAAAGTTAGGAAACAGTGTAGTCGATGATTGGACGTAACTGCTGGTTCTGTCGGTAAAATTGGTGGAAACATTTTTTTTTGTTTTTATATTTGCACATTCTCAGTTTCCTTCCCAAATGAAAAAAAAATATATATATATATAACATATACGAGTTAGTTTCATCTGTCCCAGTTTTTATATTTCTATTTAATGACTGAATCTGCTGTTACGATGCTGAAAAAACAATGTTAAAAATAAATTGTATTTTTTAATATAAATATATGAATAATTCTGCAAAGTAGAAATTTGCACGTAGTTTTTATTTTATTGCTATTCAGATTTTATAAAGTTACATCTATGAATAAATACGTTATGATTATTTCGTGACTTCTTCATAGAGGAAAATTTGTTGGTTGTGTAAAATATTTATATGTAATGAACTTTAGTTGTAATTTTATTTAGGTATAATTTTTTTATTCGGAATCGTGAAATTTGTACGACAGTTTTTCGTTTTTTTGAAAAGGTTAAATATTGTAAAACTTTAATGGCTCCGTCGATCTTAATTAAATTTATGAAAATAATTGGGTGGTATCGGCTCCACTTCCATGATGAGTTTAAGTTCGATGCTTCAAGTGGTTCTCGAGTTATAAAAGCTAAATCAAAAAGAGCAAAGAAGAATTTAAAAAAATTAATTATTCTCAAATCGCTTTATCGATTCTTCCCAAATGCAATACCGATCGACACTGGTTCTAAGTTCATGTGCAGAAAAATATGCAGATCGGTAACTTCAAATTTGCCCTAATTAGCACATAAATCAAAAGGAGTAAATAGGAATTAAAAAAAAAATTAATTACTTTCAAGTCGATTTGTCGATTCTTACCAAATGCAATACCGATCGACAGTGGTTCTAAGTGCATGTGCAGAAAAATATGCAGATCGGTAACTACAAATTTGCCCCAATTAGCACATAACTCAAAAGGAGTAAATAGGAATTTAAAAAAAATTAATTACTTTCAAACCGCTTTATCGATTCTTCCCAAATGCAATACCGATCGCCAGTGGTTCTAAGTGCATGTGTTGAAAAATATGCGGATCGGTAACTTCAAATTTGCCCTAATTAGCACATAAATCAAAAGGAGCAAATAGGAATTTAAAAAAATTAATCACTTTCAAATCGCTTTGTCGATTCTTACCAAATGCAATACCGATCGACACTGGTTCTAAGTGCATGTGCAGAAAAATATGCAGATCGGTAACTTCAAATTTGCCCTAATTAGCACATAAATCAAAAGGAGTAAATAGGAATTTAAAAAAAATTAATTACTTTCAAATCGCTTTGTCGATTCTTCCCAAATGCAATACCGATCGACAGTGGTTCTAAGTGCATGTGTAGAAAAATATTCAGATCGGTAACTTCAAATTTGTCCTAATTAGCACATAAATCAAAAGGAGTAAATAGGAATTAAAAAAATTAATTACTTTCAAATCGCTTTGTCGATTCTTCCCAAATGCAATACCGATCGCCAGTGGTTCTAAGTGCACGTGTAGAGAAATATGCAGATCGGTAACTTCAAATTTGCCCTAATTAGCACATAAATCAAAAGGAGCAAAATAGGAATTAAAAAAAAATTAATTACTTTCAAATCGCTTTGTCGATTCTTACCAAATGCAATACCGATCGACACTGGTTCTAAGTGCATGTGTAGAAAAATATGCAGATCGGTAACTTCAAATTTGCCCTAATTAGCACATAAATCAAAATAAGTAAATAGGAATTAAAAAAAAATTAATTACTTTCAAATCGCTTTGGCGATTCTTACCAAATTCAATACCGATCGACAGTGGTTCTAAGTGCATGTGTAGAAAAATATTCAGATCAGTAACTTCAAATTTGCCCTAATTAGCACATAAATCAAAATAAGTAAATAGGAATTTTTAAAAAATTAATTACTTTCAAATCGCTTTGTCGATTCTTATCAAATGCAATACCGATCGACACTGGATCTAAGTGTATGTGTAGAAAAATATGTGGATCGGTAACTTCAAATTTGCCCTAATTAACCAATATAACAAAAGAAGTAAATAGAATTTAAAAAAAATTAATTACTTTCAAATCGCTTTGTCGATTCTTACTAAATTCAATACCGATCGACAGTGGTTCTAAGTGTATGTGTAGAAAAATATGCGGATCGGTAACTTCAAATTTGCCCTAATTAGCACATAAATCAAAAGGAGCAAATAGGAATTTAAAAAAATTAATTACTTTCAAATCGCTTTGTCGATTCTTACCAAATGCAATACCGATCGCCAGTGGTTCTAAGTGCATATGCAGAAAAATATGCAGATCGTTAGCTTCAAATTTTCCCCCATTAGCACATTTTCATCGTTATGCATTTTGAAAAAACTAATTCTTCGGTACAATATAAAGGACCCAAAAAATTATAATCGCCACAATAATAAAGTAACAATTACTGCATTGGCTCGCCAAGTTTCATGCCGATTTTTCGCTTCATTGCCCATTTATAATAGACCAATTATTTAAATCGATTTCACGCCCCAGACAGGAAATTTTTTCTACACTTTTTTTTTCGACGTTTCAGACAATCTTAGGTATCCCGACCTAAAAATATCGAAGGAAATTTCGTTGAACGAGGACAAAGCGAGTGAGAAGGAAAGTCGAACGAAAAACTGGGAAAATCTAAAATAGAATGGAAAAATATCGTATAACGGTGACTTCGATATCGAACAAGGATTTCTCAGTGAGTCAGAGAGAAACTACATGGGTAAAATAGGTTAGGTGGAAAATGATCGCTATGGGAATCATTCATCGGAGCGAAAGTTCAATGGAGCTGTCTTGGTGTCCCTCGCGTGCAATGGTGAATCGAGCGTGGGCATAAATTTCACTGAAAATACCTCGTCGGTTTATATAGCGAGAGAAAGAGAGAGAGAGAGAGAAGAAGAGGGAAAGCAGAAAGGCACGTGGTGATCTCAATTTGATTTCTATAGAAATTGAATCAACCCGAGTATGCATTTCGTCTGAGTTCGCCTGTCATGAAAAAAAAAAACTAAAAAAAAAAAACCTTCTTCAATGTCGAAGTTGTTACCGAGGGGACAAGACTCGAGAGGCAGTTTCTTCAACGTCTGTGGAAAAAAGAGAGGAGGGAGCTGGTTAGACTGCTTGAAGCCTAAGGGTTGCCTGACACCACGAGGTTGTAACACTACCTTCAAGTGTCCCCTCACGACTCACGCGCTGCTCACTCCACCGCTTTCTATATAGATCCTCTGTACGACTCGAGGGACTCTCGTGTCACGATTTTCGCGGTTCACGAGCTTCTCAGGTAGCTGCGCGTAACGAATCTCGCACCAACGTCACCAAAACCCTATTACCGCAGCTGCAGTTTCACTTGCTCTTCAAAATCAGCAGACCATTCTCACATATGGCCTTTTCATACATTGGGAATCAACACCCAGAAGAAAAAACACGTCTAGTTAAGTTTAGTTTAGTTTGTCTTTATTTGTATTAACTAAAACTTGCTTCCCATGAAACATATATGTAGCTGACCTCCTTCAATAATTTCAACAATTTTTTATCGAAAAGTATTTTGAAAAAGAAAAGACACGTATTTTTTTGTCTGGCGCTACGACCAATATCTTCGACAGATGAATTTTTGGAAAAATTTGAATATCACGGTATTTATATTTTTTTAATTGTTAATATTTTTTGGAAATTAACAGTCCTATCGTAAAATGTTCAAAATGAAATTTGTTCAGTTTGTAAAGACTCTTGTGTCATGATTTTCGTGGTTCACGAGCTTCTCAAGTAGCTGAGTGTAACGAATCTCGCATCAACGTCACTAAAATCCTATTACCACAGCTGTAGTTTCACTTGCTCTTCAAAATCAGCAGACCATTCTCACATATGGCCTTTTCATACACGTAAAGAAATGTTTGGTTGTGGCAACTACGTTTTCGATTTGCTGTACACAATGTCTAAAAAATTAGTTGCCTCAACCATATCGAATAGTAACCTCAATTCATTTTAGGTTACTATTCGTACATCAACCTCAACTATTCACGATTAAGTCTCGCGAGATTAGTTAGGTTAACTAATCCAATCGTTGGGACTACCACTCGAATAGTTGGGACTACCATTCGAATCGTCGGTATTATCATTCGAATCGTCGGTATTACCATTCGAATCGTTGGTATTACCATTTGAGTTGTAAGATAAATAAAATAATCGATTGGTTCTGTTAACTCATTTCTTGGTTATGGCAACTAATCTTTTTTTTCGTGTACATTGGGACCAACACCCAGAAGAAAAAAACGTTTAGTTAACGTGACTGATTAACGTGAAGATTTGCTTCCCATGAAACATATAAGCTGACCTCCTTCAATAATTTCAACAATTTTTTATCGAAATGGATTTTTAAAAAAAAGACACGTATTTTTTTGTCTGACGCTACGACCCATATCTTCGACAGATGAATTTTTGTAAAAATTTGAATATCACGGTATTTTTATTTTTTAAATTGTTAATATTTTTTGTAAATGAACAGTCCTATCGTAAAATGTTCAAAATGAAATTTGTTCAGTTTGCAAAGACTCTTGTGTCGTGATTTTCGTGGTTTACGAACTTCTCAGGTAGCTGAGTGTAACGAATCTCGCATCAACGTCACTAAAATCCTATTACCGCAGCTGCAGTTTCACTTGCTCTTCAAAATCAGCAGACCATTCTCACATATGCTCTTTTCATACATTGGGACTCAATACCCAGAAGAAAAAATAGTCTAGTTAACGTGACTAAGTTCATATATTTAGTTTGTCTTTATTTCTATTAATGAAGATTTGCTTGAGATGAAACATATCAGCAATCATTCAACTGACCTCCTTCAATAATTTCAAGAATTTTTTATCGAAAAGTATTTTGAAAAAGAAAAGACATGTATTTTTTTGTCTGGTGCTACGACCAATATCTTCGACAGATGAATTTTTGTCAAAATTTGAATTTCACGGTATTTATATTTTTTTAATTGTTAATATTTTTTGGAAATGAACAGTTCTATCGTAAAATGTCTGAAAAATGTTTGCAAAGACTTGTCGTGTGTCATGATTTTCGTGGTTCACGAGCTTCTCAGGTAGCTGAGTGTAACGAACATCACTAAAACCCTATTACCACAGCTGTAGTTTCACTTGCTCTTCAAAATCTGTAGACCATTCTCACATATGGTCTTTTCATACATTGGGACTCAACATCCAGAAGAAAAAAAACGCCTAGTTAACGTGACTACATTTATATATTTAATTTGTCTTTATTTGTATTAACTAAAATTTGCTTCCCATGAAACATATAAGCTGTCCTCCTTCAATAATTTCAACAATTTTTTATCGAAAATTATTTTGAAAAAGAAAAGACTCGAATTTTCTTGATTCGCGCTACGACAAATATTTTCGACAGACTAATTTTTTTTTTAATTTTAATTTTACCGTATTTATATATTTTTTAATCATTAATATCTTGTAAAAAATAAAAACTATTTTTAATTTTCTAAATCCACATCCTAATGCATTTTTACAACAAGAAAAATATTATATTCCATACGACTTGATACAAATTCTTCATACAAATATTCACATAGTGGATATTTTTTTACTACCCAATATTTTCAAAATAGATTTTCGTTCAAATATACCCCATAACTCCGAGACATGAAAAAAAAACTATTAAGGTCGATTAATTTTTGGCATTTCCATTTTACCCCGGCCGCCATTTAAAAAAAAATGTATTTCCATACAAATACAGCTTACAACTGGGTAGCAGTTACAACCGTTGCATCTGCCCTACATCCTGACATGGGAAAAATACTATTCCATTATTTTTTCTCTCTCTCTCTCTTTCAAAAGGCTCTCTTAAGCCAAGAGCATAGTAGCACTCGGAGTTGAGTGATATATGTAGGTCAAAACCTATTTTGAAAAAATCCTTGCCCTCCCTTCCTGCATTCAACGAGGTTATTGTCGAACCCACTGTTTATAGGTATGTGTATATATGTACACTCGAATTCATTAAAGAATTTACAAAAGAATATTTTGTCGATTGGACAAAATATTTGGCAACGATAATCGACTTATTTCTGGATTTTATCAGCTGTTGCTTTGATCAATTACAAATTTCATTCGATCAAAAGAATATTCTTTTCGTTGGTTCTAAGGAAGTTTTTCGTTAGAATTCGTTTTGTTGGTTCTAACGAAGTTTTTCCTCAGTGTGTAAAAAAACAATGGATGTTTATATTCTATCAAATTTAATTTTAAAAATATCGTCAGATTAATATCATGACAATTAAACCATAACATAATTCTATCACGATTTCTTTTACGAATTTGTAAATCTCTAATTCTTCTAGAAATATAGTTGATGATATAATTGGCTTTATCATTACGTTTCCATAAAATTAACATGTGGCGATTGTAATATGATGTTTAAACTTTTGAATAGCTGCAAAAAAATACTAATTTTCAGTTCAATTTCATGATAATCTTCTTTAAAAAATGGAGAAAAATAGTTAATGCATTGCGAAAATAATGGAGGGTTGTACTCTTCCATTTTTTTCCGCATTTTTTTCCAAGGCTTCATTGAAAATTAGATTCCTTTTTAGGTCAAAGCTGGGTGTTGTAAATTTACTATACGTATAGTAAAATAAAGGGTTATTCGGAAATTTACAACACAATGTATATTAATTCTCATTTACGGCACAAAGTTCGTGAATTTAATATAGACTTGAATAGTAATTTCCAATATGTGTGTTGTAAATTTAATTTTTTTTTAACAGTGTATATTTAGCAAGTTGTAGAATTGATTTTGCTTCCTCATAGAGGAAGCTTTGTTTTCATGAACATTTTTTTTTCGAGATTTTCATGTCAGTACACTCAGAATGGGCCAAAACGTCGAGAAAAGTGATTTAGAAAAAATGTCTGTATGTGTGTGTGTGTTCGTGTATGTTACACGATCGAAAAAAGTAAACCTTTATAACTCGGGGATGCTTTGAGATATCAAGCTGAAATTTGGACCATAGATAGAGAGAACAAGCCTCATCGTTCATACAGAATTTTGTTAAAATCCACTTGATCGTTAAATTATTACGCTTTTTTTAATTTTTTGAAAAATGTCTGTTTACGCGATAGCTCTTTCAATTTTCGAGATATTGATCTTAAAATTGGTATGAATGTGAGCTTTCATATGCCGGTGATCGCTATTGAATTTGGTTAAGATCGGTTGAACCGTTAAAATTTTATGATGTATTGAATTTTTCAAAAATTTGACATTATCGCTCTATTGTAACTTTTGCAAAACTTAAGATAGCGAGCTCAAATTTTGTATATAAATGAAACAATATTCAGCCATTATATATGTATAATTTAGTGACGAACGGTATGAAATTTTTGATTTTATGGAATGTTGAATTATTTTAAAAAATATACATTGTTACATTCACTTTCGAAAACGCACGGAATAACGTAATAACGAAATAGAAAAAGCGAATCCACAACATGTATATTTATCTAATTAAAACAAGGATGCAAAGTAGAACCTTGCACATTGCTTCCTCATTATTTTTCGCGTTTTACAAAGTTTCCTCTATGAAAAAGCCAAAAATTGAATAACATACTTCCTCATAGAGGTAGCTTTGTAAATCGCGAAAAATAATGAGGAAGCATGTGCAAGGTTCTACTTTACATCCTTTTTTTACCAGTGTATATTTAGCAAGTTGTCGCATTTATTTTTCTCATTGTAATAGGGCTTTCACTGCCCTGTTCCATCTTGCCCCGGGTTGTCATTTTGCCTCGCTCTACCCTATATGTAGGTCAAAATCCATTTTGAAAAAAATCCTTGCCCTCCCTTCCTGCATTCAACGAGGTTATTGTCGAACTCACACTTTATAGCTATGTGTATATATATGCAAAAGCGAATTGTTTGAGAGTGCATATTAGGTGTCACACAAGCCCATGAGGGGTCTCTGCTCGACAAGGCACAGCCACTACTGTGCTTCACGAGTGCGAAGAAAGCCTATTCAACTCTCAACAACGCGACGACGTACGCGTATGTACAACCATATATATACCTGTCTACAAACGTGCATACAATGTAAGCACGCACCTCTCGCGAGTATCCGGGGGGGTTCTTGTCGCTTGCATCTGCACTTTACTCGAGCGTCCGTTGCTTGCTGCTGCTGCTGCTGCTGCTGCTGCTGCTGCCGTCGTCGTCTACCTTCTTAAGTCCGAGTATCGCGCAGCTAACTATACTAACACCGGAGGAAATCGCGTGGGAACGTGCTCGCGTATTTCGTACTCGACAGCCGCGAAATCGCGCGTTAAAACCTCCACACGGATGTATATGGTACGTGTTTACTATGAACGCAACATAGCTATAATACACTTTATCTGTACATCGCAGAGTAGGAAAGGTATAATTATATATCTCGACGTAAGGCAAATCGAAGGCGACCGCGAACGTTGTCTCGCTTTTTTCCTACCTTTTCCTTTTTTTTTTTTTCTTTTTGTATTTCCTTCTTTTCAGCTACTCTCTTAGACACTGTGTGTTGATCGGACAGCCGCGCTCGTTAATAGTTGCGGGGCAAAGAGGGTCGAGAGGAATCACGATAGCACATCGCTTGTTCCTAACCGTTACATGCTTATTGGTCGAACTTTTCCGTCCGGCTGTGCATCCGTGACGAAAGGCTACGTTGAACCTTGAGATTTGCGTGAGATATTTACTTTATGGGAGCGTTAGCTGTGCCGCGAACACCGCGGATTGACGGGGATTTGTAAGTTCCGATTACGCTCTTATGGCGATGATGTTTGCTTGGCACTATTGCACTCCAAATTAATGTAGGGCAATTATTTTCGCTAATAAATTGTATATTGTGAAAAATTGGTTTAATAAAAATTTAATGAAACAAGAAAATACATAACAAACACGATTTTATAAACACAGTACACGAATTAAAATTGACAAACAGTTAACAATTGTCTTTTTACTCGGTGTTATGCAGAGAGATCTTTACTCGACGACTTGTTGATGAAGAGTGATTTTGAAGAAGAGTCGAAGGCTCTCGTGAAGCTTCGTTGGTGGATTTTTGGGGGTGAAATTGAAAAATGCTATTGGCTGTATTTTTTGGAAATATCTAAGGTTTAAACGACCCTTGCTTACCCTTAAGGAGGTTGGAGCGCTCCACACTAGTCAAATCAGTCCCAAATTTTTAAAAGCGTTTCTACAATTTCAAATGGTTTAATAATCTGTTCCAAGGTGTTAATCACATAGCAGCATTAGTTCTCGATATTGAAATACATTCACAGCTGTGATATCAACAGTAAAACGATCAATATCTGCAAATTTCCGATGTTATGTTTTTTCATCCAGTTTTTTAAAAGGGTAAAGCGTAATGTCAGTCCGATTATGACGAAACATAGCTTATTTTGATCAGTGATTCCGTGCCAAAACATTTGATGATCTGCCGCGGCTAAGTAATAAAACATTTGGCGACCGGCTGCACCTCGGTACAACTAGTCGATGACTCCTTTACCTGACCTGGAGTAAAGGACTTATTTTTGATTGTACATAAGCTGCAGATTTTTTCGCAGGGAAAACCAACCAACGAAGATAGAAATCTTATATATAAATGCTATAGCGTCTCATGCGACGCTCCATCAGCTGATCAAAGTTGTAAAACCTTAATTATTTTTTAAACAAAATTGATGCTACAATTGGCTTTGTAATTATGTTTTTATAATAATAATTTGCAGTGATTATAATATGATGAGTAAAATTTGTAATAGAGGCAAAAAATATTAATTTCACATAAAATTTCACGATTATCTTATTGAAAAAATGGAAAAATACTGTTAATGCATTGCTAAAGTAATGGAGGCCTGTGGCTGTCCATTACTCTCACAATTTCTCCCAATATTTAATTGAAAATTCGATTTTTCTTTAAGCTATTCAAAAGTTCAGATATAATTTTATAATCGCTACAGGTTATCATTACAAATTCGTAACTATAAGACAAACTGTTCTGTAAACTTTATATCGATAAGTAATGAGGATTTACAACACACTGTAAAAAAAAATTTACTTGAAATTTAATGTACAAGTACTGGAAGTTTTTATGCACAAACTGGTACATTAAATTTAATATCCAAGTGTGATGAAAATTAATGTATGATACAGCAAATTCAATAATTTACTTGAATTTTACAGTAAAAGTACTTGAATTTTAATAATTTCCTTTAATTTAGCCACAAAAGTACATTAATTTTACAACACAAATGTACATTAAATTTAGATGACGAGTTTATGCATAAAAACTTCCAGTTTTTTCCAACAGTACACTGTAGCTGATGATAGATGGTGAGTAATACTGGCTGGGTTAATTTTTGGAGAATTGGGCAGACGAGATTTGATTTATTTATTTGTCCATCATTGAAAAGTGCGTTTTTGAAGTCCTGAGATTAATTAAAGAAATTTTGATTGTCAATCCTACACCAAAATTATTTGTATATAAGAATATACCAATTGCAGTTATAAGTAGTTTAAAATATATAGACTATGTTAATGGGTCTGCATAAATTTAAGGCCCAAAAAACAGAACGGTTTTCAATATTTTTTTCTCATGATAATATTGGGATGATCGGGATTTTAATAATTTTTTTGACAAAACAGATTCTTGCGTTTTGCAAATATCTCCAGGCACTTATTTCAGTTTTTTTCTTTCGATTTCTTAAAAAAATTCGCAGTGATTTTCGTCATTTTTCTGCGGTTAGTCAGTTGTAGCGTTTCACCGGTTGATGCAATGATTTTTTTTCCAAGGCAGATTTATTCGTTTTGCGAATATCTCAAGACACTTTTTTTAGTTTATTAATTTAAAAAAACCATTATTATCATGAAATCATCATCATAATCATTAAAATTGTTTTGTTTAATAAATCCATACCAATTGTAGTAATAACAAGTAGTACAAAATATACATGTTATATGTTAATGGATTTGCATAAACTTGGGGCCTAAAAAACTGGTTAATTTTCAATATTTTTTTCCCATAATAATATTGGCACGTCGCGATCGGCATTTAACACATAAATAATATATAATCATGCAAAGTTTGAGGTTTTTTTAAAATTGAAAAATATTAATAAAAAATGGATTTATTATTATTTTTATAAAATGCCACCGTATAATCTATTCGACAAATTCACTTCAAATTCGGACAGAGCAGAGTTTATAACATTGCAATTATTACTTGAAATTCCTAGTGAAAAATATTGTGAAGTTCCTATACGGAAAAATTCCCAAATATTTCGGACAACCAAAATACACATCACAGTGAATTTTAAAAATAAAAGTCCAATATTTTTTTTAAATAAAAAAATAATATATATATATATATTTTTTTTAAAGTGCATCCATAAATACAAAAAATCGGTTTCTACTACCCCAAGCTAAAAAAATATTGTATAATTTATTATTATCATTTGAATATTAATATATTTCAATTTCTTGGAGATTTTAATCCGGAATACGAAGCGACGTAAGAAGCGTCCGGATCTGCGGAATATCCGGTGGGTGAAACGGTTTGTTTGCGTAATGGGTCTGAATAAATAATGGAAGAACAAATATTCTTATTTCGCTATTTGGCTCGAAAGTGCAGCGACGACGTGACTTTGCCAGGACATATACCATTATGTTTATGTTGGCTTAGGTAGCCGCGATGCTGGCACTTTTATTGCACCAACATAGCACGCAAAGAGAGAAAGAGAGTGAGAACATAAATGTTTATGCCGTTGTCGACTTATTACACTGACAGTGAAGGTGGCTTTAAAAGAGCAGTTGCAAAACACGAGAAAGAGGAAAAGATTTACGAAACTAAAACACTAAAAAAAAAATGAAGTTGAGAACGGCGTTGATGTTGTGTCGCTTTTTTTTCTTTTTGTTTTATTTGTCGACAGAAAAACCGTGCGATATGGATTTATGAATTCACGACAACTTTCTTTACCTCGAGAAAAGACATTACTTTTAATATATTATTCAACTGCACTGTATTATCAAGGAAAAGCTGTTTCAACGTTAACGACCCTTTGCAGTAAAAAATAGTCGTGACAAATACCGTTTTTGTAAATAACAAAGATTTTTTGTTCTTGTGACAATTTCTGATGTTTTTTATGGACTTCCTATTTTATTTTTTATTTTTATTTATTTTTTTGTTTTTTATTTTTTTAATAATATTATCGATTTTTAAATTTTATTTGAGAATTGTGAAAATTGTGAAAAATAATAGCTTTTGTAAATAACAAAATTTTTTGTTCTTGTGACAATTTCCGATGTTTTTTATGGACTTCCTATTTTATTTTTTATTTTTATTTATTTTTTTGTTTTTTATTTTTTGAATAATATTATCGATTTTTTTAATTTTATTTGTGAATTGTGAAAATTGTGAAAAATAACAGCTTTTGTAAATAACAAAGATTTTTTGTTCTTGTGACAATTTCTGATGTTTTTTATGGACTTCCTATTTTATTTTTTATTTTTACTTATTTTTTATTTTTTGAAGAATATTACCGTTTTTTTAAATTTTATTCCGTTAAGGACTAATCGTGAATTACAAAAAGTTTATTTACGTTTCAGTATTTTTATTTTTATTTTTATTTACTATTACATTTATTTTTATTTTTATTTATTTTTACGTTTATTTTTTTATGCAGCTTAATTTTCAATGGAGATATTCACATGGGTTGCAAATATTGTTTGAAATATTAATCTTGTTTTTAAAGAATAAAAATTCAATGTTAGAATGTTAATTAAGAATAACTCGAATGTAAATTTTTTTTTTTTTAGATAAAAAAGATTTCCTTTTTTTTACGCTTAATGCTTGGAATTGTGGATATCGACTTCATTGATAAGAGAATGTAAGTATTTCGTGCTCGCTTTTCACGTTATAATCACTAAGGGATAAATATATGATGACTCTACGAAAAGTTTAACAGCGAAGCATTTCCCTCAAGTCATTAAGGGGATGTGAACTAGGTCGCGAGTGCGAAAGACAGAGCTACAACTTTCCAACGCATTATCCTCCAAGGAGTCTGACATTTCTATAAAGAAAAAAAAAAAAAAAAAAAAAAAAAAAAAAAAAAAAAAAAAAAAACGCAAAGTTATATTCGTTATGGAATAAATCCACGAAGGGAGAAATAATTTGCTTTGTCTCACAATATTAATCAACTCTGGGAAAGATGTAATGATAACTTTTTTTTTGTCCCCGCAGGTACTTCAGAAAGTCAAATATTCATCACGCGACTCAATTAAAAACAAATTTAATTAAAGTTTAACTTTTTGGCACACTAAATTAGTCCACAAATGTTTTGGTCTTAAGTATGTGAACAGATTACGACCATTGTTGTTTTGTTTTAAGATGAAATTCTCAGAACATAAGTAATTTACTGTTGCAAAGAATAATAGATTAAATAAACTGACGATCGTTCAAATATTTATTTATTCTCGTTAATCTTTTTCGAACGAGTATTTGAGTACGTATATAAATTGCGCATTTGGCATTATTCAGGAAATAATTTAAGACGACAATGTCAGCATCAACGCTTGGCTATTTAATGGTGAATGCAAGTCGCTCGTTTGTCGTGAGTTATTAAAATGCAATTTACAGAGTCTCGCGTTTCGTGGGGAAAGAAACACGGGAGCCAAATTAGGATTGAGGACCCAGACAGTTTTTTTTTTCTTTCAAGTACATAACAGACCAAAACTAAATGTGTTTAACGAAGGAGTTTCGACCGGAAGTCATCAGCAGCAACGTCGTAGATGACAAAGGTGTTTTTGAGATTCGTAGAATTGTTTAAATTTCCAAAAAAAAATAAAGATACACCAAAAAATACTTTAAGAATAATTCATGGGATAACTATCTGAATATAGTGAGTTCTACTATACAAATAGTTGTGTGTAACACAATTTAGTTGCTGGTTACATTGATTATTTTTGTGGTAACAATAAAAATTTTAAGTCGAACAAAAAGTATCTACAAAAAAATTAATTCTTTTTGAGCATTAGTGCAAAAAAGCTGACTTTTTAGCGTCACTGCAAGAAGCTGATTTTTTAGCATCAGTAAAAAAAGCTCCTTTTTGCACATCAGTACAAAAAAGCTCGCTTTTCCGCATCATTACAAAAAAGCTCCTTTTTGCACATCAGTAAAAAAAAACTCGCTTTTCCGCATCATTACAAAAAAGCTCCCTTTCGCACATCAGTGCAAAAAAGCTCCTTTTCGCACATCATTTAAAAAAAGCTCCTTTTCGCACATCAGTGCAAAAAAGCTCCTTTTCAATCCTCCGTCCAAAGAAGCTCCTTTTCAATCCTCCGTCCAAAGAAGTGCATTTTTCAAAAACTTTTTTCCCCCAGTGTTGAAATGTACTATTTCCGCGCACTTTTTCAGCACTGCTGATGACTTTCGATATTTGTACGAAAAACTGCCAATGGTTCATAAGTTTTTGGTTCGTGTAGCCAAATTCACACCTTCACCGAAATTTTTCACACTTATGCCACAAAGTCCTATTTAAAAACCACATGATTAACTATCGAAGGGGCATAAAATTGAGCGACCGGAAGTCATCAGTAACACATCATCGTTAACTTGCGTGTCGTTGAGTCTCCCAGAATAATTGTTACCAAAGTAACTTTGAAAAAAAGTGAAACCTTTCCTCACTCGCTATACGTGTATTCAAGAAATTCTAATTACCACCGGTTAATTATCCAAATGGAGAACGATAGAGAGAGAGATAGAGAGAGAGAGACGGAGAGAAACATTGGGAGTGAAGCTCGTCCTAAAAAGAAGTATGAAAGAAATGAGTGTAACTATACAAGCAGCGCAGCATTTTCATGACCAGTACTTGCGCAGCGCTTTTCTCAACGTCTCCTCACACTTCCCGACGTATTTCCCAAGGGAACAAGGCTGGAGCACTGCGTCTCTCGTGTCTTTTCTCTCTATATATGCTTGAATGTAAAAGTTACGTAGATGTATATATGTATATATATATATATATATAACTGCCGTCCACAAGAGACTCACGGTAGCATTATTATTTTCATTCCACCGTTCTCTTTCTTTTCTTTCTTTTCTTTCGTCTTGCTTCTTTGTATCTATATCCCGTTTTATTCTATTTTCATGGCAAAAGGTAAAAGTAGCAAGTTGGAGGTCAGTAATTCGCTTCGTTACGATAGGGAAGCCGCAACGGGTCTGTATTCTCCACGGTCCGCTTCGGTTGTAGACCGCGCCTCCCTCCCCCTCTTTCTCTATTTCTTTCTCTTTCTCTCTTGGCTCTTTCTGCATACACTATGCAACTATACTACGGTGCGAATAAATATCGTCCTGGCATGCAGTAAATAACGGTAGATTAAGCAATTTCATTAAGCCCAGCTCGCGGGTGCAAGCAAATCAAAGAGTTTTCGGTGCCGGTAAAAGTTTTCCGTTTATAACACGCTGCGGAACCCTCCACCTATCGCGCCGCGTTACCTACATCCGGATATAGCTGTGGCAGTACGTTAATGGCCTCGCCTCTACGCCCCTCATGGACTCACTGCCTCTATCATGTGCTCTTCTCTTTTCCCGTCCACGATCCATTGGTACTGGGAAATATACGTGCAATGTTTTAAATATTTAGTGTCATTTCTCATTGTGAGTAAAGAAAGCTCTTTTACAGAAACTCGTATGTTAAATTTGATATGCATGTCAGATGTAAAATTACAGCACTTTCTATTAAATTCTATGAAAATTAGGAAATTTAATTAACAAAAAAACAAGGATGCAAGGTAGAATGGTGTACATTGCTTGTTTATTTTATTTTTTCGCTTTTTACAAAACTTCCTCTATAGTGAAGACCAAAATTCGATAACTTGAAGAAAAAAAATTTAAGTTGGATTTTCCGACCGAAAGTCGGATCTGCGAATTCTGATATCAGAAATGGAAAAAAGTCACTTTTTTTTAAATAATGGTAAAAATGTTTGTAAACGGTACTTTCCGAAGCAGAATATGCGACTTGAGAACGATAGTGAAGGCCAAAATTCGATATCTTGAAGAAGAGAAAATTTAGGTTCTTTAGGTTACATTTTCCTACCAAAAGTCGGATCGATAAAAAACCGTCCAAAAATGACTTTTTTAAAAATCATCGTAAAAAGGCATGTAACCGGTACTTTCTGAGGTACAATATGCGACTTGAGAACGATAGTGAAGGCCAAAATTCGATATCTTGAAGAAAATAAAATTTACGTTCTTTAGGTTCGATTTTTCAACCAAAAGTCGGATCTGTGAATTCTGAAATCAGACCCGACCAAAAGTGAGTTTTTCAAAAATCATCGTAAAAAGGCATGTAACCGGTACTTTCTGAGGTACAATATGCGACTTGAGAACGATAGTGAAGGCCAAAATTCGATATCTTGAAGAAAATAAAATTTAGGTTCTTTAGGTTGGATTTTGCGACCAAAAGTCGAAACTGTGAAGAACCGACCAAAAGTGACTTTTTTTAAAATCATCGTAAAAAGACATGTAACCGGTACTTTTTGAAGTACAATATGCGACTTGAGAACGATAGTGAAGGCCAAAATTCGATATTTTAAAGAAACGAAAATTTAGGTTCTTTAGGTTACATTTTCCGACCAAAAGTCGAATCTGTCAAGAACCGACCAAAAGTGACTTTTTTTTAAATCATCGTAAAAAGGCATGTAACCGGTACTTTCTGAGGTACAATATGCGACTTGAGAACGATAGTGAAGGCCAAAATTCGATATCTTGAAGAAAATAAAATTTAGGTTCGTTAGGTTGGATTTTTCAACCAAAAGTCGGATCTGTGAATTCTGAAATCAGACCCGACCAAAAGGGACTTTTTAAAAAATCATCGTAAAAAGGCATGTAACCATTACTTTCTGAGGTACAATATGCGACTTGAGAACGATAGTGAAGGCCAAAATTCGATATCTTGAAGAAAATAAATGTAGCTTGCATTTTCCGACTGGAAATCGAATCTTTGAATTCTGAAATCAAAGCAGGATGAACTATCGAAATGTGTAAAACCTGGATAATTATGAAAAATATCAGAGAGGTTCAGAAAAAAGAGTGACTGAAGTGCCAAAAAAAAAAAAAAGACCTTATACACGTATTTACCATTTGCTCTCCGCGCCTATTCCGTACTATTTATCTCTATCCATGTAACGCCGCGTGGATTTTCCTCTCGGCTCTCAGTGCTGAGTTAACTCAGTATCTGTATTCTCACTACTCTTTTCACCTCTCTCTCTCTCATTCTGGTTTATCTGTTCATTCGCCTCGTGTTAATGGAAACTCGTTAGTGTGCGTTTTAATATCGGTCGCAGTAAAGCGTCGACCCCCGTATTGCACCATAAGTCCTCCGGACTGTGGCAACGGGGGTTGCGAGGTGGAGGGTTTCGTTCAGCATGGGGTAACCTCGCAGAAATAATTTCTTTGCCGCCCTCCTGCTGTATTACCAAGCCCACGGAAATTAACAGAAAGAAATATAATGGGTGAAAAAAGTTACGAGCGGCTTAGTGGAAATTCATTACAATGGTTCGTTATCAAATTCACCGCATGCTTATCCAGTATTTAAGGCAGAATGAAAACTATTCGCAACTTCGTGAGTATTAACTTTGCATGACTAAACCACAAAATGAAGTTCTGTCAATTCTGCCGCTTATTCCCAAATCTCAATAACATTTCGCATGATTAGCCAGATTTTAGAATTACTTACTGCAAATATGTTCAGATTTTTCGTGAGATTTTATTTTTAAAAAAAGGAGCATTTTTTAATACAAGAAAAATACAAATTGAAAAATTGTCTGTGAGTAAAGCACAAATTAAGTTCTGTCAATTCTGCCGCTTATTCCCAAATCTCAATAACATTTCGCATAATTAGCCAGATTTTAGTATTACTTACTGCAAATATGTCCAAACTTTTCGTGATATTTTATTTAAAAAAAAGGATTATTTTTTAATACAAAAAAAAATACAAATTGAAAAATTGTCCGTGAGTAAAGCACAAATTAAGTCCTGTCAATTCTGCCGCTATTCCCAAATCTCGATAATATTTTGCATGATTAGCCTCATTTTAGTATTACTTACTGCAAATATGTTCAGATTTTTCGTGAGATTTTATTTAAAAAAAAAAGGATTATTTTTTAATACAAGAAAAATACATATTGAAAAATTTTGCGTGAGTAAAGCACAAATCAAGTTCTATTAATTCTGCCGCTTATTTCCAAATCTCGATAATATTTCGCATGATTAGCCAGATTTTAGTATTACTTACTGCAAATATGTTCAGATTTTTCGTGAGATTTTATTTAAAAAAAAGGAGCATTTTTCAATACAAGAAAAATACAAATTGAAAAATTGTCTGTGAGTAAAGCACAAATTAAGTTCTGTCAATTCTGCCGCTTATTCCCAAATCTCAATAACATTTCGCATGATTAGCCAGATTTTAGTATTACTTACTGCAAATATGTTCAGATTTTTCGTGAGATTTTATTTAAAAAAAAGGATTATTTTTTAATACAAGAAAAATACAAATTGAAATATTTTGCGTGAGTAAAGCACAAATTAAGTTCTGTCAATTCTGCCGCTATTCCCAAATCTCGATAATATTTTGCATGATTAGCCAGATTTTAGTATTACTTACTGCAAATATGTTCAGATTTTTCGTGAGATTTTATTTTTAAAAAAAGGAGCATTTTTTAATACAAGAAAAATACAAATTGAAAAATTGTCTGTGAGTAAAGCACAAATTAAGTTCTGTCAATTCTGCCGCTTACTCCCAAATCTCAATAACATTTCGCATAATTAGCCAGATTTTAGTATTACTTACTGCAAATATGTTCAGACTTTTCGTGATATTTTATTTAAAAAAAAGGATTATTTTTTAATACAAAAAAAAATACAAATTGAAAAATTGTCCGTGAGTAAAGCACAAATTAAGTCCTGTCAATTCTGCCGCTATTCCCAAATCTCGATAATATTTTGCATGATTAGCCTCATTTTAGTATTACTTACTGCAAATATGTTCAGATTTTTCGTGAGATTTTATTTAAAAAAAAGGATTATTTTTTAATACAAGAAAAATACATATTGAAAAATTTTGCGTGAGTAAAGCACAAATCAAGTTCTATTAATTCTGCCGCTTATTTCCAAATCTCGATAATATTTCGCATGATTAGCCAGATTTTAGTATTACTTACTGCAAATATGTTCAGATTTTTCGTGAGATTTTATTTAAAAAAAAGGAGCATTTTTTAATACAAGAAAAATACAAATTGAAAAATTGTCTGTGAGCAAAGCACAAATTAAGTTCTGTCAATTCTGCCGCTTATTCCCAAATCTCAATAACATTTCGCATGATTAGCCAGATTTTAGTATTACTTACTGCAAATATGTTCAAATTTTTCGTGAGATTTTATTTTAAAAAAAGGATTATTTTTTAATACAAGAAAAATACAAATTGAAATATTTTGCGTGAGTAAAGCACAAATTAAGTTCTGTCAATTCTGCCGCTATTCCCAAATCTCGATAATATTTTGCATGATTAGCCAGATTTTAGTATTACTTACTGCAAATATGTTCAGATTTTTCGTGATATTTTATTTTAAAAAAAAAGGATTATTTTTTAATACAAGAAAAATACAAATTGAAACATTTTCCGTGAGTAAAGCACAAATTAAGTTCTGTCAATTCTGCCGCTTATTCCCAAATCTCGATAATATATCGGATGTTTAGTCAGATTTTAGTATTATTTACTGCAAATGTGTTAGGATTTTTTCTGGGAATTTATTTAAAAAAAAAACAGGATTTTCTCAAAATCTTTATATGTTAGAAGGAAAATGGTGTACAAAAAAAAATACAAAGTGAAAAATGTATACATTATATCTTCTTTTGAAAAATCCAAATGTAACTTCAGATGGAAAGTGGTTAATGTTTTTTTTTTCTGCAAAATAATCCAATTAATATTTTTTGTTTTACTTCACATTTTTAATCATTTTAAAAATAGGTATTGTGGAATATTTACACAGACGAGAATATAATTTTATACTAAAATCGCATCAAAAGATAAAATTATATATAGTGAATAAAAAAAAACAAATACATTTTCATCACATTTCAACTTAATTTTTCGTATTTAAAAAATATTTGGTTTTCGAGGCAAATCGACGAAACACATTTTCTTTTCGCTCATATTCAATATTTTAGATTTCCGATGACATTTGCAAAGATCTCGTATCTCGACTTATTTAAAGCAGTATAAAAATCGTTAGGTAACAAAATCCAACCTCCATATGAAAAATCATATTAATGTATTTTTTTTTTTTTAATCTCCATCTTTGTGCCTTGAAAAATTCTATACGAGATAAAATTCGTAGATTTCCATTAGCGATGACTTCTCACGGCAAATATTGGCGAGATTGAGACGAAGGGCGTCGCTGTTGAAGTCAGTGGTACGCTTCGATGATTCACAAAAGGGAATCGAAGATACTTTGAAATAATACGTATCTCGATAGCTTTTATTCGACAAAGACTTGGAATATTATCGAAGTTCCGCTTGAACAAGAATTAATCGGCTATTCGCACGAGTAAGAAAGATGACAGGCAAGAAGGGAGAAAAGATATCGATGAAGACGATCATCGAGCTTGTATTATTAATCTTCAGCATCTTAAAATGCTTGCGGTGCACAGGTGTTCGATAAACGTGCCGATTCGAACAGGACCTTCGAACGTAAACGGCTCGATGATCCACATGGTTATATACAATATATATATGGGGCATTCCATGCCAATTCGAACTGTGTCCGACCCTTGACCTCTTGGATTGGGCTCGCGATTTTTCACACGGTTCTTTCGACTCTCAAAGACGTTCAGATTTTTTTTTGAATTTTTTTATTAACAATTTTTAATAATGTACAAATTTTTAAAACGAAATTTTGATCGGCAATTAAAAATCTAATCTAATCTAATCTCTTAAGATATGAATGATTTAATTATATGGAATATAAAACGCTATAATTAATGTCAATCGAAAGTTATCTAATTTGATAAAAGGGAAAATTAAAAATCATCTGTAGAAAGTTTAATTTGAATCGCTATAAATTGTTTCATAAATTATTTATTATGCCTCAACTCGTAAATGTTGAAATATTTACGTTTTTTATAATATTTTCAATGCCGATTTAACTATTTTTATTATTCTAAATTGCAAATAAATATTTCGTCAACAAAATAATTTTAGATAAATTTAAATAACGTAAATTAAATTTTATCACAATTGGAATAGAATGACCCATATATATATATATGTGTATATGTGTACTCATCATCGCGATTGCAAATAAATATTTCGTCCACAAAATAATTTTAGATGAAATTAAATAACATAAATTAAATTTTATCACAATTAGTATAGAATGCCCCGTATATACATATGTGTATATATGTATATATGCATTGTAATCGCTGTACTCAACATCTCGATTGCAAATAAATATTTCATCCACAAAATAATTTTAGACGAAATTAAATAACGTAAATTAAATTTTATCACAATTGGTATAGAATGTCCCGTATATACATATGTGTATATATGTATATATAGATTGTAATCGCTGTACTCAACATCTCGATTGCAAATAAATATTTCGTCCACAAAATAATTTTAGATAAAATTAAATAACGTAAATTAGATTTTATCACATTTGGTAATAGAATGCCCCGTATATACATATGTGTATATACGGGGCGTTTTTCTGTCTTTAGTTTTTTTCCATGTCCATCTGCAAAATCTTGGAGTTGAAAATTCTACTTCAGGATAAGTAGATTTTGACGAGTCTTAAACTTACGTAGATTCATTTTCAATATTTTATTTCTTTCTTTAGTGGCTTTGTTTTGGTTTGTATCGTTAGAACACACCGGCGTCGAGACGCCGCAGTGAGAAAACGAGAAAACGAATTTTTTTATTAACAATTTTTAATAATGTACAAATTTTTAAAACGAAATTTTGATCGGCAATTAAAAATCTAATCTAATCTAATCTCTTAAGATATGAGTGATTTAATTATATGGAATATAAAACGCTATAATTAATGTCAATCGAAAGTTATCTAATTTGATAAAAGGAAAAATTAAAAATCATCTGTAGAAAGTTTAATTTGAATCGCTATAAATTGTTTCATAAATTATTTATTATGCCTCAACTCGTAAATGTTGAAATATTTACGTCTTTTATAATATTTTCAATGCCGATTTAACTATTTTTATTATTCTAAATTGCAAATAAATATTTCGTCAACAAAATAATTTTAGATAAATTTAAATAACGTAAATTAAATTTTATCACAATTGGAATAGAATGACCCATGTATATATATATATGTGTATATGTGTACTCATCATCTCGATTGCAAATAAATATTTCGTCCACAAAATAATTTTAGATGAAATTAAATAACATAAATTAAATTTTATCACAATTAGTATAGAATGCCCCGTATATACATATGTGTATATATGTATATATGCATTGTAATCGCTGTACTCAACATCTCGATTGCAAATAAATATTTCATCCACAAAATAATTTTAGACGAAATTAAATAACGTAAATTAAATTTTATCACAATTGGTATAGAATGTCCCGTATATACATATGTGTATATATGTATATATGGATTGTAATCGCTGTACTCAACATCTCGATTGCAAATAAATATTTCGTCCACAAAATAATTTTAGATAAAATTAAATAACGTAAATTAGATTTTATCTTTATAATTTAGATTTTATTATTTATACGGGGCATTTTTCTGTCTTTAGTTTTTTTCCATGTCCATCTGCAAAATCTTGGAGTTGAAAATTCTACTTCAGGATAAGTAGATTTTGACGAGTCTTAAACTTACGTAGATTCATTTTCAATATTTTATTTCTTTCTTTAGTGGCTTTGTTTTGGTTTGTATCGTTAGAACACACCGGCGTCGAGACGCCGCAGTGAGAAAACGAGATAATGGCCAGCAGACAGGCAAACAGGCTACGACCCTCCGACGACAAGTCTTTTCACTCGCATTGTCGCCGCAAATCTCACAGCCCCTGTGTCCTACTCTCTGCTGATGCCACTACTCTCTTTGTTACATAATACCTGTTGCGTCCTCACGAATCTCCTCGACGCGTTTATCTACTATTCTTTTTTTTTAAACACATTGTCGAGACAATGAGATATTTAAAAAATTCCGTAATTTAGTTAAAAAAATTTGCCTTAATAAATTTCCAATTAGAAAAATTTGTTATTATTTTTATTAGAACCAATGGATGAGGATAAGAAAATTTTTAAATAGTTTTCGGCTATGTGGATTTTAATCGAAACGATAAAATAAACCTGCCAATATTTTTTTCACATTTTATTAAGTTTGTCATTTTTTAATTATAGATTTGCCTTAATAAATTTCTAATTAGAAAAATTTGTTATTATTTTTATTAGAACAAATGGATGATGATAAGAAAATTTTTAAATAGTTTTCGGCGATGTGGATTTTAATCGAAACGATAAAATAAACCTGCCAATATTTTTTTCACATTTTATTAAGTTTGTCATTTTTTAATTATAGATTTAAAAAAAATATAATATATGTTGTAATAATTCATAATTAATAAATAAACTATAGTCAGGCAAGCTAATATAAAAAATACTTATCGAAAATAAAATGTATGGAAAAATTTCTGCAACGACATTAATATATAATATAATATAATAAATACGTAGCCAATAAAAATCATTTACTACTACTAACAAAATACATATATAACTTTTTGGAATTTTAGTTATATAAATATAATGTATAAAATATATGCAAAATATTTTTCATGTGAGATTAATAATCCAAAGCGATAAGAATTGCATTTATCCAGATCTTGAATTTTCTCCAAGAGCTTAAAAATGATCAATGACTGATTATTATATAAATATTTGAACTTGCAAGGCCGGTTTAATAATGATTAATGCATTCGACGAATGCCGCACCAATATCAAAGATAAGATAAAGCCACGACTGCTCTCGGAGATCCCACACTCTTGCCGTGTTTGCCGAATTGATTACCGCAATTTATCAATTTATTTTTCTACAATAAACGCGCGCATGCTTTACACGATACCGATAGTGCTCATAGCGATGAAAATATTTTAGCTCATCCTTTGCTCGACTGCAGTAACGTTGTAGTATATAAGGGCTGTATGAGAGGTTGAACGATCGTACCGCAATTTATCTGAGGTCAAGAAGAGATAGCGCACATTCTTTTGCACTCGTCGAGTACACATGTATTGCAACGATCGAGATGTTGAGTACAGCGATTACAATCCATATATACATATATACACATATGTATATACGGGGCATTCTATTCCAATTGTGATAAGATGTAATTTACGTTATTTAATTTCGTCTAAAATTATTTTGTGGATGAAATATTTATTTGCAATCGAGATGTTGAGTACAGCGATTACAATCCATATATACATATATACACATATGTATATACGGGGCATTCTATTCCAATTGTGATAAGATTTAATTTACGTTATTTAATTTCGTCTAAAATTATTTTGTGGACGAAATATTTATTTGCAATCGAGATGTTGAGTACAGCGATTACAATCCATATATACATATATACACATATGTATATACGGGGCATTCTATTCCAATTGTGACAAGATTTAATTTACGTTATTTAATTTCGTCTAAAATTATTTTGTGGACGAAATATTTATTTGCAATCGAGGTGTTGAGTACAGCGATTACAATCCATATATACATATATACACATATGTATATACGGGGCATTCTATTCCAATTGTGATAAGATTTAATTTACGTTATTTAATTTCGTCTAAAATTATTTTGTGGACGAAATATTTATTTGCAATCGAGATGTTGAGTACAGCGATTACAATCCATATATACATATATACACATATGTATATACGGGTCATTCTATTCCAATTGTGATAAGATTTAATTTACGTTATTTAATTTCGTCTAAAATTATTTTGTGGACGAAATATTTATTTGCAATCGAGATGTTGAGTACAGCGATTACAATCCATATATACATATATACACATATGTATATACGGGGCATTCTATTACCAATTGTGATAAACCTTAATTTACGTTATTTAATTTCGTCTAAAATTATTTTGTGGACGAAATATTTATTTGCAATCGAGATGTTGAGTACAGCGATTACAATCCATATATATATATATACACATATGTATATACGGGGCATTCTATTCCAATTGTGATAAGATTTAATTTACGTTATTTAATTTCGTCTAAAATTATTTTGTGGATGAAATATTTATTTCCAATCGAGATGTTGAGTACAGCGATTACAATCCATATATACATATATACACATATGTATATACGGGGCATTCTATTACCAATTGTGATAAACTTTAATTTACGTTATTTAATTTCGTCTAAAATTATTTTGTGGATGAAATATTTATTTGCAATCGAGATGTTGAGTACAGCGATTACAATCCATATATACATATGTACACATATGTATATACGGGGCATTCTATTCCAATTGTGATAAGATTTAATTTACGTTATTTAATTTCGTCTAAAATTATTTTGTGGATGAAATATTTATTTGCAATCGAGATGTTGAGTACAGCGATTACAATCCATATATACGTATATATACACATATGTATATACGGGGCATTCTATTCCAATTGTGATAAGATTTAATTTACGTTATTTAATTTCGTCTAAAATTATTTTGTGGATGAAATATTTATTTGCAATCGAGATGTTGAGTACAGCGATTACAATCCATATATACATATATACACATATGTATATACGGGGCATTCTATTACCAATTGTGATAAACTTTAATTTACGTTATTTAATTTCGTCTAAAATTATTTTGTGGATGAAATATTTATTTGCAATCGAGATGTTGAGTACAGCGATTACAATCCATATATACATATATACACATATGTATATACGGGGCATTCTATTCCAATTGTGATAAGATTTAATTTACGTTATTTAATTTCGTCTAAAATTATTTTGTGGACGAAATATTTATTTGCAATCGAGATGTTGAGTACAGCGATTACAATCCATATATACATATATACACATATGTATATACGGGGCATTCTATTCCAATTGTGATAAGATTTAATTTACGTTATTTAATTTCGTCTAAAATTATTTTGTGGACGAAATATTTATTTGCAATCGAGATGTTGAGTACAGCGATTACAATCCATATATACATATATACACATATGTATATACGGGGCATTCTATTACCAATTGTGATAAACTTTAATTTACGTTATTTAATTTCGTCTAAAATTATTTTGTGGATGAAATATTTATTTGCAATCGAGATGTTGAGTACAGCGATTACAATCCATATATACATATATACACATATGTACATACGGGGCATTCTATTCCAATTGTGATAAGATTTAATTTACGTTATTTAATTTCGTCTAAAATTATTTTGTGGATGAAATATTTATTTCCAATCGAGATGTTGAGTACAGCGATTACAATCCATATATACATATATACACATATGTATATACGGGGCATTCTATTACCAATTGTGATAAAATTTAATTTACGTTATTTAATTTCGTCTAAAATTATTTTGTGGATGAAATATTTATTTGCAATCGAGATGTTGAGTACAGCGATTACAATCCATATATACATATATACACATATGTATATACGGGGCATTCTATTACCAATTGTGATAAAATTTAATTTACGTTATTTAATTTCGTCTAAAATTATTTTGTGGATGAAATATTTATTTGCAATCGAGATGTTGAGTACAGCGATTACAATCCATACATACATATATACACACATGTATATACGGGGCATTCTATTCCAATTGTGATAAGATTTAATTTACGTTATTTAATTTCGTCTAAAATTATTTTGTGGACGAAATATTTATTTGCAATCGAGATGTTGAGTACAGCGATTACAATCCATATATACATACATACACATATGTATATACGGGGCATTCTATTCCAATTGTGATAAAATTTAATTTACGTTATTTAATTTCGTCTAAAATTATTTTGTGGATGAAATATTTATTTGCAATCGAGATGTTGAGTACAGCGATTACAATCCATATATACATATATACACATATGTATATACGGGGCATTCTATTCCAATTGTGATAAGATTTAATTTACGTTATTTAATTTCGTCTAAAATTATTTTGTGGACGAAATATTTATTTGCAATCGAGATGTTGAGTACAGCGATTACAATCTATATATACATATATCAAATAATAAATACAACTCTCGTTGTACTTATTATTTGATATTATTAAATCGAGTGGTTGATTATTTGAATAATAATTGTATGAATTATTTGGAACATTCGGTAATCATTGTAAACTGTCAATCAGAATGAGAAACAAAGCAAACAAAATGGCAGCATGTGACATTTTTGCTCCATATGGCGATTGGCCGTCAGTGTCCATCAAAAACTCCAAAATACAAACAAACCAGGTGATAAAATTTGAACTGCATATCGAAGAAAAGTTCAACCAGAAACCACAGATGGTTCTGTTTGACTGGTGATAAAAATGGCCCTATCAAATGTAGACCTAATCTATAAGCTGATAATCCAACTCATGTGGACATTTCGTACTAAAGTCTGGGGCTCAACGAACAAAAATACATCATCCGTCTTCAAACACTACAATGGAAGATTATTTGGAAGATAAGCGGATGTCACTGCAACGACCTAAATCCTACACTGTACTAATATGCATAAGTCAATATCCACCAGGTATATATACAAATAATGCCGATAAAAAAAAGTGTAGATTATATCAAACCTCTAATAAGCCAACAAGGAACCAATCGTTTAATCTCGTATGGGTTGGGGAAAAAATCGTAGGTGCAAAAATCGACCAAAAGGGTACGCCCGTATATAATAAATAAAAAAAAAAAAAAAAAAAAAAAAAGATGTACCTGGGAATCTAAGAGAATGATAAAAACGTCGACAACCATGAGATCTCCTCACATTCGATATAGATAACTGAAATCAAAACTATTAAGAATGTCTTGTCAAAATCTGCACCAAAACTACACCAATTGTAGTGATAACTCGCAGTGTAAAACAATAAGTGTTGAATGATGACCATATTGGTGTCAATTTTCTAACACTACAGTTGGTGGTAATTTCTCTATCGCCATACAAGCATTTAGTGTCTATATTATTGCGGCAGTGGGTTAATGATAACTCGTTGGATAATAAAAAGAACGATCGTCTGTTCTCGATGTGATCTCAACCGAGACTGTTTGTTTTATCTGTCACTGTCGTCAAGTCGATCGGTTGTCAAGTGCGTTGTCATGAGAGTCGGGCGTCGTCCAAGCCCCAACATATAGATGGTGGCAACTATTATAACGCACCATTCGTTACAATATATTTTGTTTTAAAAACGCTGTTCAAGTGAATTTCGCTACAGCGAAATAACAAAAAAGTCCTAAAAAAAATCGTTCGTATTAGATTCAAACCGCAAAAAAATGTTAACACCATAAAAAAAGTCTGCATCGTGGATATTCAACAGCAGATTTTGACCGCTGTGTAATAGAGTGATGAAGGTTGTGACAATTATACAATGTAATTTACAAATTTTGCTGTCCAGGAATCCTCACACTGGAATGGTACTCAACTTGCATCGTAGTTCAGTTGTAACAAAAGAGTAACAAAAAAACAAGGTCCGATTGATGAAAAATCCGTTTCCTTGTTCCAGACACTCTTTTCTCACCTCCTCATTGAATAATCCCGCTGTTAATCGAAATTCATCAATCTCTCACGACCAAATATCTACGAAACGCAGTTGACTCCAGCCGGCGGGTACCATGTGGTCGATAAAGCCAAAGCTCCATTGCGACTGGAAAGTGGAGTTGCTTACCCACTTGTCAATGACGTTGCAAGCCGTATTCCCCGAAGGAGATCAATAGATCGAGGTGTGGCTTGCATTGGGTAACGCGAGGTTGCTGCTTACCCCTCTTGGTAGTTGGTATCCCCAACCCTCCGCAAGATTACCTACTTGCCGTGCCAGAACATCCCGAGCCTCTTGAGCTTCTCGGTTTCCCTTCCGCCCATCGCCCTTCGCCGGGATTTCTTGAGGGTGTGAGAGCGGATCTAGATGTTCTTGGCTGTGTCCTCCCGGCCGTTTGCCTGCACTTCAGAACTGGAACCGCATTCACTGTACAGTGACACTCACCGTATCGTGCGTCTATACGTAAGCGGTAAATACACCGTCCTTATATACACACAGAGAGCCAATCGGTTTGTGCAGTTGCAGACATGTCTCCGTATATACAAGGATCACGGAAACGGAGGTTCGGAGTCTGCTGCTGAAGGTGGATCGTGGGCCAAATCGATACCCTTGCAGGGTGCATTGGAACGTGGTAGGATTTGGATTTTGCCAGTGAGTAGGAAGGTGAAGGGGGGCTTCGACTCGCGAAGCACGCCAGCGTTTCCATTCGGAACGTTACTCGGTCGGATCCGAGGCGTACCTTCCTAAATAGCTCCTTTGAAACTAGCCAGGCCGTTGCCTCGGTTGTGGCAGTCGCGGCTGCCACGGGTTCTCCTCCTATCGATGCCTGGTGGTTTATGCGGGCACGTGCTCGTCATCCCCATTCCCAAATCCCCCCCCAAACGTGAATACCGCGCGTCTGGTACTCCACTATATAGTATATATACTCCGCCCTCTCTATGCAGCCAAGGCTGTGCTCACTCGCGAATGCAATCCCCCCGCGTGCATCAAGCCTCGAAACAGCCATCCAGCGCACATTGGTAGTCCACCACTACCGCATCGTCGCCACTATGCTGTTCAATTCACAGTGGTATATCGATATACTGTGGGAACCCTTGTATACTCTGTCTATGTCCGCAAATATTTCTGTACTCCAGCACAGCGACCCGATTGGTGCCATCCTGGAATACCGAATATCTGTGATATGCTTCACACGTACAGCACGTACGTTCTTCTACACATATCTCTCTCTATATATATTATTTATTATAAAAAGATTTCGCCAACGGCGTGTCAAGAATCGAGGGACTTGGAAAATTTGATCGGGGTCTACGAGACTCCAAATTGAACGGGGTCTATGAGACCTCAAATTGACCGAGTTCTATGAGATCCCAAATTGCCGACGTCTATGAGACGCCAAATTGACTGGAGTCTATGAGACCCCCAATTGACCGGAATCTGTAAGACCCCAAATTGACCGACTGCTATGAGACACCAAATTGACCGGGGTCTATGAGATCCCAAATTGACCGGGGTCTATGAGACCCCAAATTCACCGAGTTCTATGAGACACCAAATTCACCGAGTTCTATGAGACACCAAATTGACCGAGTTCTATGAAACACCAAATTGACCAGAGTCCATGAGACCCCAAATTAACCCAGTTCTATGAGACACCAAATTGACCGAGTTCTATGAGACACCAAATTGACCGAGTTCTATGAAACACCAAATTGACCGGAGTCCATGAGACCCCAAATTGACCGGGGTTTATGAGAACCCAAATTGATCGGGGTCTATGAGACCCCAAATTGACCGAGTTCTATGAGACACCAAATTGACCGAGTTCTATGAGACACCAAATTGACCGAGTTCTATAAAACACCAAATTGACCGGAGTCCATGAGACCCCAAATTGACCGAGTTCTATGAGACACCAAATTGACCGAGTTCTATGAGACACCAAATTGACAGAATTCTATGAAACACCAAATTGACCGGAGTCCATGAGACCCCAAATTGACCGGGATTTATGAGACCCCAAATTGACCGGGGTCTATGGAACCCCAAATTGACCGAGTTCTATGAGACCAAATGGCCCCCTAAGCCTGGATTTTTCTAAGTCCCACAATGGCCCCCAAGCCCGGACTTTTCTGAGTCCCTAAATGGCCCCCGAAGCCCGGATTTTTCTAGGTCCTCCAAGGGTTTACATATAGAGAATTCCATGTCAAGTGGACCATTCTGGCTCGAATTCCTTTAAGTCCCTCAATAGCCCCCCAAGCTCGAATTTTTCTAAGTTCTTTATGATACCAATTTTAAAAAACGGCAATGCGAGCGTGCGAGCCACAATAACTCCTAGTATGCATATATATATAATTTATGTGGACATAAATATATGGACATGGACAGGAAAGTGGATGTGTGCAGACTTCGATAACGCAAGATTTACGCCAAGTTAAGGGAAGACTACCAATAAAATACTCATACGTCGGAAAGAGAAACAAAGTGCGAAATATATATCCTCGATGTGTTTGAGTTTCTTTGCTCTTCTGTATGCGGTAGCATTGCTGAGTGAGATAGATGTAGTTCGTACGAAAGTCGTTTTAGGTATTGGGTCTCCTATATGGTTGTCATTGCTATTATTATCATGCAAAACCGGTGACCTCGATGTCTGGAATCTAGAAGTTAATTTAGTCGATAAACAAGTCGTTATAGACGCGTGCTGACGAGAAGCGGGCCTCGAGAACGTGTGTCGCGTATACGACGAGAACGCCCGCGAATATCGAGTACTTTCAACGTCAGGATTAACGAGTGCCACGTAGAAACTTGCTATCTATCTCGTATATATCCAGCAGAGCAAGTGGATCGTGGAGAGATGGCCATTATTTTTATAAATGTATATGCGCATGGCGGATCCACGAAAAATAACAAAAAAGTGTTTTACTGTCGGTAATAATTTACTTTTAACGCATTATTCTGCAATGATGTATGGAGAATCATGAAAATTAATTGCAGGAGGTACCAGTCATTCGGTACCGTCTAGAGACAAATTCTGGTAACACATTGTTGTAACTGTTCCATTATTTTCAAAGTCTCTCTCTCTATTTGATTATTTATTCATGCACATGAGTTGTGGGATAAACAATCGAATAGAGTGAGTTGGCAAGCAACGGAATGTTACAAATCGCCCAGAATGGTGGTTGGACTTAATGTCCTCATTCAAAAACCATCTTGTGCAAAATATCCGCTAGTTTGGACCACTTTAATAATATTCTTGGGACAATATCTCCTCAATTAAGATATCCTCGGGATAAAATGTCCGCGTTCTTTTAGGTTCATTATGCTTTTAGGTTCTTTGAGAAGAACCCGCAAGAAAATGTTTGGTTGAAATACCCAAACACTTGGTTAACGCAACTAAACTCATTCCAACACAACCAATAATTTGGCTAATTACATTGTATTGTATGTCTTTATTGACTCCCCGAAAGATTGCAAGATTTTTTTACAAGGTTATCTCATTGTTACAGTTTTTCTACAACCTACTACTTTTACATTCCTTCTCCTTATCCTAATCAATCTTATCTCCTAATAATGTCGTTAATGCAATTTCATATATTTAACCAGGATGTTCCAAAGAACTCTTTTTTTCGTATAATTGTTCATTTAGCACTACGCATAAAACTCTCTAAAGTGTTACTCATAGTAAGCGCCGTTTGACGTCAATTTTCCACAGTGGTAGACATAACAAGCATTTTAGAGAAAAGACAGGCGATACAAACGGAAGAAGAAAGCCACAATCTTCCGCGTGTGTATTCCATCAAGATTGACATATCCGGTGCGTCTAGTTTACTCTCCAAAGCAACCGTGAACCAGATCACCGCACGGGTGTCTCCCGTTTAAACCATAGTTTATATATATATGTATCCCTCCTCTTGCTCCTCCCTCATCTCGTTAAGAAAACACGATTCGAAGTAAGTCACTCTATAGTGGCGCGGGTACGGTAGATATATACTCAGCAACGTCCGCCGCGTGTGCCACCTTAACTCACCGATCCTCTCAAGACTATACGACCTGAGAATCTCTAGTCCGAGTGATCGATGTACGATCGCGCGACTTCCCGTCGCTCTCTCGACTCTTTCTCCCGTGCTATTCCACTGTATAGGTACTAGGGAGCTTTCTATCCTACTGCTCGTTGTCCAGCGAGGCAATATTTACGATCTCGTTGCTCGGGAAACAGACGGCTTACTACTACTTCGATGCTCCTAGGCTTCTGGAACATATACTCTCGAGGATTCTTTGGCGCATCTGGTATACGCTCTCTTCTCCACCTCCTTCTTCTTCTTCTTCTTCTTTAGCTTTTTCCTTCAGTACTTGGGCTTTCTTCACGTTTTTTTTACTTCCCTATCCTCGTTCTTAGATGGAAAAACGTCTCTCCGGGGGATCATCGGTCTGTCTCCGCATTGCTGGGCTACCCATCCCGTCGACCATCCATAAACTAATGCGGATGATGCCCCACTGGTTTTACTCAGTTTTATCTTTCCCTCTCTCTCTCTCTCTCTGATGTATAGTATATTCGCTGCGTAACACGAGGGACTCGAGACTGAAAGCAAGATCCTCCGTGTCTCATCTGCTTCGTTCCTTGTACCTCGTGAGGCTCCCGCTTGACGCTCATCCTGCATACGCAAACGTGGCTGGTTGGTACGTGAGTCGCTTCCAGGATTTCTATGATTACGAATAAAGTGTACAACCTTGGCAATGATGTACCACGGATAGCTTTCTGTATATCGAGTTTAAGTCAGCTATGGGTACACGATGATGGAGAGTTTGTACGATGATGATACATTGAATGAATGCCGCAATGGTTTCTGCGTTGCACAGATCGAGGATCGCGTTCGGAGGGAGGAAAATTCAAGACGTGACAAACCGTGAACAAGATGCGACTCTTTGATTCATTCCTTGTTTCGATTTTGTCTTACCATATGTAGGACGTAACTGATCACATTTATATTCTGCCTTCCATGAGGTTAAATTAGCAGCCGTTAGTCTCATCGCTCAAAGCGGATAAATTCTTGCTGGATTCTTCGAGACTGAGGTAAGAAGGTCAAGTTGATGACTAAAAAATTAAACGTTGACCGCGAAACGCATCAGAAAATAAAGACCATCTTGGGATAGTTTTCGTGAATTTTTTCCAGGATTTCTATGATTACGATATGTATATTTTTTGCCTTCTCCGAGATTAAATTAGTAGCTTTTAGTCTCATCGGTCAAAGCGGATGAATTCTTGCTGGATTCTCCGAAACTGAGGAAAGGGAAACAAATTTATTACCAAAAAATTAAAATGTAACCGCGAAACGCATAAAAAAACAAAGACCATCTTGGGATAGTTTTCGTGAATTGTTTCCGGGATTTCTATGATTATGAATGGAGTGTCCAACCTTGACAATCATGGACCATGGATAGTTTTTTGTGCTTTAAGTTCAAGTCCACTATGGGCACTCGATAATGGAAAGTTTGTGCGATGATTGATTGATTGATGTTTATTAGCTTTCTCAACTATTTGTAGTACATAAAATTATATGTTCATTTTACGTCTACAGGACACTTATTTAATTTCACTTACCATCAATTTCTTTAGCGTAAACTTGAATTGAGCCAGTTTTTCACAGCCTCTTATAGTAGCGCATTATAAATTTTTACTCCTTCATAAAGCATACTCTTTTGTGCGTTCCTAGTTCTTCCGCATTGAATTACAATATTGATGATACATTGAATGAATGCCACAATGAATTCTGCACAGATCAAGGATCAAGTTGAGAGAGAGGAAAATACAAGACGTGACAAACCGTGAACAATGTGCGACTCGTAGATCCATTCCTTCTTTTGATTTTGTCTTTGTAGGACGTAACTGATCACATTGACATTCTGCCTTCCTCGAGATTAAATTAGCAGCCTTTAGCCTAATCAACCAAAGCGGATGAATTCTTGCTGGATTTTCCGAGATCGAAGTAAAATACTCAAATTTATTAGCACAAAATTAAGAGTGAACCGCTAAACGCAGCAAAAAACAACCAAATCCCACCTTGGCAATGATGCGGCACGGATAATTTCCTGTGCTTTTGTTTTTGTACGATGATGATACATTAAATAAATCAAGGATAGAATTGGGAGGAAGAAAAATACAAGACGTGGCAAACTTTGAATAAGATGTGACTCTTCGATCGCTCCCTTTTTATCCTTTTTTTCTTACTATAATGTAGGACTTACCTGATCACATTGATATTCTGCCCTTCTCGAGATTAAATTAGCAACTTTTAGTCTAATCAATCAAAGCGGATGATTTCTTGCTGGATTTTCCGAGACCGAAGTAAAATGCTCAAATTTATTAGCACAAAATTAAGAGTGAACCGCTAAACGCAGCAAAAAACAACCAAATCCCACCTTGGCAATGATGCACCACGGATAGTTTCCTGTGCTTTTGTTTTCGTACGATGATGATACATTAAATAAATCATGGACAGAATTGGGAGGAAGAAAAATACAAGACGTGACAAACCTTGAACAAGATGTGACTCTTCGATCGCTCCCTTTTTTCCTTTTTGGCTTACTATAATGTACGACATACCTGATCACATCGATATTCTGCCCTTCTCGAGATTAAATTAGCAGCTTTTAGTCTAATCAATCAAAGCGGATGAATTCATGTTGGATTTTCCGACACCAAAGTAAAATACTCAAATTTATTAGCACAAAATTAAGAGTGAACCACTAAACGCAGCAAAAAACAACCAGATTCCACCTTGGCAATGATGCACCACGGATAATTTCCTGTGCTTTTGCTTTTGTACGATGATGATACATTAAATAAATCAAGGATAGAATTGGGAGGAAGGAAAATACAAGACGTGGCAAACTTTGAACAAGATGTGACTCTTCGATCGCTCCCTTTTTTTCCTTTTTGTCTTACTATAATGTAGTACATACCTGATCACATTGATATTCTGCCCTTCTCGAGATTAAATTAGCAGCTTTTAGTCTAATCAATCAAAGTGGATGAATTCTTGTTGGATTTACCGAGACCAAAGTAAAATACTCAAATTTATTAGCACACAATTAAGAGTGAACCACTAAACGCAGCAAAACACAACCAAATTCAACCTTGGCAATGATGCATCACGGATAATTTCCTGTGTTTTTGTTTTTGTATGATGATGATACATTAAATAAATCAAGGATAGAAATGGGAGGAAGGAAAATACAAGACGTGGCAAACTTTGAACAAGATGTGACTCTTCGATCGCTCCCTTTTTTTCCTTTTTGTCTTACTATAATGTAGTACATACCTGATCACATTGATATTCTGCCCTTCTCGAGATTAAATTAGCAGCTTTTAGCCTAATCAATCAAGGCGGATGAATTCTTGCTGGATTTTCTGAGAGTGACACACTAAACGCAGCAAAAAACAACCAAATTCAACCTTGGCAATGATGCATCACGGATAATTTCCTGTGCTTTTGTTTTTGTATGATGATGATACATTAAATAAATCAAGGATAGAATTGGGAGGAAGGAAAATACAAGACGTGGCAAACTTTGAACAAGATGTGACTCTTCGATCGCTCCCTTTTTTTTCCTTTTTGTCTTACTACAATGTAGTACATACCTGATCACATTGATATTCTGCCCTCCTCGAGGTTACATTAGCAGCCTTTAGCCTCAACGATCATAGCGGATGAATCCTCGTTGGATTCCCCGAGACCGTGGTAAGGCAGTAAAATTTGCGAAAAAAAAAAATAAAAAGTGAACCGCGAAACGCAGCGGAAAACGACGACCATCTCGGAGGCTCTCACTCGTAAGAGGTGAGCCCAGGCACGAGCTCTCGAACTTTACGAGCGGCTGGTAATAAAACGATGATAAATCCGACGTAATTTTATGCGCGATGAGGGAAAAGGAGCGAAAAAGTAAAAAGGAAAAGAACCAAGTCGAAAACGACGAAGAAGACGAACGAGTAGAAAGTGAAGAAGGAAAAGAGGAACGAAGAAGAGGGTGAAAAAGTACCGGGGTGGAGTTTGTACGTGACAGCTGAACCCTATGCTCACCCAGATCGATATTATATCCACATGCTATATATATTTTGTGTTCGTGATCCGTTCTCTACCTCCTATTCTGCGGTAAGCATGACGGAACATCAATCATTTTCGATCAAGTTGACTTGCCTGGGATGAAAACAAGCAAACTCGGCCCAGTCTAGTTTTGCGAAATCTTTCGACTTACACAAATCACTAGTTTGATCGATCATATGTCGATTGTTTTATTGTTAAATATAATTCAAAGAAAGTTGAGTTTATTTGAAACGGTATTGTATTAGAATCTTTATTTCTTCTACTTTGTTGTGCTCATTTTGGAAATATCAAAGGATGAACTTTTCTAGGGTTCGAATTCCCTAAGGTAGGCGGGAAGAAAGTGGAAAGAAGAAAGGGGAAATCATGCTACAAGATGGCATAAGGTGTGTCTTTTCATGGCTACTTTGTGACATTTTAAACAACCCTAAATCACAACATTGCCCTTCAGGATTTTAGTACTACTTGACAAAATAACTGAAACCGAGTTACCACCTGCCAACACGTAAAAAACGGCAGGTTTAAAGTTAATGTAAAAATAACTTCACAACTTGTCGAACGGTTTCAAAAATTATAAAATTATTTTGGGAAATCTTTCGACTTACACAAATCACCAACTCGATCGATAATACGTCAATTGTTTTATTTTTAAATATAATTCAAAGAAATATCCATCTTGAATTTATTTGAAATGGTATTGTATTAGTTAGTTTATTTCTTTTACATTTTTTAGATGAGAAGAAAGTAGAGAAAATCATGGTATAAGATGACACAGGGTGCGTGTTTTAATGGCTACACTCAGAAAAAGGCTTACTTGGGTTTACTGAAAAACGTGGTTAAAAATTTTATCAAGAAAAATTTGGTAGGCGCAACCAAATTATTGGATAGGCATACTAAATACTTGCTTGTCTAACTAAATCCTTCGTTATGTTAACCAATAATTTAGCTGTGTCTGCCAAGTTTTCTTGGTAACATTTTTAACCATATTTTTGGTAGTTCTAACCAAGTCTTTTTCTAAATGTATCTTGTAAAAAAGGGCAATTTGAAAAGAAATGTAAAAATAAAATCACAACTTGTCGACAGGTTTAAAAAATTATGAACGCGACCCACTGACAGGAACTAACGATGGAAATACACTATTTTTCGCGTCTGATAACATAACTAAATTTGTAGTTGAATTCCTTCCATCGACAAAAGAGAATCGATGAGCCAATATAATTTTTACTATCGTTTTGCTAAAAACCCTGAAATACACAAACGCGGTTTCCGAGATCAAAGTACTACAGAAATAGAGAGCGAAACTTGAGCATTTGTTGAAGATCAGGTGGTCAAATAGAGAAATGGCTGAAACATTAACTTTGCGAAGCAAAAAGGAGGCGAACTACAATGTATTGACATAAAACCCTTATGTGCACAAGTCCTATAACTTAGGAGTTTGTGAAGGGAATTAGCGAACATTTTGGTCTTATGGAATTCTCCTTCGAAGATGTTACGAGGATGTGAAGCCTGCAGCTGCGAGAATCGGTCAGAAGTGTCCTCAATCGTACTAGAAGCAGTACTCGTCTTGGCAAAGACCACCACGAGCTTTGCCGGGTCTTCGAAATCGGCGTCCTCCACGAGTCATCGAGAATTCTATGGAGGGTCTTCGTGTCCTGGTCCCTAGAGTCCAGGGACCTCCCACAGTTCGATAAACTACTACATGTACATACACAGCTTCCTACTTCATCACTTTGAATTCTCGGCAGGGTAGCGACCCTTCTTTAGCTTCTTTCGAACTCGGGAAAAGGTTCTTGTTCTTGTCCTTGGGTCTTTGGTGATCTTGAGCCGACTGGCGTAATGTGGAAGTAGGGAAAAGCGGTGATGTTGTGATTATGATGAAGAAAGAGGAAAACAATGATCCGAGGTTAAGGGAGGAACTTGGAAGTTCGAAAATTTGACTTCAGAGGGAGAAATTATTTTGATATCCTAAGAAAATGATTAACAATTATTTTAACAATTATGAAAGATTTAAAAAATCTTTAATAATTATTTAAACGTCTCGTCCCCTTCTAGTTTTGCATCTCGTATATTCAGAACACTATTAACTGTGATTGTGTCATTTGAAAAAAAATCTAACAAAATGCCTTGAATTACTGTCCCTAAAAACATTTAAAAAACATCTTAAAAAATCGTTAGCAATTATTTAAACGTCTCGTCCCCTTCTAGTTTTGCATCCTGCATATTCATAACACTATTAACTGTGATTGTGTCATTTGAAAAAAAATCTAACAAAATGCCTTGAATTACTGTCCCCAAAAACATTTTTAAAAAATCTAAAAAAATCGTTAGCAATTATTTAAACGTCTCGTCCCCTTCTAGTTTTGCATCTTGCATATTCAGAAAACTATTCACTGTGATTGTGTCATTTGAAAAAAAATCTAACAAAATGCTTTGAATTACTGTCCCTAAAAACATGAAAAAAACATCTTAAAAAATCGTTAATAATTATTTAAACGTCTCGTCCCCTTCTAGTTTTGCATCCTGTATATTTAGAACACTATTAAATGTGATTGTGTCATTTGAAAAAAAATCTAACAAAATGCCTTGAATTACTGTCCCCAAAAACATTTAAAAAACATCTTAAAAAATCGTTAATAATTATTTAAACGTCTCATCCTCTTCTAGTTTTGCATCCTGTATATTCATAGCACTATTAACTGTAATTGTGTCAGTTGAAAAAAAATCGAACAAAATGCCGTGAATTACTGTCCCCAAAAACATTTAAAAAACATCTTAAAAAATCGTTAATAACTACTTAAACGTCTCGTCCCCTTCTAGTTTTGCATCCCGTATATTCAGAACACTATTAACTGTAATTGTGTCAGTTGAAAAAAAATCGAACAAAATGCCTTGAATTACTGTCCCCAAAAACTTTAAAAAAACATCTTAAAAAATCGTTAATAATTATTTAAACGTCTCGTCCCCTTCTAGTTTTGCATCCTGTATATTCAGAACACTATTAACTGTGATTGTGTCATTTGAAAAAAAATCTAACAAAATGCCTTCAATTACTGGCCCCAAAAACATTTTTTTTAATGTTGATATCTTAAGAAAATAATTAAAAATTATTTTTTTATCCTCAGAAAATGATTAAAAATTATTTTGATATCGTAAGAAAATTATTAAAAATTATTTTAATATCGCTTACGATATCAAAATAATTTTTAATAATTTAATGAATTTAATGAAAAAAACTGCTTTTGGGATCTGCAAAGAATCTTAATTCTTTACAGATTCCCAAAGGCAGTTTTTTTCAGTGTTTTAATGCTTCAAAATCTAAATTTGTCCAATACTTTCTGTATTTTCTGCAGTCTTAACCGATATATCTGTCGCCGGAGACATTTTTTAAAATTTGATGTATATCTACGTCACGGTAACTAAGTCGATGTGAAACTTTTCCCAGTATTCTCACTTCGTCGTAAGTGCCATATTAGTTCTGTATCCCTCGCACTTATACATATTTCACATAGTCATGAACTAAAAATAAATCGGGGCTTTGTGTCCAACCTGTACCCACAAGTGAATGCAGCGCATATAGGCAAGCAAACTTTCTCCGCTAGTGCGCAAAGTCTCTACACGACCGAGTGAGAGTCTTTGCAAAGTCATGAGTATATAGGTACGGTACAGGATGTACAAAAGTTGGTAAAGTCTATCGGCTGTTCTTTGGTGAAAACGACGACCACGTATTTCCTTAATGTTAAAAAAAAACTTTCTATTATGCATAATAATCTTTCTATTACAAATTATCTTTTTATCACTGTTTTTTTTTTAATATTTACCGAAATTGCAATTTTATAAAAATTACAATGCAATTGATTTTTATCCTCAATTATTTTTTTAGTTATTTAAAGTTTCATCAACAGCAGAATTTAGAAACTTCCATAAGTACATGTAAAAATATACATCAAAGATTTAAAAAAAAAAAAAAAATTCCTTGCAGTTTTTCATTAAATCACAGAAATTTATTTTCTTTTAATATTCCAACACTTTGTCAACAATTTTGTCACTATTATTTGGACACTCTGTCATAGTTTGCGGTAGGTTCAATCCCATTTGAGTTTTTTTACGACACATAATTAATAACTATAGGTTCGGATACAAAAATGTGAATATTTATTTAAGAACAAATACAATTGAGTGAAAATACGTCTTATTTCGTAAATCGTCGCGAATCAACTGACTCAAACGTCAAACGTTCTTTAATAAACTTCTCATTTCTATAGTAAACGATAAAAAAAAATAGAATTTCAATTTTTATCGAATGAATACTTTTATTCATTAGATAAATTATTAATTTTACAAATTCATGTGTATGTACGAGTACGATAAATTTATTTACTCGTTTGGGCAGCCAGCTTTGAACAAGCTTTTTCCACTCGTACATATGTGTTCAATAAAATTAGAGACTTAAGATTCTATACCGATTGATCTTGTAGAATTTAAAAAAATATCAACGGATGCAGTCGGAATGACCGAATGTCAGTGATCGGTTTTGATGCACCCTGTAAATGGCAAAGACCCGGATCTCGCGATAAATACATCTACATAAACATATATATATATAAGTTTTAAGAAGATGCCAGCAAACTAACATCAATGGTGCTTGGACGCGGCTCTCATCGATTGATCGATCGATCGGACATGCAAGAATCCTGAGAGTTTTGTTTCGCATCGAAATCTGCGTCGAATCCAGAATGCAGGAGTACGTATACTATATATGGGTCATTTCATACCAACTCAACCAACAGCTGACTCGTACCTCGTCGAATATGGTCCACGAATTTTTTATGGTATTCTTCCACATGAAAAATGCATGCAGAATTTTTTTCAGATTTTTTGTTAATTCACGTTTTTTATTATAAATATTTAAAGGTAAATAAAAAAACGCCCCGATTTAGTAACTAAAAAAAAATGGTAAATAAATTATTTTTCCACTTTCGCTTGTGAATAAAAATTTTTTTTTGTTGTCTTTTTTTTTGTATTTTCAAAACGGGACATTTCTTATTTACCTTTAAATATTTGAAATAAAAAATATAAAAAACATAAATAAATTTTTTTTAATCTAACAAAAATTCTGCATGCATTTTTTTATATGGAAGAACACAAATTTTTTTTCAGATTTTTTGTTATTTGACGTTTTTTATTATAAATATTTAAAGGTAAATGAAAAACGCCTCGATTTAGAAATTTTTGAAAATGGTAAAAATAATTATTTTTCCACTTTCGCTTGTGGATAAAATTTTTTTGTTTTTATCATAGTATTTTTCTTTTTTTTTGTATTTCTAAAACGGGCCGGTTCTTATTTACCTTAAAATATTTATAATAAAAAAACATAAAAAACATAAATAAATTTTTTTAAATCTAACTAAAATTCTGCACGCATTTTTTTATATGGAAGAACAACACACATTTTTTTCAGATTTTTTGTTATTTGACGTTTTTTATTATAAATATTTTAAGGTAAATGAAAAACGCCTCGATTTAGAAATTTTAAAAAATGGTAATAGTAATTATTTTTCCACTTTCGCTTGCGAAAAAAAATTTTTGTTTTTTTGTCACAGTATTTTTATTTTTTTTTAATTTCCAAAACGGGACGTTTCTTATTTACCTTAAAATATTTATAATAAAAAACATAAGTGAATTTTTAAAAAATCTAAAAAAAAGCTGCATGCATTTTTTATATAGAAGAAGAACATTCAAAAATCGCGGTCCAAATTCAACAAGGTAAAGTTCTGCCATTGGTCAAATTATTATGGAATACCCCATACATCTACTGTTCGACTGTCTCCAAACTAAAGTATCCAATCGTTAACGGTGTATCGAGTAGCGAGTACTATCCATTCCTCATATATATAAATATATACAGACATCCATTACTAAAGAAAGGTAAAAGGTAAAACAACTCATTTTTCCACTTTCACTGTTGAATAGAATTTTTGTTCTTTATCATAGTATTTTTCTAATTTACTTTCATTTCGAAAACGGGACGTTTTTAATTTAGTTCAAAACATTTATAATAAAATTCCTAAATAAAAAAAAAAATCTACATGTATTTTCCATGTGTAAGAACAACATAAAAAAATCGCGATCAAAATTCAACAAGTTAAAGTTCTGCCATTGGTCAAATTATTATGGAATACCCCATACATATACACTCTCCTGTCCAACGATATAAGCTGCACCTTTCGCGAGCTCGACTGTCACCAAACCAAAGTATCCAATCGGTGATGGGGTATCGAGTAGCGAGTACTATCCAATCCTCATATATAGAAATCATATAAAGAAAGGTAAAAGAAATTATTTTTCCATTTTCGCTGTTGAATAAAATTTTTGTTCTTTGTCATAGTATTTTTCCACTTTTCTTTCATTCCAAAAACAGGACGTTTTCAATTTAGCTTAAAAAATTTATAACAAAATTCCTAAATAAAAAAATAAATCTTACAAAAATTCTACATACATTTTTCATGTGTAAGAACAACATAAAAAAATCGCGATCAAAATTCAACAAGTTAAAGTTCTGCCATTGGTCGAATTATTATGGAATACCCCATACATATATACTCTACTGTCCAACGATGTAAGCTGCACCTTTCGGGAGCTCGACTGTCACCAAACCAAAGTATCCAATCGGTGATGGGGTATCGAGTAGCGAGTACTATCCAATCCTCATATATAGAAATCATATAAAGAAAGGTAAAAGAAATTATTTTTCCATTTTCGCTGTTGAATAAAATTTTTGTTCTTTGTCATAGTATTTTTCCACTTTTCTTTCATTCCGAAAACAGGACGTTTTCAATTTAGCTTAAAAAATTTATAACAAAATTCCTAAATAAAAAAATAAATCTTACAAAAATTCTACATACATTTTTCATGTGTAAGAACAACATTAAAAAATCGCGATCAAAATTCAACAAGTTAAAGTTCTGCCATTGGTCAAATTATTATGGAATACCCCATACATATACACTCTCCTGTCCAACGATATAAGCTGCACCTTTCGCGAGCTCGACTGTCACCAAACCAAAGTATCCAATCGGTGATGGGGTATCGAGTAGCGAGTAGTATCCAATCCTCATATATACAAATCATATAAAGAAAGGTAAAAGAAATTATTTTTCCATTTTCGCTGTTGAATAAAATTTTTATTCTTTGTCATAGTATTTTTCCACTTTTCTTTCATTCCGAAAACAGGACGTTTTCAATTTAGCTTAAAAAATTTATAACAAAATTCCTAAACAAAAAAATAAATCTTACAAAAATTCTACATACATTTTTCATGTGTAAGAACAACATAAAAAAATCGCGATCAAAATTCAACAAGTTAAAGTTCTGCCATTGGTCAAATTATTATGGAATACCCCATACATATATACTCTACTGTCCAACGATGTAAGCTGCACCTTTCGGGAGCTCGACTGTCACCAAACCAAAGTATCCAATCGGTGATGGGGTATCGAGTAGCGAGTACTATCCAATCCTCATATATACAAATCATATAAAGAAAGGTAAAAGAAATTATTTTTCCATTTTCGCTGTTGAATAAAATTTTTGTTCTTTGTCATAGTATTTTTCTAATTTTCTTTAATTTCGAAAACGCGACGTTTTTAATTTAATTCAAAATATTTATAATAAAATTCCAAAATAAAAAAAATTCTGCATGTATTTTTCATGTGTAAGAACAATATAAAAAAATCGCGATCAAAATTCAACAAGATAAAGTTTTGCCATTGGTCAAATTATTATGGAATACCCCATACATATATACTCTCCTGTCCAACGATGTAAGCTGCACCTTTCGGGAGCTCGACTGTCACCAAACCAAAGTATCCAATCGGTGATGGGGTATCGAGTAGCGAGTACTATCCAATCCTCACATACATCCTCCAATCCACCCATCTATACATCTATACATACATACAGATATCCATTACTACATTACGTTACAACAGTATATATAATATATACCGTGTTCCCAACATCGTGTCGGAGACGTCCCCATTACGGCGGTAAGTCACGCTCGGGTTGCGAAACGACTTTGGAATATCAGACGGTGCCGCGTTGCTTGCTTCCAACCATCCCCCTCCCCCTCCCACCCTCTCCCACCCCCTCGTGCTTTCCCCTGCCCACTCCTTTTTCATTCCCTTTTACATACACACGCTTGTGTACTTATAGTGCGATGATACATACGAATTGTATGTCATGTATTCGACGCGATCTCCTGTCGCGCGAGGCCAACAGTAGTGCAGAACCAAATACACAGAAGCTACGACGAATATAAGAGGTGATGGAGGAGGAGAAGGAGGAGGACGATGTCGGTAGCAGCAGAAGCAGCAGCAGCGACGACTCTTCCGATCGAGTACGACGTGATTTCAATGCGAACGAGAGACGAGCTGCTGGGAAGCAGCTGAAAACATGCTCGGCGAAGTGGGATCGTGTGTACACTCCACACGCGCCAGCCAGCGGTAAAACACGAAAGAAGAAAAAAAAATAAATAAAAAATAAGACACGGCAAGAAAAATATACCCAACCGTATCAGCGAGTTATTTGAACTTCGTGTGTTGGGAAAAAAAATTAACACTTTTATGGTGGTTTTAATGCTATTTCGGAGTTTCTCCTAGGTTATGAAGAGATGGGACATTATTTCCTTTTTTTTTTGTAGGCTTTTTGTGACTTTGGAAGGCCACGTTGAAATTAACATCTATGGTTTATTATTAATATATACGATGGAATTTTAAGTTAAAGAAAGACGGATCTGAATATGAAATATCCAATGGGAAATCGAAAGTAAATTTTTGTACTTGGTATTGCAATAAATAAATTGTATATATGTTAATGTAATATATGTACTACATTGGAAGAATACATATTTTTCAGGACAAATTTTTTAATTTGATGGAAAAAATTTCGGAAAAATTTGAAAATCAGTGGTATTTTGGTACGAATGCTTTCTACATTTTTATTTCGTGATAGAAAAACTCATTTACATGTTACAATTTAAAATGTGATTTTTTGTAAATTCAATTTTCCAATATTTTAATTCAGAAAAGTAACCGGAAATATTTTAAAAAAAATAAACCCAGCGTAATCAAAGCTTAATTAATGTTTTTACATTTGACAGAAATTTCTTATCGATTCCATCCTCGGAAACGTTTTATTGATTTTATTTACGGCTGATTTCCAGTTTTACGAATAATGCACAAAAATAATTTCTTCGACCAGAATCGACCGGAAAAAAAAATTTAGTCACTTTCTAGTTCTACAATAATTGTAGAACTAGAAAGTTCTCTTAATATTACAAAAAAAATTTTTTTTTTGTAATATTAAGAGAAAGTTTCATGGATGTTTATGGACAAAAAAATTGTATTAAAAGTACAAAAATTTCAAATTTATTTTTTACTCTGAATTTAGAATCAGATGATTATAAACACTTTCTTAACTAAATGATTATGAATTATGGATTATGCACAATAAATATACGAATTCATAATAATATTTACTAGACATAAAATAATCATCAACAAAGCGTACATTTAAAAAATTTCCGCCCACGACTAAGTCACAGCTATTTATTTTCAAAATACATTTCAATTTAAATAATTTTAATTCCCGAATATCTATATTATAGTCCTAGATTTTTATTTCCCCACTTTCTAATTCCGCAATATTAAAAATCGCAAAAAAATATAATAACCATATTTTTTAATTTTCTTCTAATATATTTATATATTTATCAATTCAATATTATACATCTCCCTCAAGTGTCATCCACAGTGAAACTTTTTCATGGTGTATACCGCACCATATACCGCACTAAAATAGATGACCAATGAGTGTACTATAATTTTACGAAATATCAGTTATGCATGAATTTTCCAATATAGAAAAGAGCAAACTGCACTCGCGGTAATTGACTAACGTAGTATAATGAAAATTCCGCGAATCGATGAACATGTGAGGTGGACATCGAATCATGAAAATTGCTGACGAGCAGTTGAAAGTCTGCGTGTTTGTGTGTGTGTGTGTGTGTTGCATTCGGATGTTTCTCACGCGAGTAACACGCTCTTCGTCGACGTCATTGAGGACGTCGACGTCGGTTGTATTTGCGGGCGTTCGCCACGACGAAGAGAGAGGTGAAAGCGTCGATCCACGATGCACAAACGTATGAGCGAAGCTACATATGCCGTACAGTGTCATTGTATAAAATTGCTCCGCGTTCACTCAGCAGCAGAAGCCTGTTGTATATCCACCGAGAGCAAAGCTGTTCGAGGCAACAAGCGTATAGAGGTCGCTGATGCTCGGAAGCTGCGGCGATCCGACGGGGGTTGCTGTAAAGCCGAGCTCACCAGCCTAGTTTTCGCACAGTGTGTGCATAGCCAACCTAACCTCTGTGCACAGTATATAAAAACGAAGAGACGAGGAGCGAAAAAAAAAGAAAAAAAAAGTCGAGTGGACGAAGCAGGTATAGAGGCATACATTTTGCACATATAAAATTGTACCTATACACGCAGTCGCAGACTCAACAGTGACAGAACTTTATGGGCATGGGGCATTCCATGACATCACGATTAAGGTCTGCCAAAAAGGGCGAGGTTCTTCGACGTTAATTTTTCTGTGAAATTATTTGGTAAAAATACAAGATATATTTTTTAATTTTTTCAAAAAGGTTTCGCACAACATTTCATGACATGTCGATTATAGCCTGCCAAAAGGGTCAAGGTTATTTTTTTATAAAATTATTTGGTAAAAATGCAAGAAATAGTTTTTACTTTTTTTTTAACGCTTCGGTACTGTGAAATAATGTTTCTAAAAAATTGGTAACATTATCGTTTTATAGAGTGGGAAATAATTCGGAAGTATCTTTTAGGTAATATTTTTATGCAGGATAAAATTGAGGTTTTGTTATTGCGAAAGAACTCATTTAGAAATGAAAAAGATGAGGTATATTTTTTTTTTTCCAGTGTATATATAAGGAAAAAGTTACGCGTAATATTGAATATCGTGAATATCTGAACTAAAGTATATTTTGAGAATTGCAATAACATAGAGAGTTATTGAATCCAGAATTAATTTAGGTCTATTACAGTAAAAATATGTTCAAACATTTCAAATTTAGTTTTTACTGTGAATTCAGAATAAAATGATTCTAAACATTTTCTTAACTGAAACGTGGACGATAATTATCATCCGCAATATCATGGAATGACCCATATATCAGCGAGGATTTTTTTGCGAAATTTTCGAGAAGAAATATTTTTATGCTTATGAAATCTTAACATTTTTATGCTTTTTAAAGTTTCGATATTTCACAAAAATTTTTTCGGCAGTATTGCTCCTCTTAACGAGAAAAATCGTAGGAAAAATCAACAACGAACTCCGACCACCGGAACACACCCTTAATAAGGGGTGAAATCTTAGAATATTTATGCCAATTAAAGTTTCGATATTGCATAAACATTTATTGGCAGTATTACTCCTCTCCATAAGAAAAACCGTAGGAAAAATCAACAACGAACCCCAACCACCGAAACATACCCCTAATGAGGGGTGAAATTTTAGAATTTGTGTGCTTTTTTAGTTTCAATATTGCATAAAATTTTCTTCGGCAGTACTGCTCCTCTTAACAAGATAAATCGTAGGAAAAATCAACAACAAATCCTGACCACCGTAACACACCCCTAACGAAGGGTGAAATCTTAGAATTTTTCTCCTCTTTAAAGTTTCGATATTTCACAAAATTTTATTTGTCCATATTTCTCTTCTTCAAAAGAAGAACCGTAGGAAAAATCGACAACGTGCCCCGACAACCGAAACGCACCCCTAACGAGGGGTGAAATCTTAAAATTTTTCTCCTCTTTAAAATTTCGATATTTCACGAAATTTTATTCGTCAATATTACTCCTCATCAAAAGAAGAACCGTAGAAAAAATCGACAACGTGCCCCGACCACCGAAACGCACCCCTAACGAGGGGTGCGTTTCGGAAATCTTAGAAATTGTATGATTTAAAAAATGTCGATATTACATAAAATTCAGAATTATCATTCTAGAATAATTCTAAACACTTTCTCAAACAAACCCTGGACAATAATAATAATCCGCAATATCATGGAATGCCCCATATAGCAGTGAGGATTTTTTTTTCGTTCGCGATGCGAATACGCAAAGAACGAGACGTGAGCAGTCGGACGAAGGGTATGAAAAAAAAGAAAAAAAAACAGAAGTGGGAAGCAGGGGATAGCGAGAGCACAGCCGGTGCACCACGAGCAGGACCAGGGAAGCAAACGCGGCATGTGCCAGGCGCGGGAACGAACGAGAGTGGAGCGAACTCGGGCGAGCTATGCCCGAGTGTACATTCGAGTACGTAGAGGAGACGTATTAGGGGCTCACCTGGCCTGGTGCCCAACGATCGCGGGCCAATGCTTCCGAGCTTTACAGTCCTACGAGGTTCTATACGATTCACGTATGTTGGTTATACGTTGAAGGACGTGAAGAAAGGAGAGGGAACGTGAGCGAGGGAGGAACGAACCCATGAAAAGAGGATGGTAACCTAGACGCGATGAGTGGAAGTTGAAAAAGAAAAAAAAAAAAAGAAGAAGTAACATTGCGGCTGGTGTATGGACGGAAATGCACGTGTGTTGCTGAGTCTCGGTATTTCTGGAATACTTGCCACTGATGGTCTCTCCGATTCCATACGGATCTCGGTTTCATTTCACCGAGTATATAAGCGAAATAGAGTACACGTGTCTATTGGCGCAGTAGAGTTTCATGTCCGAGCCTCTTCGAACACTGTGAAAGTCCTCGTACACTGGATAATACAGTAGACCTGGTACGAAATGTCGAGAACTGGATACACGTAAAATCTGCGATGCGTGTAGGAATTATAAATCCTCTTATTGAGCCTCGGGACTGTCGGTGTTGGCCGGTAATGAAGCAATGGAAAACGGTATATGGAGTGGATCACGTCGTTGGTGATTCTGGGAAGCCTAACAAAATCATGCGGGCTACGAAATACATGTTAATCCTTTAACGGACATATTGAATGGTGACTACACTTCGGATGATCAGTTCAGTTTTCATCAGTTTAATGAGAGAATTGCCATGTCTAGTGGGTGTCATGTTTGTTTTGAAACATTCTTACCGGGTGTAGCTTGCACTCAATGCACGGTTTTGTGACCAATGTTGTAAGATCAAAATGCATGTGTTTTAGGTTAGTTGGGAGAAAAAATGATTCGTTCAAATCATACGTGAAAACGTGATTGTGTATGAAAACTCTATGAATTAAAATATTTGAGATAATTGCTTTGTGCAGAACCGTAATGGTCTCAGAAGTCTTGGTTATTCTCGTAAGGAGTCTTCATAATAGACTGGGAAGGAGTCTTGGGAAGTCTCGTAAGGTGTGTTGGTAAGAGTCTCGTGAGGTGCTTGGTAAGAGTCTCGTGAGGAGTCTTGGTCGGAGTCTCGTAAGGAGTCTTGGTAAAAGTATCTTAAGGAGTCTTGGTTATTCTCGTAAGGAGTCTTGATAATAGACTGGGAAGGAGTCTTGGGAAGTCTCGTAAGATATGTTGGTAAGAGTCTCGTAAGGTGTGTTGGTAAGAGTCTCGTAAGGTGTGTTGGTAAGAGTCTCGTAAGGTGTGTTGGTAAGAGTCTCGTGAGGTGCTTGGTAAGAGTCTCGTGAGGAGTCTTGGTCGGAGTCTCGTAAGGAGTCTTGGTAAAAGTCTCTTAAGGAGTCTTGGTAAAAGTCTCTTAAGGAGTCTTGGTAAAAGTCTCTTAAGGAGTCTTGGTAAAAGTCTCTTAAGGAGTCTCGTAAGGATTTTTGGTAATAATCTCGTACGGAGTCTTGGCAAGAGTTTCGTGAGGAGTCTTGGTAGGAGTCTCGTAAGGAGTCTTGGTAAAAGTCTCGTCAGGAAACTTGGTAAAAGTCTCGTCAGGAAACTTGGTAAAAGTCTCGTAAGAAGTCTTGGTAAGAGTTTCGTAAGGTGTTTTGGTAATAGTCTCGTGGGGAGTCTTGGTAAGAGTCTCGTAAGGAGTCTTGGTAAAAGTCTTGTCAGGAGTGTCGATAAGCTTCGTGTAAGAAGTCTTGGCAAGAATCTCGTAAGGAGTCTTGGCAAGAATCTCGCAAGAAGTCTTGGCAAGAATCTCGTAAGAAGTCTTGGCAAGAGTCTTGTAATAAATCTGGATATGTCTCGTAAGGAGTCTAGGTAAAAGTCGCGAAAAGAGTCGTAAGACTCTCTTATCAAAACTCCTCCTATGATTTTTCTTCCTCCGCAAATACCTACCATTATTAACACATAATCTAAATACCGCTTTTAAAAATCAAATCAAACCAAATTTCCCTCTCACGAAACGGGTATTAATACCCACTATTAATACATGCTGAGCTTACGGTTTTTTTCTCTCTCTAACCGAAGGGTCACCACGAAAAAATCAGACCTCCTTGACGTACGTTTCTGAGGGATGTGCAGATAAGGGTGCCAAAAGTTTTTCGATCGAACCATGTTCTCGTGCAGGATTCTGGTCATGGGTAGGAAAAGAGAACCAAGCGGAGCATTAAGCACAGCCGGTTGCTCGTCGAGTGGCTGACTAAGCACCCACCACCCTAATGGTCGTACGTTCACTCGCCATCAGGCTGCTTCTCCTTCTGCTGCTGCTGCTACTGCGCCTCGACGCTTCCAATAATCGTATGTTGGACACTTTGCGGAGAATAGAGGAACGTCGTCGTCCGATGGCAAAGTCGATGGCCACGGTCGCCTTCGTTCCTCGATCCAAGAGTTCTCGCGTTCCGCATATCGACGCCACTCACCAAACGCGTCGGCGGTTCGCCAATATCGGGTGTCAGGAAAGTCTACCGAAGATAAGGAGACTTCGCTAAGGTGAGAAAGGCAACCTTACGAGAGTAAGTGAGCAATGTGATATTGATGGTAGGAAGAACGAGCGATGAAGCAGGACGGCAAAGCTTCCGCTGGAAGATGACGACAACCACGACGAGGCGAGAAGCTCGTGGAGAGGACTCCACTCGAGACTGACTTGAACGAGTGGCCTCAGAACTGACGATCGTCGAGTAAGTATCTCCTGCTACTAGATCCGCGGTCTTCGGGCCGGTTTCCGAGCTTCTTTTCCTGTTCTCCAAGAAACTACCTACGCCAACCCCTGTCGAATGAAATGTCACGAGGAATCGCCGTATAAAAAAAAAAACGTTTCTTCGACCAGACGGAGAATGAGGAGTATAAAAGGAAAAGAGCGAGGGATGAAGAGGAGGTTTGAAAGAAGAAAAGCGCAAAACGAGAAATCTTCCAGCAGCACGTAAAGATAAGAGACTCCTCTTGGGTTTCCTTTCCGGACGATCTCTCTCTCTCTCTCTCTTTCTCTCTCTATGGGAACTTCGTCAATCGCCCTCGCTTCAACGACTCTACCGGCCTATTGACGGTGACTTCGTGCTACGATTCAACAGCCGGTAGTTCTCTTACATGGCTCGTCCGCGGATCGTTTCGGAATTTATGGATGTCTGTAACGTCCAGCCACTCATGTCGATAATATCACCGTTTCTTCTGGCTTTATGCTACCATATTGTGTTACACGCATGACTTTTATCGAGAAATGTAATACGATGTTGTGTAGAGTAGACATTTCTGTTTTTAAAATGGCGAAATGAATGCCGTTTCGATAGAATCGAGGTATTTCAAATATTTATGAATCATAGATGTAAGAATATACATGTAAAAAGATATTACACGGAAAAAAAAGTTTGGTTGTGGCAACTACGTTTTCGATTTGCTGTACACAATGTCTAAAAAATTAGTTGCCTCAACCATATCGTTAACTAATCCAATCGTTGGGATTACCACTCGAATAGTTGGAATTACCATTCGAATCGTCGGTATTATCATTCGAATCGTTGGTATTACCATTTGAGTTGCTAGAAAAATAGAATAATCGATTGGTTGTGTCAACTCATTTCTTGGTTATGGCAACTAATCTTTTTTTTCCGTGTAAACAACAGGAAATTCTTTCCACTTTTAATAATTCTTAACGGTGAGCAATAATATCAATTTTAGCCTCAATTATTTCGAATCATGATTTTTTATTCACGAAAAGATAAATAATTTCGTCATTTTTCTAAAATTACATATCGTTGCACCAAACATTTTTTAAAATATATATATATATTTTTTTCAAACACTGCTCATTGTTCATAAACTTCTCTTAATTTAGAAAACTGAGTTTATATCTATTCTATTTATACACAACCATCTCTAATTAATCTCAAAACTGTAAATAAATTGTAAACGCAAAATACAACTGATCAAATGTGAAATCCAAGGGAATTTGTCCCGGAGAAAATAAATGAACGAATCTAACTTCGTCTTTTACCAAAAAAATACAATTTTATTTTTACTTTTTGATGATTTCAATATAGAGAATTTATATGCAATATCATGATTGCAATACAACATGGAATTCAAAACACAAACTCCGAACATGAAAATAGAATAGAACAAAAAGAAATCCATCAATGTAGAGCGGAAATCGAATAGTAGAAGCTTCGACGTAACGTTCCAGAATCCAGTTCTCGTGTAAAAGGAAATATAACAACGCTAATCGATTGAATAGGTCAGCCAGAAGGTAAAAAATCCTTTCTCGACCGATGACTAATGGACAAGTGCATATGTATTAATGAAAGTGCATATGAGTTGTTCATGTTCAAAGAGCTGTCAAAGCTCGTCTGTCAACCGTAAAATTCGTTGCCAGGGACATTTTTTCAAAGCTTGTTTGCAAAAAAAAAACATTATTCGCATAACTCTATCTCTTTTAACGATAAGTCTCATATGCCATTTGCCACAGGATGTTAATCAATGGTGATGTCACAATATATATTGTACTGAGTCAGAAACGTCAAAAGACCCTGAAGATGCTTCGAAATCAAAGTGAAATTCCGAACCCCTATCAACTTCGCTACCGCGAATGACATTCTTTTATCGTTTTGCGACGAAGCCAGAAGCAAAGAGTCTTTCACGAATCAACACAATGTATGCCACATACATTGACGTGAATACGTGAACAAAAAAGAAGCGGATGGTTCGCCACTGCCTAAAACGAAAACCACGACAGGACAAGCGATAGGATAGAATTGACGGAGAAAAAAAAAGAATTTTCGACGTTCAGTGCTTACCAGTGAGATGAACGAAAATAAAAGGCAAAAGTAGAAAACGAATGAGAGATGTGAGATGCGTGAATGGCAGCTGCAATCCGGTAGCTCCGACTCGCGTCCCAGCTGCTGCTGCTTCTGTTGCTGCTACTCGAACAGCCGATATTTGATTGCTGCGAGGATAAATAATTTGAAAAAGAATTTAAAAAAATGATAAAAAAAATATCCAGCGGACGAGGCCTAGTGAAATGGAGAGATGAGGTCCTAGAAATGAAGAAAATAGAATAGAGATACGTGTAACAGATTGACATTTGTGCATCGTAGGCAAAGCAATGGGATGGGAGATTCTCGTCAGCAAATTATACCAAACGATTTGGATCCTAGTGCTGCAACTCTAGGACGACATAAGCCATCAGGAAGATTCTGCTGATAGTAAAGTGCGAGGATGAAAAGGGGACATAGCTTCGTTCGGGCTTATCTATGATCTGGACATGAGCTTTGATGCCATTTTCTAACCAACGCACGATGAATACCCTCGTCTTGAAAATCTGACATGCCGCGATTATTTCACACGTGGAAAAGTTTTTAGAAAAATAATTGGTGCGTGGCTTTGATCGTGGATCTTTGCAATGTTATGGCTGAAATGCTACACTTTTTTGAATGACAGTTCTTTTACTCGATAATTATTGTAGACTTATTTGGAAATTATTTGGAATAGGACCATTTTTTTAGTAATTAGACATTTGCTTCGTGGAACTGTTTGTTTTTGCTTGGAGTTAAAGACTCGTGTGAATTTGTCCCTTCTTGAAGAATTTTTTCAACTTCTGCAGAAAAAAACGAATTGACTTGAAAATTTAAATAAAGTGACGACAAAAAGGGGATAACAAATTTTTTATGTAGTTCTACTTTACTCATTGCCTTATTTAACTTCAAAACCCAATCGACACTATGGCAAAATAGAAATAAAAGCAAATTTGAAAAAAACAGAAAAAAACCTTTTTTGAATAATTACCCCAAAAACTCCATTCCCATTTTCAATTAAAAGAAGGAAATGACAAAATGTTGAATGCACCATCAAATTATTTTCAATACTTATCAAATTTTCTTTTTTTTCTGCCATTATATTGAATTTTCAAAACTGATCTGAACTACCACCAAAGTGTCAAATAAAACAAAAACGTGTCGAACTCTCATCACCTAATTAGTCATATTAATATTTTTAGCGCCATCAAATTATTTTCAATACTTATCAAATTTTCTTTTTATTCTGCCATCATATTGAATTTTCAAAACTGATCTGAACTACCACCAAAGTGTCAAATAAAACAAAAACGTGTCGAACTCTCATCACCTAATCAGTCATATTAATATTTTTAGCGCCATCAAATTATTTTCAATACTTATCAAATTTTCTTTTTTTCTGCCATTATATTGAATTTTCAAAACTGATCTGAACTACCACAAAAGTGTCAAATAAAACAAAAACATGTCGAACTCTTATCACCTAATCAGTCATGTTAATATTTTTAGCGCCATCAAATTATTTTCAATACTTATCAAATTTTCTTTTTTTCTGCCATCATATTGAATTTTCAAAACTGATCTGAACTACCACCAAAGTGTCAAATAAAACAAAAACGTGTCGAACTCTTATCACCTAATCAGTCATATTAATATTTTTAGCGCCATTAAATTATTTTCAATACTTATCAAATTTTCTTTTTTTCTGCCATTATATTGAATTTTCAAAACTAATCTGAACTACCACCAACGTGTCAAATAAAACAAAAACGTGTCGAACTCTTATCATCTAATTAGTCATATTAATATTTTTAGCGCCATCAAATTATTTTCTTTTTTTCTGCCATTATATTGAATTTTCAAAACTGATCTGAACTACCACAAAAGTGTCAAATAAAACAAAAACGTGTCGAACTCTCATCACCTAATCAGTCATATTAATATTTTTAGCGCCATCAAATTATTTTCAATACTTATCAAATTTTCTTTTTTTCTGCCATCATATTGAATTTTCAAAACTGATCTGAACTACCACCAAAGTATCAAATAAACCAAAAACGTGTCGAACTCTCATCACCTAATCAGTCATATTAATATTTTTAGCGCCATCAAATTATTTTCAATACTTATCAAATTTTCTTTTTTTCTGCCATCATATTGAATTTTCAAAACTGATCTGAACTACCACCAAAGTATCAAATAAACCAAAAACGTGTCGAACTCTCATCACCTAATTAGTCATATTAATATTTTTAGCGCCATCAAATTATTTTCAATACTTATCAAATTTTCTTTTTATTCTGCCATCATATTGAATTTTCAAAACTGATCTGAACTACCATCAAAGTGTCAAATAAAACAGAAACGTGTCGAACCCTTATCAGTTAAACAGTCGTATACTAAGCGAAAACAGCGAAGGTACATCATGAAATTTGCCAACACTGACGTACACATAAGCCCAGAGTCGTGTTTGGTACGTATCTTGTCCTTTATTTACGATTGTGTCGCACGTACGCCAAGTGCAAACGTCACTCGGTTGTTTGGGATGCGGGTGAGTGCTGGCCTGCACACGGAACCACGGTAGGAACGGCATCGTCCACACAGTGGACGTGGACGAGGTGGAGACAGCCAAGGGACAGTAGCAGAGAGTGAGATAGGAGAAGGTGGGTAACAGTTGCATCGCACGATCTCCGGGTATTTCGAAGGTACAGAAGGAGAGGAGCCAAACAAACGATATATCGGAAGGGCTCGCGAGAACTTCTACAACAACTTCGTGCCGGTATTCGGCATTGCGCCGCATATTATCCAAGGATGCACGAAACGCATTGGGAACATCATGAGTCCCGTCACGATTGTACCTTGTTGGTATTGTCCACCGTCGGTATTCATTCCTGCATGTAATTCGCGTGGTACGACGATGAACGACCGTCGGGAGTAAAACGTTTCGAAGACGAAGATGAAACGGAGGTACGACCAAAGAACGTGCGTTTGTAAACGCGAGGGATTCTTCTACACAGAAGTCAACAACTCGCTTCTGAATACCGCTACTCAGGTCGACCTTGCCGTCATTCTAATTCCTACCTTGGTCAAAATATTCGTTTCTGAATACCGCTACTCAGGTCAACCTTGTCATTCTAATTCCTACCTTGGTCAAAATATTCATGAATACCGTCCAAGTCTTTCAGCAAGTTATTGAGAGCGACATTTTTGCTGAAGACTTTATTTTGCTCGTATTGATCTTGGATTTTGCGAAAATTTCTTTTCTTGTTCTGGTGGAAATAATGTAATTATTTCAGGCAAGGCCTAATTATTGAAGAAGATGTACGAAATCCATTGGGATATCTTGAGTCCCGATACGATTGTACCTTGTTGGTATTGTCCACCGTCGGTATTCATTCCTGCATGTAATTCGCGTGGTACGACGATGAACGACCGTCGGGAGTAAAACGTTTCGAAGACGAAGATGAAACGGAGGTACGACCAAAGAACGTGCGTTTGTAAACGCGAGGGATTCTTCTACACAGAAGTCAACAACTCGCTTCTGAATACCGCTACTCAGGTCGACCTTGCCGTCATTCTAATTCCTACCTTGGTCAAAATATTCGCTTCTGAATACCGCTACCCAGGTCGACCTTGCCGTTATTCTAATTCCTACCTTGGTCAAAATATTCGCTTCTGAATACCGCTACCCAGGTCGACCTTGCCGTCATTCTAATTCCTACCTTGGTCAAAATATTCGCTTCTGAATACCGCTACTCAGGTCGACCTTGCCGTCATTCTAATTCCTACCTTGGTCAAAATATTCATGAATACCGTCCAAGTTTTTCAGCAAGTTATTAAGAAAGACATTTTTGGTAAAGACTTTATTTCGCTCGTATTGATCTTGGATTTTGCGAAAATTTCTTTTCTTGTTCTGGTGATCGACGTTTTTTTTATATTGTTGGTTTTAGCTATTTTTATGGATTGTCCAAATAGTGTACAAAGTAGCAAATAGCTGTAGGACCACGTAATGTAATTATTTCAGGCAAGGCCTAATTATTGAAGAAGATGTACGAAATCCATTAGTATATCTTGAGTCCCGTCACGATTGTTCCTTGTTGGTATTGTCCACCGTCGGTATTCTTTCCTTCATGTAATTCGCGTGATACATCGATGAACGACCGTCGGGAGTAAAACGTTTCGAAGACGAAGATGAAACGGCGGTACGACCAAAAAACGTGCGTTTGTAAACGCGAGGGATTCTTCTACACAGAAGTCAACAACTCCCTTCTGAATACCGCTACTCAGGTCGACCTTGTCGTCATTCTCATTCCTACCTTGGTCAAAATATTCGCTTCTGAATACCGCTACTCAGGTCGACCTTGCCGTCATTCTAATTCCTACCTTGGTCAAAATATTCGCTTCTGAATACCGCTACTCAGGTCGACCTTGCCGTCATTCTAATTCCTACCTTGGTCAAAATATTCGCTTCTGAATAACGTTACTCAGGTCGACCTTGCCGTCATTCTAATTCCTACCTTGGTAAAAATATTCGCTTCTGAATACCGCTACTCAGGTCGACCTTGCCGTCATTCTACTTCCTACCTTGGTCAAAATATTCGCTTCTGAATACCGCTACTCAGGTCGACCTTGCTGTCATTCTAATTCCTACCTTGGTCAAAATATTCGGTTCTAAATACCGCTACTCAGGTCGACCTTGCCGTCATTCTAATTCCTACCTTGGTCAAAATATTCATGAATACCGTCCAAGTCATTCAGCAAGTTATCGAGAACGACATTTTTGCTGAAGACTTTATTTTGCTCGTATTGATCTTGGATTTTGCGAAAATTTCTTTTCTTGTTCTGCTGATCGACGTTTTTTAAAATATATTTATAATTTTGATTAAAGTTGATAAAATTGAAAAGATTCCAATAAATAAATTAAAAATATGCATTTATATTCAATGCATTTAAAAATTAATGTCTGTCTAAACGGCGCCACTTTTTTTCACAAGATTCCATGGAATTTTCTATCCATCCTTCCTGGCAGTTATACAAAATTTTAAGGTTTTTTTTATAAGCAGTACTGATCATTATTATTATAATATTATAATTATAAGTATAATTTTACCATTAATTGCTATTTCATAGACGGAGCCTTGCAACTCTGCTCTCGATACATATCTGTGTGTATATCTTAATGGCACATTCCCGGTAGTAAAGCCTGGGAACAATCACTGGTATTAAATATTAACAACCGCTAGTATTAATGACTATTATTAATAATGACAAGCTATGTACTTGAAAATTCCTGCATAAATGTAGTTCCGAACAAAGTTGCTCGATAACAAGTTTGGCCTGGATCGACAAAAGACTCACAAAATAATGCCATTTTTTCTCTAAAACAAGATACAAATTTCGACCTTTTACATTGTTTCCTCATTATTTTTCGCAAACCTTTTCCTTTCCAAAAATGTCAAAACTCTTCCAAGTAGAAATAGCTTCATAAAAATTACACATATTTCGTTTACTAATTAAATAATACGAATTAATGGAATCTAAAAAAGTTGTTAAATTTTTTCGTAAAATTATATACAAAAAAGATGCAAAGTAGAACCTTGCACATTGCTTCCTCATTATTTTTCGCTTTTTACAAAGCTCCCTCTGTGAGGAAGCAGTATGTTATTCAATTTTGGCTTCCTCATAGAGGAAGCTTTGTAAAAAGCGAAAAATAATGAGGAAGCAATGTGCAAGGTTCTACTTTGCATCTTTTTTTTTTATACCTTGTGTCTCTTTTGCAGAGGTGTTTTATACAGCTATAAATCACCTCTGCAAACACCGTTACATCTAATTTTGATTAGATACAAATTTTTGTCGTACTTTCTCAACTTTTCCGGAAGTTATAGCGAAAATCTACATTTTTTTTAAAATGAAAAATGGTGTAAAATCCGAACGACTTTACCGATCATCACCAAATTTGGTACATGGCATTTCTGAATGTTATTTTTCGTCTGTACAAAATTTCTGTTCATTTGTTGAAATTCGACGTAATTTAGATCAAAATCTATTTTTTTCGAAAAATTCAAAATTCTATAAAATCCGAACCGCTTTACCGATTTCGTCGAAATTCAATACCATACAACATTGAACGTATCTTCAGTTATGAAGAACTATTTAGCCAAATCGGCGAACTTTTACGAAAGTTAGAGCGACCACGCCCTTTTTTCAACAAATTAAAATCAACATAAAATCTTAATGACTTCACATATTTTGGCAAAAATCACAACATTCAAAGAGGGGCAGCTACTCTACTTGCGTGCCAAATTTGAGCCGGATCGCTCGAACGGTTACCGAGTGAGAGGAGATTGAATTTTCGAAGCCCAGCACACACACACACACACACACACACACACACACACACACACACACACACACACATACATACATACGGACATTTTTTCTAAACCACTTTTCTCGACGTTTTAGGTGATTCTAAGCATACTGACATGAAAATCTCGAAAAAAAAAAATTTCATGAAAACAAAGCTTCCTCTATGAGGAAGCAAAATGTAATAAAAAGCACTAATTGAAAATGTCCATAAAATTTTCCACATTTAGGTACACTTCACTGTGTATTTTCTTTAGCAAAAAATTCGAGTATTCATCTGGTAATTTTTTTTTAAGATCGTACATTTTTAATTCATGATAAAGTTGCGAAAATTAATTACAAAAAGTTCGACGATTTTTGGTGGCAATCTCGTCATTATTCAAAGCGTTTCCACGATGTTATACAAGACGAAAAAAGCTCGGCGATTCCCAGGGGCAAAGTTTACGTCAACGTTGAGCACGCGTTAAAATTTACAACGCGCTGTGTGACGCGCATAAATTTAAGGGAGCCTCTTCGCCACACATCTAAGGGTGAGCTTTTGCTTGCTGGTCGAGGGAAAAAATTTTCTCACCGAAATATGCCCGAACCGTGGAAAACTGGGGTGCATAAAGAAGAAAAAAAAAAGAAGCTTTGGGCACGATGAGAGAGTCACGCTTGGGCTACTCGTCATATCCGGAGAAGGCGGAACAAGTTCGCAGGTGTTTTTTTTTCCGGGACGGAAATTCTTCTCTGGCTTCTATTAGGACTGCAGCAAAAATTCTCGGCTTTTCCGAGTAATATAGTCTTTTTCTCTCATTATATGTTGATTATTTATCCCTCTTTGTATGCTTACGCTTTGTAAACTCACTTAAGCTCTCGCAATTTTCCTCTTCTCTCTGTATATTTGCTCGGTATAAATCGTGCTGCGAAATATCCGGATCTCCATGTGGCGCCAATTGCGAACCTCGCGTAGGATATGAAAAACTCAGGCGTACCTAAGAGAATCGTTAAAGAAAAAGAACGTAGGAAAAAAAACGTGAATTGGTAGCTGCCGACGTTTTCTGTGAGAATACTCAAGTGCCGTTTCTGCCAAACTGTTCTCGAGCACGTAAACCCACCGAGTGGTAATACCACTAAGCATCGCAATTTGTTTTTTTTTCGTCGCATACGTACCAATCTTTCCGAAACCTTCTTTCTTCCCTCATTCGCGAATTCGCACACGGTTTTCGACGTCCGCTCTCATTATCAATTACGTTTTTGTCCAAGTGTCTTACCTGCAACAAAATAAAATGAGAGAAATATAGTAAAAAGAATTTTTGTGCTCGTTAAAAATTTATGCAACAATAGTTACATCCCTTTTTTTATCAAGAAACATTTAGGTGTGTAATGTAAAAAAAAAAAAAAAATTTCGCTGTATTATTGAGAGTTTAAGGGGGGAATAAAAAAAAATCGTATACTTGAATGAATCGTAATAAACGGGTTACGATGTCACAAAAAAAATGGCTACAGGGGACTTTACTAGGTATAAATTACATTTTTTCATGATCAGATTTAAAAAATGGTAATTTGGGTATTAAAAATGATTTTTGTGGAATTCGGGAACCGGCTTATTTTGTAATAATAAGACAGGTAGGGAAAAAGGTAATAAAACTTCACAGTGCCGAACGGCCAAATTACAAATATATATTTTTATTCTTTTGTTTTAATCCAACGATTTTGAAAAAAAGTTACACGCACGCAATTCTTTTAATCAATGTATCCTATATTTTTATTTTATTTAAAAAAAGTGCATTTACAAGTCAACATTTTAAATGTGAATTTTTTCAGACTTCTGTTTTTCCACTATTTTGATTACGAAATGCGTCCAATAATCAATAAAAATAGTATATTGCGCTACAGTTGAAGAATTAGGCAAAAATTACTCATTTTTTACCAATGTCGTTTCCGCATGAGCGATACGATTGTCATTACTCCCTCTGGGCAGAAAGGAGCTGTTTCCCTCCCTAGGGAATAATGAAACTGAATTCCGCCTGCGTAAGTTATCTTAACGATGAACAATTAGGCGAAAATTGTTCATTTTTTACCAATGTCGTTTCCGTATGAGCGATACTAATGTCATTACTCCCGCTGGGCAGAAAGGAGCTGTTTCCCTCCCTAGGGAATAATGAAACTGAATTCCGCCTGGGTAACTTATTTTAACGATGAACAATTAGGCAAAAATTGTTCATTTTTTAACCCATGACATTTAACGCATGAGCAGTACAATTTTCATTACTCCCGCTGGGCAGAAACGCCTCGCTTCCCTCCCTAGGGAGTAATGCAACTAGATTCCGCCTGCGTAAGTTATTTTAACGATGTCGGAAACATTTTTTTTTTCACCAAAAAAAGCTCTTCACTTTTAAATGTTCGAAAAAAAAACTCATAAAAATCAAATTCGATCATCGCTAGAAAAAATATTACAACGTTTTCACTACTGAATAAGAGACACGCAGAATAAACATTCTTATTTGCCTCTTGTCATCTGAACTTCTTAATTTTCTCCGTCACCAAGAAATACTAATTACAAACCAGTTTCCAAACTGTTCGTAAAATACCGTGACTGCAAGAAGTTCGTTTATTCCTGGCAGGATTGCGGTAATTCTCGTGTAATCGTGAAAGCTTTTCCGAGCAAACTCCTGTTCAGTCGTCACATTTTTGCAGCACGAGAGTTAAAACAATTAGGCAAAAATTGTTCATTTTTAACCCATGACATTTACGCATGAGCAGTACAATTTTCATTACTCCCGCTGGGCAGAAACGACTCGTTTCCCTCCCTAGGGAATAATGAAACTGAATTTCGCCTGCGTAAATTATTTCAACGATGTCGGAAACATTTTTTTTTCACCAAGAAAAGCGCTTGACTTTTAAAGGTTTGAAAAAAAAGCCCAGAAATGATATTAAACCCATCAAAATTAGATTCGACCAGCGCCAAAAGAAAATATTACAACGTTTTCACTACTGAATAAGAGACACGTAGAATAAACATTCTTATTTGCCTCTTGTCATCTGAACTTCTTAATTTTCTCCGTCACCAAGAAATACTAATTACAAACCAGTTTCCAAACTATTCGTAAAATACCGTGACTGCAAGAAGTTCGTTTATTCCTGGCAGGATTGCGGTAACTCTCGTGTAATCATGAAAGCTTTTCCGAGTAAACTCCTGTTGAGTCGTTACATTTGTGCAGCACGAGGGTTAAAACAATTAGGCAAAAGTTGTTCATTTTTAACCCATGACATTTACGCATGAGCAGTACGATTTTCATTACTTCCGCTGGGCAGAAAGGAGCTGTTTGCCTCCCTAAGGAATAATGAAACTGAATTCCGCCTGCGTAAGTTATTTTAACGATGAACAATTAGGCAAAAATTGTTCATTTTTTAACCCATGACATTTAACGCATGAGAAGTACAATTTTCATTACTCCCGCTAGGCAGAAACGACTCGTTTCCCTCCCTAGGGAATAATGCAACTAGATTCCGCCTGCGTAAGTTATTTCAACGATGTCGGAAACATTTTTTTTTTCACCAAGAAAAATTCTTGACTTTCAAAGGTTTAAAAAAAAACCATAAAAATCACATTCGATCATCGCTAGAAAAAATATTACAACGTTTTCACTACTGAATAAGAGACACGTAGAATAAACATTCTTATTTGCCTCTTGTCATCTGAACTTCTTAATTTTCTCCGTCACCAAGAAATACTAATTACAAACCAGTTTCCAAACTATTCGTAAAATACCGTGACTGCAAGAAGTTCGTTTATTCCTGGCAGGATTGCGGTAACTCTCGTGTAATCATGAAAGCTTTTCCGAGTAAACTCCTGTTGAGTCGTTACATTTGTGCAGCACGAGGGTTAAAACAATTAGGCAAAAGTTGTTCATTTTTAACCCATGACATTTACGCATGAGCAGTACGATTTTCATTACTTCCGCTGGGCAGAAAGGAGCTGTTTGCCTCCCTAAGGAATAATGAAACTGAATTCCGCCTGCGTAAGTTATTTTAACGATGAACAATTAGGCAAAAATTGTTCATTTTTTAACCCATGACATTTAACGCATGAGAAGTACAATTTTCATTACTCCCGCTAGGCAGAAACGACTCGTTTCCCTCCCTAGGGAATAATGCAACTAGATTCCGCCTGCGTAAGTTATTTCAACGATGTCGGAAACATTTTTTTTTTCACCAAGAAAAATTCTTGACTTTCAAAGGTTTAAAAAAAAACCATAAAAATCAAATTCGACCATCGCTAGAAAAAATATTACAACGTTTTCACTACTGAACAAGAGACACGTAGAATAAACATTCTTATTTGCCTCTTGTCATCTGAACTTCTTAATTTTCTCCGTCACCAAGAAATACTAATTACAAACCAGTTTCCAAACTATTCGTAAAATACCGTGACTGCAAGAAGTTCGTTTATTCCTGGCAGGATTGCGGTAACTCTCGTGTAATCGTGAAAGCTTTTCCGAGCAAACTCCTGTTGAGTCGTCACGCTTTTGCAACACGAGGGTTGAAAATCCAACGAATATCCAGCGCAGAGCTGAGGCACGTAGGTATAATATGAAATTCCAGAAGCGCTCGAGAGACGCACGTTTGCTATGCCACGATGAAGGCGGAAACCTCGCATTTGGACAACATCACCTCTCGCTGTATGCCCGTGTTGAAGCCAGGCACGAACTTCTCTCCGGCTCCTCGTCTCTCGCCTCTCTCTTGAATAATATAAAGAGCCGAGGACCTTACGAGCACCGCCACAATTCCTACCGCGCCCTCTCGTATAATTAAAGATGACCCGTCCTGATACCATCCGGCGAGCTCGCTGCAACCCGAACAACTCTTCGCGATCTGTCTTTTCCATTTCTCTGGTTGAGCTCGACTCTATAGGCGTTTCGCTTCCACTACTATAAACGTCGTTTTCGCTTTCAAGCTCTCCGAAGCTTGAAAGCCCAGCATTTCAGACAGTAGGAGCTATTAAAAGCCCTCTAAATCTGACACAGGAAATAAAGTAGCACATGCACAACATCCAGAGTGCACTTTAATCCGGCAAGTTATCATTTAATAATAATTGCTCCTCTCTCTTCCGTTTGCTGCCTAGACCAAAGCTCATAAATATCCATCAGAGTGAGTGCATTTATCTCCGGAAAATAATTATTTCGAGTGAACGCTAGCAGCTGCACCAGATGCAGTCGGTACGAGAGTACCTCCGAGCACTGTGAAAAAATATACTATGACTTTGCTAGAAAAATTCGAAATTTATCCAGGTAACGTAGAAACATTTTTTATTTCTCGTGCAAATACGAGATATTAAAAAAATTACGGTTGTTTGAGAGACTGCTGAGAGTTTTGTCAATATTTTCGGAGCACTTGCAATCTTGTTGCGCGATTATTATGAGCTTGAGGTTCTCAAATAAATTTATTATTTGTATTACATTAACAAAAAATAAATATTTCATGGCTGTTTACATAAAATAATTGTTAATTAAAAGCAAATCGTGTTTATAATATGTTTCCTAAATGCTAATAATCATTAGTAGCATTATTTATTTATTTCTTTTTTTTTAGGCGAATAGTGGTCTGAATTTCAAAAAATTGAAAAAGTTGATAAATAATAATAATTGAAGATGATGTTTGAAAGAATTGGTATTAACGATGAAAATATGATTTTTCTAGACATTTTTTACTGCGTCATATTTTTTTTTCGGAAATGGAACACGGGTTAATATTTTTTAAGCTTTTCCGCTGACGCAGATGTAGAATGAAGCGTGATCTCACAGCTCTGGAAAAATACCGCAGCTTCGTGCATAAAGATTAAAAAAATGCGTTCCTATGAAGCAGAAAGACTTTTTTTGTTCCTCATGCAAATAAGAGATGTAATAATCGTCAGATATATGAAAACTTGTGGAGAGTTTTATCAATATTTTTGAGATACTTGCAATATTGTATGGCAAAGATTTGCATCCGTGACACAAATATATGGACTATCCCATATTTTTTTGTTTTACATTTTTTTTCCTCGAAAACTAAAGCAGAAATTTTTTAAAAATCTAACCAAACCCATTTTTCCTGAAAATTGTGTGGAATGTCATGAATGGTTACAAATGACTACAGATTTTTTTTTATTGATTCCCAGAATCATATTTGTATTTTATTTAAAAATCATTGATTATTTAAAAAAATGTTCCAATTAAAAATGTAGGTTTTTGAATTTGCCTCTTTAATTTAAAAAAATGTCATAGTCAAACGCTATTATTTTTATTTATTTGCGGTCGAATTAACACTTTTTTTTGCCATTTTTGCCATTTTCAATTTCGCTCGAAATTCGACAAAATTTTCGTCATCACATTTAAAAAATTTCGAAAAATCGGGATTATGTAAATTTAAAATTAGACTTAGATGACAAAAATTAAAAAGTTATTTTGGGTGTTATACTTCAGTTTCGAAACAATAAAAAAATATATGAATGAAAAAAAAATTTCGTTTGGCATCGAACACTCCATATAATTATTTTTACCACAAGTTCATGGCAATAAAAATGGAGAAAGCATACAGCGATGTAATTAAGTTAATGAAACTCTGCCAGCTTCGAAATACCTGCCCGTGATATCACGTTCATCGTTACTCTCAAATAGAAAAATTATTTCTTCGCGGTCTGCTCGAGCCAATTACTCTTTTACAAGCTCACTCTTTGATGCGCTCGGCAGGTAATTTATCAGAGTGGTGGTCGAAAATTCTTGCAAACGCCAGAAGGTTCACCACATGAAAATAAAATATATGCACAAAATATACGTGACATATATAACTTTCTGGCGTTTTTAACTATATAAATATCGTTTATATATATTTTCCATATATTCTACATATTTTTTCGCAAAGATATATCCAAAATACATGCAACTTATACAATTAATACTTGATCGCAGCAATTAAATATTGTACAGGGTAAAATAAATATTTTTTGCATCGGAAAAAAAAATTATTTTTATTTAACGATAAATTTACTAAATATAAAATAAATATAATATAAAAACGTAAATTGTCTGACTACGTTTTGGATAGTTTCATCGATTTAAAAAAATATTCAATCAAAAGAAATATTTTGGTTGACCAAAAAAAAAAAATTATTTTCTTTCACCAAATCGAGGAATTAAAAATATAACTGATTAAAAGACATTAAAAAAAAAACTGATTTACTTGAAGAACTGAAACTGATTTACTGAGAAGAAATATACAAAATACATGCAACTTATACAATTAATACTTGATCGCAGCAATTAAATATTGTGTAGGGTAAAATAAATATTTTTTGCATCGGAAAAAAAAATTATTTTTATTTAACGATAAATTTACTAAATATAAAATAAATATAATATAAAAACGTAAATTGTCTGACTACGTTTTGGATAGTTTCATCGATTTAAAAAAATATTCAATCAAAAGAAATATTTTGGTTGACCAAAAAAAAGAAAATTATTTTCTTTCACCAAATCGAGGAATTAAATATATAATTGATTAAAAGACAAATTTAAAAAAAAAACTGGTTTACTTGAAAATTATATTTTTGCAGCATTACAACTTTCATGAATATTAGCTTAAGATTTCAGCATCTCATAAACTACGTCGTAGCTTATTTGTTTTATTTTTCAAGTCGCTTTACTATCCTGCTCGAATCTCGTCATTACAATGAAGAGAAGAAAAAAAAAGCAGAGAATAGCAGAACAACTGGAGATAGAGTATAAAGTTTTTCGGGGGTTTCTTGCTCCGGGGCAGGAAAACGGTTGGGTGGCGTGAATTCTTTCATAGCCGGAGCTCGGAGGGGCGTGTGGCGTCGCCTAAGTAAGTGAAAACTTCGTTAGATCATGTGGAAAACTCGAGGAAAATTTGGTGAAGGAAAACTCTAGCCGTTGGGGTGCGACGTGGTTTTCTTCTCTCCCATCATCCGCGCTTCCGTTTCTCACGGGCTTTTCTGATTCGAGCGGCGCGCAGCTTCCTCGCGATTCCACGGAGAAAAAGACACAGACGGAACTCTCGATGGTACTTCCCCTCCAGTCGACTTCCAACTCCAACCAGCACTTTCTCTCGTATTTCGCGCGGCTAGTGGAATCAAAAGCGCCTCCGGGAACAATAGCCCAGACTCCCCGGCGAACGCGCCAAGTTACTTTTTCCACAGGTTTGCCTGCTTGGGGGGTTGGTGCTCCAGACACTGATGGCTAAACTCTTCGCTCGGCGCGCCAGAGGAACATACCTTGGAAGTTTAGTTGCGTAATATATGTACCGAGGGGTTTGCTAAGCTAGAGGATAAAACGCTTCCTTAATTCTCTTGAAAAATTAATTGAACCTTGGATGTTTTTTTTTTCTGTAGAATTTTTTTTTACCGACAATTTTATAACATTAATTACACTGCAGTTCGGTAAATTAAGTGTCTGTGTATAAATCTGGCTGGGAGTCCCTGTTTCCGACTCGATCCTGGTCGGGACTTGATCGGGTTTCTCCAAACACGGTATTCATCTTGGAATCTTGGAAAATGGTAGTTTTTCGTCGATGGGGATATACGTAATATATGTGCCCAGGGTTTTGTAAGCTAGAGGATAAAACGCTTCCTTAATTCTCTTGAAAAATTAATTGAACCTTGGATGTTTTCTGTAGAATTTGTTTTTCTTTACCGACAATTTTATAACATTAATTACACTGCAGTTCGGTAAATTAAGTGTCTATGTATAAATCTGGCTGGGAGTCCCTGTTTCCGACTCGATCCTGGTTGGGATTTGATCAGGTTTCTCCAAACACGGTTTCCAACTTGGAATCTTGGAAAATGGTAGTTTTTCGTCGATCGGGATATACGTAATATATATGCCCAGGGTTTTGTAAGCTAGAGGATAAAACGCTTCCTTAATTCTCTTGAAAAATTAATTGAACCTTGGATGTTTTCTGTAGAATTTGTTTTTCTTTACTGACAATTTTATAACATTAATTACACTGCAGTTCGGTAAATTAAGTGTCTATGTATAAATCTGGCTGGGAGTCCCTGTTTCCGACTCGATCCTGGTTGGGATTTGATCAGGTTTCTCCAAACACGGTTTCCAACTTGGAATCTTGGAAAATGGTAGTTTTTCGTCGATCGGGATATACGTAATATATATGCCCAGGGTTTTGTAAGCTAGAGGATAAAACGCTTCCTTAATTCTCTTGAAAAATTAATTGAACCTTGGATGCTTTCTGTAGAATTTGTTTTTCTTTACTGACAATTTTATAACATTAATTACACTGCAGTTCGGTAAATTAAGTGTCTATGTATAAATCTGGCTGGGAGTCCCTGTTTCCGACTCGATCCTGGTTGGGATTTGATCAGGTTTCTCCAAACACGGTTTCCAACTTGGAATCTTGGAAAATGGTAGTTTTTCGTCGATCTGGATATACGTAATATATGTGCCCAGGGTTTTGTAAGCTAGAGGATAAAACGCTTCCTTAATTCTCTTGAAAAATTAATTGAACCTTGGATGTTTTCTGTAGAATTTGTGTTTCTTTACCGACAATTTTATAACATTAATTACACTGCAGTTCGGTAAATTAAGTGTCTATGTATAAATCTAGCTGGGAGTCCCTGTTTCCGACTCGATCCTGGTTGGGATTTGATCAGGTTTCTCCAAACACGGTTTCCAACTTGGAATCTTGGAAAATGGTAGTTTTTCGTCGATCGGGATATACGTAATATATATGCCCAGGGTTTTGTAAGCTAGAGGATAAAACGCTTCCTAATTCTCTTGAAAAATTAATTGAACTTCGGATGTTTTCTTTTCTGTAAAACTTTTTTTTTACCGACAATTTTATAACATTAATTACACTGCAATTCGGTAAATTAAGTGTCTATGTATAAATCTGGCTGGGAGTCCCTGTTTTCGACTCGATCCTGGTCGGGATTTGATCGGGTTTCTCCAAACACGGTATCCAACTTGGAATCTTGGAATATGGTAGTTTTTCGTCGATCAGGATATACGTATTATATATATACAGGGTTTTGTAAGCTAGAGGATAAAACGCTTCCTTAATTCTCTTGAAACATTAATTGAACCTTGGATGTATTTTTTCCTGTAGAATTTTTTTTTACCGACAATTTTATAACATTAATTACACTGCAGTTCGGTAAATTAAGTGTCTATGTATAAATCTGTCTGGGAGTCCCTGTTACCGACCCGATCCTGGTCGGGATTTGATCGGGTTTCTCCAAACACGGTATCCAACTTGGAATCTTGGAAAATGGTAGTTTTTCGTCGATGGGGATATACGTAATATATGTGCCCAGGGTTTTGTAAGTTAGAGGATAAAACGCTTCCTTAATTCTCTTGAAAAATTAATTGAACCTTGGATGTTTTCTTTTCTGTAGAATTTTTTTTTACCGACAATTTTATAACATTAATTACACTGCAGTTCGGTAAATTAAGTGTGTATGTATAAATCTGGCTAGGAGTCCCTGTTTCCGACTCGATCCTGGTCGGGATTTGATCGGGTTTCTCCAAACACGGTATCCAACTTGGAATCTTGGAAAATGGTAGTTTTTCGTCGATCAGGAGATGCTAGGGTTTCTCTAAAAGTACCTAGTTTTCTAAGCTAAAGGGTAAGATGCTTCCCTAATTTTCTTGAAAAATTAATTGAACACTGGATGTTTTCTTTTCCGAATAATTTTTTTTTTCTTTCTTTTCCAACCATTTTATAGAAATACCCTCTAGTTCGGTAAATCAGTTGCCCATGTTCAAATCTGGCTGGATGTCCCTGTTTCCGACTCGACCCTGGTCAGGATTTGATCAGGTCTCCCCAAACGGGTTATCCAACTTGGAATTTTGGATAATGACATTTTCCCATCAATCAGGATATCCTAAGGTTTCCCTAACAGACCATAAATACTTTTCTTATTCATTTCTCGTCACAAGTACCCATATTCTAATAATACAAGTTTTTATTTTTATTGCCAATACATCTGTCATGATTCCTACCATAAATTGTCTTGACTAAAACCGTATCGAACCACCAAAACCCAATATGAATATAAAACCACATTTATGATTCTTCTTTCCTTCTCATTCAGTTACAATATTCACAATCGGAATGACACGAATCTTTTTTCTCGACAATCATCAGATTATTGCCGCTTGAGAATGCGAGACGTATGCTGCGTTGACGAAAAGACGTAACCATATGCGGATAAAATTCTATGTGCACAGAGCATAATATATTCGCGACACTAAACGAGACTGCCGCAACGCCTACGCTGTTTTGTGTTCGTCGCAGCGGAATGACGCAAAGTCTCAACTCCCGAAGCTTCGAATACGAAAAACGTCAATATTTGATGCTGCTGCACTCTTCCTTCTCTATTTATACGAATCTATATCCGGTTCGGCGAAACGGCGCCGCGAGCTTTCAAAGGCAAATGGAGCAACGACCAACCAATACAGGTATACCTTAACATATATGAGAAAGAAGAATTTGCTCAACGATGGAAAGTGAGGACCGACGGTTTCACGTCGCATTCGAGTATTCCAAAGAGATAGACACTGCTGACGGAAATAGGCACGGTTATATTATATACATGTCCCCAAGAAAGAAGAATAAGAAGACGACCGAATGATCACCAGGGGATAGATACGCGTACGTATGAAACGTAACGTGTGCACCGAAAATAAAGAATGGAACGAATATTCCATTCGTCGTACTCGCCTATCCAGCGAATTTCTCCCAGCACCCAAAGAGAAAAGAGCGAATCGTGAACCAGCCACGATGCGAGCGAGCAAAACCCTCGTATACATATACGTAAGATACGAGAAACTGGCAGACGAACAGAGAAAATATCCCGCAAAGCCTCAAGCTAACAAAACGAAAAATGAACACATAACGGGAAAAAGAGCTGCGAAGAAAGGCGGAGGATCAAATACTGGAAAAAAAGAAGAGGCATCAAGGCACAGAAAAAAAAATAGAACGGGACGAAGATGAGGAACGAAAAAAAAATAAAGAACGATACGAGGGAAATTGGAGACCCGAAACTAAGATGAATTTTGAGGAGAAGAGTAACGACGAGATGCGAAATACTTACGTTGGGGAAAACAGACAACCGACGTTTGTCTTACAGAATGAAACACGGTTTTTCATATGAGACTTTCATTTTGACGAAATTAAATGTAGGATCGTTGGATCCTTCGACAAAATTCTACTTTTTTTAAAGCCAAATGGAATGAAGCAAAGTTGGAAGAATTAAATTATTTTTTAGTACGTTATTGTTTATTTTTGCACAGTAGAAACAAAATGGAGAATTTTGAAGTGTGATAAAAAAAATAGAGAATTTTAAATGAAATAGTTATAACTCTGGATAATAGACGTCATTTGAAAATTCATACAAATTTATAGACACGAAAATTATTGGCCTCGGTAATAATTTGCGGTAAAATAAACCTGAAATTCTGTGTTAGAAGCCAGAATTTTTAAGATTCATTCAAAGACGGGCGCAGCTGTAATTTATATGAATGAATTGAATATTTTGAGATATAAATTATGGGCTGATAAATTCAGACTGTTAGAAGCTGAAGATTCGGCATCGCCCATTTTTTTTTGTGCGCTGCAGAATGCTAATAGAAATTTTAAAAAAAATCCAGGGTCGTAGCCAGGTATTGTGAAATGGGTCATCCCATATTCAGCTATTGTGAAATATGGAGATAGCAAACTATGCTTAGAAAAGAAGCGGCTTAAGCTGAAGAATAAAGACGTATAAAATATGGGCGAGGCCTAGAAACTACATTTTTAGATGTAGAAAAAATAAGAAAAAAGAGGCTGAAGGACCTCGGTCGATGGCCAATTGGCAATATATGTATGTATATAATGTACAATGTTCATAGAAAAAAAAAAGGATAAAAATGTAAATAATTATAATATGTATAATAATTATATTGTCAATAAAACACGTTTACTACTTACTACTAAGAAAAGAGAGAATGAAAAAGAAAGAACGGGTTAAGAGAAATAGGAAATAACATAAGATTAAAGGTGATTTTTTTTTACAAATCGATTGGCCAAAAATGGAGTTCTTCGACAACTTGCCATTTTCGTAATTTTCAAAATTTCAAAAATTTTCAAAAATCCGATGTTATGACATACAACTCAGAAAAATCATGGTACTCGTGGAACAATAAATTGTTGGTCCATCCGACTAGTTTTATAGTTAAATTAATATATATCTTATTCGCAAGCACTTTGCATAAAAATTCCTATACTCGAACCAGACAGACTATTAGTACAGCGAGAATTACACCTCGAAGCCAATTTGGTCAATCAACACAACCAATAATTTCTATGAATCAATTGAATATTTTACAAAATAATTTATGGATTGATAAATTCATGCTTGGAAATAAATTCATACATGGAAAGAAAAATTTATAAGTTTCAATTGAATATTTTGAGAAATAATTTATGTGTTCATAAATTTCGACTTTTAGAAGCTGAAGATTCGGCAACGCCCATTTTTTATGGCCTGCAGCATGCTAATTGAAAAAAAAAACCTCCAAGATCGCGGCCAAGTTATTGTGATGTGGAACGCCCCATATTTAGCTACTGTGAAATATGGAGATAGCAAACGATGTTTAGAAAAGAAGTGGCTTAGACTAAAGAATAAAAACGAATAAAGCCTGAGTGAGGCCTAAAAGATACGATCCTAGATATAGAACGTATAAGCAAAAAAGAAAGACAGAAGAGAAGCAATAAGGAAACAGAAATGGAAAAGAAAGATGAAAGAGAAGGAATAAACAAAGAAAGATTGAAGAGAGGGTGTAATGCGTAGAAAGTGGAGAGAAAGAAAGGGAGAAGAGAGATAGAAAAAAAAACGTGAAGGCGAGGGCAGAGAAATGAGGGAAGAGTGGCTGCTCGAAGGAATAGCAGCCGCTGGAGCCGATGTGTTGTACGTCGAACGGGCATAGAAATCTTCGACTCGATAATATCGCGGTTAGTGGGACAATCACCGGAGAAAGTTACCCTCTCATTTCTCTCCTCCTTTCCTCGCCAACTGGCGCGCTCTTTCACCGCACTCGGGCGAGTTCTACTCCGCCACATTATTGCTGAACTATAGTAAATGGAAGACCGGGGCAAATCGAGTCAGTTTTTGTTTTTGTTTTTTTTTTAAATCTTAGCTGTATCGATCTGGTTAAATATTGCGTGATTTTATTGGTTGGATCATTAGCTAGATAATTTGAATTTTTCCAACTGAACTATATACAGTAAATGGAAGACCGGGGCAAATCGAATCAATTTTTTAAAAAAAAATTTTTAAAATCTTAGCTGCATCGATCTGGTTAAATATGGCGCAATTTTATTGGTTGGATCATTAGCTAGATAATTTATATTTTTCCAACTGAACTATATACAGTAAATGGAAGACCGGGGCAAATCGAGTCAATTTTTGTTTTTATTTTTTTTTAAATCTTAGCTGCATCGATCTGGTTAAATATTGCATAAGTTTATTGGGTGGATCATTAGATAGATAATTTATATTTTTCCAACTGAACTATATACAGTAAATGGAAGACCGGGGCAAATCGAGTCAATTTTTTTTTTTTTTTAATCTTAGCTGCATCGATCTGGTTAAATATTGCGTAATTTTATTGGGTGGATTATTAGTTAGATAATTTTAATTTTTCCAACTGAACTATAGTAAATGGAAGACCGGGGCAAATCGAGTAAATTTTTGTTTTAATTTTTATTTTTTTAATCTTAGCTGCATCGATCTGGTTAAATATTGCGTGATTTTATTGGTTGGATCATTAGCTAGATAATTTGAATTTTTCCAACTGAACTATATACAGTAAATGGAAGACCGGGGCAAATCGAGTCAATTTTTGTTATTGTTTTTTTTTTTTAAATCTTAGCTGCATCGATCTGGTTAAATATTGCGTAATTTTATTGGGTGGATCATTAGCTAGATAATTTGAATTTTTCCAACTGAACTATAGTAAATGGAAGACCGGGGCAAATCGAGTCAATTTTTCTTTTTATTTATTTTTTAAATCTTAGCTACATCGATCTGGTTAAATATTGCGTAATTTTATTGGGTGGATCATTAGCTAGATAATTTGAATTTTTCCAACTGAACTATAGTAAATGGAAGACCGGGGCAAATTGAGTCAATTTTTGTTTTTATTTATTTTTTAAATCTTAGCTGCATCGATCTGGTTAAATATTGCGTGATTTTATTGGGTGGATCATTAGCTAGATAATTAGAATTTTTCCAACTGAACTATAGTAAATGGAAGACCGGGGCAAATCGAGTCAATTTTTCTTTTTATTTATTTTTTAAATCTTAGCTACATCGATCTGGTTAAATATTGCGTAATTTTATTGGGTGGATCATTAGCTAGATAATTTGAATTTTTCCAACTGAACTATATACAGTAAATGGAAGACCGGGGCAAATCAAGTCAATTTTTGTTTTTATTTATTTTTTAAATCTTAGCTACATCGATCTGGTTAAATATTGCGTAATTTTATTGGGTGGATTATTAGCTAGATAATTTGAATTTTTCCAACTGAACTATAGTAAATGGAAGACCGGGGCAAATCGAGTCAATTTTTGTTATTGCTTTTTTTTTAATCTTAGCTGCATCGATCTGGTTAAATATTGCGTAATTTTATTGGGTGGATCATTAGCTAGATAATTTGAATTTTTCCAACTGAACTGTAGTAAATGGAAGACCGGGGCAAATCGAGTCAATTTTTGTTTTAATTTTCTTTTTTTATTTTAGCTGCATGGATCTATTAAAATATTGGGCAATTTTATTGCGTGGATCATTAGATAGATAATCTGAATTTTTCCAACTGAACTATAGTAAGTGGAAGACTGGGGCAAAACGAGTCAATTTTTGTTTTTGTTTTTTTTTTTAAATCTTAGCTGCATCGATCTGGTTAAATATTCCGTAATTTTGTTGGTTGGATCATTAGCTAGATAATTTGAATTTTTCCAACTGAACTATAGTAAATGGAAGACCGGGTCAAATCGAGTCAATTTTTGTTTTATTTTTTTTTTTTATTTTAGCTGCATGGATCTAGTTAAATATTGGACAATTTTATTGCGTGGATCATTGATAGATAATCTGAATTTTTTCGGTATGATTATAGCTTTTTTTTCTTAGTTAATATTGTTAAAATATAGTTAAATATTGGGCAATTTTATTGCGTGGATCATTGATAGATAATCTGAATTTTTTCGGTATGATTATAGCTTTTTTTCTTAAAATGAATAAAGTTATCCCAAAAATCTTCTTACATTATCCCACAATTCTTCTGAAGTACAAACGAGCAATTTTTCGAAATTTTTGGCTCACTGAGTATCTCAGAAAAGAGTGAAGTTTAAAAACTTGTAAAGTTCCTGTAGCTCATAGAGCAAAAAAATTTTTTTTCAGGATTCAAAAGAATGTTATATTTTAAAAAATGGTATCAGCAAATAAAGAAATGAGATATCTAACATTCCATAACATAAAAATATGGATAAAATCGCAACAAAAAAAAAGTATTTTTGAGTGCTTTAATTATTAATAATATTATTCAAAAAATGAAAAAAATTCTATTTTCTTTTTCAAATTGAATATATAATTTCAGTATGCATTAAAATGTGGAAAAAAAATTATTCCACAATTTACCGAGAATAAATATCCTATAATGCCTTTTTTCATTAAAAAGCCGAAAAAAAGGGAACATCAATTAATATCACTTCGATTTGTTGTTGCCGCGATTAAAAAAAAAAACAAGTTCTGAAGATTTTTAATTTTTTTGTTGTGGAATTTTTTTTCACCTTAAACATTGACAGAGCCAATAAGGTGTATAAAAAAAGTGTAATTAATTCTTGACCATTTTTGGGTTGGTACAAGCCAGTGAAAAAAAAAAATAAGTCCAATTAAAAATACGAAGGGTCGAAGATTCAACGAGTTGACTTGGAATTCCCTATATACGAAGTGAAGCGAGTGTCGCCCTCGCCTCAATCACCCGCCTTCTCCGTAACTTCAGAGTCGTGTGAGACTCTGCACTCTGCAGCGCGTCCTCGTTTCTCGAAACTCAAGCCGCTAGGTACTACACAACGTCACAGACGCCCACTGGCCGAGCTTCGTTACGATTTTATCTCAAAAAGTAAGCCCTCAAAAGACTTTTATCACGATGACGTTCAACGTTCTCCTCTGCTAATAGGAAAAACTGATGATTCAGCAGAAACTCAACTACGTTTCGATGAATTTTATTGATGATTTGTGACACCCGAGGTAAGAAAAAAAAAATGGGTCTCGTTAAGTGTTAACCAAATATAAATACCAGTGTGTCAATATTGACGATGCTTCAATAAGTTGTCCTACATAATAACCTACAGTTTGTTACTAAGCAACTTCAGTTGTATACCAAATAGAGATATAGTGTGTTTTGCTTTCATGTCGATTTTTTCTACTCATAGTACAATTATAATACAATAATTAATTTAAGGATTGGTAGATGACAATGAATGAACTTTTAACAAATCAATGCAAATTTTTAACACGAATAAAATGTAAAAATGTTTTTGCAATTAGTTAGCTTTATATTATAAAAATTCTCTTCTAAACCTATCCTAGTGGTTTATCCTAATCTCGCATTATTCTAAGCTCTCCTAGTGGTTCATCCTAGTCTCGCATTATTCTAAGCTCTCCTAGTGGTTAGTCCTAGTCTCGCACAATTCTAAGCCCTCCTAGTGGTTCGCCCTAATCTCGCATTATTCTAAACTCTCCTAGTGGTTCATCCTAGTCTCGCATTATTCTAAGCTCTCCTAGTGGTTAGTCCTAGTCTCGCCCAATTCTAAGCCCTCCTAGTGGTTCGCCCTAATCCCGCATTATTCTAAGCCCTCCTAGTGATCTGACCTAATCTCGCATTATTCTAAGCCCTCCTAGTGGTTCGTTCTAGTGTCGCATTATTCTAAGCTCTTCTAGTAGTCTGTCCGAGTCTCGCATTATTCTAAGCTCTCCTAGTGGTCCCTCCTAGGCTCGCATAACTCTAAGCTATTCTAGTGGTCCGTCCTAGTCTCGCATTATTCTAAACCCTCCTAGTGGTTCGTCCTAGTGTCACATTATTCTAAGCCCTGCTAGTGGTCTGTCCTAGTCTCGCATAATTCTAAGCCCTCCTAGTGATTCGTCCTAGTGTCGTATTATTCTGAGCCCTCCTAGTGGTCCTTCCTAGTCTCGCATAATTCTAAGCCCTTCTAGTGATTCGTCCTAGTGTCGCATTATTCTAAGCCCTCCTAGTGGTCCCTCCTAGGCTCGCATAATTCTAAGCTCTTCTAGTGGTCCGTCCTAGTCTCGCATTATTCTAAGCCCTCCTAGTGGTTCGTCCTAGTGTCGCATTATTCTAAGCCCTCCTAGTGGTTCGTCCTAGTGTCGCATTATTCTAAGCCCTCCTAGTGGTCTTTCCTAGTCTCGCATTATTCTAAGCCCTCCTAGTGATTCGTCCTAGTGTCGCATTATTCTAACCCCTCCTAGTGGTTCGTCCTAGTGTCACATTATTCTAAGCCCTCCTAGTGGTCTGTCCTAGTCTCGCATTATTCTAAGCCCTCCCAGTGGTTCGTCCTAGTATCGCATTATTCTAAGCCCTCCTAGTGGTCCCTCCAAGTCTCGCACAATTCTAAGCCCTCCTAACAGTCCGTCCTATTCTCGCATTATGCCAAGCCCTCCTAGTGGTTCGTCCTAATCCCGCATTATCCTAAGCCCTCGAAGTGGTTTGTCTTAATCTCGCATAATTCTAAGCCTTCCTAGAGTCGCATTATTATAAATCCACCTAGTGGTCCGTCCTAGTCTCGCATTATTCTAAGTCCTCCGAGTCCCTCATTATTGAAAATCCTTCTAAGGATCCTTCCCAGATCATGATCGTTTTAAGTTCATCTAAGAGTCCCTTCCAGGCTCTTATTTTCACTAAGGACCTTTCCCAGTCCTTGATTATGCCAAGTACCTCATAGCGGACCGCAACACTATTTAAGAACATTGTCCACCTAGAATTCCCCGCTCTTTTCACATCAATACAACGTCTATAAAAGCAAAGATATGAGTAGCAATGGAGAAGGAAGTAAAAATAACTAGAGAACAGTTGATCGACCCAACGATGTCGCTGCGCGAATGCGAAGAGACCCTCATTGAGCTTGCCAAGCTGTTTGATTATGCATCGGCATATACGTCGTTCGCGTACGTCTCGCTTCCTTGCGGAAGTCAAGGAGCGATAAGATCTGGATTCGAAGCAGCGTATACGAGAGCTCGTCCAGCGACTAAATCCCAGAGCGTAGACGATTCGCCACTTGAATACAATCCAGAGCTCTAACAGAACAAAGAACAAAAAGAAGTATCGCTAGAATCGAGAGTCCGGAAACGATCCTACGGGACAGTTTCCAAATCTGCAGCAACGAAGAAAAGTGTAGGTACAGGCTGAGCTTGATATACTCTCGCTTGCTCTATTGCGTTTTCGTCCCACGGTCATGAATCTCCGTCCGTTCTAATTGGAAAACTCCGAACTGTCGATAGTGAGATTCCAAATTTCCGGGCACGTAACGCTTTAGTTCCACCTTCAACGGGAGAAAAATATCCTTCGCTCTACACGATGTGTATGTCTTCGTACGGTTACTCTTCGTCGTGTATATAAAAGAATTCTCAAACTGTATCTCTCGCCCAAAGAACGCACGTAGCTAATACAATTCGTATATCCATATACACCATCTCCATAAATTCAAAGGGTTATCCAGACCCGACGCAAATACAAAAAATCAAAAACAAACAACAGTTGGATGAAATGATTGACATGGTCGGTCGGTGGTTTTGCCAAAATATGTAACCGTCCAGCAAAATATAAATGGTCCGCCCAAATTTTTAAATGTTTTTGACATGTGTCCAACGCTTTGTAAATAATTGGAAAAATCCAAACTGTCGATGACAAAATTCCAAATTTCCGGGTACGTAACACTTTAGTTCCACCTTCACCTGGAGAAAAATATCCTTACGTCTATTCTACATGGTATAAATAAAATGATTCTCAAAGAACGCACGTAGCTAATACAATCCTTATATACATATACACCATCTCAATAAATTCAAAGGGTCATCATAACCCGACGCAAATAGAAAAAATCAAAAGCAAACAACAGTTGTACGAAATGATTGACATGGTCGGTTGCTGGGTTAACCAAAATATGTAACCGTCTAGCAAAATATACTTAATAGCCCGCCCAAATTTAATAATGTTTGTGACGTGTGTCTAACACTTTGTGGATAATTGGAAAACTCCAAACTGTCGATAGCGAGACTCCAAATTTCCTTGTACGTAACACTTTAGTTCCACGTTCACCAGAAGAAAAATATTCTTACATTTACTCGTCGTGTATATAAAAGGATTCTCAAACTGTATCTCTCGCCCAAAGAACGCACGTAGCTAATTCAATCCGAATATCCATATACACCATCTCCATAAATTCAAAGGGTTATCCAGACCCGACGCAAATACAAAGAATCAAAAGCAAAGAACAGTTGGATGAAATGATTGACATGGTCGGTCGATGGTTTTGCCAAAATATGTAACCGTCCAGCAAAATATAAATGGCCCGCCCAAATTTTTAAATGTTTTTGAGATGTGTCCAACGCTTTGTGAATAATTGGAAAAATCCAAACTGTCGATGACAAAATTCCAAATTTCCGGGTACGTAACACTTTAGTTCCACCTTCACCTGGAGAAAAATATCCTTACGTCTATTCTACATGGTGCAAATAAAACGATTCTCAAAGAACGCGCGTAGCTAATACAATCCTTATATACATATACACCATTTCATTAAATTCAAAGGGTCATCCAGGCCCGACGCAAATACAAAGAATCACCCTAGCAGAAATAGTGACCAGTTTTTGGCAAGGACCACGCGAGTTAGCCCTGTATATTGCCGAGGCACTCGTAAGGAAAAATGGCGAGGGCCTCGTCTGGCGCGTAGCGCATGTCATAGCCAGCCACTCGGCTGGCTGACTGCCGAGTATATGGCGAGTTTTCCTTGGCAGCAGCTGGCGTGGCTCATTTTCGAGTCAATAGCGAGCTTTGCTCGACAGTAACTGGCGTGGCTCATTTTCGACTCCATATATTCTATGCGTAGCAATATTTCACTAACTTTCATTCTGGTATGAGATGACAGAGAATTCCTTAGAAGAGAATTGGACTGTGCGTATCCAGCTTGGCTCTGTGTCGCAGCCTGATTTCTATGATAGGTGCAAAATAAATCTCTTACCAGAAGTTCCATCCGATTGTCGACAGTTTGATGTAGAGAGTTCTTTACGTTGAGAATAAAAGCGAACAACAGTTGGATGAAATGGTTGACATGGTCCGCCGGTGGGTTAATCAAAATATGTAACCGTCCAGCAAAATATACTTAATAGCCCGCCCAAATTTTTAAATGTTTGTGACGTGTGTCTAACGCTTTGTGGATAATTGGAAAACTCCAAACTGTCGATTGCGAGATTCCAAATTTCCTTGTACGTAGTACTTTAGTTCCACATTCATCAGAAGAAAAATATCCTTACGTCTACTCTTCGTGGTGTATATAAAAGGATTCTCAAACTGTATTTCTCGCCCAAAGAACGTACGTGGCTAATAGAATCCGTATATCCATGTACACCATCTCAATAAATTCAAAGGGTCATCTGGACCCAACGCGAATACAAAGAATCAAAAGAGAACAACAGGTGGATGGAATGATTGACATGGTCCGTCGGTGGCTTTGGCAAAATATGTAACCGTCCAGCAAAATATACTTAATAGCCGAACTTTAATGGTCCGCCCACATTTCTAAATGTTTGTGAAGTGTGTCTAACGCTTTGTGAATAAATTGAATACTCTCCCGTTGGCTTTTCGTGCCTCGTATGTACTAATTAGAGGCTGTGTGAACCGGCCGTTGTTGCGTTAATTTGTCTAACGCCTCGAAGAGGCGACGAAGGCCAAAGCACGTGGATAACTGGACGTCCGAACTATTAGAAAGAACCTTAACCGAGGTTCAACGTTTACGTCACGAGTATACAGTCGACTCCCTCTTTTGTTAAGCTCATCTAAAAATAGTTAAGATTTTTTGCTCAGGTAAGTTCAAATTGACTCTTTTCTGAGCTCTTTCTACCTCATGGCAGTGAAGCGAATAACCTTTTCTACTTTATACACGGAAAATCCGGATCTAGGAAAAAATGGCCGGGGAAAAATGTCCGGTGAAAATAATAGCCGGTGAAAACAATGGCTGGAAAAAAAATGGCCGGGAAAAAATGTTCGGTGGAAATAATGGCCGGCGAAAAAATGGCCGAAGTTAATAATGGTTGGAGAAAGAAATAGCTAAGGAAAAAATGGCTGGAGAAAGAAATAGCTAAGGAAAAAATGGCTGGAGAAAGAAATAGCTAAGGAAAAAATGACCGGGAAAAAATGGTCCGGGAAAAAAAGGTCGGTGATTTTTGGCTTTTTTAGCCATCTTCAATCAGAATGTATCATCGATGGAGAAACCATGATTTTTTTATTTCAAATATGAAGTTAAGTATTTCATTTGAAGAACCTAAAGAAAACTTAAAGTATATTTTTGTCCGCCCCATTTTTTCCCGGCCATTTTATTCATCGGACATTTTTTCCTAATACCGGAAAATCCCGACCACACTTTTTTCTCCTCTCATCCTTGGGTCGAGTCAATGAGAGATTTCCCGGCTGGAAGAGCGAACAGGTCCTGTGCAGGTGATAAGGACCTTAACTTTTTTGAGTTTCCTAATTGGATTTAGTTCTTGCGACCTTAAGGGGAGCGAGTCAGGTAAAAAAAATTGATTTTGGAAATTCAATATCATCCAAATCCTATTGCATATAAAAATGGCCAACGCACTATATTGTTGGTACTCGATGAAAGGATTTTTTACTGTCGTCTGACTTGCATATGCTTTTTAATATTATCTTAAGCAAAGTTCTTAGGTTTTCCATTCTGCGCATGATTCAGATCAAACTACTAGGCAGAATGGAGTGGTTGACGTCTCATTTTCTTCTTCATGAAAAGATACACCGGCTAAATGGAGCAAATGTTAATAAAAGGTAATATTTTTTTAAGTGACATAATTATTAATAAATAAATGTTGTGCTATTTTCTAAATCAGTGATTAAGTTTGCTTTCAGAATGAAAAAAAAATAGTTTGCTCCATTTAGCTGGTGTATCTTTTCATGAAGAAGAAAATGAGACGTCAACTATTCCAATCTGCCTAGTAGTTTGATCTGAATCATGCGCAGAAAGGAAAACCTAAGAACTTTGCTTAAGATAATATTGAAATGCATATGCAAGTCAGACGACAGTAAAAAATTCTTTCATCGTGCACCAACAATATAGTGCATTGGGCATTTTTATATGCAATAGGATTTGGATGATATTCAATTTCCAAATTCAATTTTGCTTCCTCATAGAGGAAGCTTTGTTTTCATGAAATTTTTTTTTTTCGAGATTTTCATGTCAGTATGCTTAGAATCACCTAAAACGTCGAGAAAAGTGGTTTAGAAAAAATGTCCGTATGTATGTGTGTGTGTGTGTGTGTGTGTGTGTGTGTGTGTGTGTGTGTGTGTGTGTGTGTGTGTGTGTGCTGGGCTTCGAATTCAATCTCCTCTCACTCGGTAACCGTTCGAGCGATCCGGCTCAAATTTGGCACGCAAGTAGAGTAGCTGCCCCTCTTTGAATGTTGTGATTTTTGCCAAAATATGTGAAGTCATTAAGATTTTATGTTGATTTTAATTTGTTGAAAAAAGGGCGTGGTCGCTCTAACTTTCGTAAAAGTTCGCCGATTTGGCTAAATAGTTCTTCATAACTGAAGATACGTTCAATGTTGTATGGTATTGAATTTCGACGAAATCGGTAAAGCGGTTCGGATTTTATAGAATTTTGAATTTTTCGAAAAAAATAGATTTTGATCTAAATTACGTCGAATTTCAACAAATGAACAGAAATTTTGTACAGACGAAAAATAACATTCAGAAATGCCATGTACCAAATTTGGTGATGATCGGTAAAGTCGTTCGGATTTTACACCATTTTTCATTTTAAAAAAATGTAGATTTTCGCTATAACTTCCGGAAAAGTTGAGAAAGTCCGACAAAAATTTGTATCTAATCAAAATTAGATGTAACGGTGTTTGCAGAGGTGATTTATAGCTGTATAAAACACCTCTGCAAAAGAGACACAAGGTATAAAAAAAAAGATGCAAAGTAGAACCTTGCACATTGCTTCCTCATTATTTTTCGCTTTTTACAAAGCTTCCTCTATGAGGAAGCCAAAATTGAATAACATACTGCTTCCTCACAGAGGGAGCTTTGTAAAAAGCGAAAAATAATGAGGAAGCAATGTGCAAGGTTCTACTTTGCATCTTTTTTTTTATTACCTGACTGCCTCCCCTTAACATAAAGCGTTTCATATATATATGTACATATTTGTTATTCTTATTATTTTTTTTTTTTTTTTTTTTTCTCTTTTTATTGTTGTTGTCTATTTCTAAGATTTTTTTTTTGTATTGGTGAGCGCCGGATTGTGGCGTTTCGCTGTGGAGAGATGTTCCCCGTAACTGGGGTTGCCTTATAGGACCGACACGGTCCTAGCGCAATAAATAATCAAATAAAAAAAAAAAAAAAAAAATAACATAAGAGGGAATCGACTGTACACACACATATATACTACTTTGCTACCTATGCTGTCCCGGATTTCTCTGCTCAAGCGTCGCCGTCGATGGACGGAAGAGGATAGTTATAGGCAGTACGCATCACCTATACTATTACCAAGACGATATTACTATAGTGCGTGTATGTGCGTGAGAATAATCAGATGCAAATAGAATGTAGCCCGTGGCAAATCGCACAGATCCGCGAAGCGCTCGCACACCGACTTATTGGTACACACTAGAAATAATAGCCCCAGGCATTATCTCGTTCGCATACCCGCGCGCCCCCCGAGGGAACACCTTGACATTGGCAGAATAGACTCAACGATCAGCGACCCCAGCGGCTACTTTCCTGGAGGGTCAGCTAACGAGATATAAAACGCGCTGGCTATCAACGCGATATAACTCAGAAATTACGGTTGTTGACTATTTTGATGTTTAATCAATTGATGTTCAAATTATATTTTCTTCGAACTATTCAATAGACTGAAAAAAAGAGTTTGTTAATTGTTAATGAGTCTATTGTTGTTATTTATTATTACTTACATTTTATTTGACTCGAATAAAATTTAATAAACCCAAATGGAAGTTTTTCTAAACAAAACCTTGCAAATCGTATCAATCACCAATATTTTGGTATCCAAAAAATGTATAAACCTGTTGACACGAAAAATGTACGTTAAATTAAAAATAACCTATAATTTTTTTTTTCGAGACATTCTGTTCTTCGTATATTTTTGAATAGAATAAATGAAATACCGATACTAATTTATCAACATACTAATTTAATCAGCGTATTAGTTTTTATTTGTCCATATTCGAATTCCAAAAACCGCGCTAATTAGAAACCTATTGTAATCTCAGGATTTTAAACGTCAAAGCGAAGGACGTTGGGAACGCTATTTGCGGTCTGAATATTATCCGGGCCAAGAGAATTCACCAGTGGTGCCAGAAACCGTTTTCCTCCAACAGAATAGAGAATAATTGTGTGAACGAGTCACTTATTTCCACGCGATACAGAGACACGAGGGGTTCGCTGTTGGGAAGACATGACGACGACGATTCGTCATGGAAATTCAGTATTGTTTTCGCTGAGACACTGGACGAGGGAGGACGAGGCTGTTTGTGGCAACGAGTACCCGATTTCACCGGTTTTCTCGGCTTAATTATCCTAGCTGCAGCAACAGCAACAACAACATTGTTCACTTGGACGAAACAAAGGGAGCAAAGTCTTTTGGGTCTAATCACCTGCCGCAAGTTTCCATATCCTCGTTTCCAAGCTCAGCCTGGGATGCTTTTTTGTCCGAGTCCTTGCTGCTTGTTCGCCTCGAAATATATGGGCCAAAAGCTTCACCATCACCAAAACCAAGAGAGAGCTACACGCACGGAGAATCGTCGCTGTGAACGCAAAGCTTTTTGCTCTTTCCGGCGGTACGTGCCAGAGTATGCATCAGAACAGGACAGAAAAGTAGCAGCAGCAGCAGCAGCACCACCAACATCCAACACCCACGGCGTCGCGTGTATGACACTCGTTTTTGCTGTAATAGATGTCCGCCAGCTAGCGTTTTCGGAGGAAACCATCTCTCTACTCTCTCTCACTTTCTGTCTGTCGGTTATATTTCGTTGCATCACTCTCGCACTGCTATGGTTCGCCAGCTAACCACCCTCGAACTATCCCCGGAACATCAACCCCTGGCTGTCATGGCCTCGAAAATTCCTGGGCAGAGAGTAGAGCTCTGATCGATGGACGTACCCTCGCCCACGGCATCCCGCCCAACGTTCGTTCATGGCCAAAATGGAAATTCCATTTTCCAGAAATAGTCTTATGCCACGAGCTTTTTGATAAAAAGAACAAACCAAAACTGTTTTCGTTATAAATTCTCACTCTTTCGGATATCAAGCCGAAAGCAAATATTTATGCTACCGCGAAGGCTTTGTCTATCCCGACTAGAAATCTGGTAGGGCAGCCCTGCCGTCACATTTGGGCCTGATCTGGCATGGATAAGTTTGACCTGATAAAGTGTACCTTATTAGAACCGGATTTGGCATTGGAAAGGTTGCCCTGATAAGGTGCACCTTATTAGGACCGGACCTGGCATAGGGAAGGTTGACCTGATAAGGTATTCCCTATTCAGGTCCAGAGCTGGCATAGATAAGGTAGACCTGATAAGATGTACCTTAATAGGACCGGATCTGGCAAAGGGAAGGTTGACCTGATAAGGTGTATCTTATTCAGGGCCAGATCGGGAAATATTAAGGTAGACCTAATAAGGTGTATCTTATTCAGGGCCAGATCGGGAAAAATTAAGGTAGACCTGACAAGGTATTCCATATTCAGGTTCAGACCTGGCATAGATAAGGTAGACCTGATCGAAATATTGGCGGAATTAAGAATATCATTTATAAAATCAAAATGTCGCATTCAATATGTTTTTAATTTTAAACCCGTCATTTTGAATTTACAAATTTTAAGTTCAAATTCCTAATTAGTTACGTTAAAAACTGAACTATTATTTAAATAAATAGTAAATTGAACTATTATGGAAATACTGTACGAGATATCCACATAGTCGGCTTGGTCTAGTGGTTAGCGTGCTCGGTTAGGTAGTTAGGTAAATAGGTAGGTCCCGTAGGTCTTAGGTTCAAATCCCGCGTGCATCACTTCTCGAATGATGTTACGAAAAACCGTATCTGCAGACGACTTGTTTTTTTTTTTGTAATATTAATAGAATATTATTGTTCATATTGCGGCATAATGCGCGGAAATTAATAATTTATTTTTTAATTTAATATAAAGATAAGTATATGTATTTATATATCTATGATTATATTTATCAGGCCCTTAAATGGTTATTTTTATCAGGTCCTTATGTGGTAAACTTGAACTGGCCCTGATGTGCCAAAGCGTTACATTTCCAATCAGGGCCGTATAAGGTAGCCAGACAGGGGCCTTGGATTTAGAATCCGGTTATCAGGTCCGGCCCTGATATTCCCCATAACTGAATTTCTAGTCGGGATATTCGTGGGATTCTGCTAACTTTTTCTAAACTCGAAACGTTGTTAACGATCAGGCAGAAATTCTAACTGTTTTTACCGAATTGTACATTTTTTTGTTTTTTGCTTCCTCATAGAGGAAGCTTTGTTTTCGTGAAAATTTTTTTTTTCGAGATTTTCATGTCAGTATGCTTAAAATTGTCTAAAACGTCGAGAAAAGTGATTTAGAAAAAATGTATGTATGGATGTATGTGTGTGTGTGTGTGTGTGTGTGTGTGTGTATGTGTGTGTGAACGGCATTCAAAATTCAAACTTGCATATCTCAAGAACGGCTTTAACATTCGGTCTAAAATTTGGCACGCATGTGCGGCAGGTATACGCCATTGCTTGTGATAATTTTCAAAAAAATTCAAAAATATGTTCAAATTTTATTTAACTTTACAATTTTCGAAAAATGTCTGTACGCGCTCTAGCTCCCGCAAATTTTTAGCTATAGAGCTAAATAATTTTTTATACATAAAGCAGCCTTAAAGAAGGATCGGTATTGAATTGGGGGCGAATCTACAAATAGGTTCCGTTTTTATGAGATTTTGAATTTTTCAAAAAATTTACGTTTTGCTCTAACTCCTGTAAAATCTCACGAAATCAACTGATATTTTCTACAGATGAAGAATAACATGCAATGCTGCTATGTACCAAATTTGGTGTTGATCGGTAAAGGGGTTCGGATTATATAGGATTATGAATTTTTTGAAAAATTTATTTTTTGCTCTAATTCACGTTAAACATTAACAAATCAGCTGAAATTTTATACAGACAATAAATAATACTCAGCGCTGCTACGTACAAAATTTGGTAATGATCGGTAAAGCGATTAAGATTTTACGTGATTTTAAAATTTTGAAAAAATGAAAAGTAACGAAATAAGTTGCAAAGTTGAACTTCGTTCATTCCTTTGTCATTAATTTACATTTTTCACAAAGCTTCCGCTATGAGGAAGCCAAAATTAGTAAATAAGCTTCATAGAAATCGCTTTGTGAAAAAAAAAAAAAATAATGAGGAAGCAATGTGCAAAGTTCAACTTTGCAACTTTTTTTTAAGTTGAATCAAGGAAGAGTGAAGAGTATATTAATTGTCTCTCAAAAACTATTGAAGATGATGAGAATATCCTTAACATCGAAGATTGTATATGATATAGTTGTAATTGTCCGTTTTTTAAGAATATTTGACAGAAAATCGCTACTGGCGTATAATTATTTCGCGTTTTAACTATATAAATATTATTTATAGACATTTTAAATATATTAAACATCTATACTAGAGTAGAATTTTATTCCAATATATGGCTTTCGCCATCCCTTCAATTCTTATATTTTGTCATATATTGTCGCAAAGAAATATTCGAAAAATATGCAAAAGATGCAACTTTTTGTCGTCCATATATCTTAAAAATATTTTTTTTTTTTCATGTGGGATAGCAATATTCCTAAAATTCTTCTCTCCTTGTAACTAATCAGTAGAATATTCCATTTCAGCTCAATAAAAGTTGACACAGAGCGCGTAGTGAAAGAGGAAAATATAAAATATACATATGACATAGTCGAAATCTCGAGAAGATGTACAACCGGAAGTGACGTTTGTGTGTCACTGTACAATTGTATGATAACCGAATAAGAAGAGGCAGAGCGGTGGAAACTCTCGGGAAACCGCGTTCAAGCTTCCTACGAAACCACCTAACGATTGAAAGTTCCGGGCAACTGTGCGGGACCATTGGCTCGTCGCGTTCTTGGTCCTCTTCGAGATCTCGCCAAGGGCTTTTCGTTGGAGGAAGACTCTCTTGAGGAATCGAGCGTCCCTGCACAGAAAGGCGAGCACTTGGTGAGTTTCTCGTGGCTGCACCGAAAAGCTTTAGAAAGCCATGTACACACGCTACAGTAGAAGGTATAGTCGAAGTTTTCGTGGAAATAACAGCTAGTAGTTTCCCAATGTGGTAGCACCGCGACTCGCGGTCTTACCAGCCTCTAGCAAATCGTTTGCCCTTCCTACGTACTTGGAGCATTTCCTTTCTGCTTCCCCAGAGAAAACCGAGGACAGATAAATCTAGGAGGACTCTCCAGAGATTCGGTTGCTTCTCGTCGACGCCCTTTATACATATAGAATTCGCCCTCTGGCTTGGAGAGACCGGGGCATGTTAGGTAAGACCTTACAAATCAACCGGTACGGGTCGAGAGTAACAAGGGTCAATTGGAACAAATGTAGCTATAGCACCAGAATATCGTTCAAGTATCGATACTTTGTCGTATCGATATTTTGTCGCATCGATATTTATCGAATTGATATTTTGTCGCATTGATATTTTGTCGCATCGATATTTTGTCGCATCTATATTTTGTCGCATCGATATTTTGTCGCATCGATATTTTGTCGCATCGATATTTTGTCGTATGGATATTTTGTTATTTCGATATTTGATCGTATCGATATTTTGTCGTACCGATATTTGATCGTATCGATATTTTGTCGTATCGATATTTTATCGTATAGATATTTTATCGTATCGATATTTTGTTATATCGATATTTTGTCGTATCGATATTTTGTCGTATCGATATTTTGTTCCATCGATATTTTGTCGTATCGATATTTTGTTATATCGATATTTTGTCGTATCGATATTTTGTTATATCGATATTTTGTCGTATCGATATTTTGTTATATCGATATTTTGTCGTATCGATATTTTATCGTACCGATATTTTGTCGCATCGATATTTTGTCGTATCGATATTTGATCGTACCGATATTTTGTCGCATCGATATTTGTCGAATCGATATTTTGTTGTATGGATATTTTGTCGTATGGATATATTGTTATATCGATATTTTGTCGTATCGATATTTTGTTATACCGATATTTTGTCGTATCGATATTTTTTTGTATCGATATTTGATCGTACCGATATTTTATCGTATCGATATTTTGTCGTATCATTATTTTAGTCTAAAAATATCGATACAAAAACTTATTTATTTCTGATTTAAAAAATATGTTCAAGTAGCTAATAGTAAAAGTATCATTGGCTTAGAACCAAAAAATTTGATTTTTCTCACTTTCGACCTCGATTTCTCTGGACATTACGAATCGACAGAACCGAAGGGAATAATCATTGCAATTACGATCCTCACAAAAAATAATTATGAGTAATTACTGTTTTTTTAAATCACGTGCTATATAATTGTAATTGAGTGTAACGAACGAACAATATTAATGAAAGCTATGGCCAAAGGCTTCGGCGATCAAATTTGACAGTTCGTTGGATTGGAACATTCAATAACTGAATGAATTAAATTGCTGTTTAGTTATTAGAAACGCTTCTAGAAACTATGGAATGGAAATTGATGCAAATCACCCCGGCCATATTTACAGTGAATTCCAGTGCTGCCATAGAAACGGGTGGCGAGAAACTTTGGCAAACGCCTGATCGCAGCAGTGCCGACAAAGCCGAAACGTAGCGGACTCTCGAATTCGCTTCGCAGGACACTTCGAAGATTTACACAATCTTGTGAAATACCGTCGTCGCTGTAGCTGTAGTTGTGTTCGAGTACACGATAAATGCGAGGTACAAACTGCGAAGCTGCCGGAGAAACGAAGTTTGGAGATGCCGTTGTGCTGTAATAGTGTGAGGTCACTAGCCCTCTCGCGCCCGAATTGGAGTGCGACGATGACCACAAACGGCGTTGAGACACCACAGGCTTGTGGGTGTTTCTGTGTAAGAGCACGAGCGCCACGCTGCGCTGATTCGAGGTCGATGCTGGCGAGGCCATACACAATATCTGGTATAAGGTTAACGTCCCAATTACTCACCGAGACTGAATTACAGACCAATTGGTTCATTTATTCAATGCTTTAAGACTGTTTCACGACTGGTGTCCGCGCAAAGTCTTTTTACTTTCTTAATCCATACAAGGAATGTTGAAAGCGAGAGTATGGCAAACAAACAAACAAACAAAATAGGCCGCCAGATTATAGGGTGAAGACATGTTTCGAGTGTCCTAGATTCCAAAAAATCATCACTTATTTTTTCGTCTGTCTGTCTGTCTGAATATCTGTCCATCTGGATGTCTGTCCATCCGGATGTCTGTCTGTCTGGATGTCTGCTTGTCCGTATGTCTGTCTGTCTATCTGCCTGTCTGTCTGGATTTCTGGATGTCTGTCTGTTTGAATGTCTACCTGTCTGGATGTCTGTCTGTTTGGATGTCTACCTGGCTGGATGTCTGTCTGTTTGGATGTCTATTTGTCTGGATGTCTGTCTGTTTGGATGTCTATCTGTCTGGATGTCTATCTGTCTGGATGTCTATCTGTCTGGATGTCTATCTGTCTGGATGTCTATCTGTCTGGATGTCTATCTGTCTGGATGTCTATCTGTCTGGATGTCTGTTTAGATGTCTGTCCGTTTTGGTCTCTATTTGTCTGGATGGATGTCTGTCTGTTTGGATGTCTGTCTGTCTGGATGTCTGTCTGGATGTCTGTCTGTTTGGATGTCTATTTGTCTGGATGTCTGTCTGTTTATATGTCTATCTGTCTGAATGTCCGTCTGTTTGGATGTCTATCTATCTGGATGTCTGTTTAGATGTCTCTCCATTTTGGTCTCTATTTGTTTGGATGGATGTCTCTCTGTTTGGATGTCTATTTGTCTGGATGTCTGTCTGTTTGGATGTCTATCTGTCTGGATGTCTGTCTGTTTGGATGTCTATCTGTCTGGATGTCTGTCTGTTTGGATGTCTATCTGTCTGGATGTCTGTCTGTTTGGATGTCTATTTGTCTGGATGTCTGTCTGTTTGGATGTCTATCTGTCTGGATGTCCGTCTGTTTAGATGTCTATCTGTCTGGATGTCTGTTTAGATGTCTGTCCATTTTGGTCTCTATTTGCTTGGATGGATGTATGTCTGTTTGGATGTCTATTTGTCTGGATGTCTGTCTGTTTGGATGTCTATTTGTCTGGATGCCTGTCTGTTTCGATGTCTATCTGTCTGGATGTCTATCTGTCTGGGTGTCTGTCTGTTTGGATGTATATCTGTCTGGATGTCTGTCTGTTTGGATGTCTATCTGTCTGGATGTCTGTCTGTCTATCTGAATGTCTGTTTGTTTGGATGTCTGTCTGGATGTCTGGATGTTTCAAAACATAACTTTCACAAAAAGCTGCAGGTTAAAGTGAAATTTAATATATATCTTTAATGCATAAAATGCAGTTTTGGTTATGAAATTCAACTAAAATTTTCCGCTTCTTCCAATACGTCACCTGATTTATGAAAAATAAAAAAAAACTAGTTGAAAGTTTATATTTGATCCTTGGACTGAATAAATTTTTTGTATGATCCGAAACGCACAGGCAGAAGTAAATGCAAATGCCAGTAGAAAATGTGTGATTGAGTGCGGAATCTTTGTTACTTTTTTTTTCAGTCACTGCGACGAGATTTAAAAACACTATAAACAAAGGGTGAAAAGCTCTTTCACGATAAAATATTGTTAAATGTTCCGTAAAGCTGCGTAGAAAGAATGAAGGTAATATTCCAGGTACACAGCGAGATCCTCGCTCTTATTCAGCGAATTGCAAGTACAGCTCCATATTTTCTTACGGTAACGAGAGTTCAGGGAAAGATGTATAATTTTTCTTTTTTTTTCCTTTTCGCTAAAGTGATGAATATTTATGGCGTCGTGAACCGAGAGCGACTCCCGATGAATCCATCAGGGAAACAAGGTGCAGATGGAGCTGATGGTCTCCCCGTGCACATACTGCGCACAGTATAACAGAGTATATAGTGGCATCGTAATAAAGAGAGTAGAGATTCTGAGATGCGTGCAACTCGGAGCTCACCAGCATAAACGAACCATTTGGAATTTGCTGGGGCGGTTTCCTGCTACGCTTCTGCCTCCTCTAGATCCTCTCCACCTTTTCCACAGCAAGATCAACACTAACGATCTCTACCAGTGCAGATCTACAGCCTGAGCAAGGCTATCGATTCGTACCGGCGATTCGAGAAATGAGCCTACCGAGATCGCTTGCTTCTGCCTCTTGTTCGACTACGTGCAATCCAATAGACGTTTTCTGTATCGCAACCACTGAATACGCTGGAGAAAATATATGAGAGAGAGAGAAAGTGAGAGACAGCGGAGAAGATCTGAGAGTTGCACTGACGCGATCATAGAGCTAACCGGCTAACGAGTTCTCTCGGTGCCAAGTTTACGATCCACAAGCAGTGAATCGCACTCTTTCAGTGATTTACAACGGTCATTGGGTCAGGGCCGCGAACTCCTCCCTTAGAGTCCTATAAGTGTAAACGAGCGAAAGAAACTCTGAGCCAGAGCTAAGAAAATTGAGATTATTCAAGGTCTTGATCATTTAATTTCATTTTTTTTTTTTTCATCATCATATACCGAGTATTATACATCTCGATGTGCACGACGTATGAGCTATGCATTTGATCTTCGACTCTATTAAAAAGTGATTGCCATTTATAACAACTTCGCTTAGGAGAAATGCTTGCAATGAAACTTTCTGAGGTGGAAGTTTATTTTACGCTTCTTCACTTGACTTTACCGTGACGAAAATCATTTTTTAAGAGTATTAAGAATAACTTCATTTTTAATACTTAATTTGATGCGAAATAGTATATTCGTGATTATATTCTTCGACAGATAAAATCAGAGATTGAATACTAAAATTTGTTCACTGGTTTAGTGTGAAGGCTACAAGTGGAAAATTTCACTTTTCATCTCACATCATTCTGGTGCATGGTATTACTTTACAAAATTGCAGAATTGTAGTGTTTGATATGAACTTGATGATGTTTAAATGTAAGATTTTTTAAATGAAGGCTATCATTAATACATTTTTTTTCTTATGACTTTTTGTAGCTGTCTGGACCCCCTTAAGAGGGAGTGTCACTTTTTCCAAATGACTTGATAAGTGGAGCTCAAATTAGGACCACCCAATCGTAAGACATTAAACCATTCACTGTATTATACTCATAAATAATGGCTCCTACGCTAAAAACAATAATAATAATATATAATCAAGAATACCACAATTTTTCTGTTCCTCGCGTTTTTTGTTTCTTCATAGAGGAAGCTTTGTTTTCATGAAATTTGTTTTTTTTTTATTTTTCATGTCAGAACCCTCAAACGTCGAGAAAAGTAATTTAGAAAAATTGTCCAGATGTATGTGTTTGTGAGTGTGATGAGAGGTTTAAATTTCATATTACATAACTGGTAAACTGTTCAACCGAATCAGCTGAAATTTTAATACCATGTTGAGTGCTGGCTTATCTTCAACTGACATAAATTTTATAAAAATCGCTTGACGCATTTCATTTTTGTGAAATTTTTTAAATTTTGACAAATGTACGTAAACGTTTTAGCTCGGACAAATTTGTAGCTATAGGGCTGAAATTTCATATTAAATTTAAACGAAACGACGCAACCTTTGGTATTGAATACGGGCGAAATCTATAAAGTAGTTCGGTTTTTTTGGATTTTGAATTTGTCGAAAAATTATTAATATCGATCTAGCTTCCCCAAAGCTTCAGCGAGGAAGCCGAAAATTTGTATATAATCAAAATATGATTGAACGGTGTTTGTAACGACGATTCGAAGCCGTGTGTATATTTTTGCCGTGATTATATTTTTTGCTGACTCAAATTTCAATGAATTTGAGATTTCTAAATGTATTCAAAACAATTTATTCTCTATGAGAAAGCCAAAATTAATAAATAAACTTTCTCTCACGGAGAAAAATCATTTGCTAGCATAGTGACAGAAAACTTTATTTGTTGGCCTAGAAAATGTATTTGCTGGCCTAACAAATAATTTTGCTGACCTAGCAAATTTTTTTGCTTGTCTAGCAAATTTTTTGACAAGCCTATCAAATAATTTTTTTTCCGGCTAAGAAATAAGACTTTGCTGTCACTAAATTAGCAACTGATTTGTTGATTCAACAAAAAATTTCTCTTTCAACTCAATTTTTTTCTCCAACTCCAAAAAATGTGAAATGTTCTAAAATTCAAAAAGTGCGATTTTAGTTTATTGCTAAAATATGTTATTTTCGTTACATTTCAATGCATATATAAACCGTTTTTCCATTTGGAACACATTGCAGACTTTTGGTATAACACATTACGACGAATATCCAGAACCTCACAGTATGTTCAAAACTACCCAAAATATACCAAATCGATAATGCTACAAAACCTCCGTAACAATACAGCAAATCACAAACGCAAAAAATAATTCAAAAAACCCCAAATAAAAAGTGTCCCAACTTGCCCCAATCTTCCCTAAATAGGCATATTATTGAAAATAAAAAAAAAATGTACACGAAAACAAAGCTTCGTCTATGAGAAAGCAAAAGGTAAAATCCAATGACAAGAACGTGTTATCTTTTATTTTCTTTTTTAACAATCCCTTTTCGAAGTGGTAGCGTGCGGAACGTAGCGAGATTTACAACTTTCAATTAGAGCGCCGTTAATGAATTTCGCGATTAACGAGAGTTCTCCACTGGCAACTCGAGTTCTCTTGGTGCGTTTGCGCCTGGATGCTATTATATATCCGTTCAGTCACGGTATATAGAGAATCATATATATATAGCAGCACGCGCGCGGACGCGCGGCTTGTTATCCGCCGCACCATTCCTGGGAATCAGTCAACGAGCTCCGGGGAATGTGTACAATAATCCTCTGGTGTGTATACCACATGTGTTACAGTCTTGTCTCTTTTACCACCGCACACTGGCCGTGCGCAATTTTATTGGTGAACGCAAGTCGCGTACAGCTGCACGCACGCGTGTTTATACCACCATTTGTGATACGCGCGAGCGGAGATCGCAAAACGAGACGAATGTCCTCGGCGTTCCAACGCCTCGTCGATCGACTTATCCACTTCTACCATGTGGCACGTCGGTCCACGTTCACTCACTCAGTGCACTGGGTTCTTTAATTATCGCTTCGTACTCACTATATATACTAAATGACCAGGTGTATACGACCCTCGGTTTCATTCTCTTCTTCCCCCGTTAATTTTCCCTCACTGTCGTCATCAACGCCAACGTAAAAACGTATTTTACTAAACTTGTGTATAACATTTCACGATAAGTCGACAAGTCGAAAGAAAAAAGGCTGCATAGTGGAACTTTGCAAATTGCTTCCTCATTATTATTGGATTTTTACAAATCTACCTCTATGAGGAAGCATGTTAATCTGTTTTGGCTTCCTCATAGAGGAAGCTTTGTAAAAATCCAATAATGATGAGCAAGCAATTTGCAAAGTTCTACTCTGCAGCCTTGTTTTAAAAATTTTTAAATGGCATTAGTTTTGAACCCCTTTACAGATTCTCGCCAGATTCGAACTGATGATTAGTTTACCCACACTCTACTTGTGGACCAAATTTGAACCCGATATCTTAAAAATTGCGGAAGTCATATGACATAAATTTTAAACCCCTTAATGGATTGACGTCAAATTCACTCCCAAACATTATTTGATAACAGTCCACTTCTGGTCCAATTTTGGGCCGGATATCATAAAAATTGCGGGAGTTAGAGCACAAACAAAAAATTCAAAATGCCATAAATTTTAAACCCCTTAATGGATTGACGTCAAATTTAATCCCAAACACTATTCGATAACAGTCCACTTCTGGTCCAATTTTGTGCCGGATATCATAAAAACTGCGGGAGTTAGAGCACAAACAAAAAATTCAAAATCTCATAAATTTAAAACCCCTTAACGGATTGACGTCAAATTCACTCCCAAACTTTATTTAATAACAGTCCACTTGTGAACCAAATTTGAGCCCGATATCTTAAAAATTGCGAACGTTAGAGCACGAACAAAAAATATCAAAAAATGTAAAAATGCCATAAATTGTGAACCCCTTAACGGATTGACACCAAATTTAATCCCAAACACTATTTGATAACAGTCCACTTCTGGTCCAATTTTGTGCCGGATATCATAAAAATTGCGGAAGTTAGAGCACAAACAAAAAATTCAAAATGCCATAAATTTTAAACCCCTTAACGGATTGACGTCAAATTCACTCCCAAACTTTATTTAATAACAATCCACTTGTGAACCAAATTTGAGCGCGATATCTTAAAAATTGCGAAAGTTAGAGCAGGAACAAAAAATGTCAAAAAATGTAAAAATGCCATAAATTGTGAACCCCTTAACGGATTGACACCAAATTTAATCCCAAACACTATTCGATAACATTCCACTTCTGGTCCAATTTTGTGCAGGATATCATAAAAATTGCGGCAGTTAGAGCACAAACAAAAAATTCAAAATCCCATAAATTTTAAACCCCTTAACGGATTGACGTCAAACTCACTCCCAAACTTTATTTAATAACAGTCCACTTGTGAATCAAATTTGAGCCCGATATCTTAAAAATTGCGAAAGTTAGAGCACGAACAACAAATGTAAAAAAATGTAAAAATGCCATAAATTACGAACCCCTTAACGGATTCACACCAAATTTAATCCCAAACACTATTCGATAACAGTCCACTTCTGGTCCAATTTTGTGCCGGATATCATAAAAATTGCGGGAGTTAGAGCACAAACAAAAAATACAAAATGCCATAAATTTTAAACCCCTTAACAGATTGACGTCAAATTCACTCCCAAACTTTATTTAATAACAGTCCACTTGTGAACCAAATTTGAGCCCGACATCTTAAAAATTGCGAAAGTTAGAGCACGAACAAAAAATGTCAAAAAATGTAAAAATGCCATAAATTGTGAACCCCTTAACGGATTGACACCAAATTTAATCCCAAACACTATTTGATAACAGTCCACTTCTGGTCCAATTTTGTGCCGGATATCATAAAAATTGCGGGAGTTAGAGCCCGAGCTGACATTCTCCAAAAAATTCAAAATGCCATAAATTTTGAACACCTTGATGGATTAACTCCAAATTCAATCCCATACCTTGTTTGTCGACAGTTTACTCGTGGTTCAAATTTGAGCCCGATATCTTAAAAATTGCGACATCTATCGTGCTAACAAAAAATTGTGCACATACGCACACATACAGAAATTTTTTCTAAACCACTTTTCTCGACGTTTCAGACCATTCTGAGTGTCCTGATATGAAAATCTTGAAAATAAAAAATTTCACGAAAACAAAGCTTCCTCTACGAGGAGGCAATAATGAGAAATATTGAGTGAGTTTCTACTTTTGCTTTATTTTCAATTCAGGCCCTTGTCCGTAACTGGAGGGAACCACGAAACCAGACAAAATATCAGTAGGTCAATGCCTTTGGTAGAAACTCGTTTTGGAAGATAAAGGACAAGAATTGTTATGGTATTTATGAGAAGCCCTCGTCAGGTACCCTCAAAATCTTAACGAGAACCGTTTGTGTATATTGTGGATAGAAAAACTGTAGTGTAGACTGGTTCGCCTTTGGTGGACGAGGGACACAGACACGAAATGTATATAGCACGCAGGGCTATCAAATACCGGTCCCTACGCTCCAAAGAAGAGGACCGGGTGAGAGCTCTCAAGCCGAAAAGGAGGTCACGCATACGGGCCTGCCCTGCTCAATGTTATTCACCTAAACTCTCAGAGAGAGGAGAGAAAGAGCTTCGAGCATTGCCCCGCAGCATAATATTACGGAAGGAAATGAATTCTCTTTTAACCTCAAGAAAAAATATGTCATTCTGTAAGACTATGTTTATATAGCCTTTGCTTCTTCATAGGTTAAACTTTCCCCAGTAAAAAAAAATATATATAGTGCGACATATGGAATTGGACATATATAATCTGTATAAATTCTATTGTATATAATTTATATGTAATTTATATGGGGGATTTGTTCCTGACCCTTTAATAATTTCGACAATTTTTTATCAAATAGTATATTGAAAAAGAAAAGACACGTATTTTTTTGTTTGGCGCTACGAGCAATATTTTCAACACACGAATTTTTTTCGGGATTTATATATTTTTAATCGTTAATATCTTGGAAATTAATAGTCATATCGAAAAATGTCCGAGATGAAATTTGTTCAGTTTGCAAAGAGCTACATAATGTATATTAAAAATGTTATTTTAGTTTTCTTAAAACGTATATGACGTTAAACAATATATCGTTTTGCAAAAAAAACCACATTTTGTAATTTTTGTATACTTACATCAAAATTTTATCTAAAATTATGAAATTTTTGAGATCCTATGCAGGCCGGCCGAATTTTAAAATAATTAGCGGAATTCAATTATTAATATTTCATTTCATCATAACAGTCCGGAAAATTGTTTATTTCACTTTCGTACTCACTGATCCAAAGTCGAAATTTCGTAAATTATTCCGACGTGTTTCTATTTAACGCTACAAATTGAAATAGAGATAAATTCTACATTCGCTATTTAAAAACTCTGTTTGATTTATTACAAAAGCATAAAACAAGTTTTTCGCAGATAACGGAGATTAAATTTTTAATGCATTTTTCAGTATCGTTGGAACATTTTTATAACGAAGGTGTAAAAAAAAGTATTTAAAAAAAATATATATATTATTAAAGTCACGAATATTTATGATGCAATGATGCAGAGTATTAAAAGTAATGTTCAATTATTAATGTTTGTTAAATTGAATATACAAATATGATATAAAATGAATGTATCTTTACTTTAAACACGACAACGTTATTGCTTTTAGTGTACCATATTGCATTACGCTTGCATATTAAATTTTGCATACCAGTTGATGCAAAAAAACTTCAACTACCGGAAAATAAAATACAAGTTGTTAAATATATAATATGAAGGCTGTGAAGGACTGCGCTCGATGGCTAATTGGCAAAAAGAAACTATAATTATAGTTATTGGCTATAATGTAAATTTGCCAATTGACAAAAAAAATTTAATTATAATTATTGTCTATAATATAATTTTGTCAGTTGTCAAAAAAAAGTATAATTATAATTATTGTCTATAATATAAATTTGCCAGTTGTCAAAAAAATTATATTTATAATTATTGTCTATAATATAATTTAGCCAGTTGTCAAAAAAATTATATTTATAATTATTGTCTATAATATAAATTTGCCAGTTGTCAAAAAAATTATATTTATAATTATTGTCTATAATATAATTTTGCTAACTGACAAAAAAAATGTAATTATAATTATTGTCTATAATATAATTTTGCCAGTTGTCAAAAAAAAGTATAATTATAATTATTGTCTATAATATAAATTTGCCAGTTGTCAAAAAAATTATATTTATAATTATTGTCTATAATATAATTTTGCCAGTTGTCAAAAAAATTATATTTATAATTATTGTCTATAATATAATTTTGCCAGTTGTCAAAAAAATTATATTTATAATTACTGTCTATAATATAATGTAGCCAGTTGCCAAAAAAATTATATTTATAATTATTGTTTATAATATAATTTTGCCAGTTGTCAAAAAAATTATAATTATAATTATTGTCTATAATATAATTTTGCCAGTTGTCAAAAAAATTATATTTATAATTATTGTCTATAATATAATTTTGCCAGTTGTTAAAAAAATTATATTTATAATTATTGTCTATAATATAATTTTGCCAGTTGTCAAAAAAATTATAATTATAATTATTGTCTATAATATAATTTTGCCAGTTGTCAAAAAAATTATATTTATAATTATTGTCTATAATATAATTTTGCCAGTTGTCAAAAAAAATATATTTATAATTATTGTCTATAATATAATTTTGTCAGTTGTCAAAAAAATTATATTTATAATTATTGTCTATAATATAATTTAGCCAGTTGTCAAAAAAATTATATTTATAATTATTGTCTACAATATAATTTTGCCAGTTGTCAAAAAAATTATATTTATAATTATAATTTGCAATATACAGACCAAAATCATTATCTATATTTTGTCAATAAATCACGATTATTATTACTACTACTACAATAATATAAAATTTTGTCTACCATTCTCGAGTACAATTCAACACTGGGCGGAAAAAAAAAATAACCTCGAGGTTTTGATAATATATTTCGAAAATTCGGTGTTAGGAAATTATTTGCATATTTTTAATCACAGTATTTCCAGCACCAGGAAGATAAGATTTTACAAAGCATTATTTCGTCGAAATACGGCGAGGAAAATTTCTATACTCGTAGATATAGAAGAGTATAAACCCCGGAGTGAGTTTCGGCGAAGGTGCACGAATCTCAGACCCGGTGTACGTTGCATATTGCAATGAATATCCGGCATAGCGCCTGGAGCAGCATATATACCCACTTCTGAAATTAAACTTAGCAATATAAGGAGGAAGGGGTTTTAGGTGGCGGGCGAAGCTCTGTTATTAATATGAGGAAACCGCGAGCGGCACGCGGTCGTGGAATCGTAGTGTGTGCTGCAAACCAAGTTTTCCTTTCCGCCGCTCAGTATCCCGTTTGGCACTCGAGGCCCGTGTGCACTCGGAACATTACGATTTGCATCGCTAATACTATTCTCTTGGTGCGAAAATTCAACCCGGAAACTCACGATTTCGTACTGCCAGATGAAACCAGGCGACGAGTTTGAAATGCTCTGTCGCATCGTGTGTGTCTCGAACCCCACGAACATTTCCCACAAAAAATCCACTCTATAGGGTGAATGCATCAATAATTAAACGGGTCCCTATTGTTTTACCGACGATTATAATCCCAGTCAAAATACCGACAAATCATAATCCCGACGAATTAAGGGGAGGGAGTCAGGTAAAAAAATTGATTTTGGAAATTCAATATCATCCAAATTCTATTGCATATAAAAATGTCCAATGCACTATATTGTTGGTACTCGATGAAAGGATTTTTTACAGTCGTCTGACTTGCATATGCTTTTCAATATTATCTTAAGCAAAGTTCTTAGGTTTTCCATTCTGCGCATGATTCAGATCAAACTACTAGGCAGATTGGAATGGTTGACGTCTCATTTTCTTCTTCATGAAAAGATACACCGGCTAAATGGAGCAAACTATTTTTTTTCATTCTGAAAGCAAAGTTAATCACTGATTTAGAAAATAGCATAACATTTATTTATTAATAATTACGTCACTTAAAAAATATTACCTTTTATTAACATTTGCTCCATTTAGCCGGTGTATCTTTTCATGAAGAAAAAAATGAAACGTCAACGATTTCAATCTGCCTAGTAGTTTGATCTGAATCATGCGCAGAATGGAAAACCTAAGAACTTTGCTTAAAATAATATTGAAAAGCATATGCAAGTCAGACGATAGTAAAAAAATCCTTTCATCGAGTACCAACAATATAGTGTGTTGGCCATTTTTATATGCAATAGGATTTGGATGATATTGAATTTCCAAAATCAATTTTTTTTACCTAACTCCCTCCCCTTAATGGTACTAACAAATATTTCCATATCATTCCGAAGGACGGTTTTATAAACTTAGTTTAACTTTGGCCATTAACGTAACTTGTGGTTTTATTTTTTCTTTTTTTTTCATTGAATTAATTATTAATAACGTTATTGAAAAAATGAAAAGAAAAAAAAAACACTTTTTTCATTACCATTTTTGGCTCGATGCCGGTTTTGCCCCTCCATATAAAAACTATACTATATACATACATATGCACACCCGAAACCGTAGCGATAAAAGTTTAATTACTGCTCCAGGTATATTAGGCGGGCCAAAGAGATAAACGCGCGGTTATAGTAGCAGAGAGTACTATGCGGAGGGCATAACGAAATTCCTGTACGAGATAGGGATGCCAATATATAGGTGAGCCTATAAAAAAATTGCTGACACTTTTGGTGGCTCTCTTGGTGGCTCGTGTAAAATACAGAGGGGAAATATAATCCACGCGAGTTGCGCTGGTAAATTTATTAAAATACTCGATTATCCCTGCAGCAATAACGGATACAAAGGTACCGATAATACCACCAACGTGGAAACAAGTTTTTGTTGTTATAAATTGGTACAGTGACTATGGTGTATCAGTGAAACTAGTTTGAATTATTCGAGTTAAGTAGATTACGGTGCGATACAAATTTAGCACCTCGTTTCGCTCGGATCTCTACCGATAATGCTGATTTAGCCAACTTTGAGCAACGCTTGCTATACGCTGTTAGTTCGTACACTGCGGGCTTTTCGCGTTAACACCGAGTTATCGGGGCAGAAGTGAGACCGGCAGGTTCTGTAGTAGTTGAAGTAGTAGTGGTTGTAGTCATATACATGTACGTCAAAGCGTTAAGGCGTGCCTCGGAGACCTAACGAGATTAGGCGAAGGATTAGACGAAACAATACGGAAACCGTGCTTTACTTACTAAATTTAATTTAGTGCGGGTCGGACCAGCCACCGTTTGCTTATTCTACGACACTGCTCCGGCACTTGAGTGGCCAATATAGCCTAACGCCCCAAAATGGACCTTTACTATGAGAAGTAAAGGTCCATTTCAAAGCGTCGGTAAAATAGGAATGAATGACAAAATGAAAATTAGCAAATAGTACATTACGTTACAAGGGAGGGAAGTGCAACTTTTCACCGAGAGTGAAGTTTGATGCCCGAGCAAAGCCAGGGCAGAAATTCACACGAGGTGAAAAGTCACACCCCTCCCATGTAACGTACTATAATTTTTGTAACACGTGCATGAACACCGGTGCTTTTCATGGCAGTTTTGCGGGCCGAAAGTGGCCAGTTTCATAGCAGTGTTGAAACGCAGTTCGCGATTCCTTCACTTTCGACCCCGCTGTTTCACTTTCGACCCTAGGGGGGAAAGTTGGTAACCTCACTTTTCAATGTTCGTCCCGCAAAACTACCATTCAAAGCACCACTATCCATGCACTTGTTACAAAAAGTATGGTGTGCAACACGGTCCAAAATTGACGTTTTCGGCCAACTTTCGGCCCTTGTTGCACAATATACTATTTCTCCCGATTTCGCTAAAAAATAACTACATTTCGTGCGTGCAACAAGGACAGAGAATAAGCTCATTTTTAACAAATGATGACACGCATGCGTAGTACGATGATTATCTCCCTCGGGAGGTAATGAAAGCGGACTGCGCATGCGTAGTACGATTACTTCCCTTGGGAGGTAATGAAAGCGGACTGCGCATGCGTACGTCACTCGTAACAAATGAGCGATTTCCCGCCCGCGTTGCGGACACGACGTTGCAGACATAAAAATATGGTCAATTTTACCATAGACGAAAAAAAAACTTTCCGCCCTTGTGGCATAATATACTATTCTGCTTTTGTCAAGTCCAGAACTAATTTTGCTTTCTCTCTGAAAATGGCGCTCCATATTTTCAGAGGGCCAAAACAGTCTTCACAAAATTAGGATGAAGTTCGTATTTTCCCCAACAGATCCTTCGCTCGATGCGGCATTCCTAATTGAAAAAACTGATTTTTAATTTTCAGAACGTCAACCGTGTATATTAATTTATTTTCGAGGGATATAGTAAGTTCAGTGTAGTCGGGAAAAAAATATAATAGATTATTGACCGTTTCTTTTGTTTACAACTGGTGCCATTATTTCTGTTAAAAAAATATACAAAAAACGAAAACAATCATCTAACATCCTATCATCCACACTGTTGATAGTTGTTTCTATGAAAAAAAATATATGGATAAAAAAATTCGTATTTTCCCCAATAACATCCCGTGTAGAAAAATAGTTGGGGTTCTGACTTGGCCCTTTCTAGTTTGCCCCAGTTCTATTAGGAGCCCTACTAGGGGCCTTTAGAGGCCCAATATGGGCGACCCTAGTGAGGGTTCCACATTTAAGCCTGATTAGGTCCCGAAGTTTGTCGTGGCCGCCTCTGTTGAGCCTAGTAGGATTCTAGAGTAGATTCCCTATTGTGAATGCCACGTTTATACCTAAAAAGACCCCTTATTTAATCGCGGCTGCCCGAACTAATTTCTGCACGGGATCCTTCTCTCCCTGCAGATTTTAGTTGGGTCATATTCCCCACTATCCATAGATCGGTATCTATACACCTATAAGACAGAAGCAGCCGTGTAATTGAGGGAATCAGGAAAATGTGTGCCATTGGGAGGCGTGGACCAGCGGTTTCTATTCCGCTGAGGCGGCGGAACGGGAACGAACCCGAAGAGCCGAATCTTCCCCGCCTTTCTCTCAATCTTCGTATCTCGGTGTTTTGTCGGTATAAGAAAGCAGGTCCTTGCAATTGCAAAGTTCGGTAAACCTAATTGAAGAGAACGAGTGACCTAAATTGACAGGTAGCCAATGCGGACTGGTGGAGGCGAGAAGGCGCCACTTCTGTCTGTGTGTGAGTCAAACTGTATGTATATATATAAATATATATATATATTTATTTGTATATACACGGGTAGAGCGAGCGCTACCACGGAAACTACATTTAAGTTTCTCGAAATGGCCTTTCGGGGATACCTACCGGGCGTTCCTGTTTGTTGTTCGTCGAAGTGGAAAATACGCTTGGGCGATGATGTTGGTAGTGGTGTCGGTGATGCGCTCGACGAGCAAGCCACCGAGGAAGTAGGCCGTACTTCCGAGATTGTTCGCACCGAGAAGCTACACCATTGTTCATTGTACAAATGGGTTTTCAAAAGAAAGATTCATTCCTCCTGCGGTGGCGGAATATATAGCGAGCGAGAGGATAATTAGCGACAGATATTGTTGTTATCAAGGGCATCGGCTTACCATTTCATAATGATGTCCATTGTCGGTTGGTTTATTGACAGAAAATATCGAATAGCCAGTATCGATGATTCTTGATAAATCGCCCCGGGGTTCTGACCTACTTTACCGACAGCGTATATAATGAGATTCGCTAAAACTTTGTGCCGATTGGATACAAATTGGCATTGTATGCAAAGATGCATAGAATTTGCAGTTTTATATTTGTGCATAATGGATAGAATCTTTAATGAGGCTCTCAAGATTTTATGTGCAAAGGTGTATAGAGCTTGCGGATTGATATATATGTACATCATGTATATAATCTGCCTGATTTGTAGTTGGGTTTAGAAAATATTAGAATAAACAGGACGGCAGTGGCTCGATCCTACATATCCCAACTAAACACAGACGGTATTGAACATGGCCAACTGCATACAAATCAACTGGACACTTTACCAGTTCGACACGGCAGAACTCGACACAGCAATAACTAGATACGGTGCAACTCGACACGGCAGAACTCGACACAGCACTAACTGGACACGGCGCAACTCGACACGGCAAAACTCGACAGATCACTAACTGGACACAGCAAAACTCGACAAACATTAGTTCGACACCGAAAAACTGTCCAATGGCTCAATTGAACACAGACCTCATTGGACACAGTGCTGTGTCGAGTTCTGTCGTGTCGAGTTGCGCCGTGTCCAGTTAGTGCTCCCGACTAGAAATTCAGTTATGGGGAATATCAGGGCCGGACCTGGTAACCGGATTCTAAATCCAAGGCCCCTGTCTGGCTACCTTATACGGCCCTGATTGGAAATGTAACGCTTTGGCACATCAGGGCCAGTTCAAGTTTACCACATAAGGACCTGATAAAAATAACCATTTAAGGGCCTGATAAATATAATCATAGATATATAAATACATATACTTATCTTTATATTAAATTAAAAAATAAATTATTAATTTCCGCGCATTATGCCGCAATATGAACAATAATATTCTATTAATATTACAAAAAAAAAAAAACAAGTCGTCTGCAGATATGGTTTTTCGTAACATCATTCGGGAAGTGATGCACGCGGGATTTGAACCTAAGACCTACGGGACCTACCTATTTACCTAACTACCTAACCGAGCACGCTAACCACTAGACCAAACCGACTATGTGGATATCTCGTACAGTATTTCCATAATAGTTCAATTTACTATTTATTCAAATAATAGTTCAGTTTTTAACGTAACTAATTAGGAATTTGAACTTAAAATTTGTAAATTCAAAATGACGGGTTTAAAATTAAAAACATATTGAATGCGACATTTTGATTTTATAAATGATATTCTTAATTCCGCCAATATTTCGATCAGGTCTACCTTATCTATGCCAGGTCTGAACCTGAATATGGAATACCTTGTCAGGTCTACCTTAATTTTTCCCGATCTGGCCCTGAATAAGATACACCTTATTAGGTCTACCTTAATATTTCCCGATCTGGCCCTGAATAAGATACACCTTATCAGGTCAACCTTCCCTATGCCAGGTCCGGTCCTAATAAGGTGCACCTTATCAGGGCAACCTTTCCAATGCCAGATCCGGTTCTAATAAGGTACACCTTATCAGGTCAAACTTGTCCATGCCAGATCAGGCCCAAATGTGACGGCAGGGCTGCCCTACCAGATTTCTAGTCGGGCTGTGTCGAGGTCTGTCGTGTCGAGTTGCACCGTGTCGAACTGGTAACGTGTCCAGTTGATTTATATGCGTTTAGTTGGGATATGTAGGATCGAGCCACTGCCAATAGGACTTGCAAAATGATCATAAGGGGAGTTTTCAGGGTCTGGAAGCTTAAAGAGGAAGTTGAAATGATGACGACCCGAGGAGATCATTGGGGGACCTTAGAATAATGAGGACCCATACGGGCATTGAGAATAATAAGGGTTCGGGATTTCATAGACGGATTAAGAACAATCCGGGTCTGGAGGCTCATAGAAAGTTTTAGAACTTCCCGACCGGAAATACGAATTCTGGAATCAGAAACAGACAAAAGTCACTTTTTTAATTAAGTTTCCAAACGGGTGTTTTTTAATCGGATTAATTCAAGATTATCCAATAAAAATTCATAGCCCTTGATCGAATTCTATTCCCATTTGACTCTATGAAATTTTTTTTCAAAGCTACATCGGATTTTCGACATCATTCGGTAACCACTCGAAGGTAAAGCCACGTTTGTCTCAAATCTTCGATTATTTCTTTCAATCATTGTCAAATCATAGTCAAATTTAACAGTGCAATGCGCATGATGAGAATGCAATTCACGATTTCCTGGTTCCCAAGCGTTCTAATCAATTAGACGTATTTAAAGAGAGGATCGTGATGACTGGGAGCGGTTTGCACAGCCACGAGGAAACTTATCTACATTCTCTCTTATTGCTCTCCGTCTCTCTCTCTCTCTCTTTCTCTCGCGTTCTCTTTTGCTGTCCGCAAGAGGACTATTTTAGAAATTGCCTCGCGGCTAACCAGCCGGAAGGATTATGATTTCAGTTTAAAGAACCAATTGGTTGCCCGTTGCCTCTGCTATGATCGCACTATAATTTCGTTCTGGGCGTGTACAGCAGCCAACCGGCTGTATAAACTAATAGTATATATAGAGTCGTTGTGCCACTGGCTAAGCAGAGACCGCATTCCCATGGACTATGGAAAATGTGCATCACCACTGGATGTAGCCACATAAACACCTACGTACCAACGAAACGACTACGTTCGTACAAAATCATATGTCGTTTTTTTCCCTTCTCTTTCCCATGAAGAGAGATCGAAATTTTCCACTCTTTTTGCCTGCAGATTTTGATTTTTAATCAATTTTCTCTTTCCAAAAGCAGAGCCGATGCACATTTACCACTACTGCAGCCCTAGGCTAAAAAATAAATAAATAACTGCCGGTTCTGGAATATTTGGAAACAATATTTGACAGAGAGATTGAATGATATAAAATGGATAACTGGAAAATATATATTTTTCTTCTTTAATAGAGATACTACAACAGAAAAATGAATATTTTTTTGACAATTGTTTTGAAATGTTTAGAAATTTTTTTAAATGTTATAAAAATGTTGTAGTTTAAGAAAAAATTAAAGCTACTATATATATATTTACCCCCCAGGCTCTATTAATTCTAATAATAATATAATTTAATATAATCATTATACAATATTTTTGGCAATTATTGGCATAGCAATCACAGTTTGAGTTTAATTCTCATTCAAGTCATTATTTTCGGCAGATAATGATAATAAACTGTTAATTCTTCATTCTTTTTTAAAAAAATGAGGAACAATTTTTTTTTCTTTTTTTTAAATTTGTTTTAGAAAAACATTGCCAATATTCTTAATCTGATTGCAACTTAAACTTCCAGCTCATAAAGAAGACAAACTTTTTACTCAAAATAATCAAATTTATTCCGCATTCCAGTACTTTAATAATATAAAAATTCCCCCATTTTCCACAACTATATATTTCGATAATTCACATCATACGTTATATTGTCTCTCTTCCCCAAAGTCACAGATTTCTTCATCGACTCTCAGAGATCGACATTAAAAAATCCCCGATAAAATCCACGTCATTTGAATAGATCTCGACCCATAGACATTAGATATGTAGTCACGGGGCGTGAAAATATTTGTCGGATCGAAGAAAAAGCTGGTTGGTCTTCTATGCGGTCATAGATAAACGCACAGGACGAACCGATGCGGAATAATAGCGTCATTAATCAAAGACTCGGTTTTGGCTCGAGACTCCAGAGGATTTGGTGGACCACAAAAAAAAAAAGAAAAAAAGAAAAAAAAATCCCAGCAGTGTTCTCGACGGAAGAGGAATTCTCGTTGCTCATTGCGAGGAAGGAGAATGACGAGGCTATGCCCTTTCCCTCCACCTAAAATGTCGACGTACGCTGCTGCTACGTCTGATGCGAAATTCATTCGAATTATCTTTCACCGCGAGAACGCGGGCGGGCTGGTAAACGTGCGCGAAGGAAAAACGCCCTCGCGGGTTCCGCGCAGCAGCTTTTTCCATCTCTCTTTCTCTCTCTCCTGTTTCACCCGCTTAAAGGTTTTATACTCTCCATCTTCGTTTATGCGCGCACGAGCGAGAGCATGGAACAACAAAACGTGGGAAAGAGTCGAGCCGGTTAGTTCTCAACGATAAGGAGTCTCGTTTATAATAGCCGGCTGCCCACTGCCCACATTCGCTGGTCTGTAAGCCTTTCTCGCTCTTTTGCCATGTACTTTTCTTTCTCTCTCATTTTTTTTTCTTTATTTTTTTTCTCTATCTCTCTCTCTTTTAACATCCCCCTTCGTCCTCTCGTGCTGTGTAATGCACTAGACTCGTGTGCCGAGTGAATGTCTTATCGTTTGATTCGCCTCTCGTTTACCAAGCTGCCTCCGGAGAAAGGCAGGAAATTGTAGTTGGAGTTTGCCTCACTCACTCGGGTTAGCCTGTCTCGATTTTATACATATGTGGGTGTGTTGCATATAACGTTTATAGCGCCTTTTGCACTCGGTTCCACTGACTCGCCGATTCACTCAGGTTGGATGTGTAAAGTTGATTTTTTATTATTCATTGAAAACTAGGGATCGAAGTATATTTTGCTTCCTCATAGAGGAAGCTTTGTTTTCATGAAAAAAAAATATATTTCGAGATTTTTATGTGAGGACACTTGGAATTGTCCAAAACGTCCAGAAAAGTGATCTAGAAAAAATTATTCGTGTGGAAGTTTCGAAAAACGGGGGAATTATTTTTTTATACCGGAAGCTCGATCCGTACTACTCTGATGATTTTTTTGCAATATCTACAGTCATGCAAGAGTACTCTGTAATTTTATTAGCGAAAAAAAGTAACCTTTTTTTTATCAAAAAAATAATAATGCCCCCGTTTTTCGAAACTTTCACACAAATTCATTTTTTAATACCAGAAGATCGATCGGTGTCACTCTGGCGATTTTTTTGTGATATCAACAGTCATGTAGCAATACTCTGTAATTTTTGCAATAAAAAAAAATATCCTTTTTTTAATTAAAAAATAATTCCTCCATTTTTCGGAAAAAAAGTCGTACTCACAGGAACGTGACAATTATTTGGAATATTCCGCTCGAAAGCTAACAATAAACGACAACTTTTATGTGCTGACATTTTTTTTTCAGTAACTTCAAAATTCTGAGATATTTGCACTTGAATAAAAAAAAAGCCATTTTCTAAAAAATTATTTGAAAAAATCTGAAAAAATTCGCATAGAGTGGTACATTCATATAATCAATTAGAGGGCAAATCGGAGAGGGTCGAAAAAAAAGTGGCTGAATTGACAGAGACTGCTACGTATGTGTGTGTGTATGTATACAACTCCGAAAATTCGAACGCCGATAACTCAAGAACGGTTTTGTATATCGCGCTCAAATTTGGCAGACTAGTGTAGCAGCAGAACCTCTTCAACTGTAGCAATTTTCGACAAAATCTGTGCGAAAATTTCGATTTTATGCCGTTTTGAATTTTTTGGAAAAAGGACGTGATCGCTCTAACTTTCGTAAAATTTAGTCTATTTTGTTAAATAGTTGGTTATAAGAGTAGGTGCACTCAATGCTGTTTGGTATTGAATTTGGCTCGAATCGGTAAAGTGGTTCAGATTTTATGGAATTTTGAATTTTTCAAAAAATTTACATTATCGCTCTATTGTAACTTTTGCAAAACTTGAAATAGCGAGCTCAAATTTTTTATATAAATGAAACAATATTCAGCCATTATATATGTATAATTTAGTGACAAACGGTATGAAATTTGGGATTTTATGGAATGTTGAATTATTTTTAATAATATACGTTATCACATTTACTTTCGAAAACGCTCTAATAATAACGAAATAACGGAATAACGAAATAGAAAAAGCGAATTCATAACATGTTTATTTATCTAATTTAAAAAAGAATGCAAAGTAGAACCTTGCACATTGCTTCCTCATTATTTTTCACTTTTTACAAAGCTTCCTCTATGAGGAAGCCAAAATTGAAATACATACTGCTTCCTCATAGAGGGAGCTTTGTAAAAAGCGAAAAATAATGAGGAAGCAATGTGCAAGGTTCTACTTTGCATCCTTTTTTATTATTCATTGAAAACTAGGGATCGAAGTATATTTTGCTTCCTCATAGAGGAAGCTTTGTTTTCATGAAAAAAAAAATATATTTCGAGATTTTTATGTGAGGACACTTGGAATTGTCCAAAACGTCCAGAAAAGTGATCTAGAAAAAATGTCCGTATGTATGTATGTATGTATGTGTGTGTGTGTATGTATACAACTCCGAAAATTCGAACGCCGATAACTCAAGAACGGTTTTGTATATCGCGCTCAAATTTGACAGACTAGTGTAGCAGCAGAACCTCTTCAACTGTAGCAATTTTCGACAATATCTGTGCGAAAATTTTGATTTTATGCCGTTTTGAATTTTTTTAAAAAAGGACGTAATCGCTCTAACTTTCGTAAAATTTAGTCTATTTTGCTAAATAGTTGGTTATAAGAGTAGGTGCACTCAATGCTGTTTGTTATTGAATTAGGCTCGAATCGGTAAAGATTTTATGGAATTTTGAATTTTTAAAAAAATTGACATTATCGCTCTATTGTAATTTTTGCAAAACTTGAAATAGCGAGCTCAAATTTTTTATATAAATGAAACAATATTCAGCCATTATATATGTATAATTTAGTGACAAACGGTAGGAAATTTGTGATTTTATGGAATGTTGAATTATTTTTAATAATATACGCTATCACATTTACTTTCAAAAACGCTCTAATAATAACGAAATAACGGAATAACGAAATAGAAAAAACGAATTCACAACATGTTTATTTATCTAATTTAAAAAAAGATGCAAAGTAGAACCTTGCACATTGCTTCCTCATTATTTTTCACTTTTTACAAAGCTTCCTCTATGAGGAAGCCAAAATTGAAATACATACTGCTTCCTCATAGAGGGAGCTTTGTAAAAAGCGAAAAATAATGAGGAAGCAATGTGCAAGGTTCTACTTTGCATCCTTTTTTATTATTAATTGAAAACTAGGGATCGAAGTATATTTTGCTTCCTCATAGAGGAAGCTTTGTTTTCATGAAAAAAAATATATTTCGAGATTTTTATGTGAGGACACTTGGAATTGTCCAAAACGTCCAGAAAAGTGATTTAGAAAAAATGTCCGTATGTATGTGTGTGTGTGTGTGTGTGTGTGTATGTATACAACTCCGAAAATTCGAACGCCGATAACTCAAGAACGGTTTTGTATATCGCGCTCAAATTTGGCAGACTAGTGTAGCAGCAGAACCTCTTCAACTGTAGCAATTTTCGACAATATCTGTGCGAAAATTTCGATTTTATGCCGTTTTGAATTTTTTTAAAAAAGGACGTGATCGCTCTAACTTTCGTAAAATTTAGTCTATTTTGCTAAATAGTTGGTTATAAGAGTAGGTGCACTCAATGCTGTTTGGTATTGAATTAGGCTCGAATCGGTAAAGTGGTTCAGATTTTGTGGAATTTTGAATTTTTCAAAAAATTTACATTATCGCTCTATTGTAACTTTTGCAAAACTTGAAATAGCGAGCTCAAATTTTTTATATAAATGAAACAATATTCAGCCATTATATATGTATAATTTAGTGACAAACGGTAGGAAATTTGTGATTTTATGGAATGTTGAATTATTTTTAATAATATACGTTATCACATTTACTTTCGAAAACGCTCTAATAATAACGAAATAGAAAAAGCGAATTCACAACATGTTTATTTATCTAATTTAAAAAAGGATGCAAAGTAGAACCTTGCACATTGCTTCCTCATTATTTTTCACTTTTTACAAAGCTTCCTCTATGAGGAAGCCAAAATTGAATAACATACTTTTTTGCTTCCTCAGAGAGGAATTTTTGTATTTGGTAAATTTGATAACGAGCGTTAATCGTTGACATTATGAATTTAATTTGCATGTCATAAACTTGAGATATTTATTTAGAGCATTTTTTATGTTATATGCAGAGTTGTAAATCTCTAATTCTTCTAGAAATATAGTCCATGATATAATTGACTTTATGATTACGTTTCCATAGGATTAACATGTGGCGATTATAATATGATGTTTGAACTTTTGAATAGCTGCGAAAAAAATTAATTTTTAATTCAATTTCATGGTAATTTTCTTGAAAAAATGGAGAAAAACAGTTAATGCATTGCGAAAATAATGAAGGGTTGATATCTTCCATTTTTTCCCATGGCTTGAGTGGAAATGAGTTTTCTTTTCAGGTGTACAAAAGCTCACATGTAATTTCATAAAAACTGCAAGTTATTTTTGCGAAATAATTACTGCAAAACGAATTGTACTTTAAACTTTATTCTGCACAACGAGAAAAAATTGCTAAGTAGAACTTTGCACATAGATTTCCATTTTTCATAAATTCATCGTTTTATGCATTAATTTAATTAATTCAAGAAAATATTTATTCAGAAAGTAGAAATATTTTGTTGACTAAAAAAAAAAATGATTTGGGCTCCACAAATCAAGGAATAAACTATATGGATGATTTTCATGTACCCATAAAAATAGCAATTTTGATTTTGTGCAAAAACCCAATAAAAAACATTATCAAAATTTTTAAGAAAATACAACGTTTCTAATAATTTGATTAAAAAATTCCACACGTTTCAACTTATTGTCTCACAATATCTAGACTTTAATTTTGCACCCATAGAAATCGTTTTGATGAGTTCAAATCCAATATGGAATCGATCTAAAACAAATTTAATTTAATTTGAATCAAATAAATTTAATTTAAAATTCCTACGATTTATTTCTATCCAATAAATTCTATTTCATCGAAATAAAATCCAATAAGTCCAGACATTAAATAAAATTCTTCTTCAAATGCAAACATAATAAAATCTTATTTTGATCAAATATAAATTATTTCATTTAAATTTCAACTAATTTTTATTCGATCAAAATAAAATTCTATTAATTCAAAATACATATTTGATTGAAATAAACCCCACTGTAAAAAAAATCTACTTGAAATTTAGTGTACTTTTACTGGAAATTTTAATTCATAAACCAGTATATTAAATTTACTAAATTTACCAGTATAAAAAAGTATGGTACAGCACATTCAATAATTTACTTTAATTTTACAGCAAAAGTACTTGAATTTTAATAATTTGCTTTAATTTTACTGGAAAAGTACATGAATTTTATAGCACAATTGTATATTAAATTTCGCTGCTCCATTTTATGAATAAAAACTTCCAATCTTTTCTAACAGTGCGGTCAAACCAATTTCTATGTGTAGAGTTGCCACATCATCAATATAAAAATATCTAAAAAAAAAAAACTTGAACCTTGAATAAATAAATAAAAAAATGGGACAGAAATTCGAAATTCGACGTTTGGCTCTGAGCGAATGGTTCTATTGTCACACGTTGACGAGGCGTTGTATTCTGACCTAGAATAGTCTAATAAACTTTCTACAATGGACGAGTGAACGGCTGTAACGTCCGCAAATGTTTCATAGGCGCGAGTCATCCTCATCGGACTCCAGGAAATGGAGCGACGTCGACACGCTCTCCACCATGAAAATAACATACAGAGTATTAGAGATATACAGTCCTCAGATAGTTGGAACGAAGAGGAAAGGCGCCGGACAAATCTGTGCCAGCAGATGTGTGAAAGTGGCGCGGAAACGGGTCACCATGATGATGTACGAGGCGAGGGAGGAGAGAGAAGCCATCGTTTGCTTTAGCATCTCGTATTCGGAAGACGAGAAATAACGTCAGATCGCATTGCGAGAGCAAACGATAAGGAATGATCTGTGGCTTCGTCGAGATTCAACGATATATTAAAGCGAGAGAAAGACGTCGACGATCACGAGGGAAATTGATTCCTTTGAAGCAAATCCCTTTGCTGCAATCGGGGTCAACATGGCCATTCGAAACTTTTTGATTTAGGAAGCATCAAATAATCTATTTTACATTGCCAAGATTTATTGGTACACATTTTTGCACTCAAAATAATATCACGAAATTTAGGGAATTTGACGTTAGGAGAAGAAATTTAATATCAAAATATTTTATAACTATTTATTGCTGCAGGAATATATTGTTATTATATTATAGTATAAGGAATTATCTGCGGCTGCGTCGAAATTTAACGATATATTACATTTTTATTATATATTAAACGATGTATTAACGATATATTAAACTTTGCTGCAATCGGGGTCAACATGGCCATTCGAAACTTTTTGATTTAGCAAGCATCAAATAATCTATTTTACATTGGCAAGATTTATTGGTACAAATTTTTGCACTCAAAATAATATCACGAAATATAGTGAATTTGGCGTTAGGAGAAGAAATTTAATATCAAAATATTTTATAACTATTTATTGCCCGCAGGAATATATAGTTATTATATTATAGTATAAGGCATTATCTGCGGCTGCGTCGAAATTTAACGATATATTACATTTTTATTGTATATTAAACGATTTATTAACGATATATTAAACTTTGCTGCAATCGGGGTCAACATGGCCATTCGAAACTTTTTGATTTAGGAAGCATCAAATAATCTATTTTACATTGCCAAGATTTATTGGTACAAATTTTTGCACTCAAAATAATATCACGAAATTTAAGGAATTTGGAGAAGTTAGGAGAAGATATTTAATATCAAAATATTTTATAACTATTTATTGCCCACAGGAATATATAGTTGTTATATTGTAGTATAAGGAATTATCAAAAATATACAATTATAGAATTATGTAACAAAGAAATTCGTTCCTTTGAAGAAAATTTCTTTGCCGCAATCGGGGTCAATATGACCTTAAGAAACTTTTTGATTTAGGAAGCATCAAATAATCTATTTTACATTGCCAAGATTTATTGGTACACATTTTTGCACTCAAAATAATATCACGAAATTTAGGGAATATGGCGTTAGGGGAAGAAATTTAATATCAAAATATTTTATAACTGTTTATTGCTGCAGGAATATATTGTTATTATATTATAGTATAAGGAATTATCTGCGGCTGCGTCGAGATTTAACGATATATTACATTTTCATAGTATATTAAACGATGTATTAACGATATATTAAACTTTGCTGCAATCGGGGTCAACATGGCCATTCGAACCTTTTTGATTTAGGAAGCATCAAATAATCTATTTTACATTGCCACGATTTATTGGTACAAATTTTTGCACTCAAAATAATGTCACGAAATTTAGGGTATTTGGCGTTAGGAGAAGAAATTTAATATCAAAATATTTTATAACTATTTATTACCCGCAGGAATATATAGTTATTATATTATAGTATAAGACATTATCTGCGGCTGCGTTGAGATTTAACGATATATTACATTCTTATTGTATATTAAACGATGTATTAACGATATATTAAACTTTGCTGCAATCGGGGTCAACATGGCCATTCGAAACTTTTTGATTTAGGAAGCATCAAATAATTTATTTTACATTGCCAAGATTTATTGGTACAAATTTTTGCACTCAAAATAATATCACGAAATTTAGTGAATTTGGAGAAGTTAGGAGAAGAAATTTAATATCAAAAAATGTTATAACTATTTATTGCCTACAGAAATAGGGGAGATGGGGGCAAAACGGGCAGCTCCATTAAAAATCGGGATTGGGGGCAAAACGGGCACCGTCTCAACTTTCGTAAAAACGATTTGTCTCAGTTTTTTACGTTCCTTAGATAGGGAAAGTGCGGAAAATACGTCAAATTGGTGATGAAAAAAATAGATAATCTTCATCAGATCAGAATTTTTTTAACCATCCGTTCAGAACTTTTTTTCGATACTTTGTTGAGCAAAGAAAAAAAATATAGTCAAATGAATTTTTCAAAAATTTTATAATCAAATTAATTCTTTGAAAAAAAAAGTCGGTACATCATAAAGAAATCAATTAGAACGAAATTCTCATTTTATGATTTGGTGCCAATTTTGACCCCGATACTTATATTTAGCCGAGATGCCTATTTTGCCTCCCTGCCTGTTTTATTGACATCACCAATTATTTTCCGAAATTTTCAAGCAAGAAATGTCAGGAAATTGAAAAAAGTCGTGTTCGAAAAAGTTGAAACGATGCCCGTTTTGCCCGCAATTGTCATTTTCAGTCGTGATGCCCGTTTTGCCTACAAAAATCCACGATTTCTTAATAAATTGATTTTTTAATGGTTAATTATTTTTTAATTTTATATCATAATCAAACCGTTTAATTCAAGTTGTATAAATAAAAATTAACCCTTTGGCTATCAACATAGTAAATTTACTAGATTGTTGGAATAGCTAATTTTCAAACAATCTTTTTTAATTCAAATCTGAAATTCGAAAAAAAATTCACAATCACTGGCGTTTCTTAGGAACGTAACTACATTTTTATTTCATAAAAGAAAAACGTGTTAACCCGTAAAAATGAAAAAGTAAATTTTCTTAAAGTGCCATTTTTCATTATCTTGATTCGAAAAATTTGACTTCAAAATTTTTTTTTTTATCATTTAAAAAAAAAATAATGACACGAAAATCAGAGAAACAGACTGATTATCAAATAGTTGCATTTGACAAATTTATAACTTTAATATTTTAACAATAAATTACAGAATGATCATCATCGTTTCATAAATTTTTTTTGCGCATATCAAAAAAATTATGTTTTTATAAAATTTGTGAACGAATTTTTCTTTCGCATATAAAAAAAAATTATTTGAACGAAACTGAACGCTCCAATTTCACAAATTTAATTTACACTGTGTTGAAAACAAGGGTGACCCGTATTTCCATCAATTTCTCCACGAGCGCGTGACCCAGTGACACGTTTTATTCCAATAATCGTATGCCAAAAAACGCTTTCGCATTCAACCAAGAAACACGATTAAGCGGTTAACTAGAAGTCATCTGAAAAATACATGCATCGATAGACTTCCACTTTCACTTCCATTGCGACTGGTCGACCGATTCGTATCGATATTCTGTTTAATTATACGAGCCACGAAACGTGAACATAGTCGAGGCTCATTCTCATTCAATGATGCAGCGACGGATCACAAGTGAAGTTTTATTCTTTCGATTTCGGTGGCAACTTCGGTCAACGATAAATATTCAGTGTATCGGCAGTTTTGCGTATGCGAAGGATTCAATGTGTGGCCTGCATTTCGAAGAGGATTTTCAGCTGTGATCGTCACGAAAAAAAACGCCAGTCCAAACGAGACGTAGTCGATTATGAAAACGAGCGTCACCGTCGAACCCCGGAAGTCCATATGGGAAAAGTATTACGGTCACTCGTCGCGGAGGTGGAATTCAGTGTGTTGTACTGTGGCTTTCGCAGTCTCTACCGATAAATTCAGAAACGATTGTTTTTTTCCTACAATCAAACTTTTTCTTCTCTCGAAAGTTTTTTTTTTCATCCCAAGAGTGAAACGGAAAAATGTACTTCAGGGCGGTTAAAAAATAAAGCATTTTTAAAAATTTGTAGATATAATCATCGAAATGTCTACCTTCAATCAGAAAAAAGGGATGAACATTCGTTTTGAAGAAAATGTATTTAAAATATTTTCTATAAAAAATAACGATGAATAATTACTATTTTGAACTTGAAATTTATGCACTCAGAAAGTCATAAAACGTCGAGAAAAGTGGTTTTTACGAAATGTCTGTATGTGTGTGCGTATGTGCAGATTTCATTGGTCGCGCGATAGCTGTCGTAATTTTCATTGGATGTTCTTCAAATTTGGCACGCGAGTGGGCTATCATAGAATACTGTTTGGGATTGTAGTTGACGCAAATCGGTTCGAAAATTTAGATTTTACAGCATTTTGAAAATTTTGAAAAAGTCGTTTTCACGCTATAACTTCCATAAATTGAGAGATATCGGGCTGAAATTTTGTACGTAAATAGACTACCATCAAACCATGATCTGTACCAAATTTGGAGAAAATCGGTAAAGCGGTTCCAATGTTATTGCAATTTCAATAAAAATAAAGAAATGTCTTCAAAGACTTCATCTGTGTAAAATCTGAGATATTCGGCTGCGATTTTCGACATGATTTCACGATTATTGATTGTTAATAATGAATTTAGTCAAAGGAACTATCGATATGTCGGTAAACTTCGATTTTGGTGAATATGAAAAAAAAAATGCCGGCACGAAAAAAAAAAAAATTTTGAAATTTTGCACAGATTTATCTTAAATTATGTTCATATATGGACTATTATCGAAAAATATTTAAGTACAAATTTGACGCAGATCTGTCCAGCCATTCAAATTTTATGACATTTTGAATTTTTCGAAAAATCTCATTCTCGCACTGGCTCGTGCAAATTCCGAGATACCGGGTTCTAATTTGGCCCACATATGGACTACTATGGTACAAGGTTTTAGTACAAATTTGAAAAAAATCGGTTGCACGGTTAAAATTCTTCGATACTTTGAATTTTTAGAAAAAAGTCTAGAGCATAAACAAGCCTGCAAAGTAGAGGTTCTTAAATAGTCTCGAAATAAAGGTAGCTTTGTAAGAAGCGAAAAATAATGAGGAAGCAATGTGCAAGGTTCTACTTTGCATCCTTGTTTTCCTACAATCAAACTTTTTCTCTCGAATGTTTTTTTCTCATCACAAGAGTGAAACGGAAGAATGTTCTTCAGGGCGGTTAAAAAATAGACCATTTTTTTTAGTTGTAAATATGCTCATCGAAATTTTTATACCTTAAGGATTCATTTTGTGGAAAATGTATTAAAAATATTTTATTATTTTTAACTTGGAATTTATGCAATAAATTGTGGTTTTCGTGGTCTCTACCGATAAATTCAGAATCGATTGTTTCTTCCTATAGTCAAGCTCTTCCTTCTCTCGAATGTTTCTCTCATCACAGTGAAACGAGAAAATGTACGTTACAGCGGTTAAACTTTTTTTTTTCTTTTCTAAAAATGATAATCGATATTTTCGTACCTTGACATGAAAAAAGGGATGAGCATTAATTTTGAATAAAATGAATGTATTTAAAATATTTGGTATAAAAATAACGATAAATAATTACTATTAAAAACTTGAAATTTATGCAATAATAATAAAAAAATATAAAATAATAATTTTAGTTTTTACAAAGAATTTTAGTATTTAATAGGCATAATAATTTATATTAAATCAGTAATAAAATTATTAAAAATAAATATTTGCAAAACAAAAAAAGATTTACTCAATCATCAGTGCACACATTTATTTTTTTTCACATTTCGTAAAGATTAAGTTACACCATGGTAAAAAATTAGTTTTTCCAAAGAAAAATCCACTCCAAAATATTTCAATTTTCTGCTTGTGCAGGTATTTTTTACCATTAAAAAAAAACATAATTCCCAAAATTGCAACACAATTCAATTTCCATAAATGTCATTTAACCCTCTATAAACTTGATTCAACTCAATAATTGCACACGGTTAATCTCCGTTAAGCAAAAAAAAAATTCACCATTCAAGAGATGAAAAATTGAACAAATGCTTTGAATATTTCTCCATATGAACGAAAAGGATGAAATTGGACTAAATATTTTGTTTTCAAGTATGAAAAAACATTATTCCCAAAATTGCAACACAATTCAATTTCCATAAATGTCATTTAACCCTGTAAAAACTTGATTCAACTCAATAATTGCACAAATTTTTTTGCTTAATCTCCGTTAAGCAAAAAAAAAATTCACCATTCAAGAGATGAAAAATTGAACAAATGCTCTGAATATTTCTCCATATGAACGAAAAGGATGAAATTGGACTAAATATTTTGTTTTCAAGTATGTAAGATGATAAATCGAGATTCAAGCGCGAATGGAAAATTTTTCAAAATTATTCTGGCCGGTATTAAAAACTGACCATAGTTGCTATGTTCTCTCCTAAATCCTCAAAGCTTTGTACACAACTCTGGATACTTTACCCACAGTTAGTTCACTGGTACACGACTCAGTGGATATGTCGATGATTGCGAGGAATTTCGAGGCCACGTGAGCCATTAATGGAAGTGGTCGAAACGAATTAGCAACCAAGGCCAAGGTTTTCTACACAAAGTGTAACGAAACGTTCCCCAGTATAGCTCCTGGCAATGTCGATGTGTGCTCTCGCCACTCTTGTACTAATGCTTAGTACATACGTACAATAAATATGGCTATAGTCAAACAAAAACGAAAGTAGTCCGACCAGTGGTTAGGCTTGTGAACTGAAATCCCATTGGCACAGGCAGCCACGTTTTTGTATCCCATTGAAAAAGTGATGGTCACTAAAAATAAAAAAGAAAAAAAAAATGCACATTGCTTCCTCATTAATTACCATTTTTCTCAAAGCCACTTTTACGAATAATCGTATTTATAATTTTTGGCTTCCTAATAGAAGAAGTTTTGTGAAAAATGGAAATTAATGAGGAAGCAATGTGTAAAGTTTTGGTAGTTACAGAAAACAAACAAATCGTATAAATTATACAATCATTATGCAATGTGTGCAGACTTTTTTGTTCAATGTTTAATAAAATGTGAATAACGGTTTTTTAATTTTTGTGCAAATTATTATAAATAATTACAATATTTCAATAAATTTAAATTTATTTTGTGATATTTTACGTGAGTTTACAGCAAAATGTAAATTTGTGAAAATATTCAAAATGCCATAAAATCCGAACTACTTTACCGATCATCATGAAATTTAGTACGTAGCAAGGCTGAATGTTATTTTTCCTGTGCAGAAAATTTCAGTCAATTATTTGAAATTTTACCTGAATTAGAGCAAAACGAAAATTTTTCGAAAAATTCAAAATTTCATAAAAACCGAACCGCTTTACCGATTTCGCCCAAATTCAATACCAAAGATCGTATCACTTTGTTCAATTTTAATACAAAGTTTCAGCCCGATAGCTGAAAATTCGTTCGAGCTAGAGAATTTACGTAGTTTTTTCAAAATTTCAAAATTCTTATAAAAATGAAATGCGTTAATCGATTTTTGTAAAATTTATACCAATTGAAGATTAGCCAGTGCTGTACATGTTGTTTAAATCTTAGCTGATTCGGGCGAATACTTTATAAGTTATAGTTATATGAATTTTTGGCCTTTTAACACACACACATACATAGGGGAGATGGGGGCAAAACGGGCATCACGACTGAAAATGACAATTGGGGGCAAAACGGGCATCGTTTCAACTTTTTCGAACACGACTTTTTTCAATTTCCTGACATTTCTTACTTGAAAATTTCGGAAAATAATTGGTGATGTCAATAAAACAGGCAGGGAGGCAAAACAGGCATCTCGGCTAAATATAAGTATCGGGGTCAAAATTGGCACCAAATCATAAAATGAGAATTTCGTTCTAATTGATTTCTTTATGATATACCGACTTTTTTTTTCAAAGAATTAATTTGATTATAAATTTTTTGACAAATTCATTTGACTATATTTTTTTTCTTTGCTCAACAAAGTATCGAAAAAAAGTTCTGAACGGATGGTTAAAAAAAATTCTGATCTGATGAAGATTATCAATTTTTTTTCATCACCAATTTGACGTATTTTCCGCACTTTCCCTATATAAGGAACGTTAAAAACTGAGACAAATCGTTTTTACGAAAGTTGAGACGGTGCCCGTTTTGCCCCCAATCCCGATTTTTAATGGAACTGCCCGTTTTGACCCCCTGCCCGTTTTGCCCCCATCACCCCTACACACCGACAGAAAAAGTTTCATTGATTCACGGAAATCTTTGCCAATGAGATGAAATACTTGAATTTCAATACTATCTTTTCTCTGAATGATCTCAAACTCAATGAAAAATGGTGACATTGATTCGAAGAAACATTTCTTTAAACCAATGAACCTGTTTCATTGATTTCGTAGATATCGTCTCTGATTCAATGAAACCTTCTTCTCACCACCTCAAAATTTCGAAACCTATTTTTTCCTGAAGTACGCGGCAGATAAAGCTCAAATTTTGTGAGTATGTAAGGAAGAATGGCAGAAATAGGCTAAGCTTCTGGCTCCTCGAAACTCGAAGCCGTTCGTTCGGGAGAACCGAAAAACAAAAAAGTGAGGTTAGGTGCGAGAGAGAGATCAATGAAAACGTTTCTTTGAACCAATGAAAACGTCTTTTTAAAACAATGAAACTGTTTCTTTATTATATGCTCACTAAATAATTCTTTATCTACAGAAAATGTTCTCTTTGAAATTCAAATGCACTATTTCATTGAAATCAAAGAAAACAAAATCAACCCACCCATTTCTTTGGCGTCAATGAAATCTTTTCCCTCGGTGCATCCGGACAATTTTTCTAAACAACTTTTCTCGACGTTTCAAACCATTTTAAACGTTTTGACATGAAAATCTTGAAAAAAAAATCCTCATGAAAACAAAGCTTCCTCCATGAGGAAGCAAAAAAATGGTATTACTATAAAAGTTACAACCTCGGGTCAGGAAGAAAGGTGATGTTGAAATAGGCGCTAGCGGGATACGTGATAAGATTTTATAAAAGTTTCTATAGCACAACGATCCGTTTGGCTTTCAATAAGGCTTGAATCGTATTTACCTAAGTACGCTTGTGGTTAATAATAGTTTAAGGAGTTTAAAAGAGACGCAAGGAAAGTACTCTCGAGTCTTATTGGGTGGCACACAGGTCAGGTACAACCGAGTAGAAAGTGAGCCATACGCGGAACGTGAGTTACTTATACTCCGGAACACTGTGCTTATCGTATCGGTGTGTATTTTAACGCTGACTCTCTCGCGTTTTATATCTCGTATTACCTGCGGCTATATGTATACGCTCGCTCAAACCTTCCGGCAGTGTTCCACTAATATCAGTGGCAAAGTGGCACACGCATGGATTACTGGTCATTTAGAGTTGACAAGTTGCTTGAAACGACGACGATGATTCAGAATGAAAGAGTAACTGCATACTTCCAACACGCTACGCTCAAAACGACATTCGAAAACTTTGATATCATCGGTACATTGCTTTTATGCATTAATTTGCATGTTTTTATGAGATTGGAAAATCAAGGCGTTCTCATGATTTAATTTATGTGCTTTCATATCGGTTTTATTTTATTATCATTTTTCTTCTAGTCATTCAACAAAGATGCAACAAAGTTGTCATTTTTTTAAAATAATATTAAAAAATGATTTTTAGCTTTCTCATAGACGGGAAATTAAATATTTTGAATTTGGATATCAGAGAACTGAAAATGGTTCAGTACATCGAGAAAATAAATTAATAACGTGATGGGTTCCTTCAATACGCACCCAAAAAAATTGACGGTGAATTCAACTATACACATGTTTCCCTGAGACGATAACTATGTTTTTATGGTTGCTGTAACAATAAATAATGTATCTAGCAACTAAATTATGGCAAGTTTCATTATTTTTATAGTAGAACTCACTATAATTAGCAAATTGTTGCATTTATTTTTCTCAGTGCGACGACGATAATTCAGAATGAAAAAGTACCTACATGCTTTCAACACGCTTTACTCAACGACATTCGGAAAGTTTGATATCATCGGTACATTGCTTTTATGCATTAATTTGCATGGTTTTATGAGATTGGAAAATCAAGGCGTTCTCATGATTTAATTTATGTGATTTCATGGTTTTTATTTTATTATTATTAAAGTCATCTACGAGAGAAAAAGAGAGAGAGAGAGCCATGGAAATAATTTTCTTCCTAGGTATTCAAAAAGATGCAAAATTTATTATCGTCGATATAATCTTGGTAATAATCTCATAAAGTTATCAATTTTTTTTAATAATATTAAAAAATGATTTTTGGTTTTTTTTATAGATGGGAAGATAAATACTTCGGATTTTGATGTCAGGGAACTTAAAATTGTTCAGGACATTGAGAAAATAAATAAATTGACGGGTTTTTTCAAAATGACGACGATAATTCAGAATGAAAGAGCATGCTTTCAACACGCTTTACTCAACGACATTCGGAAAGTTTGATATCATCTCTACAATGCTTTTATTAATTAATTTGCATATTTTTATAAGATTGGAAAATCAAGGCGTTCTCATGGTTCAATTTATTTGATTTCATGGTTTTTATTTTATTATTATTAAAGTCATCTACGAGAGAAAAAGAGAGAGAGCCATGGAAATAATTTTTTTTTCCTAGGTATTCAAAAAGATGCAGAATTTATTGTCGTCGATGCAGTCTTGGTAATAATCTCATAAAGCAATAATTTTTTTGACACAATATTGAAAATTATTTTTCGCTTTCTCATAGATGGGAAAGCAAAAATTTTGTATTTTCTATTTTTTAGGCACGGTCGTTTGTCCTCAGAAATTTATTTTCCAGCTAGTCTAATTCAAAAGGCAACCAAATACCCTCTTACCATTTCTATTGGCTAGATAATCCCATTAAAAAAAAATTATCTAGCAAAAACATAACATTTTTTTTCTGTCTAACTGCATTTGCAAAAATTATGGAATAAAAATAAATGAGCAGTATCAAAGCCCGTAGTTCACCGGCCTAAAGGTTTAATTATTTCACAAAATACATCATAATAATAAAAAATTTCTATTCTCCCATTTTTTTTCTCTGTCTATCTACATTTGCAAAAATTATGGAATAAAGGTTAATGAGCAATTTCAAATCTCTCCATAGTTTACCGACAAAAAGTTTTAATTATATCACAAAATACATCATAATAACAAAAAACTTCCTTTCACCCATTTTTTCCGCCCTGTTTATCTACATTCGCAAAAATGATGAAATAAAGATTAATGAGCAATTTCAAACCCCTTCATAATTTACCGGCCTAAAGATTTAATTATTTCACAAAATACATCATAATAATAAAAAATTTCCTTTCTCCCATTTTTTTTCTCCGTTTATCTACATTTGCAAAAATTATGGAATAAACGTTAATGAGCAATTTCAAATCCCCCAATAGTTTACCGACAAAAAGTTTTTATTATATCACAAAATACATCATAAAAATAAAAAATTTCCTTTCTCCCATTTTTTTTCTCTGTTGATCTACATTTGCAAAAATTATTGAATAAACGTTAATGAGCAATTTCAAATCCCCCCATAGTTTACCGACAAAAAGGTTTAATTATATCACAAAATACATCATAATAAAATTGCCTGTCTCCCATTTTTTTCCCCGTCTATCTACATTCGCAAAAATGATGAAATAAAGGTTAATGCGCAATTTCAAATCCCCCCATACTTTACCGACAAAAAGGTTTAATTATATCACAAAATACATCATAATAATAAGAAATCTCCTTTCTCTCATTTTTTTCTCTGTTTATCTACATTTGCAAAAATTATGGAATAAACGTTAATGAGCAATTTCAAATCCCCCCATAGTTTACCGACAAAAAGTTTTAATTATATCACAAAATACATCATAATAACAAAAAACTTCCTTCCTCCCATTTTTTCCCCCCTGTTTATCTACATTCGCAAAAATGATGAAATAAAGGTTAACGAGCGATTTCAAAACCCCCAATAGTTTACCGGCCTAAAGGTTTAATTATTTCACAAAATACATCATAAAAATAAAAAATTTCCTTTCTCCCATTTTTTTTCTCTGTTTATCTACATTTGCAAAAATTATTGAATAAAGGTTAATAAGCAATTTCAAAGACCCCGATAGTTTACCGGCCTAAAAATTTAATTATTTCACAAAATACATCATAAAAATAAAAAATTTCCTTTCTCCCATTTTTTTCTCTGTTTATCTACATTTGCAAAAATTATTGAACAAAGTTTAATAAGCAATTTCAAAGACCCCGATAGTTTACCGGCCTAAAAATTTAATTATTTCACAAAATACTTCATAATAACAAAAAATTTCCTTTCTCCCATTTTTATTTTCCCTGTCTATATCTACATTTGCAAAAATTATGGAATAAAGGTTAATGAGCAATTTCAAATCCCCCCATAGTTTACCGACAAAAAGTTTTAATTATATCACAAAATACATCATAATAACAAAAAAATTTCCTTTCTCCCATTTTTTTTCCCCGTCTATCTACAATCGCAAAAATGATGAAATAAAGGTTAATGAGCAATTTCAAATCCCCCCATAGTTTACCGGGATAAAGGTTTAATTATTTCACAAAATACATCATAATAACAAGAAATTTCTTTTCTCTCAAGGGGAGAGAGAGATTGTTGTGAAATCTCATTTTTTTATTTTTTTTTAAAGTTCTTATTCAAGTTTCTGAGGACGAGGTGAACTGGTTCTAAAGTGGAGGTTCGCTCGGCGCCTCATTGCGATGAGTCGAGCGTACATAATGTCGAATAATGAATCATACTCCAGCATATATATATATATACATATATATATACATATACGTACAGTACACATACTGCATCCTGCCGTATATATGTATATATATATTTATATTTATTTATATATATATATATAGCTACCGAGGGCCTCGTCCGGTATCGCTGAGCACTTTCTCTCTTTCTCTCTTCCCCCGGCGTCTCGTTCCCAATTACTTGAAGCGAGACGCCAGTGGCCCCGTAATTACACGGCTGAGGTACCAACAGCAGCAGCAGCAAAAGTATACAACAGCGTATACAACGAGTCGTGCCAGCAACAGTGAATCGCATTATATTTTTGGACGAAACCCTTTCACCTGTGCGGAACTCGGTGTATATAGTATATAGCAGTGTAGCGTGACCGGAAGTCATAGTAGAAGAGAAAGAACCACTCGCACCGGTAGCAGAAGCGTCAGTAGCAGCGTCCTGGGCAGTAGTAAACTGCCGATCGTATTACTATCCACTTCTCCCACTGACCTCACTGTCAACTCACCAACAAATGGCTTTCCTACTTTTCTTTATTTCATTTAACTGCTTCGATAGTCGCTAAAGAAATTGGTCAGAATTTCCGGGTATCGTCACGGTTGCCGATCACGATTTAAAGATAAATTATATGTTGGATACAGCGATTGGATTTACACTGGAAAATATAACTTTGTGGAATTGGAGAAAAAATTAGGTTTGTGCAATAATTGAAGGATTCGGTTATGACTCTAATTTTTAAAAATCACAGGACGATGTTAAGGTAATATTGGTTTTTTGTTTTAGTTAGCGATTCGCGCGTTAACCGTCAATCCGCGGTATCAACATTTTTATTAGCGTACTGTGACTTTTGCAGATTATCGTAGATGAAATAACTTGCATTTTCGATATAAGAACTCTTACCATTTTAGTAGTTTTGTGAATTGCTATTAGAAGTGGTGTATGGATAGAAATTATACTACCATTACAATATCATTTGAAATAAAATTAGGTTGGATTTTCCGACCGGAAGTCGGATCTGCGAATTCTGAAATCAGAACCGACCAAAAGTGACTTTTTTTTAAATCATCGTAAAAAGGCATGTAACCGGTACTTTCTTAGGTACAATATGCGACTTGAGAACGATAGTGAAGGCCAAAATTCGATATCATGAAAAAAAGAAAATTTAGGTTCGTTAGGTTACATTTTCCGACCAAAAGTCGGATCTGTGAAAAACCGACCAAAAGTGACTTTTTTTAAAATCATCGTAAAAAGGCATGTAACCGGTACTTTCTGAGGTACAATATGCGACTTGAGAACAATAGTGAAGGCCAAAATTCGATATCTTGAAAAAAAGAAAATTTAGGTTCTTTAGGTTACATTTTCCGACCAAAAATCGGATCTGTGAAAAACCGACCAAAAGTGCCTTTTTTAAAAATCATCATAAAAAGGCATATAACCGGTACTTTCTGAGGTACAATGTGCGACTTGAGAACGATAGTTAAGGCCAAAATTCGATATCTTGAAAAAAAGAAAATTTAGGTTCTTTAGGTTACATTTTCCGACCAAAAATCGAATCTGTGAAAAACCGACCAAAAGTGACTTTTTTAAAAATCATCACTTGTAATACCACAAGAGCTTTGAAATTATCGGATATTTCCTGACAGGTTCGTTGCAAACAAATGAACGAGTCAAGTTTTCCAGGTTAAAAAATCACGAGCGCGTAGCGCGAGTGATTTTTCTGGAAAACTTGACGAGTTTATTTGTTTGCAGGGAACCTGGAGGGAAATATCAGATTAATTTCGAAGCTCGAGTGGTATTCGGGGGATTATTTTTTCTATTCAAATTGCGACAAATGGAATTGCACCATGAGACAAAAATTATCATTCTGACAAGGAAATTTCATAATCAGAACAAAAACCTATGTTGCATCCAACACATATTTTCTCTCTGCACAAAATGCAGTGAATTGCGCCCAAATCGATTTTTTACTCTTTTCTGTACTTGCCGGGACATTTTGTTTTATTTTTTTAGCGATGTTCTGAAGCGATTCATCACCAAATCGCTTTTTTGACTCACTCATATTGACGACCGTTAATAGTACCTTGACGTTTTAAAGATTCGCAGAGGTTACAAGTGTCAAAAAAATTATTGTTTATCGCTTAGCAACCGAGCCGGGAAATTTTCGAAAAATTATCGATATAATTTTACCCTAGCTGTACCACGTGATGTTGAATACCGCGCTCTGATTGGTCGAAATTGGAGTTGAAAAAATAATCGTAAAAAGACATGTAACCGGTTCTTTCTGAGGTACAATGTGCGACTTAAGAACAATAGTGAAGGCCAAAATACGATATCTTGAAAAAAAAAAATTTAGGTTCTTTAGGTTACATTTTCCGACCAAAAATCGAATCTGTGAAAAACCGACCAAAAGTGACTTTTTTAAAAATCATCGTAAAAAGGCATGTAACCGGTACTTTCTGAGGTACAATATGCGACTTGAGAACAATAGTGAAGGCCAAAATTTAATATCTAAAAAAAAAGAAAATTTAGGTTCTTTAGGTTACATTTTCCGACCAAAAATCGGATCTATGAAAAACCGACCAAAAGTGACTTTTTTAAAAATCATCGTAAAAAGGCATGTAACCGGTACTTTCTGAGGTACAATATGCGACTTGAGAACGATAGTGAAGGCCAAAATTCGATATCTTGAAAAAAAGAAAATTTCGGTTCTTTAGGTTACATTTTCCGGCCAAAAGTTGGATCTGTGAAAAACCGACCAAAAGTGACTTTTTTTAAAATCATCGTAAAAAGACATGTAACCGGTACTTTCTGAGGTACAATATGCGACTTGAGAACGATAGTGAAGGCCAAAATTCGATATCTTGAAGAAAAGAAAATTTAGGTTCTTTAGGTTACATTTTCCGACGAAAAATCGGATCTGTGAAAAACCGACCAGAAGTGACTTTTTAAAAAATCATCGTAAAAAGGCATGTAACCGGTACTTTCTGAGGTACAATATGCGACTTGAGAACGATAATGAAGGCCAAAATTCGATATCTTGAAAAAAAGAAAATTTAGGTTCTTTAGGTTACATTTTCCGACCAAAAATCGAATCTGTGAAAAACCGACCAAAAGTGACTTTTTTAAAAATCATCGTAAAAAGGCATGTAACCGGTACTTTCTGAGGTACAATATGCGACTTCAGAATGATAGTGAAGGCCAAAATTCGATATCTTGAAAAAAAGAAAATTTAGGTTCTTTAGGTTACATTTTCTGACCAAAAATCGAATCTGTGAAAAACCGACCAAAAGTGACTTTTTTAAAAATCATCGTAAAAAGGCATGTAACCGGTACTTTCTGAGGTACAATATGCGACTTGAGAACGATAGTGAAGGCCAAAATTTGATATCTTGAAAAAAAGAAAATTTAGGTTCTTTAGGTTACATTTTCCGACCAAAAATCGGATCTGTGAAATACCGACCAAAAGTGACTTTTTTAAAAATCATCGTAAAAAGGCATGTAACCGATACATTCTGAGGTACAATATGCGACTTGAGAACGATCGTGAAGGCCAAAATTCGATATCTTGAAAAAAAGAAAATTTAGGTTCTTTAGGTTACATTTTCCGACCAAAAGTCGGATCTGTAAAGAACCGACCAAAAGTGACTTTTTCTTAAATCATCGTAAAAAGGCATGTAACCGGTACTTTCTGAGGCACAATATGCGACTTGAGAACGATAGTGAAGGCCAAAATTCAATATCTTGAAGAAAAGAAAATATAGGTTCTTTAGGTTACATTTTCCGACCAAAAGTCGGATCCGCGAAAAACCGACCAAAAGTGACTTTTTTAAAAATCATCGTAAAAAGGCATGTAACCGATACATTCTGAGGTACAATAGACTTGAGAACGATAGTGAAGGCCAAAATTCGATATCTTGAAGAAAAGAAAATGTAGGTTCTTCAAGTTACCTTTTCCTGCCAAAAATCGGATCTGTGAAGAACCAAACCTTGGCCTATTTACCAAAAACAGTGGAAATTCAAAAAAGTTAGGACTTAAGGTGGAACTTGTGTTCAAACTTAAAACTATAACTAAATAAATTATTCATGGAATAAATTGCTTCCCATTGTACATTCAAATGAAAAAATAGAATTTCTCAAGTAACGTTCCCTCAATCACCAAGATACCAAATTTCATATACAAATAGAGCGTGAAAAAAATAATTACAATTTTCCTCGGGCAAATCAAGACGGTAGTTTCCGTGGGCTCTCTGCAGTACCTGCTACCGGAACAGTTCTCCCATTCTCAAGATAAATAAAGTAGTATATTTTCATGCGAGAGCACGAGCCGCGGAAGATCTTTGATTAAGGATCCATCAGCCGTGCTCGTCGGGCAGCAGCACCAGCAGAAGCAGCAGCTTTCTACAGTGCCGAGCAAATGAAAAGATAACTTCAGTTCGCAAGCGAGGAGCCAGCGTGTTCCACATTGCGGGCACTCATCGCGAATTAATCTTCTCTCCTCGCGCCGCAGCCAACACGTTTTCCCTCATATATACGTGCGTACTATATCGTTTATTTTCCAGCTAACGAATCGTCTCGGGGATCGCAATTAGCTTTCTACTCCTTGGCAATCCCTCGGCCTCTCAGCTCGTATATGTATGCATTCTACCGAACGCGATATATACGCGATACACTCCTGTTCACGCCCACCTTCCAATCGACTCGGGCCTATTACACGTTCGACCGGTGTCGCCTGTCCCACATAGCCACAAACTTGCAGCGGTTTTCTTCGATTCCTTCGCTGCTGTTCGATATTATCCATGACATTAAGTATTCCTGCAACTGAATTCGCGAATAAATTTCCTTCCAACGTTTACGTCAACTGAGAAAAAAAAGGTTCAATTTAAATTAAACAGAATCTATATTTGAGACATTTTATCGACTCTTATTCTACACCGAGAGAAAAGATTTCATTGATGCCAAAGAAATGGGTGGATTGATTTTTTTTTCATTGATTTCAACGAAATATTTCTTTGATTTCAATGAAATTTCAATAAAGAGACGTTTTGATTGGTTCGAAGAAACATTTTCATTGATCTCTCTCTCGCACCTAACCTCACTTTTTTGTTTTCCGGTTCTCCCGAACGAACGGCTTCCAGTTTCGAGGAGCCAGAAGCTTAGCCTATTTCTGCCGTACTTTCTTACATACTCACAAAGTTTGAGCTTTATCTGCCGCGTACTTCAGGAAAAAATTGGTTTTGAAATTTTGAGGTGGTAAGAAGAAGGTTTCATTGAATCAGAGACGACATCTTTGAATTCAATGAAAAAGGTTCATTGGTTTAAAGAAATGTTTCTTCGAATCAATGTCACTACTTTTCATTGAGTTTGAGATCATTCAAAGAAAAGATAGTATTGAAATTCAAGTATTTCATTTAATTGGCAAAGATTTCCGTGAATCAATGAAACTTTTTCTCTCGGTGTATCAGTTCAGTTTCTTTTTATATATTTTTTTATTTTATAATCAGATTTTATTATTATGACAGCTGCGAACTTTGAGAAATTTTTTTAGTCTTTTTTACATACAAATTTAGGAGATGGCTTTTTAAAACTATTTGTCTTGGAATTGAAAATTTAAAATACATATATTTTAAATTTAGAATAATTTTAAATTCGAGAATAAATTTCCTTGCAACGTTTACATCACCTGAGAAAAAAAAGTGGTTCAATTTAAATTAAACAGAATCTATATTTGAGACATTTTATCGACTCTTATTCTACACCGAGAGAAAAGATTTCATTGATGCCAAAGAAATGGGTGGATTGATTTTTTTTTCATTGATTTCAATGAAATGGTGCATTTTAATTTCAAAGAGAACATTTCATGGCCTGTAAATAAAGATTTACTTAGTAAGCATATAATAAAGAAACAGTTTCATTGTTTTAAAGAGACGTTTTGATTGGTTCGAAGAAACATTTTCATTGATCTCTCTCTCGCACCTAACCTCACTTTTTTGTTTTCCGGTTCTCCCGAACGAACGGCTTTCGGTTTCGAGGAGCCAGAAGCTTAGCCTATTTCTGCCATACTTTCTTACATACTCACAAAATTTGAGCACTATCTGCCGCGTACTTCAGGAAAAAATAGGTTTCGAAATTTTGAGGTGGTAAGAAGAAGGTTTCATTGAATCAGAGACGATATCTTTGAAATTAATGAAAAAGGTTCATTGGTTTAAAGAAATGTTTCTTCGAATCAATGTCACTACTTTTCATTGAATTTGAGATCATTCAAAGAAAAGATAGTATTGAAATTCAAGTATTTCATTTCATTGGCAAAGATTTCCGTGAATCAATGAAACTTTTTCTCTCGGTGTATCAGTTCAGTTTCTTTTTATATATTTTTTTTATTTTATAATCAATAATATATTTATAATAAATAAAAAAATTTGAGAAATTTTTTCAGTCTTTTTTACATAAAAATTTAGGAGATGGCTTTTTAAAACTATTTGTCTTGGAATTGAAAATTTAAAATACATATATTTTAAATTTAGAATAATTTTAAATTCGAGAATAAATTTCCTTGCAACGTTTACATCACCTGAGAAAAAAAATGGTTCAATTTAAATCAAACAGAATATATATTTGAGGCATTTTAACGAGTCTTAACTCTTTTTTTTTTTTACATTTCTATATAATTAAATTTTATCATATCCTATGAGGATTTTCAAGAATTTTTTCAGTATTTTTTACATAGAAATTTAAGAGATGGTTTTTTAAAACTACTTGTCTTGAAATTGAAAACTGAAGATATTTGATCGAGGTGTTACATTTTTTTAAATGTTGAATTTTTCAGCGATAGTGAAGGTTCAATTATTTTTCTTCGCTGCTGTCGATATTATCCGTGGCATTAGATATTCCTGCAACTGAATTCAAGAATAAATTTCCATCCAACGTTTATGTACCCTGTGAAAAATGGTTCAATTTACATTAAACAGAATCTATATTCGAGGCATTTTATCGACTCTTATTCTATCAGTTCAGCTTCTTTTCATACATTTCTTATAATCAGATTTTATCATAGCCTATGAAAATTTTAAAGAATTTCTTAAGTCTTCTTTTACAGAAAAATTCAGGAGCCGCTTTTTTCAAATTTTTTGTTCTCAGATGGAATTCCATCAGATTAACTATTTTGTCTAATAAATCAATTTTTATGTAAAATAAAAATGCATTTTTAAAAACTATTTACAGAAAACCGCACCACAAAAATAAAATCCAGAAAACTTGTGTTTTTTTAAATCAAATCTCAATGAAAGATTTAATTTTGTCAGACACTTTCAATTTTAAAGCAGTAAAAACATATATTATATCAATATCATTAGATATAAAATATTTCATTAATCAATAACGTCGCTGATAAATAATAAAAATCAAATAAATCCTTCAAATGATTTTACGTAAGCCATTAAATAAGTTAATTCCTTCATGCCGAGTTAAGAAAAACCTGAACCCGAATGAATTACAACCATGTAATTCATTCCATTAAATAGATTCATTTTTCTATTTTTCTCTTTTTTATACAATCATCAACTTAATTATTTTTATGATCAATTAAAATGAAACTCATTTTCTAATGCCAATAGAATATTATTAAAAGTTTACACACGCTTTGGTTATAATGGTACGAGCTGAGAGACGACTTGAGCAATATTAATCAACTATATACATAGCACTTGTTCGTTGGCGAATTTACTCGCGATTCGGTGGCTAATAAATTCTTGAGAGCACGCGCTAGCCCACTCAGCAATTAGCTTTCTAGTCGTGGCTTCTACAAGTTCCTACAGCAAACGCTTATCGGGATATCGGACCCCTGTGCTAGCCATTCGACCCACATTTTCCACTCGTTCCCTGCTACTGTGTAGCGTGCACAGAGAACTGGATGTATATATATATATATATATATATATATATATATATATATATATATATATATATATATATATATATATATATATATATATATATATATATATATATATATATATATATATATATATATATATATATTATACCAACCAGTTGGACGATAGACGTGCTCAGTGTAAACTACACCATGTGACCACCATACGTACAGTAAGACGTATCTACTGCGTCCTATGTACACAGTATCATGGACACGCTAGCATAGTACATGCTGTACATGTGTGTACATTACAATCGACTGTAATCCTAACCAGCAATTATCTAAACTAAACTCAAATTCATTACTTGTACTCGATAAAAATATCAAATAAAAATTTTTTCAGTTCTGTTTGTAAAAATGAGTGTAATTAAGGGATCTTTCCAGTGTGACGGCCCGAAAAATAGCCGTTTTTTGAAAATTTCCAAATTTTTTAGAATTTCCAAAATTTTCAGATTTTTCAAAATTTTCAAAATTTTCAAAATCTTCAGAATTTTCAAAATTTCGAAATTTTTCAAAATTTCCAAATTTTTTAAAATTTCCAAATTTTTTAAAATTTCCAAATTTTTTAAAATTTCCAAATTTTTTAAAATTTCCAAATTTTTCAAAATTTCCATATTTTTCAAAATTTTCAAAATTTTCAAAATTTTCAAAACTTTCAAAATTTCCATAATTTTCAAAATTTCCATAATTTTCAAAATTTCCATAATTTTCAAAATTTCCATAATTTTCAAAATTTCCATAATTTTCAAAATTTCCATAATTTTCAAAATTTGCAAAATTTTCAAAACTTTTGATTCTGGATACGGCGGCGAGATCTTTTTATAATATAGAGAGATTATACCAACCAGTTGGACGATAGACGTGCTCAGTGTAAATTACACCATATGACCACCATACGTACAGCAAGGCGTATCTGCTGTACGTATGGTGAAAAAATTGAAAAAACAATTCAAATTTTATAAGTCTTTCAATTTTTCGAAAAATGTCTATATGTTCTCTATCTCTCGCAATTTTTCAGCTAATGAGCTAAATAGTTCTGGACAAATAGAGACATGAAAAAAGAAGGTCGCTATTGAATTTGAGTGAAATCCATAAGGCGGTTTAGATTGTATAAAATTTTTGAATTTTCGAAAAAAATTTGTTTTCGTTCTTATTGAAGTTAAGTTCGACCAAACTTGCTCAAATCTTTTGTAAGGTAAAATTAACATCCAGTTGTAGTAGATATCGAATTTGGTGAAGATTGTTAAAGTGGTTCGGATTTTATAAGACATTGAATTTTTCAAAAAATCTCTGTATGTTTTCTAGCTGCGACAATTTTTTAGATAATGAGCTTAAACAGTTTTTGACGAATAAAGCAATGAAAAATGACGATTGGTATTGAATTTAAGCGAAATACATAAAGCGGTTTAGATTTTATAGAATTTTGAATTCATGAAAATTTTTGTTTTCGTACTTCTTTAATTTGTATTTAAAATAAGGATGCAAAGTAGAACTTTGCACATTGCTTCGTCAATAATTCTCATCTTTCGCAAAACTTCCTCTATGAGCAAGCCAAAAATAAAATTAAGAAACTTCTTCATAGAGACGGCGTTGCGAAAGATGAAAATTAATGAGAAAGCAATTTGCAAAGTTCTACTCTGCATCCTTTTTTCATTTGGTTGCTTATCGAGATTCTTGAAATTTCTGTCAAATTTGAAATTCTTATTTTCGAGATTCTTTAAAAGCTGTTGCAACTTTTCACTTATTATACAAAATTAAAAAGTAATTTCCAAATTTTTAAAAAACCTCATTAAAAAAATGATGTTACCAACAAAATCAGTGGATGCATTTTTTTTAAATAATAATAATAATTTATCTAAAACTTTGATAAACGTTGGATTTTTAAAAATAACTCAGCATTGTTATTATTTCAAATGAATCAAAATTTGTACCGCCAATAGCGTTGATTTAATCTTTTTCATGATATGTGAGTAAATATTTGTAAGTAAATTTATCCCGTCTGATGTAAAAAAAATAAATAAAAGTTATTGTAAAAAATGCTACACTCGTCAAAAAAATGCCATCTTATATTAATAATCTCTTAATTAGAAGCGACATTCAATTAAGTACAAAAGATTACAAAGTTGGTGGTTTTTACCAAAAGTTGAAAATTCATCTCGTAGCGGGAAAAGTACGGTAGATGGGAAACGACGACAACGTCGAGGCCACGAAGGGCTACAACGCGATGCGAAAGGACGACGGGTATGAGGGTAGCTTTCCCCAAGAGGGTTGCAACCCAGGCTCAACGTCATATTCTCTCTGCTGTTGCGGAGTTGCTGTTGCCGGGTTGCCCAGAGGGAGAACCAATTTTAGCACGGCATGCATGGCTCGCCCTCAGCGAACGGAAATTTCGAGCCTCGAGAAGACCACGAACGTGAAATCTGGAAGCGATTTTCAGCCATGTTGACGCACCAAATCGCTACGACAGCGTGCTTTACTCATGGAATACCTTGGCCCAGTGGCGCGACACTATATAAAGGAATACGCCGAGCCAATATACCGAGTGCAGTAGAGAAACTTTTGACCGCAGGCTATCGCTACTCTATGAAACATTACTTTTAGGAATGCGCCGATAGAATGCCCACAAGATCACAGAGGATCTAGTGAATCAAACTCTTGGCGATTATACGACGAATTCTAAGCGAACCGGAAAATCTGTGCATAATTTTCAATTTCAGAATTTCCACCAGCAGAATTATTCAATATACAAATATTGAAAAACTGCAGAACAGTTTTGAGAAAATTGTGCTGTGCAGCAAAATATCATTATAATAATTATTGATGTAAATTTTATAAGTAAATTTGTTAATTGTAAATATTAATTTTCAATTTCCAGAATTTCCACTAGCAGAATTATTCAATAACTACAAATATTGAAAAACTGCAGAACACTTTTGAGAAAATTGTGCTATGCAGCAAAATATCATTATAATAATTATTGATGTAAATTTTATAAGTAAATTTGTTAATTGTAAATATTAATTTTCAATTTCCAGAGCTTCCACTAGCAGAATTATTCAATAACTACAAATATTGAGAAACTGCAGAACAGTTTTGAGAAAATTGTGCTATGCAGCAAAATATTATTATAATAATTATTGATGTAAATTTTATAAGTAAATTTTTTAATTGCAAATATTCCGGAATTTTTAAAATTTTTTATTATTATAATCATTATTATTGTAAATTTTATATGTAAATTTTTTAATTGACACTATGGAACATTATTTTTAAGAATGCGCCGATAGAATGCCCACAAGATCACAGAGGATCTAGTGAATCAAACTCTTGGCGATTATACGTCGAATTCTAAGCGAACCGGAAAATCTGTGCATAATTTTCAATTTCAAAATTTCCACCAGCAGAATTATTCAATATACAAATATTGAAAAACTGCAGAACAGTTTTGAGAAAATTGTGCTATGCAGCAAAATATCATTATAATAATTATTGATGTAAATTTTATAAGTAATTTTTTTAATTGTAAATATTAATTTTCAATTTCCAGAATTTCGACTAGCAGTATTTTTCAATAACTACAAATATTGAGAAACTGCAGAACAGCTTTGGGAAAATTATGCTCTGCAGCACAATATTATTATAATAATTATTGATGTAAATTTTATAAGTAAATTATTTAATTGTAAATATTCCGGAATTTTTTAAATTTTTTATTATTATAATCATTATTATTGTAAATTTTATATGTAAGATCACAGAGGATCTAGTGAATCAAACTCTTGACGATTATACGTCGAATTCTAAGCGAAGCAAAAAATCTGTGCATAATTTTCAATTTCAGAATTTCCACCAGCAGAATTTTTCAATAACTACAAATATTGAGAAGCTGCAGAACAGTTTTGGAAAAATTCTGATATACAGCAAAATATTATTATAATCATTATTTTTGTAAATTCATAAATTAACAGATATTGTAGTTAATTATAATAATTAATATTGTTTAATTAGTTTCTATTTAGCATAGCATATTGTAACTATTTCAGATTTCTTAAAAATATTTATTATTATAATCATTATTATTGTAAATTTTATATGTAAATTTGTTAATTGGCAGATTTATTGCAGATAATTAGGATAATAAATATTGTTTCCACATAGCAGTAAATATTCCGGCATTTTATATGATATGGACAACGTATTATAAATTTTAAATAGTAAATTTATTAATTAGCAAATATTGTAAATAATAATAATTAAAAATATCCTTTAGTTCGTTTCCATATAAACATGACAAGTTGTAAATATTTCGGAATTTGGATGATATTGGTGGGTTCGTGATATTAATATATCACGATATACCCAGAGAATTTCACCAGTCCGAACACCGAGAGAAGAGATTTCATTGACGCCAAAGAAATGGGTGGATTGATTTTTTTTTCATTGATTTCAACAAAATATTTCTTTGATTTCAATGAAATAGTGCATTTGAATTTCAAAGAGAACATTTCATTGTCCGTAAATAAAGATTTACTTAATGAGCATATAATAAAGAAACAGTTTCATTGCTTTAAAGAGACATTTTCATTGGTTCACAGAAACGTTTTCATTGATCTCTCTCTCGCACCTAACCTCACTTTTTTGTTTTCCGGTTCTCTCGAACGAACGGCTTCTAGTTTCGAGGAGCCAGAAGCTTAGCCTACTTCTGCCGTAGTTCCTTACATACTCACAAAATTTGAGCTTTATCTGCCGCGTACTTCAGGAAAAAATAGGTTTCGAAATTTTGAGCTGGTAAGAAGAAGGTTTCATTGAATCAGAGGCGACATCTTTGAAATCAATGAAAAAGGTTCATTGGTTTAAAGAAATGTTTCTTCGAATCAATGTCACTAATTTTCATTGAGTTTGAGATCATTCAAAGAAAAGATAGTATTGAAATTCAAGTATTTCATTTCATTGGCAAAGATTTCCGTGAATCAATGAAAATTTTTCTCTCGGTGAATCCACAGGAACCATCACATATTCCCATACTATTCCATCCTTCAAAACGACCCAACAAACTCCATAAAATATTCCCAAACCCAAAAGTTTCAGTTTCATCGCATATGCTCCGCAAACCCAGTAATTAATTCGAAAAGTCTATAGCCTCAGCGAGACATTGCAACCGCGCCAAATATTCCATTACACTTTAAAGCCCTTTGAGTTACGAGTACATTATACCGCGTCTATTCAGTTACGTGAAAAGGACCTTGGCAAGAGTACACCTAAGATGTATTATAGTGAAGTGAACGACTATAAAGCTACAACTTCGTTATATTGATACGAGTGCGGAAAAGCGAAACTGCCAGAACGTTCGGGGTTTAGTTCCTAAAAGCCTTAAGAGAAGAAAACCCGCGAAAATCAGGCATTTTGTAGGAATTTTTCTAAATGTGTTGAAATAATCTTACGATTCTGAAACTTTAACCTGATTTTATTAGACCTTTTAACATTTGAAAAACATTTTTGTTTTACAACAAAATGGCGGCGTTATCCCGAAACTATATTTTCAACAACTGATCGTGCTGTAGCTCAAAAAGTTATCGACCGATCGAGCTGAAATTTTGGGAGATTTCTGTTTGTATCATTACCAGAAGGATATTACCTAAACTTTTAAGGATATCGTTTAAATAAATTATTTTTTTGGGGTGAAAATTGTCGAAAAAATAGCCGAAAATTGGAGAATTTCATTCAAAAGTCTATATAATATTTAATTTTATACTTTTCAAAAAATAATTTTATATATTTATCCTTCCCCTACAATTGTCACTAAACGAGAAAAAAATATTTAGTTTTCTGTTTCGGGTCACTCAAAAAAATATTGTAAATGCAAAAGTTTTCGATGCCGCCGAAAAGAAGCCTGAAAGAAGAATTCATAACGCCGCCATTTTGTGTTGTAAAAAACAAAACAAAAAATGTTTTTCAAATGTTAAAAGATGTAATAAAATAAGGTTAAAGTTTTAGAATGATAAGATTATTTGAACACCTTGAAAAAAATTCGTAGAAAATCACTAATTTTTCCGTGTCTAAAGGATTTTGTCCCCTTAAGGGGATGCTGGAGTAGATTTTGATACCGACTTTGGTCGGTAAGTTTCCCGATTAGGATACAGGTGGCGCCGAGTAGTCTGCCTACTTTTGGCAAAAGATACCGAAAGCAAAATGGCCGCCCACGATATAGCAACAGACCTTTGCTGTTAGATATAATTCGTTCTGGAAATTAGATATGTACAATTAGACCGGACGTCAATTTTGTGATGATTTCTGGATATTCCAAAACCATCAGATTGTCGACTACCCAAGTCAAATCCATATATAGTGTATACTACGTTCGCGTTGCAAAGTCTCGAAACTTTTCCAAAAGTAAACAGACTACGTTGGCGCCACCTGTGTCTTAATGGGGAAACTTCATTCACGCTCTTCTCGACCTACTCTGATCGCGAAAAAACTGCGTAAACGTACTTTACAAACTACGTGCGCTTCTTTTGTGCTATCGCCAATCCAACAGGCTTAAAAAATGCGCAGAACCTCATAGAATCGGCGTCCACGCTCTTCTTTTGAATGTGATGTCTAGAAAGGTTTATATAGGACGAAATAGGTGGTGTTAACAGATCGAGCGGCCATATTGGTTTTCGGTAGGTTTACAAAATTACGATGTTCTTTATTTTTCAAGTATTTTCATCCAAAATTCGAGCGGACGCCGATGCGCCTATGTTGATATTACAATTCTGTGCAGATTTAAACATATTTGTAAGTAGGATTTTATTGTGGCTCGAGCGCTCGCAATCGCCCCCCACCCAAAGGTGCCCCCCCCCGAAGGGTGTCCTCCGAAGGGTGCCCCCCCCCCCCCCGAAGGGTTCGAGAGGACGCCGATGCGCCTATGTTAATATTACAATTCTGTGCAGATTTAAACATATTTGTAACTAGGATTTTATTGTGGCTCGAGCGCTCGCAATCGCCCCCCACCCAAGGGTGCCCCCCCCCCAAAGGGTGTCCTCCGAAGGGTCCCCCCCCCGAAGGGTTCGAGCGGACGCCGATGCGCCTATGTTAATATTACAATTCTGTGCAGATTTAAACATATTTGTAACTAGGATTTTATTGTGGCTCGCGCGCTCGCAATCGCCACCCACCCAAGGGTGCCCCCCCCCCCCCGAAGGGTGTCCTCCGAAGGGTGCCCCCCCCCCCCCGAAGGGTTCGAGAGGAAGCCGATGCGCCTATGTTAATATTACAATTCTGTGCAGATTTAAACATATTTGTAACTAGGATTTTATTGTGGCTCGAGCGCTAGCAATCGCCCCCCACCCAAGGGTGCCCCCCCCCCCCCCCCCCCCCCCGAAGGGTGTCCTCCGAAGGGTGCCCCCCCCCCCAAAGGTGCCCGCAGCCTTGGGAGACCTATGTTTTTGAAAAAGGACTTAGTATAATTCGGGCTCGGGGCTTGGCGGAAAGGGGTTAGCCCCACCCCCTTCCGCCAAGCCCTGAGCCCGAATTATTCTAAGTCCCTCGATTCTTGACACGGCGGCGGCAGCGGCGAGATCTTTTTATAATATAGAGAGATATATTAACAACGTAGTTTGTAAACTACAAAACCGAATCTTTTTACCGACCAAAGTCGGTAAAAAAATCTACTCCAGCATCCCCTTAAAGACGTTCTTCCATTCACTTCTTAACGCTGAAGAAGCAGCTGGTTTGCGAAAAGCTCCTCCCTTCGTACTCACGACTATAGGGCACCACTCCAAGTATCCTACTTCGCAGAGAGTTCGTAAAAACGGACTTTCCCTTAGCTCTCTGCTCACTTGCCGAGTGGGTGGTCGCGGTTTCCATCATGGTATAGCGGTATAGATGGAATAGGGCGCGGTGAGGGAGGCGAACGACCAACTATTTCAGTGAGCTGAGGTATGGTACGGTTCGATCGATTGCCGCGAGGGCTGTTTCGATAAATTTCAACGGGAAGAACCCCGGCGTGTCTCAAAGGAGTCGGGAGTGAACCGCATGCACCGACGAGCAGTGGAATAGCGCTGGAGGCACTCGCTGTCTCTGGTTCTCAATGTTGGTGTGTGTATATGGGGCATTCCATCCCGATTCGACCTGGTTTTGACCCTCGACCTCCCCGATTTGGCACATCATTTTTTTTAGCCTTAGTTTAGACCCTCAAATGCACCAGATATTTATTTTCTATTTTTTCTATGCAAATTTTCTTTTTTTTATATTTTTTTAAAGTGACATATCGAATGCCATAATTTTAAAATCTAAAAAAATTCTGAAAAATACTTTGTTAAATAGCAAAATTTTCTAGCTTATCGCCAAAATGAGCAAAATTTTTCAAAATTATTAAAAAATAGAAAAAAAAAATTAATCTACTGCAACCGACTGGTCAAACGTTTATTTATGAGAAGTCGGATTTTTTAGAATTTTTTCAGATTTTTTAGGAATCCATCAGATTTTTCTGAACTAAGACTATTCCAGCTATATTTTAGCGCCAGTATTTGAAAAAATTCTGAAATATACTCTTTCATATACAGAAATGTTTGGCAAGTCGTCCATAGTAGATTGATTTTTTTTTCCGTTTTTTAATAATTTTCAAAAATCAAAAAAGCTTAAAAACTGTAAGAAGAAAATTTTTGCCCACTTTGGCTATAAGCTAGAAAATTTTGATATCCAACAAAGTATATTTCAGAATTTTTTCAAATTTTTAAATTATGGCATTCGATATGTCACTTTAGAAAAATATTTTTAAAAAAATTGGCATATAAAAAATAAAAAATAAATGTCTGGTGCATTTGAGGGTCTAAAGAATCCTACAAAAAAATACGAGCCAAATCGGGAAGGTCGATGGTCTGACCCCGGTCGAAGCGGGATGGAATACCCCATATATATATGTATATACCAACATAAGTATGTATATAGAGGAGTTTGGAAGGGAAAGCGGAATGGAGCGGAGCTTCCTTGGAAATTGAAGAGCCACGCTTTTTGGAAAGTCTCCAAAGGGTGGAGGGGACAAAAGAGAAGCTTTTGGACCACGGATCACCGTCTGGGAAGTTACTTCCTTTTGCCGAAATTGCATCGTTGGCGAGAGAAAAGAGTCTTTAACTCCGGTGCAGCCAGAAACGATGATTAGCTGAGAGATACGAAACGTGGACCTAACTACCTGGGGAATTAGAAATGAGAGCCATTAACATATAAATAAACTTCGGTTTATGAGCCAAAATTTAAAGGGTCTTCAATTTGCTGTTACTAAATTTTTAAGAGGCTTTTAGGTAATTTGTTATCTTCAGTAGATGAAACTTAAAGTCTTTTTTTTACATACAGAAACAATAATTCTGAGAATTTTTTAATAAACCATGGAAAATATAATTCTTAATATTGCGAGACACTTTTGTAAATAAGTAAATTCAGAATGAGTAGATTTTAGGACTGATAAATGAAATTTATTCTCGATGATATAAAAATCTATAGAAAATCATGCATATTAAAGGTGCTGAACACATTAATTCGGCATAATAATAATTCCAAAATGTTATTAACAAATTGATGAAAAATAAAATTGCTTAACAAATTTTCCGACAACTTAATTTTTTTGATTCGGTGAAAATGATTTCTTCATTTTTCTACGTATGAATTTTTTCAAATTTTTTTCTTTGCTTTGAATTTTTCGATTTTTTACATGGAAAAAATCACAAAATTCAAAGCAAAGAAAAAAAATTGAAAAAATTCATACGTATTCAGAAAAATGAACGAATCATTTTCACCGAAACAAAAAAATTAGGTTGTCGGAAGATTTGTTGAACATTTTTATTTTTCATCAATTTGTTAATAACATTTTGGAATTATTATTATGTCGAAATAATGTCTTAAGTATCTTAAATATGCATGATTTTTTTCAGATGTTTATATCATCAAGAAGTGTTGGCAATTCCCTCTCATTTTTCGGAAACTTATGCGAAGAGAGCGTGAAGCGACAGAACTACCTTAAGAGGCTTTTAGGTAATTTGTTATCTTCAGTAGACGAAACTTAAAGTCTTTTTTTACATGAAGAACCAGTAATTTTGAGAATTTTTTAATAAACCATGGAAAATATAATTCTTAATATTGCGAGTCACTTTTGTAAATAAATAAATGCAGAATGAGTAGATTGTAGGACAGATAAATGAAATTTGTTCGTCTGTACAATAAAAATTCGAAGGGATCTTGAATTTTCTATTACAAAATGTTTAAGAGGCTTTTAGGTAATTTGTTATCTTCAGTAGACGAAACTTGAAGTCTTTTTTTTACATGCAGAAACAATAATTTTGAGAATTTTTTAATAAACCATGGAAAATATAATTCTTAATATTGCGAGTCACTTTTGTAAATAAATAAATGCAGAATGAATAGATAGACAGATAAATGAAATTTATTCGTCTTTACAATAAAAATTCGAAGGGATCTTGAATTTTCTATTACAAAATGTTTAAGAGGCTTTTAGTTAATTTGTTATTTTCAGTAGACGAAATTTAAAGCCTTTTTTTTACATGAAGAAACAATCATTCTGAGAATTTTTTAATAAACCATGGAAAATATAATTCTTAATATTGCGAGTCACTTTTGTAAATAAATAAATGCAGAATGAGTAGATTGTAGGACAGATAAATGAAATGTATTCGTCTTTACAATAAAAATTCGAAGGGATTTTGAATTTTCTATTACACAAAATGTTTAAGAGGTTTTTAGTTAATTTGTTATCTTCAGTAGACGAAACTTAAAGTCTTTTTTTACATGAAGAAACAATAAATTTGAGAATTTTTTAATAAACGATGACAAATATAGTTCTTAATATTGCGAGTCACTTTTGTAAATAAATAAATGCAAAACAAGTAGATTGTAGGACAGATAAATGAGAAATACCTGCTCTTGTTGATGATTGCATGTTATTAACCGAATTAATAATTAAAAAACAAACATGACCATTTGAAGAAAATCTTACATTCTGTATTACAAAATATTTCAGAATCTTTCAGTAAGCTAGTCATCTTCAGAAGATGTAATTTCCACTTCCTTTTCTTCATGAAGTAATCATCATGAAGTAATCTATACGAATAATTACAAAAATGATTGAGAAAGGATATGAAACATACAATTACGACTCTAGTACCAGTCGCTATTGTTAGTTAATAAATCCTCTTTTCTGATGATTACATATTATTTAATTAATTAAGAGTGAAATGGCAAAAGTCATTAAAAGATATTTTTATAAAATTCAAGAGCCAGGCTTTTCTTGGATTCACCAAGTGGTGGAGGAGACAAAAAGGAGCTTGCCCTGGCTACGATTCGCCGTCTGGGAAGTTACTTGCTTTTGTATAAAGTGCATCGCTGGCGAGAGAAAAGGCTCTTTAATTCTGGCGCAACCAGGAATTAGCTGAAGAAGAACACGAATGTTGGACCGAACTACCAAAGGAATTAGAAATAGTAGCTATAAATATACAAATAGACTTCGGTTCATAAGCCAAAGTACAAAGGAAATCTTGAATTGTCTATTAGAACATTCACAAAAGTTTTACACTAAAGCTGTCGTTTTCGACAAATAGAATTTTGAAACGTTTTTTTACAATGACAAACAGTACATCATAAAAAGTAATTTATTTAAATAGGGTTGAATGTCGGACTTTGTACATTGTTTTTTTTTACATAACTTTATCAATACTCATCGAGTAGATTGTAGAATTCTAGGATGAATACTTGAGTACAAGCATTATTTAACTAACATAACAACCAACAAACTTTAATGAATGAAACTTCATTTTTAGAGCAATTCCAACAAGGTGTGAACATTAAGAACACTTTTCGTCGCATTATCATTGAAGTCATACTTCAAAAACTCTTTTTTCCCAAGTTTAAGCTTCGCTGTCATAATTGCACGCCCTTTTTCCGAAATCTTGTTGAATATCTCGTCTATGCAGAGTTTCGCGTAGTCGAATTCGCCTCTTTTCAACCGGAAGACGTACAGACCGTGAATGAGATCCTGAGGAAAAGTTTTCAGAAAGGGAGAGTTTGGGTAGGATAAATATTTTCAGAGCGATTTTGAATTTCTAATTCGCTCTCTATTGGACCTTTTAATTTTCACTGGGTAATTTTTACAGAAAGTACAACAAGATTTGAAGATTAAGGCAAGTATTTCATCGCATTATTCTTGAAGTCATACTTCAAATGCCAAGTTTCAGCTCAGCTACAATAATTGTACTCCCTTTTTCCGAAATCGTGATGAATATCTCGTCTATGCAGAGTTTCGCAAAGTCGAATTCACCTCTATTCAACCGAAAAACTTACTGACCGTGAAAGAAATCGTGAGGAGAAATTTTGAGAGAGAGAGAGAGTTTGGGAGTTTGAGAGTTTTAATTCTAACTGGGTAATTTTTATAGAAAATACAACAAGATTTGAACATTAAGCCCAGTGTTTTATCGCATTATCATTGAAGTCATACTTCAAATAACCCTTTTATCCCAAAATCCAGCTGCGCTGCAATAATCGTGCGCCCTTTTTCCGAAATCTTGTTGAATATCTCGACTATGAAATGTTTCGCATAGTCGAATTCACTTCTATTCAACCGAAAAACGTACTGACCGTGAAAGAAATTGTGAGGAGAAATTTTCAGAGAGAGAGTTTGGGAGTTTGAGAGTTTTTATTCTAACTGGGTAATTTTTATAGATACTACAACATGATTTGAAGATTAAGCCCAGTGTTTTATCGCATTATCATTGAAGTCATACTTCAAATACCCTTTTGTCCCAAAATCCAGCTCCGCTGCAATAATTGTACGCCCTTTTTCCGAAATCTTGTTGAATATCTCGACTATGAAATGTTTCGCATAGTCGAATTCACTTCTATTCAACCGAAAGACGTACTGACCGTTAAAGAAATCGTGAGGAGAAATTGTCAGCGAGACTTTGGGTACGATAAATATTTTGCTATTGGACCTTTTAATTCAAACTGGGTAATTTTTATAGCAACTACAACAAGATCATACAAATAATTCATACTTCAAATACCCTTTTGTTCCAAAATCCAGCTCCGCTGCAAGAATTGTACGCCCTTTTTCCGAAATCTTGTTGAATATCTCGACTATGCAATGTTTCGCGTAGTCGAATTCACTTCTATTCAACCGAAAGACGTACTGACCGTGAAAGAAATCGCGAGGAGAAGTTTTCAGAGAGAGAGAGTTTGAGAGTTTTAATTGAGAGGGTAATTTTTATAGAAACTACAACAAGATTTGAAGATTAAGCCCAGTGTTTCATCGCATTATCATTGAAGTCATACTTCAAATACCCTTTTGTCCCAAAATCCAGCTCCGCTGCAATAATTGTACGCTCTTTTTCCGAAATCTTGTTGAATATCTCGACTATGAAATGCTTCGCATAGTCGAATTCACTTTTATTCAACCGAAAGACGTACTGACCGTGAAAGAAATCGTGAGGAGAAATTGTCAGCGAGACTTTGGGTACGATAAATATTTTGCTATTGGACCTTTTAATTCAAACTGGGTAATTTTTATAGCAACTACAACAAGATCATACAAATAATTCATACTTCAAATACCCTTTTGTTCCAAAATCCAGCTCCGCTGCAATAATTGTACTCCCGTTTTCCGAAATCTTGTTGAATATCTCGACTACGCAATGTTTCGCATAGTCGAATTCACCTCTATTCAACCGAAAGACGTACTGACCGTGAAACAAATCGTGAGGAGAAATTTTCATAGAGAGTTTGGGTAGGATAAATATCTTGCTAATGGACCTTTTAATTCAAACTGGGTAATTTTTATAACAACTACAACAAGATCATACAAATAATGTATACTTCAAATACCCTTTTGTTCCAAAATCCAGCTCCGCTGCAATAATTGTACGCCCTTTTTCCGAAATCTTGTTGAATATCTCGACTATGCAATGTTTCGCATAGTCGAATTCACTTCTATTCAACCGGAAGACGTACTGACCGTGAACGGTATCGTGAGGCCTTCAGAGAGCGAAAGAGGAAGAGACAGAGAGACGGAGAAACAGGGAGAGAGCTTGGGCAGTTGTCGTTAAGCTCGAGTCTCAACAGACATCGGCTAGCCAGAGAGATCCAGAGAGGCAGTCCGTGTCATATCTGTATACGTAGCAATGCATAGACCCACTATATACGAGAAAATGGGTCAAGCGTTCGAGCGGTAAACGCGAAATCCCGGATGGATATACACACACACACACACAAACCCCCAAAGAGAGAGAGAGAGAACTCGGGGATAACCGTGCTCCGTGCACTTAAGCCGCTTAACTTCCGTTTACAAGTACAAAGTCAAGATCTCGAGGACGAGTAAGATTCAGCGGAGTAGAAGAGCTTGGGCTGTTGTAGGGCGAGCAAAGAGCTGGTATTGGGTAGGCGAGAGGCTGGATATAGTGTGTGTAGGTGTCTATGTATTTGTTTATGTATATATACATCCATACATACGTATATATAAATATATATATACCAATGAAAGCAGACTAGAGATAGATAAAGAGAAGTAGATGGAGAAGGCTGGCGATATACACAGGAAGCGACAACTTTGTTACAGGCACGTCCTCGGGGAAACTCGAGTGTACATTTCTACCTCTGCGTCGAGGTTGTGCTACTGCTGTTGGATCAAACGAAAACTCAACTCTTGCAACGGGCCACACGGAGTCACTGTGGATATATGAAATTATAGCCGTTTCTATAGCTTCGGGGCTGTCGGGAAGAGTTGTTTCCTTCGGTATTTCGTTGCTGGAACGAAGGAACTTTGAGAAAAATGAGTAAGAAGAGGCTCCGATTCATGTTGGCTCGTGCTTCGTGCTTGACAAGCAGCTGGATATATACACGCGCTAGAGCGTGCGGCCAACAACGATGCTCCTTTGAGATAGAACGGTGAATGGATCTTCTCAACCTCGTAGAAAATACCATGACGAAGGTACCTATATATTCTTATATCTTGTGCAGCCAGTCGATCTGGACGTTGCGGGAGATGACGGGCGCGGCTTCCACTATTCCAATTGGTAAAAATCGGTGAACAATGGGAAGCTGAGAAAGAGAGATGAAGGAATTGTGTACAACCAAGAGACCTTTCGGGCAATCGGGGATAACTGGCAAAAATACGTGTACACAATGGGATGAAAGCGCACGCCCTCCTGGTGAGGCTGTGCTTCACTACTAGATATCTATGTATCTACATATATTTGTATGTGTGTGTGTGTGTGTGTGTGTGTATGTGTGATTGTGTTACTGTGTTATACCCTAGGCCACATCCTAAGCCTTCACTATGTGTATCCCGCGCGTATACATCCACCCACCGTGCAAGCGCCTGTGTCTTGGCACACCCACTTGACCCCCATGTTAAAAGAAATGAAATTATGTAGGCACTAATGTGCCCCATGCTGAGCGGGCGTGTCTCCTTCTCTCTCGGACGAGACTCTGTTACAAACGCTCAAACTGGACTCGTGGGGGGCTTAATCATTTAGCGAAACTCATCGCTGTGGCTTTGGAATGATGTTAACGGGTCATTATACTCCCATTCCTTCTTGGGTCACATGCAGGTCATCATCTCTAACGCGGGTGGGGGTCAAAATAGCGAATTTCAAAATACGAAACGCCTAAATATAGAATGGCCATCATTATGAAATTCGCATATCTTGACCATTCACTATTTTCATGGCATTTTAATAAGATGGGGGTCAAAATAGCGAATAGATGAAATAGCGAATTTCATAATGGTGGCCATTCTATATTTAGACGTTCCCTGTTTTGAAATTCGCTATTTCAGCCATTCGCTATTTTGGTAATTCGTTATTTTGACCCCCACCCTCTAACGCGTTAAAAACCTTGGGGTATGTTAAGGAGGTTGGAGCGCTCCACACTAGTCAAATCAGTGCTAAATTTTTAAAAGCGTTTCTACAATTTCAAATGCTTTAATAATCTGTTCCAAGCTGTTAATCGCATAGCAGCATTAGTTCTTGATATTCAAATACATTCACAGCTGTGATATCAACAGTTAATCGATCAATATCTGCAAATTTCCGATGTTATGTTTTTTCATCCAGTTTTTTAAAAGGGTTAACCGTAATATCCGTCCGATTATGACGACCAATAGCTCATTTTGTTTACTAAAAGATATTCTATCGATTGGCCGTCTACTTTTTCAAATCGTATTAGTAGTTCAAAAGATACAACCGTTTGTTTATCCTATCATAACCTAACATCAAGTATAGAAATGTCTGTAACTTTTGAACGCCTGATACTATAGAAAATCCGGACGGTCAATCGATTAAGGATCTTCCACTGATCAAAATGAGCTATGTTTCGTCATATTCGGACTGATATTACGGTTTACCCTTTTACAAAACTGGATGAAAAAACATGATATCGGAGATTTGGAGATATTGATCGATTTACTGCCCATATGACAACTGTGAATGTATTTGGATATCAAGAACTAATGCTGCTATGTGATTAACACTTTGAAACAGATTATTAAACCTTCTGAAATTGTAGAAACGCTTTTAAAAATTTAGCACTGATTTGACTAGTGTGGAGCGCTCCAACCTCCTTAAAAGGGTCGCGGTGAAATTTGATAATCCGTCAATACTCCTCGCGCTTTACAACTGTTTAGTGAGATCACAACTGGAGTACGCCTCCTTGATATGGTTCCCGTACACACGTTCTTACTGCAATCTCTTAGAAGGTGTTCAACATCATTTTCTTAGATTCGCAGCTTTTCGACTGGGAACCCTGATGGGTCCGTTTGACCACAATTATGGCCTTGTCATGTCTGCCCTCGGGTTACAAATGTTAGAAAATCGTCGAATTATTACCGATCTAGCATTCCTTCATGGCGTTATCCATGATAGGATCGACTCAACCGCCCCTTCGCTCCTTACTACGTTTTCGGGATATCGAAAGGGCCAAGACTGACAGATATTTTTGTAGTCCCCTTTTATAGGGCAAATTATGTGCATAACAGTTGGCTCCCACGTATTACAAGACTTGGTAATCAATTCATAGCTAGAGCAAATATCTTTGTACTTTCCCTTGCCAGATACAAAGCACCAAACGGTCACCTCTTGTCGAGATAGCCTCTAACAAAGTTTATGTACCTGGTTAACTGTTCATTCAACATCTTGCAATATATCGCGCATGATCATTTTTTTAAAGTGTTTTCTCTGAAAAAAAAAGAGAGTACAATTTTTTCCTGAAAAAAAGAGTGCATTAGTCTTCTCTGAAAACTAATCCTCAAGCTATAAAGTCATAAAACACGCAGAAAATCCGCAAAATTTTTGGAGGACTTTCCAAATTTCATATTCATGTTTTCAGCAAGAAACCATGACAAATAACTGTTATAAATAAATATATACTTATCCAGTACGATGTTAGGATGAAAACTTGAAGCCCTGCTTATAATTGAGCACTACTTACAAATAAAATAATTAAGAAATTGGGACTTAAAGAAGTGAGCGATCTGTCTGTAAATATCAACAATTTCGGTCTGATTCGCGCACCTTAATTTAAAAAAAAAAACAAATTTTGTGCTTTTTGGCCAAAAAACGTACAGATTGAGTAATAAATAAACTTTATGATCGTTAAATCTAATTCGACTGTATTCTCACCCGATTTCAACCTGTTAAATGGTTAAATAGCGAAATAACTTTTTATGGATGTATCAGTAAGCAGAAATCGTTAACTACACAATAATTGTGAACACCGTGCTGAAAATTGGCTGACGATTTGTCAGCAAATATCATTTCCGTTCGGAATTGCTGGCATCGACGTAATAGCTTATTGCTAAACGCAACAGGAATTATTGAAACACTTTTTCCGTGAGAACTCGATAATTATTTGTTGCAAAGTGGTTTTAAAAAAAGGACTAAACTACGCGCTTTATGGAGTAATGAACTACGGAGCCTCCGGGCTTTTGTAAACGCATAACGCGATTTTCTCGCGCCAATAGCACAGGCCAGGACATCTTTCGGCGGCGCTTTGAACATCTGCGCCGCCGCAGCAAAATGAGCGACCGCCTTTACCGATGCCTGAGATAAATTGCCGTATTCATATCCAAATTTTGACAGTTTTCGTAAATTTGTTGCTCATTTACCTTGTAAATTGTCGAGTATGTTCGAGAATAGCTTCATTAATTTCTCTGCTAAAAAACAAACATTTTCTTATTATCTGTAAACAGAGTTGTAAGCCATTCTTAATTTTTCACATATAAATTTACAGTAAAATTATTTTTTCCCAACTACGCTAAAAAAAATAACCGCGTTCCGTGCTTGCAACAAGTATGCAAAAATAACTAATTTTTAACTTTTGAATCATGAAATTTCACGTAAAATTATTGAAAAATATTCGGGAGTATAATCCTTTTTTTTCAATGCAAACTTTCCACATTTTTTTTACTGTTTAAAAGTTTTATATAAAAAAAATACTTTGCATTAAAACAATTTGATAATATTTTAATATAAACTGCTTATATGTTACAAAATGATAACTATTATCTTATTTACACGACAAACCTTTAAAAAAGTAAATAATACCAGTTTTTTGCCATAAAAATGAATAATCAACGAAATTTCATGAAAAATTATTGAAAAAAATGCAAGAGTATAATCCTCTATTTTTTAAATGCATTAACTTTCCACATTTCTTTTTTCTATGTTTAATATTTTTATATAGATCGATAGATATTTATTGGCACGTATACGAATACAAAGATTCAAAGTGCGGAGGTTCTGAATGCACTTCCAATATAGTCCAATATAGCGGGTTAACAATAATAAAATACAGTAATAAAATACATAAAATACTTGAACATCTCTTAAACATTAAGAATAGAGGCACGCAGTTTAACGCAGTTAGATAGCCATCACCTTCGAATTATCGTTGGAATTCAAAAGGCTGATTAAATTCTCTTCAACTCCAAAAATTTTATACAAAAAAATACTTTGCATTAAAACAATTTGATAATTTTTTCATATAAACTGCTTATATGTTGCAAAATGATAACTATTATCTTATTTACACGATAAACCTTTGTAAAATAAAATAATACAAGTTTTCTGCAAAATATTAACACCCAACGAAATTTCATGAAAAATTATTGAAAAAAATACAGGAGTACAAACCCCTTTTTTTAAATGCATTAACTTTCTGAAATTTCATTTTTTAATTTTTGAAAGTTTTATATAAAAAAAAATACTTTACATTAGCACAATTCGATAATTTTTAAATATAAACTACTTGTTGCAAAATCATAAATATTGAGTGCACTGTTAAAAAAGATTGGAAGTTTTTATTCATAAACTCGTCATCGAAATTTACTATACAATTGTAGTATAAAATGAATGTACTTTTCCAGTAAAATTAAAGCAAATTATTAAAATTAAAGTGCTTTTACTGTAAAATTAAAGTAAATTATTGAATGTGCTATACCATACATTAATTTTACATTACACTTGTATACTAAATTTAATATACTAGTTTCTGAATAAAAACTTCCAGTAAAAGTACACTAAATTTCAAGTAATTTTTTTTTACAGTGTGAATGAGACGTTAAATATTTCTAAAATAAAATTGAACAAACTTACAACCCTGTTTGTAATATTAGCGCTAATTTACCTTGTAAATTGTCGAGCATATACGACAGCAGCTTGTGAGTCCCCGATGGTTCCCCGTACAACGCCATCATTTCCTTGCTTAGTGGATTACCATGAAGACCGAGCACTTGTAACTGAAACAACTTTCCGATTTCGTACGGTAACACTCGAAGATAGTTTTGATTTAACAACAACTCCCTGAAAAAAAAAAATAATAATATGCAAATTTAATACGTTATTTTTACTCCGATTTGTAGGAAAAATTTAGTAGCTTCAACGAGTCATACTTAAGGTAGATGAGGTCGCCTAATTCGGCAGGCAAACTTCGAAGTTTGTTGCTACTAAGATCTAGAGCCCTCAGATGGACTAAACGGCCTATTTCCGGTGGTATCCTTTGAAGGCTATTATCATTAAGATACAGAGCCGTCAAATGGGTCAATTGCCATATATTTGGACTCAGATTCCTTATGCTGCCTGTTATCTCCAACTCCGGCCAATAAGATTTCTTCCCAGAGTTTGAATCCTCCGTGGACATGATAGTGTGCGTACGACGCGGGTTGGAGTTTTCATACCTGTCCTTATTATTGCGGGACATCTTAAATCCTTTAAAAAGAAAAGATCGTTAGTATTTTATTTATTATACAATTTTTCACATTCTTAAAATCATTTTTTACATTCACAGAAGTAATAAAATGCAAATTCCATTAAATTTCCATTTTATCATTTATTATTGAATGAACAAATTAATAAATATTTATTTAAACAAAAGACCATCAATGGCACTGTACATTTTTACAATAGGCAAATTTTAGTAATATATCGTAATGGAAAAATAAATATTAAAACATAACATATAATTAAATAAAATATGAGAGAATAACAGTTATTTACATTTTCTCTTTATAAGATTTCTTATCTCTAAAAAAATATATATGATTTTATATAAATGGTTTGTGCTATTTTCCGATAGTTTGGTATTTTATTTTGAAGAAGTAAAGAGCCAATATTTAAAAAAATAATGAAATATATAAGCGTAAGTTCGGTTGGATTGCGAGTGAACATAAAAATACTGCAACTGACCTACGCCATGGGATGCTGAGGAAATTATGGGAGAATTGGTAACGAGGGTTCCAGCGTTCCTTGTTAATCTTATACGGAACAGAGGGATCTCTTGTACAATGGGATATTTAACGCACACAAGCATCACTGGTGCAGCCATGTTAATATAGAAACTTGCAGGGAACATTGAGGAATCTTCATAGCATTGGATCTTGGATTATCAGATTGGGACTCGGCAGGGAAAAATCTGAAGAAAATGCATTACAAAAAATCAGAATTTATGGGATTGCGATGTTAATTTCTGTTTTTGGAGCCGCATAATTAGAATTAAAAATAAGTTAAGAAAGAAGAAAAATGTATGGATCACAATCCATACTCGAAAATAATTATCGTTCAATCTACTACCACAAATTATTTAAATAATCTAAAGAAATATATGATTTTCAACTTTTTATGCTTCGTAATTGAAAAAATAATCATAAATTATAAACGAGATTGTAAAAAATATACGATTTGGTCCACAATTGTAAATTACGAATATTAATCAATTAAAAACAAAATATAGTCTCATGGGAAAATTTTGCGCACTAAATTTTCACGGGAAAAAGTAAATTATAGTCCAGAGTTTAAAAATTGTATTTAAAGTCCACAGATTGTGATTATTATAAACATTGAATAAGAAACACATAGCGACTTATGAGATACTCAAAATCAACAGGTGCACAGTATAAATTTCATTTTACGCTCGATAATCGAATTGTCAGATTCACAAAAATTACAAATTCTACACCAGACTATTAAATAACTATAATTCAGTCCACAATTGTAGTTAACGATGTTAAATCACTTAAAAACAAAGTAGAATCGATAAAAAAGTTTGTCGCACTAAATAGACGCAGAAAAAAATGTAGTAAAATAAAAATTCTATCGCAGATAAAAAAAAAATGGAGTCGGTCATTGAACAAATGAAAATTGTTTAACATTGTTGCACTTTTTCAACACAATCTCAACATCTTCCCTCCGCTAAACTTCACATTCTGTTTACATGACTGAAAAACGTTGATAAATATTTTTAATGAATTTTTCGGTATGCAAAATATTTCAAATTTCGTAATTTCCGCTCAAAATGATCACAAAACAGCGGAAAAACGTCGTGGAATTTAAAAAATCATCGAAATATTAGTCCATAACCTATGAGACAAATTTTTGGAGCCGAGAATTACAGCGTTTCTCTACGCGATAACTCGCCGCATTTTTTGTTAATCAAAAATGAAACAGAATCGCGTGACAGTCGCGTAACTATTTTATTAATTTACGTAGCGCAATTAGCACATTTTATGTCAGGACAATGATTTATATTTTGCGAGGTTCGTGTACGGCGAACGATGGAGATTCGCATACTTAGTTTTTTAAGAAATTGAGGGAATTGTGAACTGTCAAAATTTGTAGGATTAACCGGCATCTCGTTTACGCACCTTCATCTACCTCGTAGCACACACGAAACACACGGGGAGTTGATTCTGAGTGAAAATTAACGCGTAAACAAAACTACCTTGACAAACACAAATCGTCCATTTATCAACTGCACCGATCACGTATTATACGCATTTGTGATAGGGGCAAGGTACCACGGAATCTTCCCGAAGCAGCCGACAATACCGCGCTTCGCGACTCGCGACTCGCGATTTCTCTATAGTCAGGCTAGCCAATAACCGCGGACTATTTTCGCGACTTTAGACGGTTAAAAAACATATCAGAGGTTTTTATGCATAAACTCGTCAATTTAATTCCATGCTTAATTGTGATACGAAATGAATGTACTTTTTCATAGTACAATTAAAGCAAAGTATTGAAATTGAAGCTAAGTATTTAAAATTGATGTAAAGTAAAGTTTAAAAATTCTAATACTTTTACAGTAATATTGAAGTAAAGTTTTAAAATTCTAATACTTTTACAGTAAAATTGAAGTAAAGTTTAAAAATTCTAATACTTTTACAATAAAATTGAAGTATGTTTAAGAATTCTAATACTTTTACAGTAAAATTCAAGTACAGTTTTAAAATTCTAATACTTTTACAAGAAAAATTGAAGTAAAATTTTAAAAATTCTAATACTTTTACAGTAAAATTGAAGTAAAGTTTAAAAATTCTAATACTTGTACAGTAAAATTGAAGTAAAGTTAAAAAATTCTAATACTTTTACAATAAAATTGAAGTAAAGTTTTTAAATTCTAATACATTTACAGTAAAATTGAAGTAAAGTTTAAAATTCTAATACTTTCACAGTAAAATTCAAGTAAAGTTTAAAAATTCTAATACTTGTACAGTAAAATTGAAGTAAAGTTTAAAAATTCTAATACTTTTACAAGAAAAATTGAAGTAAAATTTTTAAAATTCTAATACTTGTACAGAAAAATTGAAGTAAAGTTAAAAAATTCTAATACTTTTACAATAAAATTGAAGTAAAGTTTTAAAATTCTAAAACTTTTACAGTAAAATTGAAGTACAGTTTTAAAATTCTAAAACTTTTACAGTAAAATTGAAGTACAGTTTTAAAAATTCTAATACTTTTACAGTAAGATTGAAGTAAAGTTTAAAAATTCTAATACTTGTACAGTAAAATTGAAGTAAAGTTAAAAAATTCTAATACTTTTACAATAAAATTGAAGTAAAGTTTTAAAATTCTAATACTTTTTCAGTCAAATTCAAGTAAAATTTAAAAAATTCTAATACTTGTATAGTAAAATTGAAGTTAAGTTAAAAAATTCTAATACTTCTACAGTAAAATTGAAGTAAAATTTAAAAAATTCTAATACTTGTACAGTAAAATTGAAGTAAAGATAAAACATTCTAATACATATACAGTAAAATTGAAGTAGTTTAAAAATTCTAATACTTTTACAATAAAATTGAAGTAAAGTTTAAAAATTCTAAAACTTTTACAGTAAAATTGAAGTAAAGTTAAAAAATTCTAATACTTTTACAATAAAATTGAAGTAAAGTTTAAAGATTCTAATATTTTTACAGTAAAATTGAAGTAAAGTTTAAAAATCCTAATACTTTTACAGTAAAATTGAAGTAAAATTAAAAAATTCAAATACTTTTACAATAAAATTGAAGTAAATTTAAAAAATTCTAAAACTTTTACAAGAAAAATTGAAGTAAAATTTTTAAAATTCTAATACTTGTACAGAAAAATTAAAGTAAAGTTAACAAATTCTAATACTTTTACAATAAAATTGAACTAAAGTTGAAAAATTCTAATACTTTTACAGTAAAATTGAAGTAAAGTTTAAAAATTCTAATACATTTACAGTAAAATTGAAGTAAAATTTAAAAAATTCTAATACTTGTACAGTAAAATTGAAGTAAAGTTTAAAAATTCTAATACATTCACAGTAAAATTGAAGTAAAGTAAAAAAATTCTAATACTTTTACAGTAAAATTGAAGTAAAGTTTAAAAATTCTAATACATTTACAGCAAAATTGAAACAAAGTTTAGAAATTCTAATACTTTTACAGTCAACTTGAAGAAACGATAAAAAATTCGAATACTTTTACAGTAAAATTAAGGTAAATCATACAATTTTTTTATGTTGCATTTCCCCCCGTCTGCAGGCATTACGCCTATTACAAGGTCGGCCCGGATCAGTAACCAGGCCCCCATGCGGCCGCATCCGACTTCCCCCTCTATATCGCATTCGCCATAGCATTTCTGCTACGGGCAGAGGAAAGCTGCGGAAAACCTATGCCGATATCGCCGGTCTCGAGTTCGCCGCCCGGCATCGGAGCTACGTCACGTTTCGTCGAAAACGTAAACACGAACTACAGCCGTATACATGTGACCCCCAAAGGTCACAGAAATACCTGTGTGGGTCTTATGTATACATCTGGAGTTTCATCGCGTCCGTATTTATATTTTCGACGAAGCTAAATCATACAAATTTCTATACTACTTATTAATTTTACATCGCACTTGTATATTAAATTTAGTATAAGAGTTTAAATTTCATGTCTATTTTTTTACAGTGTATGTTAGGTTAGGAATGTCAATGGTAAACGTAACCGGTAATTTTATCATGTTTATTAATATTTTTGCCGGTACGTGACAATTTGATAAAAAAATTATTATTGTATATATATTATTATATATATAAACTACGTGAATTAAAACCTATTAATTCCCATAGTTTAGATCGTCATTTTAAAATATTGAATTGACAGATTGTTAGTAAAAATCACCTTCAAAAATGGAAAAATTCGGTAGAAGAAGAAAATGAAATTTCTTTTAACATTGATAAATCGAAAATGTTATGTAAAAAATGTATAATATCTAGATGTCAATGACCGGTAATTATTGTTTTGTTACGGATTAATAAATTCTCACCTGTTCTTCTGTACATCATTAAATCGGGGGGTTTTACCGATTTTCACTCGCAATTGTCACTAAAAATGTGAACGCAATTTCACAACACCAGTTTTGAAGAAATAAATTCGCGTCAAATGAGTGCAAAAATACCGTTGTATTTTTGGTTATTTTACCGGATTAGAATTTTACGGCATCTTTACATCTCTATACGTAAAATCAACTTTTTTTTTATTATATAGGCTTATCAAAAACCACGGTCTTCTAACCGTGTCAAAAACCGTTCCGCGAACTACCTCGCGGTTTTAGGTTAGGAATTTTCTCGTCGTTTGTGTGGCAACACTGACGGTCGGGTTCAAGATGGCGGCATCGGCTGCAGGTAAAATCAAATTTTTTTTATTAACCGTTTGTAATCGATAAACAGAGTGATTGTTAACAACAACGTGTAATTTCGACATTTTTATTACAAAATATATGATATATAGTTTAGTCAATACAATATTGTGTTTTATATCAAAAGTCGTGTACTAACATAACCTCTTATATTACAAACAATTAAATTGTCTTAAATATCTGTATTGACAAATGAAAATCTGTGGAGTTAATGAAAGATTTTGTTTTTTTCAAAATAGAGAGCATAATGTTTTTTTTGTTTCATTAGGAAAGTTTGTAAGTGCCTTGTGCACTCTTAAGGGTACGAACGGAAGGCTCCAATTGAGATACGCACCGGCATGTACGTTGCTGCAAACTCGTAACTATGCTGCACGTAAAGGTACGAGGGAGAAAGCAAAAAAGAAGAAAGTTAAAGTCGAAGTTAAAAAGGTTGAGTTCATTCCGCACAGAGATAGAGGAGAAAAAAGGTGAGTATGAAATAAAATATCCAAATATTTATTTGCTCAGATATCGTACGCTATATTCAAAACATAAGTCAACAAAATTTCCTTGCTTTATGAATAAATAGTAACTGAGAATTCTCATACCATTTGGATAATAATCCAAAATTAATTTTAATGTTTCTATGTGGCCGAGATATTGAATTAAGGCTTTCTTTTTTTATAAATTTAATAGTTAGTAATCAAGAATTAATAATAATGGAATTAGGAAAATGTGTTTTGTTGTTCAACAACAACAAAAAATTGCAAAACATTAAATTATTTCAACTGATTTGTTTTTGGTCTTATGTTTAGATATTTTTGGTATTTTTGTACTTTTTTCTATATTAGAAAGGGTAACGATTGTAGTTTAATTTATTTTATTAATTTTAATGTTTCTATGTGGCCGAGATATTGAATCAAGGCTTTCTTTTTTTATAAATTTAATAGTTAGTAATCAAGAATTAATAATAATGGAATTAGGAAAATGTATTTTGTTGTTAAAACAACAACAAAAAATTGCAAAACATTAAATTATTTCAACTGATTTGTTTTTGGTCTTATGTTTAGATATTTTTGGTATTTTTGTACTTTTTTCTATATTAGAAAGGGTAACGATTGTAGTTTAATTTATTTTATTTATTTTAATGTTTCTATGTGGCCGAGATATTGAATCAAGGCTTTCTTTTTTTATAAATTTAATAGTTAATAATCAAGAATTAATAATAATGAAATTAGGAAAATGTGTTTTGTTGTTCAACAACAACAAAAAATTGCAAAACATTAAATTATTTCAACTGATTTGTTTTTGGTCTTATGTTTAGATATTTTTGGTATTTTTGTACTTTTTTCTATATTAGAAAGGGTAACGATTGTAGTTTAATTTATTTTATTAATTTTAATGTTTCTATGTGGCCGAGATATTGAATCAAGGCTTTCTTTTTTTATAAATTTAATAGTTAATAATCAAGAATTAATAATAATGAAATTAGGAAAATGTGTTTTGTTGTTCAACAACAACAAAAAATGGCAACACATTAAATTATTTCAACTGTTTTGTTTTTGGTCTTATGTTTAGATATTTTTTGTATTTTTGTACTTTTTTCTATATTAGAAAGTATAACGATTGTAGTAAACAATATTCATAAAAATATGGATTTATTATGTCGATGATAATTAAATAGTACTATTTTTTATACAGTGCGATTTTACCAGTAAAAAAAATCAGACCTGATGATTCATGGAAGCAGGAGTTGCCTTCCGATAACGTTTGGATAGGAAAATTTCATAAATGGAAGGTATATTCCTTCGAAGAAGCAATTGAATGCCACAAAGAGACACATCGGATGGGCATGTACGATGCTCCTGATGCATTTGTCAAAGCTATGATCGAGCTTGATATGACAGGGCCAAAGCCATCAAAACCAGTTACCAAATTTGCCAGAATCGTTCCTGCGCCTCATCACTTCAATCAAGGTGAAGATAGAGCCATTGCTGTATTCTGCAAAACTGATGAATTGAAGGAGGCAGCTAAAAAAGCTGGTGCTACTCTCGTGGGAGGACCAGAATTAATATCCAGAGTGCAGGTACTGTAAACTGTGTAATTTGCAATAGAGATGTCGATTTTGATTAGTGTATCCGTTTTATGGTAGTATATTACGATGTAACATAAGATAGTTTAAGTTTAATCTTAAGTATACGCTGTATGATTATTTTTCTCTTTTTATGTTATTTTCTGCTACTCTTTTAATTGTATTACCATCTTGTTTATATGGGCTCTTAGGAGATTTCATCCCAGAACGCTCAATAAATTTAATTTCATAAGCGCGGTAAATTTGTGCTGCAAGAACACGAGTTAAGAAACAGTATATTACGATACAAGGGCGAAAAACGAGTATTGCACGAAATTTTGCTTCATGAGGCGTGAAAATCGGGGTTTTATGCACGCGAATTGCACTGAGTTAAATTAATGAATTAACATAAAATTTTGTCGGTAAAAATACGGAGAAAGGAAAGATTAATATTACTTAAAAAATGTCTCTAAAGTTTGAAATAGATTAACCGTGCAATTTCGGAAACACCACTTGTATGTTATATCAGTGAGATATACGTGATGCAATGTACAGAATATCGCGGCCGGTAAAGAAACTTTGAAATAATATTTCGGTCTTAAGGTGATGTGACACATGTTCGAAAGCTGCTGGGAAACTGCAATCGGTATAAAAAACTGTAATCAAAACTACTCAGTGGCGCTTAATATTTTAGATGAAAAAAAAATAGGTTTTACTCCGTCGTAGATAGACGAAGTCAAAGCTAATTTGCTTTTGTCTGAAATATTAACCGGCTTTGAGTAGATTTGATTACAGTTTTCGATATCGATTGCAGTTTTCGAACATGTGTCACATTACCTTAAGGTGATGTAACACATGTTCGAAAACTGCTGGGAAACTGCAATCGGTATAAAAAACTGTAATCAAAACTACTCAGTGGCGCTTAATATTTTAGATGAAAAAAAATAGGTTTTACTCCGTCGTAGATAGACGAAGTCAAAGCTAATTTGCTTTTGTCTGAAATATTAACCGGCTTTGAGTAGATTTGTTTACAGTTTTCGATACCGATTGCAGTTTTCGAACATGTGTCACATTACCTTAAGAGGAGGTGAAACCTACTCAGTCGGTAACAAAACCTGTAACCAATCTTTCAGAGAAAGCCGAACGTTTTTTGATAAAAGAAACGTTTTACATCATTGGTCTCTTTATTCTGCATGATGTAAGACATTCATTTTTCCCAAAAGAGATCAAGTTTCTCAGAATTCTTGTTTCAAAATATATTCACTATCTTTCTCGCACTCATGGAGGTTTTACCTCCCCTTAAGGGGAGGTGAAACCTACTCAGTCGGTAACAAAAACTGTAATCAATCTTTCAGAGGACACCGAACGTTTTTTGATAAAAGAAAAGTTTTACGTCATTCGTCTCTTAATTCTGCATGATGTAAAACTTTCATTTTTTCCAAAAAAGATCAAGTTTTTGAGAATTCCTGTTCCAAAAGATATTTTCTATCTTTGTCGCACTCATGGAGATTTCGCCTCACCTTAAGGCGATGTGTTACATATCGTCTATCGGTCTCAGATCACCATAAGTGCGAGTGAGATAGCTGAGATCTTCCCAAAGTGTTATTCTTCGCCACGGTTGATTTTTCGAATAAAAGTCGAGAGGTACTGACTGCAAAGTACCAAGACGAAGTCAGTACTTCTCATATTTTGCCTGAAACATCGATTGTGACCGAGAACAACGCTTTACAGTTTTTGTTACCGACCGAGCAGTAGCATATTATCTTAAGAGCGTGTGAAATACCGCAGTGGGTAATAAAAACTGTAATCAACTTTTTTCACGCATACTGACATTTTACAGCTTCAAAAAAAGTTTCATCGAATGCGGATATTACTGGAGCATTCGATGAAACTCTTTTTGAAGCTGTAAAATGTCAGTATGCATGAAAAAGTTGATTACAGTTTTTGATACCGATTGAGATCGGAATGGTCGGGGGGGAAGGTGTTTCACATGCTCTTAAGGTAATGTGAAAGCTCAATGAGTGCCAGAGAGATAGAACTAATCTTACAATCCCAAATTTCTCTGCCATCGTTGATCTTTTGGATAAAAAACGAGAAAGTAGTTCTGTAGAATTGTTAGGCGGAGAGCGATTTTCTTATCTTTTATCCAAAAGATCAACCGTGGCGGAGAAAATCGGATTACAGTTTTCGATACCGACCGAGTAGTTTCACATCACCTTAAGGGGTGGTGAAATCTACTCAGTCGGTAACAAAAACTATAACCAATCTCATAGAGGACACCGAACGTTTTTTCATAAAAGAAAAGTCTTACATCATTGGTCTCTTAATTCTCTGTGATGTAAGACTTTTGTTTTTCCCAAAAAAGATCAAGTTTTGGAGAATTCTGGTTCCGAAAGATATTCGCTATCTCTCTCGCACTCGTGGACATTTCGCCTTTTCTTAAGCGCATGTGAAATACCGCAGTAGGTAATAAAAAATGTAAGCAACTTTTTTCACACATATTGACATTTTACAGATTGACAAAAAGTTAAAAAAAAAAAAAAAAATTATTTTCTATTCTATCTCTATTTTTCTTTTTTTGTGTATTGTTTTACAGACTGGAGAACTCGTAATGGCCGAGTATGATTACGTGGTAGCTCATCCAAATATGATGGCTGAATTAGTGGCAATCAAAGGACTATTGAAGAAAAAATTCCCATCTCCCGGTCTAGGTATTTTATTATCAAAAAATATAAATATGCCTAGAAGAACAGTTCCTATGGTTTCATTACGAATGTAACAGCTCTTGTCAATTTTAGCAGTTTAAATAACTCTTTTCTTCTTCTTTTTTTCAAATAAAGGTTCGCTCAGTGGTGATATTGTGGGGATGGTAAACAAATTTTTATACGGAATTAAGTACAGTGGACATCCGCACGAACGCCAACCTCTTTATGGACTCGCTGAGGCTTATTTTGGAAGAGTAAGTTATTTATAATAAGCTACTAAACGCATAATTAGATTTATTGGTCGCCTAACCAATAAATCTAATAAAATTCAGTTCATTATTAAATCTAATAATGAACTTATAAAATTCAGTTGGATATGGATACAAAAAAATTGGAAGAAAATTTCGCTGCTGTCATCAATGACATCAATTCTCACCGCCCAAAACGTTCGGGACCATTCATAACACGGTAAGTTTACTCCTGAAAAAAAAGTAATGCATTTAGAACAGGCATTGCATTAGACATTTTACGTGAAGCTCCAGAGAAAATAAACACATTTTATTTTTTCTTTTCTACAAGAATACGCCTTTTGAGTGCTCCTTCGAAAGAGACACTCAAGATTAATCACGAATTGTACTTGGACGATAAAAAGACGGATGATGATGATGACGATGAAGACGACGAGGGTGTCGCAGCTGCAATTTAAATGTTATGGTGTATTCGTTGAAGAATAAAGAAATGTTATACAAGAATGGTATATATATTTTTTATAACACCTGCATGAAATGTGGTTTTAAAGGCCGAAAATATCTAATTTGTAAGATTGTTGCAAGTTTGATTGCGCTCGGTTTTGTCTCAAAACATCGCGTTTTACGTTTAATAAAGTGTTTGAAACTTATTGATGTGTATACAATATGGAAAACTTTTTTCATACATATAAATCAATTTTTTTTGTTACTATTTTGTCAAGTCTGTTTGTTGCTTTTGTTTGGTACTTTTTTGTTACATAAAAATACTCTTTGCAATCGTCAACTTCCGGCCCTTGTTGCGCAACATACTATTTTTTTTCTATGCATCTTTCTGTATTTCTTGTCCAGTTTAAGGTAATGCCATTGCTCGGTCGGTAAAAAAAAACTATAAAGCTTTTTATTCTTTGCCACAATTAATGTGTCGGACAAAAGACGAGAATTATACACATTAAAAATAATTTTCTCTTTCACATCATCGATATTTCGAGATATTCAACTTAAAACAGCAATAACAATAAGGTATTTTAACCCTTCGCGGTCACCCGAGGTCAAAATGACCCCAAGCGCAACTTTAAGCTAGAATTACTATTCTAGCTAATTTTATGAAAATATTTTTAAAATTGCCAGAGTTATGATTTTTTTAGTAAAAAGTGTTTTTTTTACGCATTGCCTCTTTGCTGATTTTTTTTCGCCATTTTGAAAATTTGATAAAAAAATTTTTGCCATGAAATTTACACGAGAACACCGGCGCCTGGTTAGAATTTTTATCGACTGACGACTGTGCAATCATGAAAAAGATATTTGTATACATTACGCGTGCGCCCAACGAATAAAATGTGTGTAAAAGCCGTCGCCAAATTCTTGCAATCGTATTATTTAGATGTACTATACTTATTTATTTTTACATGTCATATAGTCTTTAATCTCCTTGCTGTAAACAAACTGATGGAATTCCTTGTACGAATTGTATGGATTCATTGAATTCAAAACAAATAAACCTACTACTAGTTATCATTCTGAAAGGCTCAAACTAATATCCTGAATCTTTATAAGTCATTGGTAACGCGGCAATCGTTTAAACATGACTGGGGCAATTTCGACCCCCTGTGATCGGCGCGTTATTTCCAGAACATGTGACCTCGGAGGATTAAAAGATTACCAAAAATTTCATAATATGTAATATAAAATTTATTGCTGCATTCAATGAAGCCAACTACAAATCACTCTGGAATAATTCGAGATCGGCAATGATGCCGAATACATTGGAAGCAAAATACAACTCTTGGAGATTTGCATATTTATCTGGAAGTGTAAACTCAGGTGTGCGATTTAATAATGGGAAGAACATTATGCTCCAAGCTGCTTGTAGAGAAGAGATATTTGTATACATTACGCGTGCGCCCAACGAATAAAATGTGTGTAAAAACCGTCGCCAAATTCTTGCGATCGTATTATTTAGATGTACTATACTTATTTATTTTTACATGTCATATAGTCTTTAATCTCCTTGCTGTAAACAAACTGATGGACAATTAATTGTACGAATTGTATGGATTCATTGAATTCAAAACAAATAATCCTACTACTAGTTATCATTCTGAAAGGCTCAAACTAATATCCTGAATTTTTATGAGTCATTGGCAACGCGGCAATCGTTTAAACTTGGCTGGGGTAATTGCGACCCCCTGTGATCGGCGCGTTATTTCCAGAACGTTTGACCTCGGAGGATTAAAAGATTACCAAAAATTTCATAATATGTAATATAAAATTTATTGCTGCATTCAATGAAGCCAACTACAAATTACTCTGGAATAATTAGAGATCGGCAATGATGCCGAATACATTGGAAGCAAAATACAACTCTTGGAGATTTGCATATTTATCTGGAAGTGTAAACTCAGGTGTGCGATTTAATAATGGGAAGAACATTATGCTCCAAGCTGCTTGTAGAGAAGAGATATTTGTATACATTACGCGTGCGCCCAACGAATAAAATGTGTGTAAAAGCCGTCGCCAAATTCTTGCGATCGTATTATTTAGATGTACTATACTTATTTATTTTTACATGTCATATAGTCTTTAATCTCCTTGCTGTAAACAAACTGATGGACAATTACTTGTACGAATTGTATGGATTCATTGAATTCAAAACAAATAAACCTACTACTAGTTATCATTCTGAAAGGCTCAAACTAATATCCTGAATCTTTATGAGTCATTGGCAACGCGGCAATCGTTTAAACATGACTGGGGTAATTTCGACCCCCTGTGATCGGCGCGTTATTTCCAGAACATGTGACCTCGGAGGATTAAAAGACTACCAAAAATTTCATAATATGTAATATAAAATTTATTGCTGCATTCAATGAAGCCAACTACAAATCACTCTGGAATAATTCGAGATCGGCAGTGATGCCGAATACATTGGAAGCAAAATACAACTCTTGGAGATTTGCATATTTATCTGGAAGTGTAAACTCAGGTGTGCGATTTGATAATGGGAAGAAAATTATGCTCCAAGCTGCTTGTAGAGAAGAGGCACATAATCGTCGTATTGAGCCTGATAAAAAGTACCGGCGATTGGATCGCCAAGCTTGTACTTTGCGGCGAATTTTCTGATGGCAAATTTCTCACGACCCTCCGGACTCGTGCTTGTTAGACGTTTCTCGTCGAACTGTAGCTTTCCGGGCTGCTTGTACACCAGGTAAACGTAACGATGAAGACCAGTATCTGGTGGAGGACCAGAGCCAAGATACGGTGAGAGAACTTCACCCTCAGAAATTTTGTTTCCAGGAATGTTTACCACTAGCCAATGGTGCCATTCACGGAAAGTCGGCTCTTTTCGGCTTGGCGCATCTGGATCTGCAGATTTGTAAAAAATCATAAATTGTACACTGTAAAAAGTTTTTTTTTAAACCAATATACCGCATGCACTGTTAGAAATTTTTTTATGAAAATTAATATAAAGTATTGGAAGTTTTTTTGCGGATACGCGTATATTAAATTTAATATACGAATATTAATTAATATACAAACAAATTGTTGTAAAATTAATGCAAAGTATACTAAACACTTCATAAACGGTGTGTTTATAATATAATTTTTGGAATTTTACAATATATCTGTATATTAAATGAGATTTAATATAACGTATCTGCAAAAGAACTTCCAATACATATATTAATTTTCAAAATATTTTTAAGAGTGTATAAAGCTTGGATGCATATACCGTATATTCATTTTTAGATGCATTCGTCATTGACAAATACAATATTGATATATTAAAATGAAGATTACAATAATCACGTACTGTAATTTTTAAATACCGGTATCGGAGAATTCTTATACCATTCTTAAATATTAAATTCTCTTGCATTTTTAACAGTGTAGTTAAAAATGAATGGAAAGTAGAATCTTGTAGAAAAATATGTATGTATGTATTTATTTTATTTTGCCTCACGGTGTAGATTTCCCGTGACAAAAGCGTGAGCCATTTACATTTTTTTTTCTTTTTTTTTATTATTTGTTTAGATTTGTACAAAGTTTCGTGGATTTACATGATTGCAATTTTTCTTTTAACTTCTTATTTGTAAAATATATACTTTTAATTAATATAAAATTTGTCGTAGTATAATACAGTCTTAAAATATAAGTAAAAATAGAAAAATAATTAGGAAGCAATGTGCAAGATTCTACTTTCTATTCTTGTTTCAAATAATTGCAGTGTGCAAGATTCTACTTTCTGTTCTTGTTTCCTCGCGGTGTAGATTTCCCATGACAAAAGCATGAGCCACTTACATTTTTTTATTTAAAAATTTTTTTTTCAAATTTTTTCTTTAGATTTGTACAAAGTTTCGTGGTTTTACATGATTGCAATTTTTCTTTTAACTTCTAATTTGTAAAATCTATACTTTTAAATAATATAAAATTTGTCGTAATATAATACAGTCTTAAAATATAAGTAAAAACAGAAAAAAAAATAGAAAAATAATTAGGAAGCAATGTGCAAGATTCTACTTTGTATTCTTGTTTCAAATAATTAAATAAATATGGCTGAATATTATTTCATTTACATACAGAATTTGGGTTTGAAATCTCAAATATATATATATTTTTTATGCTTTTCCAGTTACCTAAAATTTTACAATTTTTATATGTATAACTGCAACATAATTTTGTAGTTCTACATTCTAAAGGCAACTAAAAAATTGGTCATAAAAATTGGTCTTTACATAAAAAATTTGTATCCCCTCAAATAAATTTTTGCCAGATTTTGTTAATCTTCAAAATTCCCATTATTAATCAAGGTTAAAGTGAAATACAAAAAATGGTAAAAATAAAATAAAGTAAATGAATAAATAAAACAAATAGGAACATTAAGAATATTGTAAATTAATCTTGAGGTATAAATGAGAGGCTCATATGATTATAAAAAAAAAATAAAGTGAGTTAAGGTAGTTCTGTCGTGAAAGCAATCCAAACTCATATGCATGAATTTTTGACATGTTGTAATTTAACTATTAAATTTTACTTGCACAAAATCTTGAAGGCTTTTACCGAGTATTTGAATGAACAATTAAAACTTGAAAATCGATCTTTTTACACGGCGCTCACGGGTGGGCTGGAAAAATTGATTTCTAAATCGAAAATTAACATACTTAGATCAAAGATAGAGAAAAAATAAAAAGTACTACGGATTCGCAAAGCATTCAGGAACTAATGCATCATGAAAAAAGGTGAAGTCTCCGGAATAATATTTAATTAAACCAAGGTCAAAGTGCACGATACCGGGCCAAGTGACGTTTTCTAACCTAATTATCGTAAAAATGAAGTCAAATCCGCACTAAACATATCAACTATTTACAAATAATCGTTTTAATTTGATTACGACAATTTCGAAGGATTCTCGATTATTTTGCTTCCTCATAGAGGAAGCTTTGTTTTCATGAAATTTTGTTTTTTCGAGATTTTCATGTCAGTATGCTTAGAATCACCTAAAACGTCGAGAAAAGTGGTTTAGAAAAAATGTCCGTATGTATGTATGTATGTATGTGTGTGTGTGTGTGTGTGCTGGGCTTCGAAAATTCAATCTCCTCTCACTCGGTAACCGTTCGAGCGATCCGGCTCAAATTTGGCACGCAAGTAGAGTAGCTGCCCCTCTTTGAATGTTGTGATTTTTGCCAAAATATGTGGAGTCATTAAGATTTTATGTTGATTTTAATTTGTTGAAAAAAGGGCGTGGTCGCTCTAACTTTCGTAAAAGTTCGCCGATTTGGCTAAATAGTTCTTCATAACTGAAGATACGTTCAATGTTGTATGGTATTGAATTTCGACGAAATCGGTAAAGCGGTTCGGATTTTATAGAATTTTGAATTTTTCGAAAAAAATAGATTTTGATCTAAATTACGTCGAATTTCAACAAATGAACAGAAATTTTGTACAGACGAAAAATAACATTCAGAAATGCCATGTACCAAATTTGGTGATGATCGGTAAAGTCGTTCGGATTTTACACCATTTTTCATTAAAAAAAAAATGTAGATTTTCGCTATAACTTCCGGAAAAGTTGAGAAAGTACGACAAAAATTTGTATCTAATCAAAATTAGATGTAACGGTGTTTGCAGAGGTGATTTATAGCTGTATAAAACACCTCTGCAAAAGAGACACAAGGTATAAAAAAAAGATGCAAAGTAGAACCTTGCACATTGCTTCCTCATTATTTTTCGCTTTTTACAAAGCTTCCTCTATGAGGAAGCCAAAATTGAATAACATACTGCTTCCTCACAGAGGGAGCTTTGTAAAAAGCGAAAAATAATGAGGAAGCAATGTGCAAGGTTCTACTTTGCATCTTTTTTCTTATATTGTTATTGAGGCAGTCAAAGTGATGCGTATGATTATTTTTAATGTCATATAGACTCTGAGATTTATGACTCCGGCGTACCGACAGAACTACCTTTAAGGGGAAGCTGGAGTCGAGTGCAGAAGCAGGTTTTTACCGACCGAGGTCGGTAAAAGCTTTTTCGTAGTTTTGATTATTCTTCGTTAATACGCTACAGATATGCTTCAAATTATACACGATTGTAGTATCAACATAAACAAGTGGACGTACATTCGAATATTGGGTGAATACGTACAATGAATGAAGATATTCGTATATTACTAAGCCTGGATCATCGCGAGGATCGCAAACAGACTACGTGATCGTAGTTTCGGTTTTGCGTGGATTCCTTTTGTGTAATTGACTTTTCGACGCTCGCAGAATATTCAGAGAACGCTAAAGAATGGACGTACATTTCGATTTAACGTATGTGAATTCCAGAATCTTTTATATCGTACCAAACAGGCGATGCTGTCAAACCCTGGCGGCCATTTTGATTTCGGGAGGTTTAGTATTATACGATTTTTTTCATTTATTGTACGTTTTCACCAAATATTCGAATGTACGTCCACTCGTTTATGTTGATATTACAATCGTGTAAAATTTGAAGCATGTTTGTAGCGTATTAACGAAGAATAATCAAAACTACGAAAAAGCCTGTTTTTACCGACCAAAGTCGGTAATAAAATCTACTCCAGCATCTCCTTAATAGATAAATAAAAAATCTCACTTGTAATATAATTATTATAATGTTACTACCTTAAACATGTAAAACCAATTGTTTTCTTACATACCAGTCATGCAAATAGTGTAGAATGCTGCAGAATCCGCATCCCACTTAACATCAGGTTGATCCTTCACCTGGGTTGGAGTGAGTTCCTTAGAAATTTCAATAGAAACTCCGCTGGGATAGCTGACCTTGAGGACGGCCTTGGGTGGATTGTCGATGACTTCAGGTACAACCTGGTGCGTTTTGAATGCCTCAGCCATTGAAGATAGGAAGCGCGAAGCGTGTTTAACGAGATTTCTTCCGCCGACAGTCGCTGTTACAAAAAAGACAAACGGACTATTAAATCCGCTCTAACCTCACCGTATATTTATACGCCGCCGGCGATGACGAGAACCGGCAACGATAAGACGAAAATCTGCGGCCTGCAATTGGCTGGAGACTCTCGCGTATCATTATATCGTATAGCATATATCGCAATGTCACGCGAATTTATAGACTCTGAACGTTCATCCATCGAGGTCAAATCCTCGCCGCCGAGACTCAACAATGATTTTATATACAATCAGGTTATATTATTATTGAGTTAGAATGCAATAATGAAAGCAGATAAAGATGGCGATTTTCACAACATCATCTAAGGGAATTTGGAGCACAAAAAACATCATTTTTGCGATAATAAAATATGCTTAAGATAATATAATAAATGTAATTAATTATAATTGTAAAACATGAATGTAATTAAATATATTGATAAAAATAATATAAAATATGATTTGCAGCCAACGATGTGTAACAAATGGTATAACCTTTTTTTTATAGATATGTACTAGATTTAGATAGATGAATTTCGAATTTTTTAGGTTTTCTACGGGATTTACAAGATAGAAGATTTTGGTTATGATCAAAATGCACTTATTACTTGCTGCACGAGAAATGAATAACATGATGTTATCACGTACGGTTACTGGCGTGTCTGCGAACTTACTGTTGAGAAAAAAATTCCGTTATGCCGGCTACCGGATTAACGTGAGGCGCTTTCGCCGGTGGAACTTCTCGATATAAATGGCGCGAAATTGTGCAGATACGAAAATTCGTTTCAACACGCGATGCTCCGATTAGTCAGCGAATTTCAACGTTTTGCTTCTCCACACCGAAAAATATAGTACTCATTCCCAGATTCGTATAGTAATCGGGATCCAAAGTGGAAAAATGGCAGTTTTTTTCCAGACGCATACATAGATTTACTCGGCGTCGCCCGCTGTACAATTTACGCTAAATAGTACAGCGGGCGACGTCATCTAAATCTTCGTATGCATCTGGAAAAAAAATGCCATTTTGCTTCCTCATAGAGGAAGCTTTGTTTTCATGAAAAATTTTTTTTCGAGAATTTCATGTCAGTACACTCAGAATGGGCTAGGGATGGGCGATGTTTCTCGATTAATCGAAAGAACCGATACTTTTATTCGATTAATCGACTAGATTCATCCGATTTTTTTGTTGGTCGATTAATCGATGTCCGATTTTTATTAGGCGACATCGATGTAGCAAGTTAAGATATTAAATTCGAAGAATCTTAATTATGAGCTTTCTTTTATGCAAACCTTGTAGTAATTTTAACCTAAAATCTTGTAGCTTTAATAGTAATACATTTTTTTCAGTTACACATCTTTGGAGTAAATGGGATAGCAAATGTTGAGAATAAAGCATGTACTTATAAAAAAGTGTTCAATGAGAAAATAAACCTATTTTTTAATAATTATTTTAATGTTTATTATGTACCAGATATTTTTATTCGATTAATCGGCTCATCGATTATTTATAGAGAAAAATCGATGCTTTATATCGATAGTTTTTTCGCCAATCGATTTTTCCGTAATCGATTTTTTTTTGGACATCGCCCATCACTAGAATGGGCCAAAACGTCGAGAAAAGTGATTTAGAAAAAATGTCTGTGTGTGTGTGTGTGTGTGTGTGCCACGATCGAAAAATGTAAACCTTTATAATTCGGGAATGCCTTGAGATATCAAGCTGAAATTTGGACCATATATAGAGGGATCAAGCCTCATCGTTCATACAGATTTTTGTTAAAATCCACTTCATCCTTAAATTATTACGCGTTTTTTAATTTTTTGAAAAATGTCTGTTTACGCGATAACTCTTTCAATTTTCGAGATATTGATCTTAAAATTGGTATGAATGTGAGCTTTCATACGGCGGTGATCGCTATTGAATTTGGTTAAGATCGGTTGAACCGTTAAAATTTTATGATGTTTTGAATTTTTCAAAAAATTGACATTATCGCTCTATTGTAACTTTTGCAAAACTTAAGATAGCGAGCTCAAATTTCGTATATAAATGAAACAATATTCAGCCATTATATATGTATAATTTAGTGACGAACGGTATGAAATTTTTGATTTTATGGAATGTTGAATTATTTTTAAAAATATACATTATCACATTCACTTTCGGAAACGCTCTAATAATCACGAAATAACGTAATAACGAAATAGAAAAAGCGAATCCACAACATGTATATTTATCTAGTTAAAACAAGGGTGCAAAGTAGAACCTTGCACATTGCTTTCTCATTATTTTTCGCGTTTTACAAAGCTTCCTCTATGAGGGAGCCAAAAATTGAATAACATACTTCCTCATAGAGGTAGCTTTGTAAGAAGCGAAAAATAATGAGGAAGCAATGTGTAGGGTTCTACTTTGCATCCTTTTTATAGTTACGATAACTATAAAAATAGTTATAACTATAAAATAGGTAACTATTTGCTAGTTATAGTAACTATTTGATAGTTGTGTCAACTATAAAAAAATTGTACGAACCACAAATGAATAGTTGTCACTTTATACTTACTAATACCGTAATTTTCTCTCAGTGTACAGCGGGTGACGCCTAGTAAATCTTTGTATGCGGCTGGAAAAAAGGCATTTTTCCACTTTGGATCCCGATTACTATACGAATCTGGAAATGAGTACTATATTCTTCTCTCGGTGCATAGAGGAAAATTTGTTTTCGTAAAAAAAAATGTTTTCGAGATTTTCATGTCAGGACACTCAGAATGGCCCAAAACGTCGAGGAAAGTGGTTTAGAAAAAATGTCCGGTTTAGAAAACGGCTTTAACAATCAAGTTGAAATTTAGCACGCTGGTAGAGAAACAACGTCCCTTCCTATGAATACATTTTCGAAAAAATTGAAAAAAAAAATTCAGTTTTTATAAGCCTTTCAATTTTTCGAAAAATGTCTGTACGTTCTCTAGCTTCCGCAATTTTTTAGCTAATGAGCTAAATAGTTGTGGACAAATAGAGAAATGAAAAATGAAGGTCGCTATTGAATTTGAGCGAAATCCATAAAGCGGTTTAGATTTTATGAAATTTTGAATTTTCGAAAAAATTTTGTTTTCGTTCTTACTCAAGTTAAGTTCGACCAAACCTGCTCAAATCTTTTGCAAGATAAGATTAACATCCAGTTGTAGTAGATATCGAATTTGGTGAAGATTGATAAAGTGGTTCAGATTTTATAAGACATTGAATTTTTAAAAAAATCTCTGTATGTTCTCTAGCTGCCACAATTTTTTAGATAATGACCTTAAACAGTTTTTGACGAATAAAGCAATAAAAAATGACGATCGGTATTGAATTTAAGCGAAATACATAAAGCGATTTAGATTTTATAGAATTTTGAATTTATGAAAATTTTTGTTTTCGTATTTCTTTAATTTGTATTTAAAACAAGGATGGAAAGTAGAAGTTTGCACATTGCTTCGTCAATAATTTTTATCTTTCGCAAAGTTTCCTGTATGAGGAAGCCAAAAATAAAGTAAAGAAACTTCCTCATAGAGGTGACTTTGCGAAATATGAAAATCAGAGTTGTAAATACCTAATACTTATAGAAATAATGATGAAAATTCGATCAGCTCTATAATTATGATTATTAAAAAAATTATTATTTTTCAATAAAAATTCACGGTAATCCTTTTGAAAAAATGAAAAAAATAAGTAATGTATTACTTATTTCTTCTATTTTTTCCACTATTTCTTGCAATATTAAAGCGAAAATTAGAATTTTTTTCAGCTATTGAAATGTTTACACTCTATTTTATAATCACAACAGATTATTATTATCAAATCATAATTACAAAACAAATTGTACTGTAAATTATATCTCATGAATTAATGAGGATTTACAACTCTGATGAAAATTAATGAAGAAGCAATGTGCAAAGTTCTACTTTCCATCCTTATTTTTTCCATGAAAACAAACTTTGTTCTATGAGGAAGCAAAAGTGAAAAAATTGCTCAATGTACCAAAAAAAAAAGTTTATCTTTTATCTAAACTTTCATCGTATTTCACCATTAGTTATTGATGGCTTGTTTAATGGTTTGACTAAGAAATTCAAGGGCCAAATTCGAAGGATTGTGACCATCAGTTTGACTGTCATACTGTCTTCGTGTCTTTGCACAATAGATCTTCTTTTTTTTTTTACGTTGCATTTCCCCCCGTCTGCAGGCATTCCCACATAGAAAAATATATATGTAACATATACGTTAAATATATTGCGCCAAAAAGTTCTATATGCTGCATATATTCTGCATATATGTGTGCAAAAATATATTCAAAATATATGGGATATATGTATGGAATATATGAGGGATTCCACGAGACTTTCGCCACCCCAAAAAAAAAAATCTCAAATTTTATCTAAAAATCAGGTTCAGCGGTGTCTATTGATGGACCAAATTTCAAAATTCTAAAAAAATAGTTGACCGGAATATGCAATTTTTTTCGTTTTTTATCGTTTTTCATTTAATCTGTAATATCTCAGAAACTATTGATCGTATCGAAATCATTAAAAGACGAAAATGTGCATTTTTTTATGGCCAACAAGAAAAAAATATATTCAAAATTAATTGCTTAATTTCAGGCCACATTTTATGGAAAAAACAACAAAATTTTTTTTTTTATGGTTGGACTTCTGATTTTTTCATCGGACAAATTGTCTCGGAATCTTTAAGTGATCGCCGAATTTTGAGTATTTTTTTTTTCATGGGATGGCCCAATGCTGTGACGTTACAGCAATCTGAATGTTTTTAATATATATAAAAAAATCCATATTCAAAATTAAAATTAATTAAAATGGTTGGACTTCAGATTTTTTCACCGGACAAATTGCCTCGGAATCTTTGAGTGATCGCCGAATTTTGAGTATTTTTTTTTTCATGGGATGGCCCAATGCTGTGAGGTTACAGCAATTTGAATGTTTTTAATTTTAATTTTAATTTTAACATTCAAATTGCTGTAACCTCACAGCATTGGGCCATCCCATGAAAAAAAAAATACTCAAAAGTCGGCGATCACTCAAAGATTCCGAGACAATTTGTCCGATGAAAAAATCTGAAGTCCAACCATAAAAAAGAAAATAATTTTGTTGTTTTTTCCATAAAATGTGACCTGAAATTAAGCAATCAATTTTGAATATATTTTTTTCTTGTTGGCCATAAAAAAATGCACATTTTCGTCTTTTAATGATTTCGATACGATCAATAGTTTCTGAGATATTACAGATTAAATGAAAAACGATAAAAAACGAAAAAATTTGCATATTCCGGTCAACTATTTTTTTAGAATTTTGAAATTTGGTTCATCAATAGACACCGCTGAACCTGATTTTTAGATAAAATTTGAGATTTTTTTTTTTTGGGGGTGGCGAAAGTCCCGTGGAATCCCTCATATGTAACATATATTTCATATAAGTTTAGCGCCAAAAAGTTCTATACGTCGAATATATCGTGCATATATTTCTATTACGCCTATTACAGGGTCGGCCCGGATCAGTAGCCAGTCCCCCCTGGGGATCTGGTCCGGATCAGTAAACAGGGCCCCATGCGGCCGCATCCGACTTCCCCCTCTATATCGCATTTGCCATAGCATTGCTGCTATGGGCATAGGGAAACTGCGGAAAACCTATGCCGATATAGCCGGTCCCGAGTTCGCCTCCCGGCACCGGAGCTACGTCATGTTTCGTCGAGAACGTAAACACGGTGTGTCTTTGCACAATAGATGTTCTTTGGATAGAAAACAAACGGACTACTGTAATTACTACGGAAATGACACCGTTCATCGTTTATGTCAACGGACCTAGCAAATATGGCATCAAGATTATATCATTCAACTCTACCAACTGCCACATCATTGATTCGAGCTACATGCAATTATAAAAGCGATCTATCCGTTTATTTGTCTCTTCATGAAAGCTCGATTATTCTTTTGAAAACGTTATGTGATTGCGGGTATATGACGTTGCATAACAACGGCGATAATTCACTCGTGCGTCTAAGCTATCGCAGGTTCACCGCAAAATCATAACGCGCAAACGTTGAACATTTGTCGTTTCTCAATTTGTCTGCAAATTCTCTAATCTTAATATTTCAAGGCCAGAATATGAAAAAAACACGAAGCATTGAATTTCAGATTCTATTGACGTAAATTGTAGCTTATTTTATATTATTAAAATTATGAAACATGTAGAAAGTTTTTCGCAAGATTTTTTTTCTCATTCGTATGAAACTTGGTAAAAATTATCTTAGATGCTTGTTAATGATTTTGATAATGAGAAAGCATTTATTTTTAAATTTCGTAATTAATTCTTTGCAATCGAATATTAAAACTGATATATTCAATATCAGTTTTTTTTGCTCATGTTAAGATTTTTTTTTAAATTTCGTAATTAATTCTTTGCAATCGAATATTAAAACTGATATATTCAATATCAGTGTTTTTTGCTCATTTTAAGATTTTTTTTAATTTCGTAATTTTTTGCAATCGAATATTAAAACTGATATATTCAATATCAGTTTTTTTTGCTCATGTTAAGATTTTTTTTAAATTTCGTAATTAATTCTTTGCAATCGAATATTAAAACTGATATATTCAATATCAGTTTTTTTTTGCTCATGTTAAGATTTTTTTTTAATTTCGTAATTCTTTGCAATCGAATATTAAAACTGATATATTCAATATCAGTTTTTTTTGCTCATGTTAAGATTTTTTTTTGAATTCCGTAATTAATTCTTTGCAATCGAATATTAAAACTGCTATATTCAATATCAGTTTTTTTTGCTCATGTTAAGATTTTTTTTTAAATTTCGTAATTAATTTTTTGCAATCGAATATTAAAACTGATATATTCAATATCAGTTTTTTTTGCTCATGTTAAGATTTTTTTTTAAATTTCGTAATTAATTCTTTGCAATCGAATATTAAAACTGATATATTCAATATCAGTGTTTTTTGCTCGTTAAGATTTTTTTTAAATTTCGTAATTAATTTTTTGCAATCGAATATTAAAACTGATATATTCAATATCAGTTTTTTTTGCTCATGTTAAGATTTTTTTAAATTTCGTAATTAATTCTTTGCAATCGAATATTAAAACTGATATATTTAATATCAGTTTTTTTTGCTCATGTTAAGATTTTTTTTTGAATTCCGTAATTAATTCTTTGCAATCGAATATTAAAACTGCTATATTCAATATCAGTTTTTTTTGCTCATGTTAAGATTTTTTTTTAAATTTCGTAATTAATTTTTTGCAATCGAATATTAAAACTGATATATTCAATATCAGTTTTTTTTGCTCATGTTAAGATTTTTTTTTAAATTTCGTAATTAATTCTTTGCAATCGAATATTAAAACTGATATATTCAATATCAGTGTTTTTTGCTCGTTAAGATTTTTTTTAAATTTCGTAATTAATTTTTTGCAATCGAATATTAAAACTGATATATTCAATATCAGTTTTTTTTGCTTATGTTAAGATTTTTTTAAATTTCGTAATTAATTCTTTGCAATCGAATATTAAAACTGATATATTTAATATCAATTTTTTTTGCTCATGTTAAGATTTTTTTTTAAATTTCGTAATTAATTCTTTGCAATCGAATATTAAAACTGATATATTCAATATCAGTTTTTTTTGCTCATGTTAAGATTTTTTTTTAAATTTCGTAATTAATTTTTTGAAATCGAATATTACAACTGATATATTCAATATCAGGTCTTTTTGCTCATGTTAAGATTTTTTTTTAAATTTCGTAATTAATTCTTTGCAATCGAATATTAAAACTGATATATTCAATATCAGTTTTTTTTTGCTCGTGTTAAGATTTTTTTTAATTTCGTAATTCTTTGCAATCGAATATTAAAACTGATATATTCAATATCAGTTTTTTTTGCTCATGTTAAGATTTTTTTTTAAATTTCGTAATTTATTTTTTGCAATCGAATATTAAAACTGATATATTCAATATCAATTTTTGTTGCTCGTTAAGATTTTTTTTTAAATTTCGTAATTAATTCTTTGCAATCGAATATTAAAGCTGATATATTCAATATCAGTTTTTTTTGCTCGTTAAGATTTTTTTTTAATTTCGTAATTAATTTTTTGCAATCGAATATTAAAACTGATATATTCAATATCAGTTTTTTTTGCTCATGTTAAGATTTTTTTTAATTTCGTAATTAATTCTTTGCAATCGAATATTAAAACTGATATATTTAATATCAATTTTTTTTGCTCATGTTAAGATTTTTTTTTTTTATTTCGTAATTAATTCTTTGCAATCGAATATTAAAACTGATATATTCAATATAATTTTTTTTTGCTCATGTTAAGATTTTTTTTAATTTCGTAATTCTTTGCAATCGAATATTCAAACTGATATATTCAATATCAGTTTTTTTTGTTCATGTTAAGATTTTTTTTTAATTTCGTAATTAACTGTTTGCAATCGAATATTAAAACTGATATATTCAGTATCAGTTTTTTTTGCTCATGTTAAGATTTTTTTTTTAATTTCGTAATTAATTTTTTGCAATCGAATATTAAAACTGATATATTCAATATCATTTTTTTTGCTCATGTTAAGATTTTTTTAAATTTCGTAATTCTTTGCAATCGAATATTAAAACTGATATATTCAATATCATTTTTTTTCTCATGTTAAGATTTTTATGCCAAAAATCTTAAATAATTTGAGATATATTTATTTATTCGTTTAATGAATTTTCGTTCTACTCTATATGAGTATGGAAAAATTCTTAAAGTGGCCATAACTATAATTAATTTCACGCTGAATAAATAATGGAAGGACAGGATAGTGAATAAACATTGATATAGTTTTCGACAATTTTATATTTATACATTAAGATGAATATAACATAGTATAATTTTTACAATATAACATTTTATGAACTTTGCACATTTAGCGTATATACGACTCTTTCGCTCCGATAAACATTTTCTCTTCTACATAAACCGTCTACCTTATTTATCGTAACACAATAAGTGCCGTCAAAAAAAAGGAGAGTTATCATTTATTTTTTGTACATCGCAATGGGGTGACTCTAGTCGCATCAACTTTAAAGAAGGCGCCTCAACGACGAAGCAACGATATTGTGACATATACACGAGATATATATAACATATCGTTACATTTTCATTTTCATTTTTTTTTTTTTTTTTTTTTTTTTTTTTTTTTTTTTTTTTGTGAACAGTTAATTCGAAAGAAAAATAGAGCCGCCGTGAATGTTAAAGTGTCGTGTCTGTACAGTGGGATGCCCGCCCGAAATTCAATGAAGCATTAGAGAAATCTGTGACACATCCAACAATCTAACGGCCCTAAAAAGGCCCTGCCGTCCCTAGGATTGGGCTCAGGCTATTGCATTTCGACTGTTGCGTCGCTTTCGATGCGGTTCTGCCTCCCATACATCCATTAATGCACACATGCATACAATAAAAATAATAATAGTTCTCCTCTGATTTTTTTAATACATATATTCGACATCATTCACCGCCTTAATCGATATTTACAGACTTTCAATTGAATCTAAAGTTTAACGCGAGACACGTCACGGCAAGTTCAATTTCTTTTTTTAATTAAAAAAAAGTAAACAAAACAATACGTGTTGTATTCGTCGTCGTAATAAGCGCCTTTAGTTTCCTTGTACTAGAAAAAGAGAAATTCGTGTGCGTGTGAGTTTTTTTTTTTTTCAATACCTTAAACTATACTTGATTTGAGACTGTGACTACGTATATACAACGAGTACTCGTGAATTCTCAATGTGTAGTACAGAAGAGAAATTCACGAGCGGTTGTCGGTTTCTCGACGATCGCGAAATATATATATTTTTTTTTTTTTTTTTTTCTTTTTTTTTTTAAGCGTTTTGGTTTATCGCACGATCGTCTCACCGGCTTTGCACTCTTTAGTATCAGAGACGCGCGGGTCTCTCGCCATTTACTAAAAAAAAATCCTTAGGCTTTGTAGCTTCTGCGCGCAATTTACAAATTCGCCGAAATTTCGAAGATAATTCTCGGCTGACAATTTTTTTTTGTTTACTTGGAATGTAAATAATGTGACAATTCCCCTTTGCGAAACTTTGTAAACCGAAGTTTCTTGAAAATTCTCGATTTTACTCGAAATCTATCGTGTCTCGCGCTTCGCGTGAAGCAATTATGGGAATTTTTTTCAAAAACACGTATTACGTTATTCCGAATTTTTTTGATCTAATAAAATCTCCGATCCACATATTCGATCTCGAAATAATCCTCAATTTCGTTGAATTTTTTAGATTCTCCGCGCAATTTACAAAACTCTCCCAAAAAAAAAATCGAAATTTCGAAGTTAATTCTCGGCTGACAATATTTTTTATTTACTTGGAATGTAAATAATATGACAATTTTCATTTGCGAAGCTTTGTAAACCCAAATTTCTTCAAAATTCTCGATTTTACTCCAAATCTCTCGTGTCTCGCGCTTCGCGTGAAGCAATAATGGGAAATTTTTCAAAAACACGTATTAAGTTCTTCCGAAATTTTTCAATCTAATAAAACATCCGATCCACATATTCGATCTCGAAATAATCGTCAATTTCGTTGAATTTTTTAGATTCTCCGCGCAATTTACAAATTCTCCCAAAAAAATCGAAATTTCGAAACTATTTGTCGGCTGACAATATTTTTTCTTTACTTGGAATGTAAATAAGGTGATAATTCAAAATTGCGAAGCTTTTTAAACCGAAGTTTCTTCAAAATTCTCGATTTTACTCCAAATCACTCGTGTCTCGCGCTTCGCGTGAAGCAATAATGGAAATTTTTTCAAAAACACGTATTAAGTTCTTCCGAATTTTTTCGATCTAATAAAATCTCCGATCCACATATTCGATCTCGAAATAATCGTCAATTTCGTTGAATTTTTTAGATTCTCCGCGCAATTTACAAATTCTCCCAAAAAAATCGAAATTTCAAAGCTAACTCTCGGCTGACAATATTTTTTATTTACTTGGAATGTAAATAATGTGATAATTCCAAATTGCGAAGCTTTTTGAACCGAAGTTTCTTCAAAATTCTCGATTTTACGCTTCGCGTGAAGCAATAATGGGAATTTTTTCAAAAACACGTATTAAGTTCTTCCGAATTTTTTCGATCTAATAAAATCTCCGATCCACATTTTCGATCTCGAAATAATCGTCAATTTCGTTGAATTTTTTAGATTCTCCGCGCAATTTACAAATTCTCCCAAAAAAATCGAAATATCAAAGCTAATTCTCGGCTGACAATATTTTTTCTTTACTTGGAATGTAAATAATGTGATAATTCCAATTTGCGAAGCTTTGTAAACCGAAGTTTCTTGAAAATTCTCAACTTTACTCCAAATCACTCGTGAATTTTTTCAAAAACACAAGACTTTTTTCGATCAAATAAAATCTCCGATCCACTCACTTCTTCCCGAAATAATCCTTAATTTCGTTGTTAAATTTCTTAAAATCCGAGTCTCTTGAAATTCGCTCGTGCAGGAAGTCCACTCGTTCTGGATTTCTCGCCCTGCCAGCTTTTGCTCTTGCTGCGAAATTGACGAAGATCAGCTTCATGATCGGGATGTTTCATTGGTCTGTAGCTTTGCGGAGAGCACAGCATTTTTTGCGTTCTGAAGAATTGTTGATATCCTCCATGAAGAAGATAAACCTCTGGATAATGAAGAGCCGGATAATGTTCCTTGTTACGTTGTCTGTCGATGTTCCTCAAGAATCTCGATAGATTTGGTCCACGTTCCCACGAAAATTCGCAGTGAAACACGAGAATACTGCGTTTGTTTGTATCGGGTTGAATCTCAGGAGTTTGCGTCTTGGGATTTAGAAGCCTTTGCTCAATAAGATCTTTGCTGTAGAGATTAACAGCGCCATCTATGTGTCCGCCTTCGTATTCGTAAGGATATCGGCAGTCGACGATAGTGAAGGAACTGATGGAATCTTTGAAATCACCACGAATCAAAGCAGCCAAAGTATCCGGCGAGATGCATTTGAGATCTTCGTGAGGTCCTTCAGCGAGTGGCAAGATGCAGGGTTTGCTAAAATCGCCGGTAAGATCGGCATCGGTTGTGCTACGATGTATCGCCGATTTGATATGAGCGTGAGCTTCGGTTTCGGAAAAGCTTCGCTGTAATGTTGGCTTCGAGTTGGGAACAGCAGCCTCGGGAATTTCTTGAAGACTGCACGATTTCCTCGATCTTTTGACTAGTACTGGACTCACGTCGGTTGGTGGCTCTGGCCTCTTGAATGATTTCAATGGTGGTGAATTTGCGGGTGAGAAAAATCCTCCTCTTGGATTTTCGTCGAATGTGAGTTTAGACGATGATGACGATGCGTTTGGCGATCGGAATAAACACGAACGGACTTTGGACGTCGGTGGTGTAGCGGATTTATCGTTTCTCGAATTTTGCAACGACAGAGAACGTCGCAAAATCGTTGGTTTTGTTCTTGCGAATTCTGGGGTTGTTGCCGCGTCGCATTCCATTGGCTTTTCCGCCGATGACACGATGTGACCGGACAACAGATCGGAAATTCCGTTGGGAAGAAGTTGCGTACTCTCAACGAGACTGTCCATGTCGATGAGCTCGTTGAAACCATCGTCCATGCTCTCGTAGTCCGAGGAAAGACTTCGGAAGAACGAGGGACGACGACGACGAGTTGGCGATGAACGCACTGGCGATTGCACTGGACTTCGCGATTCCACCGACATTTTACGGGGAGCGACTCCCAGGGGCTCGGCAAAGATAAATCCATCGTGACTCTTTACTAGCGTATCCTCACGGTCCGGAAAACTCGCGCCGTATCCGCTGTCTTGACTGTTTGGGTCGCAATCCTCAAGTGGACACCTCAAAGCTTTTGATGATTTTGTGCCAATCTGCAAAGATAAAAAGAATTCATTTGTTAATTTAATTCGTTAATTTATTGCATATTATATGGACTATTTTAGTGTCATTTGTAAACTGGTTTTATTAAACATACATAATAAAATAAGTAATTTTTAAAAAGTATTTAGGGTTAAGAAAATAGATTTTTTTAAAAATTTGGAGTCAATATTTGATTTTTTTAGTTTAATTGTAAAAAAAGTTAAAATTGTTTTGTAAAAATGTTTTTATATTTTGTAATTGATTTAATCACACATCGAAAAAATAAATGTATTCGTTCATTTAATTTGTAATTTTATTCCACACTATATGGACTATTTTAGTGTTTTGTTTCATTTGTAAACTAGTTTTATTAAACATACATAATAAAATAAGTAATTTTTAAAAATGTATTTAGGATTAAGAAAATAGAGTAAAAAAATTTGGAGCATGTATTTAATTTATGTAGTTTAATTGTAAAATAAGAAGTATCAGAGTTAAAATCGTTTTTATATTTTGTAATTGATATAATCTCGCACAAAAAAAAATTCATTCGTTAATTTATTGCATATTATTATATTTTAATGTCGTTTTTTTATTTCTAAAAAAGTTCATAATAAAATGAGTAAATTAATTTAAAAAACTATTTAGAATTAAGAAAACAGAATAAAACAAAAATTTGGAGTAAATATTTTATCTATTTATTTTAATTGTAAAATAAAAAGTATCAGAGTTAAACTTTATTTTTCTTTGAAGAATGTTTTATATATTTCCTAATTGATTTAATCTCTTATCTACTCGAAAATAGACTTCCCGGATGAAAATGTTCGTTATAAGGTGGAAAATATTATGAGAGCCCGGAAATTAGGCGCCGATCGCGCAAGGTGTCGAATAAATTATGGAAAAATCTGAGGGAGGAAAAGCAAAAAGGCACGTTTGCCTATTATTGTCAACCCCGGAAACAGCACCGATGCTCTTTTCCGTGAGCAACTGAACACCTGAACTTCCGACCGGCCTAATCTTCGATCTTATGTAAATCGATTTAGATTCGTATTTTCTGGATATATTACAAACGTTAAGTGGCGCGTGCGCGCTTCGACAGCTGCATTGAGCATGTGCTCCGATTTTACAGCAATCGGAAGCGCCCGATATAAGAATAATCCAACCGATTTAGGATAATCAGTATTCACGTATTCAAAAAAAAGAAAAGATAAAAAAAATCGTTGCCATACAAGTAACAAAAAAAAAAGACTAACATTCTATCGCGATTTTAAAGCCATTCGTAAAGATTTTTATAGTCACAAAATTGATTTACTTTTGATACCGATTTTGTTTTAAAAAATCGGCATAAATTTATTTATTTATCTAATTGTCAAATAAAATAAATGTTCAATTTATTTAATTAATATAAAAAATGGCGATTTTAAAGCCATTCGTAAAGATTTTTATAGTCACAAAATTGATTTACGTTTGATACCGATCTTATTTTAAAAAATCGGCATAAATTTATTTATTTAATTGTCAAATAAAATGTTTAATTTACTTAATTATTTAATTAATATAAAAAATGGCGATTTTAAAGCCATTCGTAAAGATTTTTATAGTCACAAAATTGATTTACGTTTGATACCGATTTTGTTTTAAAAAATCGGGATAAATTTATTTATTTATCTAATTGTTAAATAAAATAAATGTTTAATTTATTTCATTATTATAAAAAATGGCGATTTTAAAGCCATTCGTAAAGATTTTTATAGTCACAAAATTGATTTACGTTTGATACCGATTTTGTTTTAAAAAATCGGCATAAATTATTTATTTATCTAATTGTCAAATAAAATAAACGTTTAATTTATTTAATTATTAAATTAATAAATACTAAATTATTTTAAAAATGGATCTAAGTAAATAAACATATTTTATAATAATTTCGAGATCGGTAGAAAGATCGAGTAGAAAATAAAAATATAAAAAACGCTTGCTCCAAATTTTTTTAAAACTGAACACGATATTTAACGAATTTATGAAATTATGAAACTTATTTTTTTTAAACAAAAACTGAGTGAATTATTTGGGAATCGCTCTTACCTTTTGAGGGCTGGAATTGTGAGTGATGGAATTGGACAAAATATTGCCGTTTTCCTTGTCGACTGATGGCGAAATAGTTTCGGGACTGCATAGGCGTCGCGACGCCATACCGAGCAGACGTCTTGCTTTCGGTCTGCGTTTCACCGCACCTTCAGGTGTGTTTCTGATTTTGAAGGCATTTTTAAAGAGTCTGAAAGCAAATCAAAAAGAAAATCCATTAATTCACAGTCACTTAAATAACAAAACGAAAAAAATACAAGATTTTTCACAAATCGCGGCGTAACTTTCGTGCATTTCCTACATAACCTAAAAAGCTATAAACACACTTCGCGCTCAACCAAAGCTGACCCAATTTTTCTATATATATATATATTCTCTCTTCCGCTCGTCGCAATCTTATCTGAAAAAAACCTCACTGATTACGATTGCGGCAGAGACAGAAAGAGAAAGAGAAACTATGTATGCAATAGGAGAGAAACTAGAAGAAAAACACTGGTGCAGAAAAGGAAGCGCGTAAAAAATAAAAACGCTTCGAGGAGAAAAGTGCGCGCGTCGATTGCGACAAAAAGTGACTACATAAAGATAAATGTAAACGCTTTTTTAAACTTTATCGTACCGATAGTCTGACTTTCTTTGGCAAAGACTAGACGCATTGGATCCTCGATTTAATTCAGGAAACAACGATTTACGCTTTTGTTAATCCAACCAACGACGCGACGAGCGTTTTTTTCACTGCCTTCCTTCACGAAGGTTGCCGCGCAACTGAACCACGCTCAGTTATTTTAGTTCCTGTACTACGCAAACGATGGCGACACTGACACGCCAATTTCTCTCTCAATCTCTATATTTTACACGATCGCGTGTCGTCTGCTAGTTTTCCGAGCGGGAAAATTTTTAATCCTTTATTTCTGAAAGATTATCTCGATAATAGTTCCAATTGTTTCAGTTAATTATATAATCATAATTGATTATTTTTATTTTTTATTTGATTTGAAAACTTCACAATTTCATCGATGACAATTTTTATGTAAATAACAATAAACTCGAACAAATATTAAATAATGAATTATATCATTATATATAATTATAATTGATTATTTTAGTTTTTAATGTAATTTCAAAAGTTCACAATTTCATCGATGACAATTTTAATGTAAAAACAAATAAATTGGAACAAATATTAAATAATCTGATAATTTGATGAGAATTGTCAAAATAATTAGTTGATTTTAGTGAATATTGAAGATTTAAAAAAATCGTTATCCAAAAGGAAAAATATGTATGCGAAAATATATTGTAACATATATTTATACTTTTTACAGAAAATCGTATATATTTTATATACTTTTAGATATATCTGACAGATATATCATGAAAATGATATAGAATATATATATTCTCATGTGAATGAAATATTGTATAACATTCAAAAAATATACTTTTGCACAATATATTTTGACATATATTTCTACTTTTTACGTAAAATTGTATATATTTTATATATTTTTATATCTGATGGATATATCCAAAAAATGATATAAAAAAACATATATTCACGTAATGAAATAATGTAAAATATAAAGCAATGCGAAAAATCTACTTTAACACGAAAAGTTATTTTCAATATAAAATTAATTTTCCTCAGGATAACGATTCTAAAGCTGAGTGAACGTTTTAAAGCCTGAGAACACTTTTTTTTTCGTCCTCGCAATTATTTCCCAACAATAATATCCACATGTCAGTAAATCACAAAAGTTTTCTCAGGCGAAAAACGTTGCACGTATTAATCAGCTTTTATTTATGAACTTCACGATATTATCGAAATCTCAAAAGATTAATCCACAACACTGTGACTGTCGAAGCACAAATAATTCGTCGAAACGCCTATATCAATATATTATTTAAAGCACTTTGTTATCGCCGCAATATTTCGCAGAATAATTAATATAAGGCGTTTTTAGTGTGTTTTCTTTGTACATTGATGCATACCTTGTACATTGTAACACATCACAAGAGTCCGTTACAGTTTCCCACAACATGTTGATGATTTTCACGTTATCGATGTATTAAACTGAGACTAAAACTGCCACTGAATAAACTCCGATTCACGACGACGGTCGTACGACCGTAAAACGATAGATGTAACTTTCGTTTTGTTTTTTTAACTTTTTTTATCACGATCACGATTTAAGTACAACACACGATGTGTATACGAGCAAGTCCAGAAAGCGAATGGACTGGAAGAACACGAACGTATAACGGAACGAAAGCTGCGCTACTGTTCCAAGACACGAGTTCAGTTAACTCCACGAGCAGAGACCTCGGAATGCTGCTCTGTTAGGGGGTGAATGGCCATTTATACGAGAGCTCGGCGAGTGGTGGGGCGTAGGGCAGCCAATCGTCGTCCCTTGTTAGTCCCGCCTAAACCTAAAGGGCGCAGCACTAACACACAGTATAGGAAGGAAGGGAAGAGAAGTGCAGTGCAGTGCGTGCCGTTGAGCCGAAAGTACGTGGTCAGTAACACACAGACTGGTGGGAGGAGAAGGGGAAGAGGGGAAAGCGGAGGGGCCGCTGTGGGGGGCCCCTGTGTTGCTATTTACACGGTGGGGTCCCAGTGCTCATGCGCTCACCCTTTGACCGATACCGAATCCGCCCTTCCACCTCTACCAACGAATTTTTTTTTTTTTTTTTTTTCTGCAGTCTTTATGCCTGCTTGTGGAAGTCAGTGCACTGGCACTTTTGTGGAATTTTTGGATAGCGGTTTCGACGATATATATGTGGATTCGTGTGTGTGTGTGTGTGTGTGAAAATATTGGGACTTTTGGAATTTTATTTTAATTCACATATATATATTTGAAATTGAAATATATGTGAATTATCGAAGATTTATAGGAAACATTTACAACAACATTTACACTAAAATATATATAAATATATTTTTTGTATAAAAGAAATATATAAATATATTTTTTGTATAAAAAAATATGTGAATATATTTTTAGTATAAAAAAAATATATAAATATATTTCTAGTATAAAAAAATATGTAAATATATTTTTAGTATAAAAAAAATATGTAAATATATTTTTAGTATAAAAAATATGTAAATATATTTTTTGTATTAAAAAAATATATGAATATATTTTTAGTATAAAAAAATATATAAATATATTTTTTGTATAAAAGAAATATATAAATATATTTTTAGTATAAAAGAAATATATAAATATATTTTTAGTATAAAAGAAATATATAAATATATTTTTTGTATAAAAAAAATATATAAATATATTTTTTGTATAAAAAATATGTAAATATATTTTTAGTATAAAAAAAATATATAAATATGTTTTTAGTATAAAAAATATGTAAATATATTTTTAGTATAAAAAAAATATATAAATATGTTTTTTGTATTAAAAAAATATATGAATATATTTTTAGTATAAAAAAATATGTAAATATATTTTTAGTATAAAAAAAATATATAAATATATTTTTAGTATAAAAAAATATGTAAATATATTTTTAGTACAAAAAAAAAATATAAATATGTTTTTTGTATAAAAAAAATATATAAATATATTTTTAGTATAAAAGAAATATATACATATATTTTTAGTATACAAGAAATATATAAATATGTTTTTAGCATTAAAAATATATATAAATATATTTTTGATATAAATGTTGTTTGAATGTCAGTGAAAATATATTTCTGGCGGAATAATTGGGTTTATATTTACATTATATAAATTTTGGTGAAAATACAGTGAATAGTATATTGAAAATACTGGAAATATATTTCGAATGTATAGAAAATTTATTCTGATTAATTATTTTTCTGTGTGGGTGGCTCTTTGATCGATCGAGGGTGCAATAGAACCGAATCTGCCCTTCTATCATTAGCAAGTTTTGTTTTTTCTTCTTTTTTTTCGCCGTCTTTATACACTATTAAAAAAAGACGGGAAGTTTTCATGCATAAAATCGTCATCGAAATTTAATATGCAATTGTGGTATAAAATTCATGTATTTTTCCAGTAAAATTAAAGCAAATTATTAAAATTCAAGTATTTTTAATGTAAAACTCAAGTACTTTTACTAAATTAAAATTAAAGTAAATTATTGAATGTGCTAATATAATACATAATACATTGATTTTCCATTACACCTGTATATTAAATTTAATATACAAGTTTATGCATAAAAACTTCCAGTAAAATTACATTAACTGTCAAGTAGATTTTTTTTTACAGTTTTTTAAAATGTGGATTGTTGTGTGAAAATATTAGCACGTTTGGAAATGGAAATACAGGAGGATTATCAAAGATTTTGGCGGATGAATATATTTTTAGTATAAATGTTAAATGAATATCAGTGAATATATATTTTCGGCGAAATAATTACGTTTATCTTTGCATTATATAAGTTTTTGTGAAAATATAGTGGATAATATATTTCAAATGTATAAGAAATATATTCAGATTAATTATTTTTCTGCGTGGGCGACTATTGCACCCTTTGATCGATACCGAATCGGTTTTTTCAGTATCAGAAACTTTTCTTCCCTTTTTTTTTAACAGTTTTTATAGGCAACGAAAATATATGTGAATTACAATATAAATATATTTTTATTATAAATTATTAGAAAACGTATATAATTTGCATTATATTAATTTTGTTGGAAATATATTGGAGAATGTGTTGGGAATGTATAAGAAATATATTCAGTTAAATTTTTTTTTTGTGAGCGGTTATCGATAATTCGATGAGTAAGGGAGAAAAAATAGAGGCAACGTTTTAAGGGCTTCGTTCTATCTACTGATTAACGAAGCCCTTCAAATGATTTATTTGTAGCTCGTGTGTGAATGATTATTTTGTAGTGTTTCTTTCATCATATAATTAACTATTTATATAAATTTCGGAGTAAAGATATTGATATTCTTGTAATAAATCAACAATTTGTTAGTACGATTTTATCCATTGAACTAATTATATGACTAGAACACTAAATTATTATTATTTATTATATATGTTTAAAAAAACTGTTTAAATCTGACCTGGTACCGAAACTAAAGACTGAAATCTGTTTTTAACAATAAAATTGGTCGATAAACCCAATTGTGTTTTGGTTTTTCACATTTTTTAATTCTTCAATACTTTTACTGAACCCAATTATTTTGGAGCACAAGTTTAACTCTTTTTAGGCACTGTTTATTTATACATACCAGTACATAAAGCCAGTGACTGAATCATATTTTTAAACAAAAAATATCGAACAAAAAAAAACTTACTCCAAAACTCCAATAATTATTGATCTTCTATTTCTAATTCCATGCCTAATATTATCACCATATATATATTTTTTTGTGTATTACACAAATCGATTTCAATAAATAATTATATATCCAAAAGATCAATTAGTCAAACGTGTCAAACAATCAATTAGTTCCAAGCTAAAAATATCTAACAAAAAATAAAAAACTTACTCCAAAAAATCTAATAATTATTGATCTTCAATTTCCAATTCCATGTACCATAATTTCTCTACCCTAATCATTAGCTCCTAATATTATCAACATATATTTTTTCGTGTATTACACAAATCGATTTGAATAAATAATTATATATCCAAAAGATCAATTAGTCAAACGTGTCAAACAATCAATTAGTCAAAAGCTAAAAATATCTAACACAAAAAAAAACTTACTCCAAAAAATCCAATAATTATTGATCTTCAATTTCCAATACCATGTACCATAAATTCTCAACCCTAATCATTAGCTCCTAATATTATCACCATACTTTTTTTGTGTATTACACAAATCGATTTGAATAAATAATTATAAATCCAAAAGATCAATTAGTCAAACGTGTCAAACAATCAGTTAGTCAAAAGCTAAAAATATCTAACAAAAAAAAAACTTACTCCAAAAAATTCAATAATTATTGATCTTCAATTTCCAATTCCATGTACCATAATTTCTCTACCCTAATCAATAGCTTGTGCCTAATATTATCACCATATATTTTTTTTTTGTGTATTACACTAATCAATTTGCATAAATAATTATATATCCAAAAGATCAATTAGTCAAAAGCTAAAAATATCTTTAAAAAAAACTTACTCCAAAAAACCAATAATTATTGATCTTCTAATTTCAATATCATGTACCATAATTTCTCTACCCTAATAATTGTGCTTGTGCCTAATATTATCAACATATATATTTTTTTGTGTATTACACTAATCGATTTGCATAAATAATTATATATCCAAAAGATCAAGTAGTCAAAAGCTAAAAATATCTTTAAAAAAAAAAACTTACTCCAAAAATGCAATAATTATTGATCTTCTATTTCCAATACCATATACCATAATTTCTCTACCCTAATCAATAGCTTGTGCCTAATATTATCAACATATATTTTTTTTGTGTATTATACTAATCGATTTGAATAAATAATTATACATCCAAAAGATCAATTAGTCAACGTGTCAAACAATTAGTTTGTCAAAATCTAAAAGTATCTAACAAAAAAAAAACTTACTCCAAAAATCCAATAATTATTGATCTTCAATTTCCAATACCATGTACCATAATTTCTCTACCCTAATCAATAGCTTGTGCCTAATATTATCACCATATTTTTTTTTTGTGTATTACACAAATCGATTTGCATAAATAATTATATATCCAAAAGATCAATTAGTCAAAAGCTAAAAATATCTTTAAAAAAAAACTTGCTCCAAAAAACCAATAATTATTGATCTTCTAATTCCAATATCATGTACCATAATTTCTCTACCCTAATAATTGTGCTTGTGCCTAATATTCTCAACATATATATTTTTTTGTGTATTACACTAATCGATTTGCATAAATAATTATATATCCAAAAGATCAATTAGTCAAAAGCTAAAAATATCTATAAAAAAAACTTACTCCAAAAAATCGAATATTTATTGATCTTCAATTTCCAATTCCATGTACCATAATTTCTCTACCCTAATCAATAGCTTGTGCCTAATATTATCACCATATATATTTTTTTGTGTATTACACTAATCAATTTGCATAAATAATTATATATCCAAAAGATCAATTAGTCAAAAGCTAAAAATATCTTTAAAAAAAAACTTACTCCAAAAAACCAATAATTATTGATCTTCTAATTCCAATATCATGTACCATAATTTCTCTACCCTAATAATTGTGCTTGTGCCTAATATTATCAACATATATATTTTTTTGTGTATTACACTAATCGATTTGCATAAATAATTATATATCCAAAAGATCAATTAGTCAAAGGCTAAAAATATCTAAAAAAAAAAAATTACTCCAAAAAATCGAATATTTATTGATCTTCAATTTCCTATACCATGTAACATAATTTCTCTACTCTAATCAATAGCTTGTGCCTAATATTATCACTATATTTTTTTTTGTGTATTACACTAATCGATTTGCATAACTAATTATAGATCCAAAAGATCAATTAGTCAAAAGCTAAAAATATCTTTAAAAAAAACTTACTCCAAAAAACCAATAATTATTTATATATTATTGATCTTCTAATTCCAATATCACGTACCATAATGTCTATACCCTAATAATTGTGCTTGTGCCTAATATTATCACCATATATATTTTTTTGTGTATTACACAAATCGATTTGCATAAATAATTATATATCCAAAAGATCAATTAGTCAAAAGCTAAAAATATCTTTAAAAAAAAAAACTTACTCCAAAAAACCAATAATTATTAATCTTCTAATTCCAATATCATGTACCATAATTTCTCTACCATAATAATTGTGCTTGTGCCTAATATTATCAACATATATTTTTTTTTGTGTATTACACTAATCGATTTGCATAAATAATTACACATCCAAAAGATCAATTCGTCAAAAGCTAAAAATATCTAAAAAAAAAACTTACTCCAAAAAATCCAATATTTATTGATCTTCAATTTCCAATTCCATGTACCATAATTTCTCTACCCTAATCAATAGCTTGTGCCTAATATTATCACCATATATTTTTTTTGTGTACTACCCTAATCGATCTGAATAAGTAATTTTTTTATCCAAAAGATCAATTAGTCAAACGTGTAAAAAACGTGTCAAGCAATCAACTAGTCAAAAGTAAAAAATATCCAACAAAAAAAAAACTTACTCCAAAAAATCCAATAATTATTGATTTTCAATTTCCAATACCATGTACCATAATTTCTCTACCCTAATCATTAGCTCCTAATACTATCACCGTATATATTTTTTTGTATATTACCCAAATCGATTTGAATAAATAATTATAAATCCAAAAGATCAATTAGTCAAACGTGAATGAGTAGCAGGTTAAAAAGTCAAAAGCGAGATTCCAATCGTTGGCGTGATATATGATTCGACGATCGCAAGAAGGATTAGAAAGGAGATTGATGAAAAAAAACGAAAAAAAAAAATCACTTAGTAACGAGCGGAATGGAAGGTCTTCGCGACTTTCTTATACGCGCTTTCCCGTCGTCTTGCAGGTTTCCCGGAGTTCCTTATTGTCGCCGTTCGTTGTCTTCCTTGTCTGTGTATATAAACCGAGCCTCTCTTTGTTGGCGCCCTTTTGGGGATGCGCCGCATTCGTAGTAAAGATCCATGATGCTACGTCGGCGTTCGTGCGCCGTAGCAGGTACGACTCGACCCGCTTTTTTCCCTATTCTACTCCTTATTCACCCGCACCTTCATTCTCCGGATCACAATGCTTCACCTGATCGCGCGTCCTGCCACCCTCGCATTCTTTGGGGATTTTCACACGGCAGGTACACTTTGCGTGGGATTCGTGCCTGTGTCCTAACACTGCTTTGCCATTATAACAAAACGTATACATATAAATATATGTGTATATACATTTTGCTATAGTATACCTGCGGTTACATTTGCGTCTTACAAGAAGCATGCTCAAAGCATTACAAGTCTTGGCATTTAGCCTATTTACGTGAGTATCTTGAAAACCTCCTACGTATTTTAGGCAAACAAACTGGGCACAGGGCGTTACGATTTTTATTCAATAATTTTCCGACTTTTCGAGTATTACTTTCCACTTCAATGCCTATTTTTGAGTACATTGGGAAATTTTATGGTCAATAGTTTAATAGCCTAATTACTTTTTACGGAAAATCGGATATATTTTATATATATCCTGAATTTGATATATTTGATGTATATCATGAATTTGATATATTGGATATATATCCTGAATTTGATATATTTTATATATATCCTGAATTTGATTTATTTGATATACACCCTGAATTTGATATATTTGATATATATCCTCATTTTGATATATTTGATATATATTCTGAATTTGATATATTTGATATATACCCTGAATTTGATATATTTTATATATATATCCGGAATTGATATATTTTATATATATCCTGAATTTGATATATTTTAAGATACATCCTAAAAATGAAACAAATTATGTAAAATAAAATTCTGCACGATATATTTTGACATATCTTTATATTTTTTTACGAACGTTTGAATATATTTTGCTATAAGATTGCGGTTACATTTGCGTCTTACAAGAAGCATGCTCAAAGCATTACAAGTTTTGGCATTTAGCCTATTTACGTGAGTATCTTGAAAACCTCCTACGTATTTTAGGCAAACAAACTGGGCACAGGGCGTTACGATTTTTATTCAATAATTTTCCGACTTTTCGAGTATTACTTTCCACTTCAATGCCTATTTTTGAGTACATTGGGAAATTTTATGGTCAACAGTTTAATAGCCTAATTACTTTTTACGGAAAATCGGATATATTTTATATATATCCTGAATTTGATATATTTGATGTATATCATGAATTTGATATATTGGATATATATCCTGAATTTGATATATTTTATATATATCCTGAATTTGATTTATTTGATATACACCCTGAATTTGATATATTTGATATATATCTTCATTTTGATATATTTGATATATATTCTGAATTTGATATATTTGATATATATTCTGAATTTGATATATTTGATATATATCCTGAATTTGATATATTTTATATATATCCGGAATTGATATATTTTATATATATCCTGAATTTGATATATTTTATATATATTCTGAATTTGACATAATTGGTATATATCCTGAATTTGATATATTTTAAGATACATCCTAAAAATGAAACAAATTATGTAAAATAAAATTCTGCACGATATATTTTAACATATCTTTATATTTTTTTACGAACATTTGAATATATTTTGCTATAAAATTGCGGTTATATTTGCGTCTTACAAGAAGCATGCTCAAAGCATTACAAGTCTTGGCATTTAGCCTATTTACGTGAGTATCTTGAAAACCTCCTACGTATTTTAGGCAAACAAACTGGGCACAGGGCGTTACTATTTTTATTCAATAATTTTCCGACTTTCGAGTATTACTTTCCACTTCAATGCCTATTTTTGAGTACATTAGGAAATTTTATTGTTAATAGTTTAATAGCCTAATTACTTTTTACGGAAATCGTATATATTTGATATATATCCTCAATTTGATATATTTGATATATATACTGAATTTAATATATTTGATATATACCCTGAATTTGATATATTTAATATATATCCTGAATTTGATATATTTGATAAATATCCTGAATTTGATACATTTGATGTATATCCTGAATTTGATATATTTGATATATATCCTGAAATTGATATATTTGATATATATTCTGAATTTTATATATTTGATATATATTCTGAGTTTTATATATTTCATATATATTCTGAGTTTTATAGATTTTATATATATCCTGAATTTGATATATTTCATATATATCCTGAATTTGGTATATTTTATATATATCCTGAATTGTATATATTCGATATATATTCTGAATTTGATATAATTGATATATATCTTGAATATGATATATTTCAGACATATCCCGAAATTGAAATAATTTATGTAAATTATAATTTTGCACGATATATTTTAACATATCTTTATATTTTTTAACGAACATTTAAAAATCTTACACCCCATAAGCTGCCAAGGATAAATTAATATTTTTTAATACTATTAACTAATAAATGTCAATGTCAAGTGAAAAAAACTTCATAACAAAAAAAATTGAAAAAAACCTCGAAATTTTTTTTTAATTCCAAAGAAAAAAATTCGGAGTGATATCCTTTGAATAATCTAATTTCAATTCTGAAAAAATAAAAAAATTTGTTTCTAAAAAAAAAATCAACAGTCCCCGTTCGTAATTAAATTTATTCGAACGCCTTACTCAACTAGAATAATTTTTAAATGATTAAAAATTAATAATCACCTAAAAAATTAATTTACAAAAAAAATTGTTTAATAAGTAGTAAAATTGAGAATAGATATATTTATATATATATAATGATAAAGAGTGCGTTGATTAGCATATGCGAAGAATCACCCGAGTAGAACACGATGTGCCCATTAGTAACATCTTAAGAGCCAGGTATGTAAATTTCCGAGAGCCCTTTTCTATGCACAGCGACTGTCACTGCCTAGTTCCTTTTCCTTCGCGAGCAGAGGCGTAAAAAGCTTGATGAACGGCGCTAACGGTCCACAGCAAGGCTCTAAGTGTCCTTCATTAATATCCTTAAGGCAGTCCCATGAATTATCCGAGTTCAAAAATTATTGCCTAGGAAAAATGCAAAGGAAAAACTTTTTTTTTCTGTCTCTCGTTTCGCCACAGAGATTTCAAACAATATCTGCAGCTCTCATATGTTCGGGCATCTGTACAAATATCGATTTTTGAAGGTAGTTGGAACCGTTAAAAGACCCGAAAAATGTGCCAGCCAGAACTTCGCCAAGTTACGATAAGACAACGTGTGTGTGTGTTTATTTACGTTTATACACGCATTTCTGAATATTATTTACTGTTCGAATGTACATTTGTCAATTGAAACGAATAATCCCTCCACAAATATTATGTTTTTTCTCAATTTTTCCATTTTTGCAAACGCATAATTATTATTGATGTCTTAATAAATATTCAATGTCATTTTGACATGTCATTAACTTTGTTTCTGCAGTCAATAATAATAAAGTACATATAGACATTATTTTTTTTTTAAGACTTTGGATAAAATTACAAAAAACGACTAATTATAATAATATTTTATTTCAATTCTACTATTTTTTGTAGACAATTAAAATTAAGTCCATTATTATTATTATTTATGTGCTAATGAATATTTTATGACAGTAGCACACAATTATTAATTTGGGTGCTGCAGTCAATAATAATAAAATACATAACTTTATTTTTTTTTTTTTTACGACTTTGGATAAATATTATAATAATTAATAAAAATATTATTTAATATTATACATAATTTTATTTATTTATTTTTACGACTTTGGATAAATATTATAATAATTACTAAAAATATTATATAATTTAAATTGTACTTTTTTAGTTAGCCCATATTAATAAAAGCTAATATTACACTATAGAAATTATTATTTAATTTTTTCAAATAATTTTTGTCAATTTTTTTACTGAAATATTAATATTTAATAAATGCTCCTATTAAAGGTCAGAAATCATTTGAATGCGATTAAAATCGTCAAGTGGTAAGTCGGTGTAAAAAATAAGTATATTATCGACTGAGAATCAAATGGCCACAAAAACCATGTTAACTTATACGGATTACGTTTCTTTGATTCTCAACCGTCCAATCATTTTTTATTTTTACTACTTTGGATAAATATTATAATAATTAATAAAAATATTATTTAATTTAAATTGTACTTTTTTAGTTAGACCATATTAATAAACGTTAATATTACACTTTTAAAAAAATTATTGAATTTTTTCAAACAATTTTTGTAAATTTTTTTACTGAAATATTAATATTTGAAAAATTCTGGTATTAAATGTCAGAAATCATTTGAATGCGATTAAAATCGTCAAGTGGTAAGTCGGTGTGAAAAATAAGTATATTATCGACTCAGAATCAAATGGCCACAAAAACCATGTTAACTTATACGGATTACGTTTCTTTGATTCTCAACCGTCGAAGTCTGTATGAGTTCCACGAGTTTAAAGGGAAAAGGGGCGAGGGGTGAGAATAAAACGTGGACGTGGCATTCCCGAAGCTCGTCTTTCGAGGAGCCAGCGTTCTGGAAGCGAGAGGCAAAAGAGCTCGTGTTTCATTGCGATTGCACGTTGATTACCATGCACTGCGTTGGAATGACCGTTGACCCAGAGAAAAAAAACAAAGAATTGTCTTCGTTGAATGAAAAGCACTTGCTGATTTTTTTTTTCATCGTCCTGTAAAATATATATATTTTTTTAAATTTATTTTGAGACAATATTAAGCTTGAAAAAAAAAGTTTCTCCTCCCACTTTTGAGTGTAATTGAAAATAATTTATTCATTTTTTCTATAACAATTTATTTTTGCCGCTTAAATTGTATTTTTTTGCAACAAAATTTAATTTTTCCATCATTTTTTAAATTTGAGACAATATTTTCCTTGGAAAAAAAAATTTCTTCTCTCACTTTTGATTATAATAAAAAATAATTAATACCTTTTCTGTAATCATTTTTTTCGTCGCTTAAATTGTTTTTTTTTGCAAGAAAATATAATTATTGCATCATTTTTAAATTTGAGACAATATTTTACTTGAAAAAAAAAAAATTTCTTCTCTCACTTTTGATTATAATAAAAAATAATTAATACCTTTTCTGTAACCATTTTTTTCGTCGCTTAAATTGTTTTTTATGCAAGACAATTTAATTGTTGCATCGTTTTTAAATTTGAGACAATATTTTGCTTGAAAAAATAAAATTTCTCCTCTCACTTTTGATTATAATAAAAAATAATTAATACCTTTTCTGTAATTACTTTTTTCGTCGCTTAAATTGTTTTTTATGCAAGAAAATTTAATTGTTGCATCGTTTTTAAATTTGAGACAATATTTTGCTTGAAAAAATAAAATTTCTCCTCTCACTTTTGATTATAATAAAAAATAATTAATACCTTTTCTGTAATCATTTTTGTCGTCGCTTAAATTGTTTTTTATGCAAGAAAATTTAATTGTTGCATCATTTTTTAATTTGCGACAATATTTTGCTTGAAAAAATAAAATTTCTCCTCTCACTTTTGATTATAATAAAAAATAATTTATACTTTTTTTCTGTAACCATTTTTTTTTGCTAAAAAAATTTGTTTAAAAAAGAATATTTATTTTTTGCAATTGAATTTAAAAAAATTGTAATGTAGATCAATATTGAGGTCAATTAGCATTTTTTTTTTTTTTTTGGTAAACTTTTTATTACTTTTATTATTTTTTCAATGGTGATCGTCACGCAGTGGCGCTGAGACGTTTGGTTCGACAGGCTGAATAAACATGAGAGATGATAATCGCATAATTGCTCGGTAAACACCGAGGGATTACCCTCGACTTGCGCGAGTACCTGACTGCTTCATGGATACTGCTATTGCTGGGTATATCGAAGAACCTTTGGAGAGCAAAGGGACGACCGAAAGTGCCACTCGAACGTGAGGCCTCAGGTAAAGCGTGCTGAACCGTTACTGCATCCCCTGAGACCGCGAATGGACCTATCAATTCTGTAGATCACGACTCAAAAATATATATAAATGACAAGCCTAATTTTTGTCTCAATAAAATGAAATAATATATTGAACTCATCTGAGAAAAAAAAACAAAAAAATTCTGATGTTAATAAATATTTAATTAACTTGAAATTGAATTTATTAAATTGAAATTGAATTTATTAACTTGTAATTCAATTTATTAACTTGAAATGGAATTTTTCAACTTAAAATTTGATTTACTAATTTCATATTCGATTTATTAACTTGAAATTAAATTTATCAACTTAAAATTTATTAATTTCAAATTCAGTTTATTAACTTGTAATTCAATTAATTAACTTGAAATTCAATGTATTAACTTAAAATTGAATTTATTAACTTGGAAGTGAATTTGTCAACTTGAAGTTGAATTTGTTAACTTGAAATGGAATTTGTCAACTTAAAATTGGATTTATTAATTTGAAATTGAATTTATTGTCTTGGAATTGAATTTATTAATTTAAAATTCGATTTATTAACTTGAAATTAAATTTATCAACTTAAAATTTATTAATTTAGAATTAAATTTATTAACTTTTTATTAGAATATGCCACTTGAGAACGATAGTGAAGGCCAAAATTCCATATCATAATTTTTTTTAAATGTAGTTTAGATTTTTCGACCGGAAGCCAAATCTGTAAATTCTGGAATCAGAAACGGAAAAATGCCACTTTTTTTTTAAATCATGGTAAAAATGCTTGTAACCGGTATTTTCTGAGGTAGAATATGCCACTTGAGAACGATAGTGAAGTCCAAAATTCGATATCTAAAAAAAAAGTATGCAATGTAAAAGCGACGTTTTTTTCGAATTTTTATGTAAATGTGTCTAAGATTACGACAGCTGGTAATTCTTTCGTCCTTATAGGAAAATCGAGCTGAGTTAATCGCTGGCTTTCATAGGTCATTCATATATTTAAGACTCAACATTGAGCTTATCCTGTGACTTGGGTAAAACCCGACGGACAATATCTACAAAGACGACCTCGTTAAACTGACTCTCATTGTTCAAACGGACTATAACTGCTCTGCATAGCATAATGATTATTGCACTTGACCATCTGCGTCCATTTTCACTCCAGATATTCATAAAATTGTAACCTAAGCGCCGGACCGCAATAAAAGTACGACAAGCTTAGACGTGAAACTCGGGTACACTTGCAATTTATGTTTGCTGTTAGTGATATACCTGCGGTTTGAAATGTCTTGCAGATTTCGGACTAAGAAAGTACCACCTGTAGGCGCCAGTGAAATTGACGCGAAGTCTGGGAAGGGCAATAGAAAGGGATTATCGTGCTCGTTAGTATATACCTCAAGCACAATTTTATTGGCACTGGCCCGCTTAAGGACCACGTACCAATAGTTGACAAGAAAAAAAAAGGATGCAAAGTAGAACTTTGCATCCTTTTTTTTTTAATTGTGGTAAAAAGATTTGTCACAGGTATTTTCCGAGGTAGAAAATGTAACTTGAGAACGATAATGAAGGCCAAAATTCTATATCTTAATGAAAAAAAAATTTAGGTTGGATTTTCCGACCGAAAGTCGAATTTGCGGAATCAGAAACGGAAAAAAGTGTTTTTTTTTAAATCATGGTAAGAAGGCTTGTAACCGGTATTATCTGAGGTAGAATATGCCACTTGAGAACGATAGTGAAGTCCAAAATTCGATATCTAAAAAAAAAAGTATGCAATGTAAAAGCGACGTTTTTCTCGAATTTTTATGTAAATGTGTCTAAGATTACGACAGGTGGTAATTTTTTCGTCCTTATAGGAAATTCGAGCAGAGCTAATTGCTGGTTTTCATAGATCATTCATATATTTAAGACTCAACATTGAGCTTATCCTGTGACTTGGGTAAAACCCGACGGACAATATCTGCAAAGACGACCTCGTTAAACTGACTCTCATTGTTCAAACGGACTACAACTGCTCTGCATAGAATAATGATTATTGCACTTGACCATCTGCGTCCATTTTCACTCCAGATATTCATAAAATTGTAACCTAAGCGCCGGACCGCAATAAAAGTACGACAAGCTTAGACGTGAAACTCGGGTACACTTGGACTTTGTGTTTGCTGTTAATGATATACCTGCAGTTTGAATTATCTTTCAGGTTTCGGACTAAGAAAGTACCACCTGAAGGCGCCAGTGAAATTGACGCGAAGTCTGCGAAGGGCAATACAAAGGGATTATCGTGCTCGTCAGTATATACCTCAACCAAAATTTTATTGGCACTGGCCCGCTTAAGGACCACGTACCAATAGTTGACTAGAAGATCAAGGAAATTTTCTTGAAATTAAATTTATCAACTTAAAATTTATTAATTTGAAATCGAATTTATTAATATGAAATTCAGTTTATTAACTTGTAATTCAAATTATTAACTTGAAATTGAATTTATTAACTTGAAATTGAATTTGTCAACTTGAAGTTGAATTTGTTAACTTGAAATGGAATTTTTCAACTTAAAATTGGATTTATTAATTTGAAATTAAATCTATTAATTTGAAATTAAATTTATTAATTTGAAATTAAATCTATTAATTTGAAATTAAATTTATTAATTTGAAATTAAATTTATTAATTCGAAATTAAATTTATTAATTCGAAATTAAATTTATTAATTTGAAATTAAATTTATTAATTTGAAATTGAATTTATTGTCTTGGAATAGAATTTATTAATTAAAAATTCGATTTATTAACTTGAATTTAAATTTATTAACTTCAAATTGAATTCATAAACTTGAAATTAAATATATCAATTAAAAATTTCTTTCTCTGCGACACGAAAAATATATTTTTGACAACCTAAAATACAAAAAAAAAGTCAATACAAAATGTAACGATCCCAAAATCCCAGGTTTGAAAATCGATTAGTAGCAGCAGTTGCAGCATTACTTTGCGTTCAACGCTAATTACTCACTGTCCCCGACCCCAAAAAAAAAAAAAAAAAAAACACCATCTTTTCCGGAAGGATTTTTGATTCCAAACGACTTCATAGTGCATATAATAGGTGTATCGAAATATATCCTATAGGATATATAGACGATGGAGGGTGAAACAGAGTATCAAGGTCTTAAGGGCGTTACTTAAGGGCTGCCATCGGAAGAGGTGTCTTCTCATATCCCTTCGATTTCCGGCTTCGCATTCACACGCTCGACCTACCGCAATATTTTTCATGCTAACTTCGTACTCGTCTCTTCTGTCTTTTTTTTTTTTCAAGTCAAATCGTCGTTGCGATTGGTTCGATGTATATTTTCTAGCTAGGCGCGACCCCCCCGCTTGTCAAGCCGATTTTTCTAGACACATTCGAACCCCAACCAACGATCCGCACCCCTGGAGATTCACACGGGCCTTTCGATGTCTCTCGGCGCGATCCGCAACCCCCGTAAAGATTTCCCAGGCGAAAAAGATGCGCCTTACTCAGTTGTATATATATATATATATATAGATGGACTTTGTACGGTATTACAGTATGGATGAGAGCAGATGACGCTGACAAAATATCTTAAATTACTAGCGAGTCTAAGTTCCATGTTTCTGTTTCTCTCTTTTTTTTTTCTTTCTCTCTCTTTCTTTAGGAGCAGATTGTTTGCTCGACTGCTGGAAAGTACAAGTGGAAAATTTTCGGAGAAGCGAATCCGCTGGTTTATTGGCACTTTATCACGGATTTGTTTCTCCACGTAAAACTTTCTTCGTGGGATTTTTGGCTTAGAGAGTTTTCACTAAGAGACAATTTTTATGATGGCGGCTGAAAAGTGGAGAGAAAAAGGATTTTTAATCACGAGGAGGAAGAAAAATGGTTTATATTATTTCGGTGAAATTGAGATTTTGTAATCGTGAAAACGCGTTGTTAATTTGTGACGTTGAAATGTATTTTTAAATATACATATGCATTATTACAAATTACATTTGTTATAATTTTTTTGTTTATGTTAATTTGACAAATTTTGCAGATTATTTTTTCCACTTCTAATTGTACAGTAAAGCTATTAGTAATTTGGCTAAGAATTTGAGGCAATATTTTGCTTGAAAAAAAAAAAATTTCTTCTCTCACTTTTGATTATAATAAAAAATAATTAATACCTTTTCTGTAATTATTTTATAAGAAGAAAGATGCTTTTAATAATTTCGTTGAAATTGTAATTTGATTATCAGGCAACCACCTTGTAAATTTATGACGATGAAATATATTTAAAAAATATAAATATGCACTATTAAAAATTTGGGTTTTTTTTTGTTTTGCAAAAGTTATAATCATTCTTGTTAATGTTAATTTAAGAAATTTACACATTATTTATTCAACTACTAATTTAACAGTTAGCAAATTTGAATTTTTTTTGTGGCAATTCTAATTTGAGAGTTAAAAATATTCGACAATTTTTTATATCAATTCTAATTTGAGAGGTACCAAATTTTTTTAAATTTTGTGTCACTTCTAATTTAAGAGTTAGTTAATTTAACAAATTTTTTTTTGTCTGCTAATTTGAGAGGTAGCAAATTTTACAATTTTTTTTTCACTTATAATTTAAGAGTTAGCTAATTTAACAAATTTTTTTTGTCTGCTAATTTGAGAGGTAGCAAATTTTACAATTTTTTTTTTCACTTTTAATTTAAGAGTTAGCTAATTTTACAAATTTTTTTTGTCTGCTAATTTGAGAGGTAGCAAATTTTACAATTTTTTTTCTCACTTCTAATTTACGAGTTAGCTAATTTTACAATTTTTTTTTTCACTTCTAATTTAAGATTTAGCTAATTTTACAATTTTTTTTTGTCAGCTAATTTGAGAGATAGCAAATTTTACAATTTTTTTCTCACTTCTAATTTAAGTGTTAGCTAATTTTACAATTTTTTTTGTCTGCTAATTTGAGAAGTAGCAAATTTTACAATGTTTTTTTCACTTCTAATTTACGAGTTAGCTAATTTTACAATTTTTTTTTCACTTCTAATTTAAGATTTAGCTAATTTTACAATTTTTTTTTCACTTCTAATTTAAGATTTAGCTAATTTTACAATTTTTTTTTGTCAGCTAATTTGAGAGATAGCAAATTTTACAATTTTTTTTTCACTTCTTATTTACGAGTTAGCTAATTTTACAATTTTTTTGTACTCTGCTAATTTGAGAGATAGCAAAAATTACAATTTTTTTGCGTCACTTCTAATTTAATAGTTAGGAAATTTTACAATTTTTTCTTGCCACTTCTAATTGTAGAAAAAATATATTCGTAATTTAGCTAAATTTACATAATATTTTTGTTATTTATAAAATTTACGCAAAGAATTCGTACAATAAAGAAAATTAGAAGAAAAAAAATTTCGATTCTCACGCAATATTTTGTGGAGGCAGCTGGAAGGGTGGGAAGAAAAGGGATGATATAATCGCAATGGACCACTGGTCAGCTGCTTTAAATGATTACATTGAAATTTCAATTCAATTGTGACATCAAGATATTATTTACTGTATCGATTACTTTGATCACGAGTAGTACGTTAGTATTCTTAGTAATCGAATGAATGTAACAGGGATTAGTAAATTTATCCGTATTAATGCCAGTTTTCGTAGGCAAACACATTTTTTTTTTTTTTTTTGGTGATGCTACACTGATTTTCCGACAGGCTAATTTTTTTCCCCATTCTCACGGAATATTTTGCGGTGGCAGCTGACGCAAAAAAAAGGCTGATCTAATCGTGGTAAGCCACTGGTCAGCTGCTTTACATTATGCTATTGATTTGATTAATCGAACCACAAGAGAAAATTTGCAGATAATCAATAAATATTTCGTTGACCATTTTTTTTTGTCTTTTGACTAATTTCCAGTGTAATTAAACAAATTACAATTAAATTATTCAAATATAAACTGACATAATTATTTATTTATATAGTAAATTCTAAATTCTAAATTATATAGTTAATTAAATAAATAAATAAGTATATTTATATAATAAATTAATAATTTATTCAAGAAATTATTGCTTAATCTTAAGTAATTATAATTCCTAAAAGGTATTTTAATTTTTAATCTATGTTGAAAGAACTAATTTTTTTTTTTAAAGAAATTTTCTTATTTTTACATTTACATCTACATTTTTATAGTTACATTTTTTTTTAAATTATTACAAAATATAATTGTGATGAAATTTGAGAATAAATTTGTCGAGTTGATCGTTGAAAAAAAGAATGTCGCGATTCGACTTTGTGCCTGAAAATCGCATCTGAGAACTCCTTATAAAATCCTTGCTATTATACACCGAGGGACTTACAAACAATGCTATGGAGTTGGAAAGAATCAAGCTGTCGAGATGTATTGTGAAGTTTGGATACCCAAAACAACAGGTACGGAGAACGAGGCGAGTTATAATTGGGTAGGATTAAAGTGGTTCATTGTCGTGGTGATTTCGACGACAAAACCATAGGATAAAGCTATGTGTGTGTGTGTGTGTGACGAACAAACGAGCGAGTGAACGTCGCTCAAGCGTTTATTATAGTGCAGACAGGTATATAGCAATGCAGGACCAATGATTTTTCGGCAAATCCTCGAAGCGTTATCTTTTTACTATAGTCAACGGTGCGACACGGTTTATCGAGTAGGACACACCTTAAAACCCCGATTCGCACTCTCTCCAAGCTTTTCAACCCCTTTTGACAGAATGACTTGTCCTCAGGTCGAAACGTGTTAAACTTAGCCGATCCGGATTGAAAGAAATCTTTCGTCAAGAAAATTTTATAGGGCACTAAAATAAATGCAAGCAAAAATATCCACTTCTTGCTTCCTCATAGAGTAAAAACAAGGTTGCAAAGCAGAACCTTGCACATTGCTTCCTCATTATATTTCGCTTTTTACAAAGCAACTTCTAAGAGGAAGTATGGCAATTGATTTTGGCTTCCTCATAGAGGAAGCTTTGTAAAAAGCGAAATATAATGAGGAAGCAATGTGCAAGGTTCTGCTTTGCATCCTTGTTTTAAATAAATATAAATAAGCGCACACTCTCGCTTTGTGAAAATATAATAAGGACAAACGGTCCAGAAACTCCCTCGAATACTCTATCTTCTCTGTTTTTTTTTTGTAGAAGACGATAGAAATCGGTGGTTTCCGAAATTTTATTGGGAAGCAAGGATATGGCTAGTTTATACGAGATAAATTGATACTTTTCGCAATATAGACTGTACAACATCGCTATGAAAATATGTTATCGTTCAACATTTTTGGGCTATACCTAACGTATTTTTCTGTTAATCATGAATTTGGCACTCATTTGACTCCCAGCTCGATATTTGATACCAAAATTCGCATCGCAGAAAAAAAATCAAAAAATTCGAAAAATCAAAATCTTATAAAATTTTAACGTTTCAACCGATCTTAACCAAATTTAATAGGGATCACCGGTGTATGAAGGCTCACGTACATACCAATTTTGTGCTTAATATCTCCAAAATTAAAAGAGTTATCGCGTTAATAGACATTTTTGAAAAAATTCAAAACCGCGTAAAAATTTAATGATCATGGGGATTTTTACAAAAATTTGTATGAACGATGAGGATTGACCCCTCTATCTATGGTGTAAATTTCAGCTCTATATCTCGAGGCGTTCCCGAGTTACAAAGGTTTACATTTTTTGAGAGGGTAACATACACACACACACTTGAATAAGAACGAAAGAAAATTTTTTCGAGGTAAAATTTTTGCAAGGTAAAATTAACATGCAGTTGTAGTAGATATTGAATTTGGTGAAGATTGGTAAAGTGGTTCAGATTTTATAAGACATTGAATTTTTCAAAAAATCTCTGTATGTTCTGGCACAATTTTTTAGATAATGAGCTTAAACAGTTTTTGACGAATAAAGCAATGAAAAATGACGATCGGTATTGAATTTAAGAAGAATACATAAAGCAGTTTAGATTTTATAGAATTTTGAATTTATGAAAATTTTTGTTTTCGTACTTCTTTAATTTGTATTTAAAATAAGGATGCAAAGTAGAACTTTGCACATTACTTTGTAAATAATTTTCATCTTTCGCAAAGCTTCTTCTATGAGGAAGCCAAAAATAAAATAAAGAAAATTCCTCATAGTGGCGGCGTTGCGAAAGATGCAAATGAATGAGGAAGCAATGAGCAAAGTTCTACTTTGCATACTTTTTTTTTTTAATTGCGATAAAAAGACTTGTCACGGGTATTTTCTGAGGTAGAAAATGCAACTTGAGAACGACAATGAAGACCAAAATCCTAAATCTTAATGAAAAAAAATTTAGGTTGGATTTTCCGACCGAAAGACGAATTTGCGGAATCAGAAACGGAAAAAAATGACTTTTTTAAAAATCAAGATAAAAAAGTTTATAACCAGTATTTTTTGAGGTAGAATATGCCACTTGAGAACGATAGTGAAGGCCAAAATTCTATATCTTAATTTTTTTTTAATGTAGGTTAGATTTCCCGACTGAAAGCCGAATCTATAAATTCTGGAATCAGAAACGGAAAACAAGGATGCAAAGTAGAACCTTGCACATTGCTTCCTCATTATTTTTCGCTTCTTACAAAGCTACCTCTATGAGGAAGTATGTTATTCAATTTTTGGCTTCCTCATAGAGGAAGCTTTGTAAAACGCGAAAAATAATGATGAAGCAATGTGCCAGGTTCTACTTTGCATCCTTGTTTTAATTAGATAAATGTACATTTGTGGATTCGCTTTTTCTATTTCGTTATTGCGTTATTTCGTGATTATTAGAGCGTTTCCGAAGTGAATGTGATAATGTATATTTTAAAAAATAATTCAACATTCCATAAAATCAAAAATTTCATACCGTTCGTCACTAAATTATACATATATAATGGCTGAATATTGTTTCATTTATATACAAAATTTGAGCTCGCTATCTTAAGTTTTGCAAAAGTTACAATAGAGCGATAATGTCAATTTTTTGAAAAATTCAAAACATCATAAAATTTTTACGGCTCAACCGATCTTAACCAAATTCAATAGCGATTACCGGCATATGAAAGCTCAAATTCATACCAATTTTTAGATCAATATCTCGAAAATTGAAAGAGTTATCGCGTAAACAGACATTTTTCAAAAAATTCAATAACGCGTAATAATTTAACGATGAAGTGGATTGTAACAAAAATTTATATGAACGATGAGGCTTGATCCCTCTATCTACGGTCCAAATTTCAGCTTGATATCTCAAGGCATTCTCGAGTTATAAGGGTTTACATTTTTCGATTGTGTAACATACACACACACACACATACACACACACACACATACAGACATTTTTTCTAAACCACTTTTCTCGATGTTTTGGACCATTCTGAGTGTACTGACATGAAAATCTCGAAAAAAAAATTTTTCACGAAAACAAAGCTTCCTCTATGAGGAAGCAAAAGTTACTTTTTTTAAATCATAGTAAAAATGCTTGTAACAGGTATTTTCTGAGGTAGAATATGCGAGTTGAGAACGATAGTGAAGTCCAAAATTCGATATCTAAAAAAAAAGTATGCAATGTAAAAGCGACGTTTTTCTCGAATTTTTATGTAAATGTGTCTAAGATTACGACAGGTGGTAATTTTTTCGTCCTTATAGGAAATTCGAGCAGAGCTAATTGCTGGTTTTCATAGATCATTCATATATTTAAGACTCAACATTGAGCTTATCCTGTGACTTGGGTAAAACCCGACGGACAATATCTACAAAGACGACCTCGTTAAACTGACTCTCACTGTTCAAACGGACTACAACTGCTCTGCATAGAATAATGATTATTGCACTTGACCATCTGCGTCCATTTTCACTCCAGATATTCATAAAATTTTAACCGAAGCGCCGGACCGCAATAAAAGTACGACAAGCTTAGACGTGAAACTCGGCTACACTTGCAATTTATGTTTGCTGTTAGTGATATACCTGCGGTTTGAAATGTCTTGCAGATTTCGGACTAAGAAAGTACCACCTGTAGGCGCCAGTGAAATTGACGCGAAGTCTGAGAAGGGCAATAGAAAGGGATTATCGTGCTCGTTAGTATATACCTCAAGCACAATTTTATTGGCACTGGCCCGCTTAAGGACCACGTACCAATAGCTGACAAGGATGCAAAGTTCTACTTTGCATCCTTTTTTTTTAATTGTGGTAAAAAGACTTGTCGCAGGTATTTTCCGAGGTAGAAAATGTAACTTGAGAAGGATAATGAAGGCCAAAATTCTATATCTTAATGAAAAAAAAATTTAGGTTGGATTTTCCGACCGAAAGTCGAATTTGCGGAATCAGAAACGGAACAAAGTGATTTTTTTTTAAATCATGGTAAAAAGGCTTGTAACCGGTATTATCTGCGGTAGAATATCCCACTTGAGAACGATAGTGAAGTCCAAAATTCGATATCTAAAAAAAAAGTATGCAATGTAAAAGCGACGTTTTTCTCGAATTTTTATGTAAATGTGTCTAAGATTACGACAGGTGGTAATTTTTTCGTCCTTATAGGAAATTCGAGCAGAGCTAATTACTGGTTTTCATAGATCATTCATATATTTAAGACTCAACATTGAGCTTATCCTGTGACTTGGGTAAAACCCGACGGACAATATCTACAAAGACGACCTCGTTAAACTGACTCTCACTGTTCAAACGGACTACAACTGCTCTGCATAGAATAATGATTATTGCACTTGACCATCTGCGTCCATTTTCACTCCAGATATTCATAAAATTTTAACCGAAGCGCCGGACCGCAATAAAAGTACGACAAGCTTAGACGTGAAACTCGGCTACACTTGCAATTTATGTTTGCTGTTAGTGATATACCTGCGGTTTGAAATGTCTTGCAGATTTCGGACTAAGAAAGTACCACCTGTAGGCGCCAGTGAAATTGACGCGAAGTCTGAGAAGGGCAATAGAAAGGGATTATCGTGCTCGTTAGTATATACCTCAAGCACAATTTTATTGGCACTGGCCCGGTTAAGGACCACGTACCAATAGTTGACTAGAAGATCAAGGAAATTTTCGTGGAAAATTGAGAAATAATTTTTTGGCAATGTTTTTAGCCTTTATAGTAGTATTCTTTATTCCAGGTATACCCTTTAGGGTTTTTACACATTTCCCCCCATACATTTTTCCCCTTCTTAATTTTTAGCCTTTATAATTTTCTCTGTGATTCAGTCCCTTTTATTTTTCAATTATTTTAGATATTTTTATAAATTGGCCAGATTACAAAAATTATTAATCTGTGGAATTTTTCAGATTTTTAAAAACATTATTCTAGCAAATCTTTTTTTTTTTGCTGTTGACGTAGCGTGAAAATGAAGCGGTGATAAAGAAAATGAAAAAAAAGGAGATGCAATTATACGAGGAGAAACTGCAATTAGCCACAGATTATTATATATTTTTTTTAAATTGTAGATTATTAACGGCAAAAAAAAATGCAATTTTTTTGAATAATTATAATTGAAAGGCACTTGCATGAGTAATTGGATCCCCTAAATTTAGAATACGCGTTTATTTTTTTTAAATATTTTTTTTGAAGCGCGAATTAATATTTAAATAATCAATACATTATTTGCACAATAACTAATATTAAATAATAGTAGTAGTAGTAGTAGTAAAAGAGTTTTATTAACAATACGCCTTACAGATTTTTTTTTCTTCCTTGCGATACATTTTTTTTTTTACCAATTAATGCCTGTGTTATTAATTGCAAACGCATTGCCAATAGGCGATCGACCGGAGTCCTTCAGCCTAAATATTAATTATAATTATTAGTATTAACAATTAATTCGAACACTCAAAATTTAGTGTTAATTTTAATTTGTGGATTAAAAAAAACACAACAATTAACTTCGATAAATATTCATGAATTTTAAAAAAGTAGCAAAAATTCACAAAAATGCAGAAATCAAATTTTCGTACTTTTGTACATCAAAACGATTTTTTTTAAGAGCTGTATTTTCTAAAAAAAAAAAAAAAAAAAAAATGAATCATGTTGGCGATATTTTTTTAATTAAGGGGATGTCCACGTTCAGACATTGGTACCGTTACAATTTTGCCATTCGAATTCCAATTCCCAAAGAACAACCCGACTAGAAATTCAGTTATGGGGAATATCAGGGCCGGTTCTGGTAACCGGATTCTAAATCCAAGGCCCCTGTCTGGCTACCTTATACGGCCCTGATTGGAAATGTAACGCTTTGGCACATCAGGGCCAGTTCAAGTTTACCACATAAGGACCTGATAAAAATAACCATTTAAGGGCCTGATAAATATAATCATAGATATATAAATACATATACTTATCTTTATATTAAATTAAAAAATAAATTATTAATTTCCGCGCATTATGCCGCAATATGAACAATAATATTCTATTAATATTACAAAAAAAAAACAAGTCGTCTGCAGATACGGTTTTTCGTAACATCATTCGGGAAGTGATGCACGCGGGATTTGAACCTAAGACCTACGGGACCTACCTATTTACCTAACTACCTAACCGAGCACACTAACCACTAGACCAAACCGACTATGTGGATATCTCGTACAGTATTTCCATAATAGTTCAATTTACTATTTATTTAAATAATAGTTCAGTTTTTAACGTAACTAATTAGGAATTTGAACTTAAAATTTGTAAATTCAAAATGACGGGTTTAAAATTAAAAACATATTGAATGCGACATTTTGATTTTATAAATGATATTCTTAATTCCGCCAATATTTCGATCAGGTCTACCTTATCTATGCCAGGTCTGAACCTGAATATGGAATACCTTGTCAGGTCTACCTTAATTTTTCACGATCTGGCCCTGAATAAGACACACCTTATTAGGTCTACCTTAATATTTCCCGATCTGGCCCTGACTAAGATACACCTTATCAGGTCAACCTTCCCTTTGCCAGATCCGGTCCTATTAAGGTACATCTTATCAGGTCTACCTTATCTATGCCAAATCTGGACCTGAATAGGGAATACCTTATCAGGTCAACCTTCCCTATGCCAGGTCCGGTCCTAATAAGGTGCACCTTATCAGGGCAACCTTTCCAATGCCAGATCCGGTTCTAATAAGGTACACCTTATCAGGTCAAACTTATCCATGCCAGATCAGGCCCAAATATGACGGCAGGGCTGCCCTACCAGATTTCTAGTCGGGAAGGTGCAAACTAAGAAAAATTGCACGCCTCCCCCTATCCCAACGCATGCACGTCAGAGTCTTGGAGTCTCGTCCAACGTACTTATTGACTTATGTCCTTACATCAGACCAAGTCCGTGGTAGGATCAGCTGTCGTGTGACCTTGTCAGGTCTACCTTAATTTTTCACGATCTGGCCCTGAATAAGATACACCTTATTAGGTCTACCTTAATATTTCCCGATCTGGCCCTGAATAAGATACACCTTATCAGGTCGACCTTCCCTTTGCCAGATCCGGTCCTATTAAGGTACATCTTATCAGGTCTACCTTATCTATGCCAGATCTGGACCTGAATAGGGAATACCTTATCAGGTCAACCTTCCCTATGCCAAGTCCGGTCCTAATAAGGTGCACCTTATCAGGGCAACCTTTCCAATGCCAGATCCGGTTCTAATAAGGTACACCTTATCAGGTCAAACTTATCCATGCCAGATCAGGCCCAAATGTGACGGCAGGGCTGCCCTACCAGATTTCTAGTCGGGAAGGTGCAAACTAAGAAAAATTGCACGCCTCCCCCTATCCCAACGCATAAACGCCAGAGTCTTGGAGTCTCGTCCAACGTACTTATTGACTTATGTCCTTACATCAGACCAAGTCCGTGGTAGGATCAGCTGTCGTGTTTGACTTAATCGCGCGAGCGACCGAATCTCATGGTCCCCCACGTCTGTCCCAGCGAGTGTGTATATTTTTTTCTTTGACGAAAAGAGAGGGGGGGGGCGAGTGTAAAACCCCCTTGGCCACCGAGGGGTGGATTTCTTCGCACATGGATTGTTCCACGCTACTCACTCGAGAGGGTGTAACTCCTACAATGGTTTTTGGCTCGAGCCAAGAAGAAACCAACAGCAGCACCGCCAGCAAAAGCCCCTCTTGCAGAAAACCCCATAAAGCCAGAAGCCAAAATACCCCCCATCGCATCTTACGCGACTAAAGTACGAATTATTGCGTCGTCTGGTATAAATGTCGGCAAAGACGTGGGGCACGAGCTACGAACGATGTATATATATATTATATAAACGTATATATATATATATATATATATACACTATATACGTAGAAAGAAGTGTAGCTTAGCTATATATGCGTCTTATATTGGATATAAGGATATAAGGATATGTATTCTTGGGAGATGTTGTTGGTGAGAGAAAGAAAAAAGAAATTTTTTTGATGGAGGAGGAAAGGAGCGAGAATTTGTAATGTGTAAGGTATATATATATATGTATTGGTATAGGTAAGCGCGGGCAGCGGGCGCTCAGCTGCTTTCTGCCGTGAAAACTTGGCGCAAGGGTCTCCGACCCCCTCAACACACAGCTGCCTTCGTGTGTCACCGTATATATAGCGAAGATTGCACACCTCTCACCTATATGTATCTTAACGCTATTGAGGCTTTCTTGGCGCGAGCCAACAGTAGCATATGACCAATTTCTTATGCAACGTCTCTTGCGCACAGAAGTGGAGGAACTAGGGGTTGAACAGCCGGCGGTTCTTCTTCCAAACTTTTAAAATGAGTGTTAAATTAATTTTTTACTATAACATATACCCACGTGGTATCTCTCTCTCTCCTTGAATCTTTAAAAAAAAAAAAAAATAATGATAATTGAGAAAATAATTTATCGTTTGATCATTTTAACAAAAATAAAAATGCAATACTTATGAATAATTCACGGTAATTATTCTGTTACAATGAATTATAATATTTTTTTAAGAATTCCTTTTGACGAAAATATTCATAATTAATAATCTTCCATTCGCATGTTAATTTCTAATAAAAATTACTATACTCATACGAATTTTTAATAAAATCCGACATCGGTTGAAAAATTTATAAATTTTTACTACTATTTTTGTTTAGTTAAGTTAAACATATTTTCAAAATTTTTCTACTAAAGCTTCAAGTAAAATGTAATAAGTTTTCGCAAAATTTTAATGCCACTTTCAGTTAAGGGTCTAGTGAAAAAAAATATTTATATTTTAATTTAATTTGTTTACTTTCTATATTTAAACAAAGTTACATCCGTAACGTAATATTAGTAACATTCTCTAAATTGTCTCATAAGACCCATAAAAATTCTTATAGCGAAGATTGCATACCTCACACCTATGTATCTTAACGCTATTGAGGCTTTCTTGGCGCGAGCCAATAGTAACATATGACCAATTTCTTATGTAAAGTCTCTTGCGCACAGAAGTGGAGGAACTAGGGGTTGAAGAGCCGGCGGTTCTTCTTCCAAACATTTCAAATGAGTGTTAAATTAATTTTTTACTGTAACATGATGTTAATGAAAAATTCTTGAAATTTAACAACAATAATCACATCCTAATCTCCTTGAATCGTTAAAAAAAAAAATAAAAATAAAATAATGATAATTGAGAAAATAATTTATCGTTTCATCATTTTAACAAAAATAAAAATGCAATATTTATGAATAATTCAGGGTAATTATTCTGTTACACTGAATTATCATATTTTTTAAGAATTCCTTTTGACGAAAATATTCATAATTAATAATCTTCCATTCGCATGTTAATTTCTAATAAAAATTACTATACTCATACGAATTTTTTATAAAAGCCGACATAAGTTGAGAAAATTTATAAATTTTTACTACTATTTTTGTTTAGTTAAATTAAACATATTTTCGAAATATTAAAAATTTCGAGACAATCAATTTTTTTTATATTTGAAAATATATGTCATATATAGAGCGTAAATTTTTTTGTCTATAATCTTTAATAGGAATGTTTTGTTTATTTTACAAAAGAAGTGGAAAAGTAATTAATTGAATTTTTTTTAATTCTACACAATATTTGTAATTATTTGGCATGTGCCAAGAATAACATATGAACAATTTGTTATGCAATGCCACTTGCTTACAGAGGTGGCGGAACTAGGGGTTGAACAGCCGGCGTTTTTTCTTGCAAACATTTTACATGAGTGTTAAATTTTTTTTTTTCAAATATTTTTGAATAATATATATGCAATGTTGAAAATTAAAAAATTAAAAAATTGTTGTCTCGGAATAAAAATTTCGAGACAATAATTTTTTTCAAATATATTTGAAAAGTATATATGCAACATTAAAAATTAGAAATATTAAAAATTGATGTCTCGGAATTTTCATTTCGAAACAATATTTTTTATTTATTTGTTTCAAATATATTCGAAAGATGTATATGTAATATTAGAGATTTCGAGACAATAATTTATTTTTATGTTTGAAAATATATGTTATAATAATAATATGGACTGTAAACATTTTTGTCCATTATCAGAAACGGTTTGTTTATTTTACAAAAAAAACGTAGAAAAATAATATGTGAATAAAAAAAAATTTACAAATTATTTTTAATTACTATCTTTTAGTATCTTATATCTTACGCCATTAAGGCTTGTTTGGAGCGTATTATTTCTTTAATAGTTATGTATGTGTAGTATTGATGCTTGTCCAACAGATTTTTATAATACATCATTTGACATTATTTTCAAATATTAAAAAAATGAATCGTTAATTAAAGCACGAAAAAAAGCTATGCATAAAAATTAATAAAAATTGTTATAATTTGATTTTAATTTTTTATAAACCCTTGACCATATTAAAAAATAACGAGAAAATTAGAATGAAAAGACATACAAAAAAATTGCAATAAAACAACACAGAATAAATTACGAACGAAAAAATAAAAATTTCAATATAAATGTATTTCATAAAAAAACACAATTTTGCTTATAAATTTTCAACATCGATCGAACCATACAAATTTAAAAATACACCTGCTCGCCAAATTGTATCTAAATTAAAAATTAACGTCATAAAAATAATGATAAAGAAAAAAATAATTTCAAGATTTATTTATTATTTTTCTCTTTGCGATTTGTGTATATTAGCTCCTGCGGTGAAGAGGTCAGAGTTCTCTAAGGAGAAGTTCCGCAATAGTAGCCGGACATCCCCCTGGACCGGTGCAAAAGTCGCTATAGACGACACCGAATTCGAAGACATCGAATCTCGCACCCTCGACGTTAGTCAGGGCTTTGATTTTTGTGAGAAAGAGTGCAGATGGTCTGGCATTGTGGGGAAGATCGGCGCGTGCCGTGTGTCGATGGTGTTACACCAACTACCACGACCACCTTTCACGATGGGTGCGCCTAGCTGATCTCACATGTTACCCGCTATTATATTATATATGGGGTATATTCGATCGAGCTACATGCACATATATATATATATATGCATATATATGTGTGTGTTTGCCGCGTTCACACGGACAGGCGCACGCGCTACGAGGTGCGTTTCACGTAAGAGTGCAGGTCGGTTGCAATAGGGCACAATAATACCCAATCGACAGCTGAGAATCAAAAGGGCACAACACATATGAGCCAATATGTGTATTACGGCATTTGGATTTTTAACCGTTGATATATTCAGCCGGTATGTGTGTTAGTATCCATCGGGTGCAGGTAAGTGACGTATTCACACACTCAATGCGACTGAGTGAACTTTTGTGCAGCGAAAATTAATTGGCAAATTAAATTTGTGTATTGGTTATTAATAAATTTGTTAATACATTTTTTGGAGGATTATTGTTGAATACGAAAATGAATTTTCAATGTAAATTCGTGTTTCGTTAGTAATAATTTTTTTGGTGCAATATTGTTGAATACGGAAACGAATTTTCAAAGTGAATTCGTGATTCGTTATTAATAAAATGATTAATAATTTTTTGGTAAATTATTGTTGATTTGCTAATAGAATATTTTAAAGCAGGTGATATGTTGAGGATATTTTTTAAGTAGGTAAATAAGGCACAATAATACCTAATCGACAGCTAAGAATCAAAAGGGCACAACACATATGAGCCAATATGTGTATTACGTCATTTTGATTTTTAACCGTTGACATATTCAGCCGGTATGTGTGTTAGTATGCGTCGGGTGCAGGTAAGTGACGTATTCACACACTCAATGCGACCGAGTGAACTTTTGTGCAGCGAAAATTAATTGTCAAATTAAATTCGTGTATTGGTTATTAATTAATTTATTAATAAATTTTTTGGTGGATTATTGTTGAATACAAAAATGATTTTTCGATAAAAATTCGTGTTTCGTTATTAATAATTTTTTTGGTGCAATATTGTTGAATACGGAAACGAATTTTCAAAGTGAATTCGTGTTTCGTTATTAATAAAATGATTAATAATTTTTTGGTAAATTATTGTTGATTTGCTAATAGAATATTTTAAAGCAGGTGATATGTTGAGGATATTTTTTATGTAGGTAAATAAGGCACAATTATACCTAATCGACAGCTAAGAATCAAAAGGGCACAACACATATGAGCCAATATGTGTATTACGTCATTTTGATTTTTAACCGTTGACATATTCAGCCGGTATGTGTGTTAGTATGCGTCGGGTGCAGGTAAGTGACGTATTCACACACTCAATGCGACCGAGTGAACTTTTGTGCAGCGAAAATTAATTGTCAAATTAAATTCGTGTATTGGTTATTAATTAATTTATTAATAAATTTTTTGGTGGATTATTGTTGAATACAAAAATGATTTTTCGATAAAAATTCGTGTTTCGTTATTAATAATTTTTTTGGTGCAATATTGTTGAATACGGAAACGAATTTTCAAAGTGAATTCGTGTTTCGTTATTAATAAAATGATTAATAATTTTTTGGTAAATTATTGTTGATTTGCTAATAGAATATTTTAAAGCAGGTGATATGTTGAGGATATTTTTTAAGCAAGTAAATAGAGCACCATATTACCTACATGAGAATCAAAAGGGCGCAACACATATAAACCATTATGAGATTTGTGCCTTTTTGATTCTAAATCGCAAATATTTTTTGTCAGTATATGCGCCGAGAAAAAAATATATTTGAAAGAACTAAATTAGCGTACACCTTCCTTCAAATGAGTTTTTCGTTAGGACAACCAAATATTTAGTTTCTTCAATAATTCTTCAATATTTTCTTTAATATTTTCTTCAATATTTTCTTCAATATTTTCTTCAATATTTTCTTCAATATTTTCTTCAATATTTTCTTCAATATTTTCTTCAATATTTTCTTCAATATTTTCTTTAATATTTTCTTCAATATTTTCTTCAATATTTTCTTCAATATTTGCGATAACCAAAATATTTGTTATAACAACTAAAAATTCAGTTGAACGAGGGTTAAATTAGTCCAATCAAACTTTTTTTTCTCAGTGTAAGTGTAGACACAGATGATGTATTCACACATTCACACACACACACACACACACACCCATTGAATACATAAATGCAGATGCAAACGATATGATACGTGAACGACGACCCAACGTTACACGCGGCAGCACTTATTATACATTTATAGTATAAGTGAGGCACTACACGCCAAAAAAAGGGATGGGTTATGTATATAAAAGCGTAGCGTACATACTCAGTCAGCACATGCAACCACTTATGTAATACCTGTCACAAGCTTTTCAATGGCATAGAAGTGAACCCTATCGAGAAAATCTACATGCGTCGATCGTGCCGATCTGGTCATGCGAGGCAACTCGCGGGTAAATGCTTTTGACCCGAGTTTACGCACGCGAAAGTAATTTATTAACGTCCTCGGTATATAACAGCAGCCACATACTAAAGGGCCCATATAATCGTTTGAGATTTTCGGCACAACCAGAGATCGGATTTGTATCCGATTTTTTTTTTTACGAGATTTGGGGGTGCGATTCGCATTAGTTTATTTTATTGGTCGATTTTATTATTTAGGAAAATATGCACGTGAATGAAAAAAAAGTAAAATAGTTTTTTTATTTTTTTCAAAAAATTAAAAATATTTTAAGAATGAAAATTAAATTAAATATATTAAAAATGAATTTAATTTAAGTTTAATTTAAAGAAATGAAATTTTCGTTTCAAATTTTTAGTTAAAAATAAAAAATAAATAAAGAATGAAATTCAAATTAAATAGATTTAAAATTAATTTTTATTTGAAAATTTAATTTAATTAATTTAATTAATTTAATGAAAATACATTTTTTAAATTTAATTTAATAAAATTAAAATTTAGGTCAATTTTTTTTTATGGATTGCTTGAATAATTTTTTGGGTAAATTCCCAATTAAATAGGAATAAATAAAAATCTATAAAATTTCTGTTTATTAAGTTTAATTAATGAAAAAATTCTATTAGTTTTCGATCGATGTGACGATTTTCATATTTACATTGACTTTTTCTATGTTGATGAAAAATTCTTGAAACGTAACAACAATAATCACATCGTAATCTTCTTGAATTTTTAAAGAATTAAAATAAAATAATGATAATTGAGAAAATAATTTATCATTTCATCATTTTGACAAAAATAAAAATGCAATACTTATGAATAATTCAGGGTAATTATTATGTTACAATGTTACAATATTTTATTCCGCCGGAATATCGATAAAAAAATGTCTACATTCTCGTTTTTTAAATTTTTTTTGCGTTTTCACGTTTTATTTAAATAAAGTTACTTTTTATTTTTCTACCACCATGATATAATTAATATTTTCTAAATTGTCTCATAAACCCATAAAAAATCTTAAAGCCGAATAAAAATCCTTTTCCCCAGTTTCCACCTGTAAAAATTCAACTGTCCTTATGACTTTCCTTTCCATATTTTCCGTTTTCCATCTCCATTCTCGATTTTGGATCGAGTCCATAAAAATAGTGACTTGACAGACAGAACTCATCGGATATTATGTCGACAATTTCAAGCTTATCCGCATTTCTAAAAAAATCTGCATTTTCTAAAAAAGATTCTTTTATTAACCTTTAAAATTCCAGCTGACTATATTTATTTAATAAAATATACTAATAATTTACATTCGCATGTTAATTTCTGATAAAAATTACTATACTCATACGAATTTTTAATAAAATCTAACATTGGTTGAAAAATTTATAAATTTGTACTACAACTTTTGGTTAGATAAATTAAACATATTTTCAAAAATTTTCTACTAAAGCTTCAAGTAAAATGTAATAAATTTTCGCAATATTTTGCTGCCACTTTCAGTAAAGTGTCTAGTGAAAGAACGATTTATTTTTTATTTTTCTGGAAAATCGATAAAAAATTTATATATTTAACTAAATTTACCGTCATTTTTCTACCAACGTAATATAATTAACATTCTTTAAATTGTCTCATAAACCCATAAAAATTCTTAAAACCGAATAAAAATTCTTTTTCCCCAGTTTCCACCTGTATAAATTCAACTGTCCTTATGACTTTTCTTTCCATATTTTCCGTTTTCCATCTCCATTCTCGATTTTGGATCGAGTCCATAAAAATAGTAACTTGACATACAGAACTCATCGCATATTATGTCGACAATTTCAAGCTAATCTGCATTTCTCAAAAAATCTGCATTTTCTAAAAATGATTCTTTTATTAACCCTTTAAATTCCAGCTGACTATATTTATTTAATAAAATATACTAATAATTTACAATCGCATGTTAATTTCTGATAAAAATTACTATACTCATACGAATTTTTTATAAAATCTTTCATCGGTTAAAAAATTTATAAATTTTTACTACAAAATTCAAAAATTTTCTACTAAAGCTTCAAGTAAAATGTAATAAATTTTCGCAAAATTTTACTGCCACTTTCAGTAAAGTGTCTAGTGAAAAAACGATTTATATTTTAATTTAGTTTTTTTAATTTATATATTTAAACAAAATTACGGTCTTTTTTCTACCAACGTAATATAATTAATATTCTCTAAATTGTCTCATAAATCCATAAAAATTCTTAAAACCGAATAAAAAAGAATGGGGAAAAAGAATAAAAATTCTTATTCCCCAGTTTCCACCTGTATAAATTCAACTGTCCTCATGACTTTCCTTTCCATATTTTCCGTTTTCCATCTCCATTCTCGATTTTCAATCGAGTCCATAAAAATAGTGACTTGACAGACAGAACTCATCGGATATTATGTCGGTAGCACGAGCCCGCGCGAATACACAACAAGCGTTACTTGGCAGCTGTCGATGAGAGTCACTGTGTATAAGAAAGTCGATGACGACCCCGTAACCGTAAAGTCTCAGCAATAAGAGAGAGAGAGAGAGAGAGAGTGGGACACCTTTGCGAGTCTGGTAAAGGCAGAAGAGGAGAAGCAGTAGCAGCTTCCTAAACGGGATCATCATCTGTTCCTTCAGGAATCCACCCTACAACTCGTAGTCGTCCTCGTAGTCGTCGTAGTCGTCGTCGTCGTCGTCTCCTCCATCGTTGAGGGTTCGTTCCTGCCTCGTTCTGGACCGTTTTCGCCATTCTTTCGATATACACACCGCCGGCAAACCAGAAGAAGAAGAAGAAGCGCAACAGCCGCCGCAGATGCATCCAACGACGAAGGAAGAATCTGCAATACTTGGCAACTATATATATATATTACATGTATGTATATATATATATATATGGGTTTAGCGATGGTAAATTTCTTCCCCAAGTAAGAACGAAGTGAGAGGAAAAAATTGATTGAACCCCTCGGCAATACGGAAGTGCAAGTCTAGGGCGTATAGAACGAGGACACATTTTGAGGACAGGAGATGGATGGATCTCGGTTAGTGAGAGACGAGAGGAAATAAGGAACGATGCCAGTAGGGTCATCGAGTTCATAACGCAGCTTCCCAATTTTTCTTCTATCTAATACTATATGTGTTTTTGCTATACTGTATGGGAAGACGTAACGAAAATCTTTGCAGCAGATGCCGATATTTTCGATCCGATCGATTATAAGGTTTGGGGAATCGATTAATCGTCGCGATAGTGACATTGTCGACACTGGAAGACGGCGGTTTGAGTTTTTTTTTTTTAGATCGGTTAGAAAATTACTCGTTTATTAACCCTTTAAATTCCAGCCAAGCATTTTTTCTATTAAATTCAACAAAGACAGTAATTTACAAGCAAAAATTTCGAAAATGTTTTTTTTTTCTGTTTCGATTTTCCCACTATTTTTGATCAGAAAAGTATCCGATAATTATGAAACTCTATTTTTTAATGCCAATGGTAATAATGACGTCCAAGGACCATAAAAATTGAAAAAAATTTATCTGCAGGACAATTTGAAGCTAATCTGCATTTTTCGAAAAATCTACATTTTCTGAAAATTATTCTTTTATTAACCCTTTAAATTCCAGCTGACTGTATTCATTTAATAAAAGATACTAATAATTTACACGCGAAATTTCAAAAGTGAATTTTTTTTTTTTTTCAAGTGCCACTTTGCCAATAATTTATTTTAGAAAAGTATCCGATAATTATGAAACTCTATTTTAAATACTACTATTAAAAAATAGTTTTAATGCCAATGGTAATGTGACGTCCAAGGACCATAAAAATTGTAGTAGCAAACCATAATTATTACTATTGCTTATTACTCATTTTTTATCTGCAGGACAATTTCAAGCTAATCTGATGCATTTCTCGACAAATCTGCATTTTTTAAAAATGATTCTTTTATTAACCCTTTAAATTCCAGCTGACTATATTTATTTAATAAAACATACTAATCATTAACACGGGAAATTTCAAAAGTTATTTTTATTTTTATTTTTTTCAAGTGCCACTTTGCCACTAATTTATTTTAGAAAAGTATTCGATAATTATGAAACTCTATTTTTTAATGCGAATAGTAATGCGCCATCCAATGGCCGTTAAATGGTAAAAAAAAAAGTTTTTGCATAAAAATTTTATTATCTTTCAGAAAATTAAAAAAATATTATTTAATTTTTCATAATACCCTTAAACATTTTCTCACTAAGGTGATAAAAATATTCAATAAAAATCTAAAAATGAGAATCTCGGTTCAAAAGAATTAAGGAATCATGGCAATTGGGTTGCCAATTTCCATAACACACTTTCCCCATATATTCGTAACATGGAAAAAAGAAAATCCAAAAATCTTTTGAACAGATGCCAATATTCTGGATCCGATCGATTACGAACTTCGCTCATCGATTAATCGTGATTTTTTTTTAAATTTTTTTTAATTTTTATTTTTTAAAAAAATTTTTTAAATTTTAAATTTTTTTTTTTAAAATTATTATTATTATTATTATTATTATTATTTTTTAAGATAACCGAAAAATTCGGTGGCTTTTTGCATTAGGTGAGAGGAGAGGGGAAGGGGTGCTGGCAGTTGGCACGTGACACGTTATTCCCGGCGGGAATTCTGGGGAGGGAGTGAGAGGATCCAGAGTTTTTTCTTCCTTCCAGAGGAAGGAAGAAAAAAAATACAGGGAACGAATCTGGATGCAAGAAAGAAGGAGTTTTTTTTTTGGGGGGTTCGCTCACCGGGAACAGAAGAATCGACGGGGGTCTCAGGGTTGGATGTGCGCGTAGACGGTAAAAAAAAGGCGGTACGGTGTACCGCGTGCCAGAATTGTCAATTAACATAATTTTTTAAATTCTTTTATTGTTCGTTACGGTCATGAATTTATGGGATTATAATGGATGCTACTGAGTTAATTTTTCTATGCAGTCCTTTTGCACTTCAAAGATAGGCAATTTTACGAATAAATTTATTATACTATCAAAATAATTTCACACTTCGTTATAAATAAATTTCGGGCTGAATATTTTTACCGAATTTGTAAATAGACGATTTTTATGCATTTTTAAATCAAATTGATTAATAATATTTTGATTGTTATTATTATATTTTAAAAATAAATTAACTTCGATTTTTTCTCATCGGAATGAGTTTTTATTTTTAATGTTGTTTTATGTTTAAAAAAATAACATACAATTGATTTAAAAAAATTATGGTTTAAGGAATAATGATTTGTTTAATTTGGCGGCAAGTCAAAGTCTAAAAATCTGGTAGGATTGATCGAATACAAAAAAATATTCAAATCAATATTCAAAAATATTTAATCAATAATTTGTTTTAAAAAAATAGAATACATGAAAGCCGTAAAAAAAGTCCATTAATATTTCTTAATTTTTAAAATTTTTGTTGTCTTTTTTCAGATAGAAAAATGCAATTTTTTTTTCATGCAAAAAAATGCAGAAATTCGAGCAAACAGTCTAACAACATCATTTTTATCGCATTAATGACATAAGTAATAATTAATCAACAATCTCTATTTTTAAAAAATATAATTTCTTACACGAAAGCCGTAAACAAAAAAAAATTATGTTGTCCATTAATGTTTATTAATTTTTGTCTTTTTTCAGATCAAAACCTTTGCAATTTTTTTTTCCACTCTAACTACAGTGCGGATATCCGAAAAAAAATTTGGAAAATCGAAGCAGGGCTCGTGTAGCTAGTTCTGAATTATAGTTCATTCACACACGTGGCTCAGTTTGTGTGATACAGTTAAGCGGGTTCGCAGTATACTTTTTACACGTTACAATACGCAGTGTAGGTAAAACCCGATTCGCCTGCCGCTAAAGCCTCTTGATTGCTCATTGTCCTATCCTCGCGACGGGTTCACGTGTAAAGCATCACGACCTACGTCACCTCAGAACTTCCGTCCATATGGACACGCGCACCTTGGACGCCTCTATATACTATATCGAAGAATTCGGGTTACGGCTTTTCGCTCGATGTATGCATACAATCGCAGCAAATATTGTTACACAGGTCGAAAGGATTGTGGCCCGTTCTTCGAAGAATCCACACGTGCATGCATAAAACTTGGGCACAAATTTTCTACCTGAGCCTCCGCGAAATTCTTTTCGCCAAAATCCTCACCATGTAAAATTATATAGAATTGTAAATATAAATTATTTAAAATTATAAATCTCCATTAATTAAAAAAATATAATTTACAGTATAATTTTTTTTATAATTATGATTTCGTAATAATAACCTGTAGTGATTATGAAATTATATGTAAACTTCAAAAGTTTTTTCATTTTTTTAATGAAGTACTGGAAAAAATGTATTAATTATGTTTTTCCATTTATTCGAAAATATTATTGTGAAATTTTGTTGAAAATTAATAGATTTGCAGCTATTGAAATGTTTATACATTGAATTGTGATTGATATATGTTATTATTATGAAATCATGATTGTAAAGCGAATAGTATCATCATCATTATTTTTATAAGTATTTTCTAATTGTGTCAATAATTGACGAGCGCATTATAGCTAATTTTATAATTTTTAAGAGGATTAGAAATATTTTAATTCACTTTTTGAAATCATTACTTAAAAGTAAATTTTTCTCCTATAGCATTAAAATACCGGCTGCGTTATAAATTTATTATATTTAATAAATTAAACATTTTTTTTTGTTTAAATTAAAAAATTATTCCAACTTTGATAAATTTAAATAAATTTACAAAAGTTACAAATAATTATAGCTTCAAAATAGTAATCAGCTAGATTGACAGATTAAGGGTTAATTAATTCATCGCGAAAAAAGAATCATATATTTACAATAATTCATCAATGTCACTTTATTTATAAAATAAATAACAAAGTGAGATAAATTATAAAGTAATGATATCGTCATTCGACTCTGATCTATATTCGAAAACCGTCGACATCCCTTCTGAAAATGATGTTTCCATATCGAATCTCGTTACAAATGCGTCAACCTAAACCTAAAAAAAAGAAAACCAACATTCGTCTTTTGAATTTCGATATCACGTCAACCCTTTCAACCCTTTTATCCAAATCGTCGTCACGACTAATCGAAGTTTCAACATTATTTCTCCACGCCTTTCAGACCTTTCTTGCGATAAGAAATTTTCACAACCCCAATAATCAACCCCTTTTAAAATCCTAAGACGAAATTCAAACTGCATTCCACATCTTCCAAAATTTTCCTCCAGCCCAAAATTCGTTACGCTTTCTCGGTGGTGAAAAATTTCTACCAACCCCCGTATCGAATCCACCACCGCTATCGGGGGATTATTGCACCCTTCCAATTGCGGTCGATCATTTTTAAATTACGACTCTTTTTTTTCTTCTCCCTCTTTTCGACTATGAACTACTTTCTAAGGGCGCAGTTTTTCTAGTTCATGTCTCTCCTGGATTCCACATTTAGGTAGCGGAAAACTACCCTTACGGTTTTTTTTTGCTGCCGCATAAAGAAAAGCTTTGTTTTCGTGCGAAATTTTTTTACCGATTTTTTTTACGTCAGTACATTGAAAATGGTCTAAAACGTCGAGAAAAGTGGTTTAGAAAAAATGTATGTATGGATGTGCGTGTGTGTGTGTGTGTGTGTGTGTATAAAATTCAAAATTACATATCTCAAGAACTGCTTTAACAATCGGATTGAAATTTTGCAAAAATGTGAAGCAGGTCGACGCTTTTGTTTGTGGTCATTTTCAAAAAAATTCAAAAATATGTTTAAATTTTATTTGACTTTGAAATTTTCGAAAAATGTCTGTACGCTCTGTAGCATTCGCAAATTTGTAGCTATTGAGATAAATAATTTTTTATGAATAAAACTATGTTAAAGGAGGATCGGTATTGAGTTTGGAATGAATCTGTTGAAAAGTTCGGTTTTTATGGGATTTTGAATTTTTAAAAAAAAATTTCGTTTTCGAATACTCACGTCAAATCTCACCAAATTAAATGAAATTTTCTACAGATGAAAAATATCATTCAGTGCTGCTACCTACCAAATTTGGTCGTCATCGGTAAAACGGTTTGGATTTTACGTGATTTTGAATTTTTCAAAAACTTTAACGGTAACGAAAAAATTTATTTATATTTTTCTGCAAATCTTTCTCTACGAGGAAGCCAAAACTAATAAATAAGCTTACACATAGAATTGGCTTTATGAAAAATGAAAATCAATGAAGAAGCTATGTGCAAAGTTCCACTTTGCGACTTTCTATCGAATTCTTTAGGAAAATGAAATATAGAAAAAAATTAATTCTAATTCTTAATCTAATTTTTTATTGACTTTCTATCGAATTTTTTAGGAAAATGAAATATAGAAAAAAATTAATTCTAATTCTTAATCTAATTTTTTATTGACTTTCTATCGAATTTTTTAGGAAAATGAAATATAGAAAAAAATTAATTCTAATTCTTAATCTAATTCTTAATTCTTTTTCGAAATTGAAATATAGGAAAAAAAATTCATTCATAGTTATAAAAACCTTTTACGAAATTCAATCCGACCTCCATTTATTTATTTATTAAAATTCCACAACAAATGTTATGCTATTTATTAATTTTTCAGATTACTCGGCTATATCGATAATAAATATACTTTATATTTTATTTAAATTAATATTAAATTAATATTAAATTAAAATTTTATATTAATTTTGAAAAAAATTTGCACATAGATTTATTATAAAATGCGATAAAAAAAATAAAAAAATAATTTTCTGGCTTTTTTGACTCTTTAATATTTACAATATTATAAATGATTTTAAAAATGCCAATTCGGGTCCTAATTTGAAGTGTTTTGGGTCCGGGGGGTGAAAAGGGGGTGCAATGAACGCTGCTCTTTTCCCAGGGTTACGGTAACGTTAAAGACCGGTGCATAACCGCGGGAGGGATGAAATAGGAAGTGGAAGAAGGAAGCGCGGGAAATATAAGGGTAAAATCGAGGGGATGCGGAAAGAAAAATGTGCACGCGCGCGCGCGCAGATGCGCGGGAGCCTTAGACACGCACGATAGGCTCTTATGCAACGTGCGTGTTGGCCAACTATAGCCATCACCGGTGGTACACTCCCAGCATGTCCTTGACCACGATCATTTCTCTGTCACACACCATTTCTCCAAGCCATCAATATATATATGTGTGACCGAGTCCAAGGACTCTTTTGAATTTGCACCTTGGAAATCTCTTCACCCTAAGGAAATTTACACCGGGCCTAATACAATAGCAATGTCGTAGTTGCGGTGAAATAATAAATAACTCAATTGGATTAGTTATTGGATCATATCATTTATTTCGTTTGTGATAGTTTGATTGATATTCAAATATTCACGAAAATATTAAATCAATAATTTGTTAAAAAAAAAAGAATTTGTTACACGAAAGCCATAACCAAATAAAAATCCATTAATATTTCTTAATTTTTTAAATTTTTATTTAAATTTCCAGTCTTTTTCCAGATCGAAAACTTTGCAATTTTTTTATGGAAAAATATTCAGAAAATGGATTTAGTGACAACTAGCGAATTATATTGACATAAACAATCAGTTGGGCAATTGCTTAAAATAAAAACTGGGTATAAGAATATTTTAAAAAAATGGTCATTTTGTAATTTTTTTTTTTAGTATAAGAATTTTTTTTATCAGAAATTTTTACAGATTTTTTTTTGGTTATTTTGGCAACCATCGGATTATTGTGATAAGCAATCAGTTGGGAAATAGCGTAGAATTAAAATTGGGTATAAAAATGTATTAATAAATAGTCATTTTTGTGATTTTTTTTTCTCATTATAACAAATTTTTTTTTTATAGAAATTTTTACCAGGTTTATTGTCATTTTAACAACTAGCTTATTATAGAGATAACCAATCAGTTAGGAAATTGCGTGGAAAAAAAATTTGATGGCTAAGCAGGCTAAAAAATTAGACTAATTAATTTTGAATTTCGAATGATTGGTCGAAGGAATTATTCATTAAAGACATTGAAATAAATTACATTTATTTGGAAAAAGTAATTTTTTATTTGCAAGTTGGACAAGTAAAAAATTTGTTTGAAAAAAGTAATTTTTTATTTGCAAGTTGGACAAGTAAAAAATTTGTTTGAAAAAAGTAATTTTTTATTTGCAAGTTGGACAAGTAAAAAATTTGTTTGAAAAAAGTAATTTTTTATTTGCAAGTTGGACAAGTAAAAAACTTGTTTGAAAAAAGTAATTTTTTATTTGCAAGTTGGACAAGTAAAAAATTTGTTTGAAAAAAGTAATTTTTTATTTCCAAAAGTTGGCCAAGTCAAAAATTTATTTGAAAACGTAATTTTTTATTTGCAGAATTTCGACAAGTCAAACATTGATTTAGAAAAAGCAATTTTTTATTTTGAGAAATTGGACAGCTATTAATTTGTCAAAATCAATTTTTTTATTTTGTGTTTTCAGACTAACCAACCAATTCAATCGAACCAATCAATTAGTTGATAATTGACAATTCGATCAGTTTTGTAAATTGAACTTTTGCTTTGCCAAACAATCGATTTTAAATCCTTCAGATATTTAATATGAAGAAGAATCGAATCAGATACCGGTTTTTTTTACGTCCCATTACTTCCGATTTTGTTTCCCAGCGACAAAGAGTCGTACCGAAAATCCCCTTATTGCACGATTGTTCAAGGGATCGAAAATTAACACTTCCGAGTCTACTTTATTGCCAATGGGGACATCGAATGTCAAAAATTTCGTGTGAGCTTGGATTGGTTGGGCTGAGGATTTTATCCTACAATACGCAACGCTAATGAATTACGATTATATACCTCGGGGTGCCACTGCAGCAAGCTTTGATGCAGGATCGGTTGGCGGTCGCGTTCAGTAAATTATGTACGCACGCTGGTTCTTTCGTTGGGGCGACTAGTATAGCAATCCGGTATACTACGTTGCGTATATGGAGAAAGTGTAGGTACGCATCTGTCCCTTGTACAGACAGATTCAAGCCCATATCGATCGAGTTCCACACTTTTTCCCACAATTTTCTTGACAGCAAAGTGCAAAAGTTCACGAAATGGAAAAGGCAAATATAGGCATGGAAAAATTTGTGGAAAGTCCAGCAAGCACAATCGCTCCCAGGATCACGAAAAGGCTGCGATAGAAAGTTTGGAGAAATGAGATTGATTAGATGCATTGGGAGGGTCAAAATAGCCAGTGGGTAAAACAGCGAATGGGCAAAATAGCGAATGCGTAAAATAGCGAATGGGTAAAACAGCGAATGGGCAAAATAGCGAATGGGTAAAATAGCGAATGGGCAAAATAGCGAATGGGTAAAATAGCGGATGGGTAAAATAGCGAATGGGTAAAATAGCGAATGGGAAAAATAGCGAATGGTTAAAATAGCGAATGGGTAAAATAGCGAATGGGTAAAATAGTGAACGGGTAAAATAGCGAATGGCTAAAATAGCGAATGGGTAAAATAGCGAATGGATAAAATAGCGAATGAGTAAAATAGCGAATGGATGAAATAGCGAATGGGTAAAATAGCAAATGGGTAAAATAGCGAATGGCTAAAATAGCGAATGGCTAAAATAGCGAATGGGTTAAATAGCGAATGGGGATAATAGCGAATGGCTAAAATAGCGAATAGCTAAAATAGCGAATGGCTGAAATAGCGAATGGCTAAAATAGCGAATGACTAAAATAGCGAATGACTAAAATCGCGAATGGCTGAAATAGTGAATGGCTAAAATAGCGAATGATGAAAACAGCGAATGATCAAAATAGCGAACGGGTAAAATAGCGAATGGGTAAAATATCGAATGGGTAAAATAGTGAATGGGTAAAATAGCGAATGGGTAAAATAGCGAATGGGTAAAATAGCGAATGGGTAAAATAGCGAATGGATAAAATAGCGAATGGGTAAAATAGCGAATGGGTGAAATAGCTAATGGGTAAAATAGCGAATGGGCAAAATAGCGAATGAGCAAAATAGCGAATGGGTAAAATAGCGAATGGCTAAAATAGCGAATGGCTAAAATAGCGAATGGGTAAAATAGCGAATGGTTAAAATAGCGAATGGGTAAAATAGCGAATGGCTGAAATAGCGAATGGCTAAAATAGCGAATGATCAAAATAGCGAATGGCTAAAATAGCGAATGACTAAAATAGCGAACGGCTAAAACAGCGAATGGGTAAATTAGCGAATACCTGAAATACCGAATGATAAAAATAGCGAATGGCTAAAAACAACGAATGATGAAAATAGCCAATGTCTAAAATAGCAAATTATTAAAATACCGAATGGCTAAAATAACGAATTTGAAAACAACGAACGTCTGAATCTAGAATGTCCATTATTATGAAATTCGCTATTTTATCTCCTACCAAATTAATTGAAACGAATGTGTGAAGTTCATTTTTTTTCCTTCAAACATACCGTTTTTATAACTAGCGTCTTGATCACCGAATAGTTCTGCTTCAACAAATGGTTTTTCCAAGTATCCAAATAAATAAACTGAATGTAGTTGAAAATAATCATAAAGAGCCAGTGGAGATGACCATTCGTCGAAAAATTTCAACGGGATTGCATCCTGTCTCGATGGCGCTTTGCTTTAGTCTCATGTTTTACGACAATAGCAAATTTCATGGAATTCCCGTGAGTCTCGACAGCGGTTTATATTCTGCATAGGTAAACGGAGATACCTAACCGTCGTCAGGTATTAAAGTTGCTCCACCCGCCAGCTCCATGAAAATTAATCTGGTGCCTATGGACCCAAGGATAATATTGTATACCTTTAGCATCAATATAGTATATAGTACCTTCGGGAGTCTCCAAGTTCGAAGACCACCCGGTGAACAAATGATCCAGTTTCCAAAATGTAACCACCCAAACGCCACTAAAATGAACTCGCATAATCTACGTCGTTAAGCATTATTGCGGAGAGTCATGTCAAGTTTCAAATATTTCACCAGCGCAGTTTATGGCTATTGGTGCAATGGACCACCGGATTTGTAGTTCAACTGAGAAACGGACAAACAATAGAGATCATTAAAGTGTTTCCAGAACTGTACTGCGTTATTTCAGGTAGGGAAAACTGAGTTTTATGATCCACGCGGCTTTGGTTGACCACCCGTTAGACCTGAAGATTAAAATTCTCCCAGTGCATGCGTAAAGTAGAGTATAAGTTTTTTTTTGGAAAATACGTGATCTACTGGTCAAGTACTTTCCATACGGAATATGTTGTCATGCTCTTGTACTTCCACAGATAATTATTTCTCAATTGCAGATGAATTTCCTGTATCAATGTTCGGATGTTACTTATTATTTTTTAATTCGGATGTTACTTATTATTTTCCAATCGTCGCAACTTTAAGGATTTGACACGTTGGGAGATCGCACAATAATCAAGTGATCCAGTTTGCAATATACGGGGAGAAATTTCTGTGTTGTGACAACATAAAACGAGGACAACAAAAATCGTTACGTTAGGCTGGCAAATCTTTTGTTCGGCTGACAAATCAGTTTTGCTATGCTGACAAAATTCTTTGCTTGGCTGACCAATCTTTTTGTTAGTTCCAGAAAATGAGTTTTGTTGTCACCGTTTTATGTTGTTACGACACAAAAATTTCTTTCCGCGCACGGAGAAAAATCATTTGCTAGCATAGTGACAGCAATCTTTATTTGTTGGCCTAGAAAATGTATTTGCTGGCCTAATAAATAATTTTGCTGGCCTAGCAAATCTTTTTGCTGGTCTAGCAAATTTTTTTGCTGGTCTAGCAAATTTTTTTGCTGGTCTAGCAAATCTTTTTGCTGGTCTAGCAAATATTTTGACATTCCTAGCAAATAATTTTTGTTAGGCTAAGAAATAAAGCTTTGCTGTCACTATATTAGCAACTGATTTGTTGATGTAACAAAAATTTCTCTCCATGTGTATGTAATCAACCAAACGCCGCAAAAACCAACTCGCATAATTTCTGCCGTTAAGATTTTTTTGCGGGGAATCAATGAATTGCCATGTCAAATAATGTGGAAATATTTGTACAGTGTAGTTGAAAACAGGTGCCATGGACGACTGGGTTTAGGGTTGAATAGAAAAACGGACGGACAATGGAGATCATTAGAATATTTCCAGAACTATCCACGGCCGGACATTTCCAACCGAAATTGTTGATTGGTGCGAAAAACCATTTTTCCTTAGTTTGGGTTAGGTTAGCGCCAGCATAGAGATATTTCAAGTAGGAAATTTTTATGATCGACACTATCTTGTTTGACCATGATTCAGACCCAATGATTAATATTTTCCCGTATAATTTATAAATATATAATTGTAATTGTAAATAAAACGTATAATTATAAATTATAATTATAAATTATAATTATAAATTATAATTATAAATTATAATTATAAATTATAATTATAAATTATAATTATAAATTATAATTATAAATTATAATTATAAATAAAACGTATAGGGGAGATGGGGGCAAAACGGGCAGGGGGCAAAACGGGAGTCACGACTGAAAATCACAATTGGGGGCAAAACGGGCATCGTTTCAACTTTTTCAAACACGGCTTTTTTCAATTTCCTGACATTTCTTACTTGAAAATTTCGGAAAATAATTGGTGATGTCAATAAAACAGGCAGGGAGGCAAAACAGGCATCTCGGCTAAATATAAGTATCGGGGTCAAAATTGGCACCAAATCATAAAATGAGAATTTCGTTCTAATTGATTTCTTTATGATATACCGACTTTTTTTCAAAGAATTAATTTGATTTTAAAATTTTTGAAAAATTCATTTGACTATATTTTTTTTCTTTGCTCAACAAAGTATCGAAAAAAGGTCTGAACGGATGGTTAAAAAAATTCTGATCTGACGAAGATTATCTTTTTTTTTCATCACCAATTTGACGTATTTTCCGCACTTTCCCTATCTAAGGAACGTAAAAAACTGAGACAAATCGTTTTTACGAAAGTTGAGACGGTACCCGTTTTGCCCCCAATCCCGATTTTTAATGGAGCTGCCCGTTTTGCCCCCATCACCCCTAATTATAATTATAATTATAATTATATTATATTATATTATATTATATTATATTATATTATATTATATTATATTATATTATATTATATTATATTATATTATATTATATTATATTATATTATATTATATTATATTATATTATATTATATTATATTATATTATATTATATTATATTATATTATATTATATTATATTATATTATATTATATTATATTATATTATATTATATTATATTATATTATATTATATTATATTATATTATATTATATTATATTATATTATATTATATTATATTATATTATATTATATTATATTATATTATATTATATTATTATTATAATTATTAAAAAAACGAAAAATTCCAGCATGAATTTCTTGTGAAATTCTCTTCGGGGATTTCCCGGACTGAAAATACAGTCGTAAAATACTGTTCGTAGATTCATAAAGTCCGCGGATTATTATTTCCCAATGGTCGAGACTTTGAGGATTCAATTCGGTGGAAGAGCAACTGATCCAGTTTCCAAAATGTAGTGAACCAAACGCCACTAAAGCCATCTTGTATTATCCCTGTCATTAAATTTTATTGCGGGATATCATCGAATGAGTCGTCTTGTTAAACAGCGTGAAAATATTTGAACAGGACAGTTTATGAAAACGGATGCGCTGGTCGTCTGGATTTGGGGTTCAATAGAGAAACGGACAAACAATGGAGATCATTAGAATATTTCCAAGATAATTTCCTGTATACGTACGTTGTTACAGCTAGGAAAATTCTAAAGTTTTATGATCGACGCGGTTTCGGTTCACCACGATATTAACCAGAGTATTGTGATTTTCTCAGTGAAGGTGTAAACTGGAGTATTATTTTCAGGTGAAGTAATAAACCAGCATTTTACCAACCGAGAATTCTCTCGAAACGTATAATAATTTACTACGGTGTTATATTTCGCAGATTATATTGTCACTTGAAGATTTTAGCGCCTGTGACTTGGTCTGCGTCCACCCATTTGTGTCTAATCTGGCAATCAATTTTTTTTGTTTCACATTTATTATTCACGATTATTACTTTTTTTACAATTCTTTATTTCTTCAATGTGTTAAAAAACGTAAAATAATCAAATCTGAAATGCGAATTGCGTCCATCAATTTGTGTCTAATCTGACAATCAATTTTTTTTCACATTTTCGATTATTACTTTTTTTTACAATTATTTATTTCTTCAATGTGTTAAAAAACATAAAATAATCAAATCTGAAATGCGAATTGCGTCCATCAATTTGTGTCTAATCTGAAAATCAGCATTTTTTTCACATTTTCGATTATTACTTTTTTTTACAATTCTTTATTTCTTCAATGTGTTAAAAAACGTAAAATAATCAAATTTGAGATGCGAACTGCGTCCATCAATTTGTGTCTAATCTGAAAATCAACTTTTTTTTCACATTTTCGATTATTACTTTTTTTTACAATTCTTTATTTCTTCAATGTGTTAAAAAACGTAAAATAATCAAATTTGAAATGCGAACTGCGTCCATCAATTTGTGTCTATTCTGAAAATCAGCATTTTTTCACATTTTCGATTATTACTTTTTTTTACAATTTTTTATTTCTTCTATGTGTTAAAAAACATAAAATAATCAAATCGGAAATGCGAATTGCGTCCATCAATTTGTGTCTAATCTGAAAATCAGCATTTTTTTCACCTTTTCGATTATTACTTTTTTTTACAATTCTTTATTTCTTCAATGTGTTAAAAAACGTAAAATAATCAAATCTGAAATGCGAATTGCGTCCATCAATTTATGTCTAATCTGAAAATCAGCATTTTTTTCACCTTTTCGATTATTACTTTTTTTTACAATTCTTTATTTCTTCTATGTGTTAAAAAAAATAAAATAATCAAATCCGAAATGCAAATTTGTCCATCAATTTGTGTCTAATCTGGCAATCAGCATTTTTTTCACATTTTCGATTATTACTTTTTTTTACAATTCTTTATTTCTTCTATGTGTTAAAAAACATAAAATAATCAAATCTGAAATGCGAACTGCGTCCATCAATTTGTGTCTAATCTGAAAATCAGCATTTTTTCACATTTTCGATGATTACTTTTTTTTTTACAATTCTTTATTTCTTCAATGTGTTAAAAAACATAAAATAATCAAATCCGAAATGCGAACTGCGTCCATCAATTTGTGTCTAATCTGAAAATCAGCATTTTTTTCACATTTTCGATTATTACTTTTTTTTACAATTCTTTATTTCTTCAATGTGTTAAAAAACATAAAATAATCAAATCCGAAATGCGAATTGCGACCATCAATTTGTGTCTAATCTGAAAATCAACTTTTTTTTTCACATTTTCGATTATTACTTTTTTTTACAATTCTTTATTTCTTCAATGTGTTAAAAAACGTAAAATAATCAAATTTGAGATGCGAACTGCGTCCATCAATTTGTGTCTAATCTGAAAATCAACTTTTTTTTCACATTTTCGATTATTACTCTTTTTTACAATTCTTTATTTCTTCAATTTGTTAAAAAACACAAAATAATCAAATCTGAAATGCGAATTGCGTCCATCAATTTGTGTCTAATCTGAAAATCAGCATTTTTTTCACATTTTCGATTATTACTTTTTTTTACAATTTTTTATTTCTTCTATGTGTTAAAAAACATAAAATAATCAAATCGGAAATGCGAATTGCGTCCATCAATTTGTGTCTAATCTGAAAATCAACTTTTTTTTCACATTTTCGATTATTACTTTTTTTTACAATTTTTTATTTCTTCTATGTGTTAAAAAACATAAAATAATCAAATCGGAAATGCGAATTGCGTCCATCAATTTGTGTCTAATCTGAAAATCAGCATTTTTTCACATTATTGATTATAACTTTGATTTTTTCAAATTTAAAATTTTTTTTATAACTCAAGAATAATCCGACCTATCGTGTTAAAATGTTGTACAAATGTTCATGAGACTTTACGGACTACAAGACTCGAATATGAAGACAATTTGGTTAAAATTTTCGACACACCAATTTTTTTTCTCTAAATTATAGAAAATTTAAAAATAAAAAAAATTAAATGATAAAAAAAAAAACTCATTTCTTAGGATTTGTCGTTGTCTTATTACATACGATATAAAAAAATTTGGAGAAAACTCAGATTTTATAGCACAGCTTTTGTCTTCTTAAGCTTCCTGCAAATTCATAATTTAGCGAAACCTGTAAATATTAATTAATAATTCACAGATTATAAAATCCATTTTTTTATCTTTCAAAAAACTGTTACACATTTGCATGCGTACGATTACATCTGCGTGTGGGACAATCGTAGGAAGTACGATATGTGCACCCGCGCATAAATGACGTCAAAAAAAAAAAAAAAAAAAAAAAAAAAAACAACAACAACAAAGGAATAAAAATAATATACTCGAAGGCAATACACGTATGTGGTTATTCGTGAGTATACTTATAAATGCAGCAGTCACATTCGCAGCCTGACTCCCTTTTTTTTCTCAAGGGGGTCTCCAACGTATCAAAGCGAATCGATGAGTGAGACGGAGAGAGGCTCGTGCTAAGAATTGTCGAGACTTTTGCCGGTGTGTGTGGGTGAAGTGTGGCCACGTGCCACTCGTCAAGAGTCCCCGCGGCCACGGGGGAAAAAAAAGGAGCGCGCGCCAGCTGCGGAAGTCAAAAGCCGAATTTCTTCCGTAACGACAAAAGTCGTGCCACCCTCGACACACGGGGAGGGTTATTAATTAGCGATTCGTTGGGGATCGTCACAGAGTATGGAAAAAAACGCGAATATGGTCGTGTGTACAATAGACATTTTTTTTTATTGATCCTACTTGCAATTCCTCTTTAAGGGGTTCGGCTCGCCCTCGAAATTTAAAAAAAATGATAAATTGCTGAAATTTAAATAATTTCGTCAGCTGTTTTGATCAAAAAAATTATTTATGTCCTCAAAGTCCTCTTCAAAAACTTTGAAAAAAAAAAGTTAAATCATTGATGATGCTACACTGTTAGAAATTTTTGTATGAAAATTAATATAAAGTATTGCAAGTTTTTTTGCGGATACGCGTATATTAAATTTAGTATGCAATTATTAATTAATATAAAAAAGAATTGATGTAAAATTAATATACAGTATACTAAACACTTCATAAAAGTTGTGATTATAATATAATTATTGTAATTTTACAACATATCCGTATATTATTAATATACCGTATCTGCAAAAGAACTTACAAAACATATATTAATTTTCAAAATATTTTCAACAGTATATATAAAAAAAAAACCGATTGTTATGATTGGACCAGAAATTCAACGAAAATTTATTAACGATGACAATTGTATTTATTTTCATATTGTAATCAAGTGCTTTTGGCTGATCGACATTCTTTTATATTTGAGAATAATTGAGTAATAGAAATTGTTATTAATTAGAGAATTGTTGGGGATCGCCACAAAGTATGGAAAAAAAACGTGAGTATCACTACACTCATACAATAGCAATTTTTTTATTGGTCCTACTTGCAATTCTTCTTTAAGGGGTTCGGCTCGCCCTCGAAATAAAAAAAAATGATAAATTGCTGAAATTTAAATAATTTTGTCAGCTGTTTTGATCATAAAAATTATCTATGTCCTCAAAGTCCTCTTCAAAAATTTTGAACAAAAAAGTCATGAAATCATTGGTGATGCTATATAAAAAAACCGATTATTGTGATTGGACTAGAAATTCAACGAAAATTTATTAACGTTGACAGATGTATTTATTTTAATTTTATAATCAAGTATTTTTGGCCGTTTGACATATTATAATATTTGAGAATAATCGAGTAATGGTAATTCTTATTAATTAACGATTTGTCGGGGATCGTCATAGAGTATGGAAAAAAAATCGCGAGTATTACACTCCACTCATACAATAGACATTTTTTTATTGATCCTACTTGCAATTTCTGGGGGTGCTGAAATTTTAATAAGTTTATCAGCTGTTTTGATTAAAAAAATGATTTATGTGCTGAAAGTCCTTTTTCAAGTCCACTTGAAAAATTTTGAATAAAAAAAGTTAAATTGTTGATGAGATTATGGGAAAAACGAAAATTTATTATCGTTCACTAATGTATTTATTTTTATTTTATAATCAAGTATTTTTGTCCGATTAACATACTTTTTAAAATATTTTATTATATTTGAGAATATTTAAATAGTTTAAATTGTTATTAATTAGCGATTTGTTCTGTTTGCACTCATCGATTCGTGTGTACAATAGAGATTTTTTTTTATGATCCTACTTGCAATTCGTATTTAAGGGGTTGGGTTCGCCCCCGAAATAAAAAAAAATGATTAATTGCTGAAGTTTAAATAAATTTGTCAGCTGTTTTGACTAAAAAAATTGTTTATGTGTTTAAGATCCTTCTTCAAGTCCCCTTAAGAAATGTTGAATGAAAAATTGATGAGGCTGTATACAAAACAATCGATTACTGTAATTGGAATGCAACGAAAATTTATTATCATTGACAATTGAATTTATTTTCATTTTATAATCAAGTATTTTTGGCCAATTGACATACTTTTATATTTGAGAACAAATGAGTAATAGAAATCATTATTAATATTTATTGGAAACTAATAGAAAAGTTATTTTGCAAAGTAAATAAAAATTCCGACATTCTCAAATTTAAATAATTTTCTTAGCTGTTTTGATACTTAAAACATTGTTAAATCCTCATGATAATTCTTATATGAACAATTAAAGATATTAATTGAAACAGAAATTCAACGATCAATGTTTATTGTTGAAAAATTAGTTAATTTCAATTCCACAAATTAAGAATTTTAGTTCTATCTGCACATTTTTATAATCAAAATTATCCCACAATACAAATTATTATTAATAAAAAGTTAGCCAAAAAAAAAATGACCTCACGTTAAAAAAATATTTAAAACTTCATCTCCCAATAGCAATTAAAAGGACCTGTATATTATTACAAGATATTGAATTTCCCATCCGAGAGAATTTAAGGAAAAATATCGTTAAGGGGTCAGAGTTTATCTTAAGCACTTTTAATCTTTTTTTTTTTTTTAACCGCACCTAAACCGAATAGCCCGATGACCTGCAGCGACATATTTCTCAATGAAGTTTGTATCACTCGCTGACGCTTAGACGAGAATCCGGTAAGATTCGCTATGGCCTGATTCCTATATCTATAGCATAATTTGGGGTCTTGCTATACGAGTCGTTGACGAGCGAGGAAACGATTAGGAGTGGAGCGAAGCGAACGAGAGCACGAAAGGGGAAATCGAGATGATGAGAGGCAATGAAAAGAGAAAGAGTGACAAAAAAGAAAGAAAAAAAAGGCGTTAGACGTGTGATCACACTTTTGTATTTACCGCCAAGTCTACCCCTTTTACCCAAAACGAATTTACGATACTTTTGCGTTGGCACGCACCTTCGATTTCGTCAGAACGTTAGATCGTCGTTTACCAAGTTAGGAGAGAACCCTTCGACCAAGTTGTGCTCGTTATATCGATTATTTGTACCCAATGCCATGGGCCTCAGGCTAGACCAACCATCTGCGCGCCCGTATGACGTTGTCATGCACGGTAGCTGGTGCTAAACAATATATACTCGCAGTTGGGCTATTTCTATGTATGTATATGTATATACGTGCGCTTATGTACAGTCGAGAAGAGTTTCGCAAGACAGAGAGCAAAATTGCTATGGGGGCGTGTAGGATAACGACAAAAGGGTCAGCCAGTGGATGGAAATTTGGTTGCTGAATCGCCAGAATTAAGAGCACAGCATTTAAGGACGCATTAGATTCTGAAAACCAAGTGTGTTGTTTCGTACACGGAGAGAAAAGTTTTGTTGCATCAACAAATCAGTTGCTAACATAGTGACAGCAAAGTCTTATTTTTTAGTCTATCAAAAATTATTTGATAGGCTTGTCAAAAAAATTTGCTAGGCCAGCAAAATTATTTGATAGGCTTGTCAAAAAAATTTGCTAGGCCAGCAAAATTATTTGATAGGCTTGTAAAAAAAATTTGCTAGACCAGCAAAATTATTTGTTAGGCCAGCAAATACATTTTCTAGGCCAAGAAATAAAGTTTGCTGTCACTATGCTAGCAAATGATTTGTCTCCGTGTATCTTTTACATTGTGATGTCATGTATGGTACACTAGGGCTGTTCAAAAAAACATAATTTTCTTATAATCGGCTGCTCCTGAAATGCTATATTGTTTATCACAAAAAAAATGTTTTCGCGAAAGCTAGCAGTTGTGCGATGATATTAAGTACTGCCGCATCAAGGCCAAAATTCATGAAAAGCGGCGATTTTTATACTTTTTTTTTATTACGTGGTAAAGCGCTCATGGAGATTGTGGTTGTTTTCGATAGACTATGAAATTGTGTAAAGGCAGAAACATGTTCGATAATGTTTAGTACTGCCGCATCGACATTGAAGTTACCAAAATCAAAAAATTAAATCCTTTAAAACATTGAAATATTCGTCTGCTCATCGACTATTTCGTGCGATTTTAAATAAAAAAATGGCTCTTCAAACGGGAGTCATGTATGATCATAATCATGATGATGATAAGAGATTTTCGAATTTTGGGAAACTGCGATATCGATGCGGCAGTACTAAATTTGATCATACAGGACTCCCGTTTCATGAGCCATTTTGTCATTTGAAAACGCGCGAAATAGTCGATAAGCAGATGAATATTTCAATGTTTTAAAGGATTTAATTTTTTGATTTTGGCAACTTCAATGTCGATGCGGCAATACTAAACATTATCGAACATGTTTCTGCCTTTACACAATTTCATAGTCTAACGAAAGGAATCACAATCTCCATGAGCGCTTCACCAAGCAGAAAAAAAAATTTCTAAAAATCGCCGTTTTTAATGAATTTTGGCCTTGATGCGGCAGTACTGAATATCATCGCATAACTCCCAGCTTTTGCGAAAACATTTTTTTCGTGATAATCAATACAGCATTTCAGGAGCAACCGATTATAAAGAAATTATGTTTTTTTGAACAGCCCTAATGGTACACATAAAAAAGGTTTGGTTGGACTTACTAAATTGTTGGTTAAAAAATTTGCCAATTAATATTTGGTAGGCACAACGAATTTATTGGTTAGGCATAATAAATATTTGGTTGTCGTATCAAATTCTTGGTTATGTTGAATAATAATTTGATTGTACCTACAAAGTTTTCTTAATAACGTTTTTAACCAAGTCATTTTCCGTGTATATATACCAGTTATAACTGGTGCTAAACAATATATACTCGCAGTTGGGCTATTTTTATGTATGTGAATGTATATACGTGTGCTTATGTACTGTCGAGAAGGCTTTCGCAAGACAGAGAGCAAAATAGTTATGGGGGCGTATAGGATAACGACAAAAGGGTCAGCCACAACATGAACCATTGGAGGCAAATTTGGCTGCTGAATCGCCAGAATTAAGAGCACAACATTTAAGGATGCATTGAAACTTATTTATTTTAAAGCAAGATTTTTATTGGAATTTAAGGGGAAAAAATGTTTTCTCTAAAAAATTCTTTGCGTAAAGAAATTTTCTTATTTTATATTTTCTTAGACACCATAGGAGTTTTAGCATGATTATTCTCATAATTTAATGACAATATATTTATTAAAAAATTGAATAATGCAATTTAATGAAAATATGAAAAACCTTTTTGAAAAATCATGGTTTCAGAAAACTTTACGAATTCGTTTCAAAAGAGAAAATTTGACAAAATTTCGTGATACATTTTTTATTTTCGTTTATTAATGAGTGTTTAGATTTATAATTATTTTTAATCAGTTATCGTATTACCTTCAATGTCGTTGATTTTTTTATCAGATAAAAACAAAATAGGTCCTTTGAGTGCTTGCATTTTTTCTATAATGATGAAAAAATAGCTATTGAGAAAAGAGAGGCAAGAAAAAAAATCCCAATTCCTTAATTCTCGAAAATTACCCTTATTAACTGTATGAAGAATACACCATTGCTCATCTCCGAATTAGTTAAAATTTGATCCGCAAGGGATTTTCAATTATGCTAATTACGAATTTGAACCTAAATTGCAAGAATTAAAAATCGCCGTGCCAAAAATAAAATTAGATTAGAGAAAAATAGGATCTATGATAGATGCACAAGTGCGCTTAAAAAATGTAGAATGCAATTATTTAAGGCCAAAACTATTTAAAAAATTTTTAATTGTGAATTTGAACTTAAATAGCAAAAATTTAAAAACGCCGTGCCAAATTTAAAAAAAAAAATGTCGGTCCAAAAAAAAATAGAATCTATGATAGATGCACACACAAGTGCTTTTTAAAAAATGTTTTCATCTAATAAAACAAAATGTAAATGCCAAAATCATGAAAAAAAAAATTATTTAAAAATCTGCTGATAGGTAACCCTTTGAGAATTGATAGGCTGGACCTGTTTTTGGTGACAGTCTTTGAGTCGAGAGGAAGTACCTGACCCACAGTGGGATACCACTGGTCCGGAGGGACTTCGTTTCTCCATGGGTGGTAACGACTCTCGAGAGTCGAGATAACATTCGCCGGAAGTCGGAACTTTCGCCAGTCTGACCAGTGTAGCACGTGGACGCAACACGAGTTCCCCGATATATATTGTGCCAAGCCAAGAGAACAACGGGAAACCTTCTGCAGATTCGTTGTTCTTGGCCCCTTGGAGATAAGTGTGAGGGATGACGTCTCCAAGAACGAAAGCTTCTCAAACATAGTCTTGCAGACCAACAGAATCACCCTGGGAGACTGGAATCTGCCCTTGTGCGACCGCGTTCTTAGATCTCATCTACCAAAGCAGCCTGCATTTCTTATCCCAATACTCGAATTTATCTCAAAGTCACAAGAAGTTTCACAAATGGACCAATTTCAAATTCTTATGTATTTATTTATTTAAACGCTTTTAAACCATTTCAAACCAATCCAAACCAAAGAACCTAAATTACGAAAATAAGAATTTAACCTAAATTAAGTGAATTCCCTACTAGAAAATCTGTAGCATTACATCCGACGCGTATTTGGCACAGCTAAGGCCCTGCCAGGGCAGATACGGGACCTGATTGGACACTACAAATTTTCTACCCGGGTTCTGGAATGGAAAAAAGAAAAAACGTGACTTTTTTTAAATCATTGTAAAAAGGCATGTAACCGGTACTTTCTGAGGTACAATATGCGACTTGAGAATGATAGTGAAGGCCAAAATTCGATATCTTGAAGAAAAGAAAAATTAGGTTCTTTAGGTTACATTTTCCGACCTAAAGTCGGATCTGTGAAGAACCGACCAAAAGTGACTTTTTTAAAAATCATCGTAAAAAGGCATGTAACCGATACTTTTTGAGGTACAATATGCGACTTGAGAATGTTAGTGAAGGCCAAAATTCGATATCGTGAAGAAAAGAAAATTTAGGTTCTTCAGGTTATATTCTCCGATCAAAAGTCGAATCTCTGAAGAACTGACCAAAAGTGACTTTTTTAAAAATCATCGTAAAAAGGCATGTAACCGGTACTTTTTGAGGTACAATATACGACTTGAGAACAATAGTGAAGGCCAAAATTCGATATCTTAAAAAAAGAAAATTTAGGTTCTTTAGGTTGGATTTTCCGACCTAAAGTCGGATCTGTGAAGAACAGACCAAAAGTGACTTTTTTAAAAATCATCGTAAAAAGGCATGTAACTGGTACTTTCTGAGGTACAATATGCGACTTGAGAATGATAGTGAAGGTCAAAATTCGATATCTTGAAAAAAAGAAAATTTAGGTTCTTTAGGTTGTATTTTCCGACCTAAAGTCGGATCTGTGAAGAACAGACCAAAAGTGACTTTTTTAAAAATCATCGTAAAAAGGCATGTAACCGGTACTTTCTGAGGTACAATATGCGACTTGAGAATGATAGTTAAGGCCAAAATTCGATATCTTGAAGAAAAGAAAATTTAGGTTCTTTAGGTTGGATTTTCCGACCAAAAGTCGGACCTCAAAAGAACCGACCAAAAGTGACTTTTTTAAAAATCATCGTAAAAAGGCATGTAACCGGTACTTTCCGAGGTACAATATGCGACTTGAGAACGATAGTGAAGGCCAAAATTCGATATCTTGAAAAAAAGAAAATTTAGGTTCTTTAGGTTGGATTTTCCGACCTAAAGTCGGATCTGTGAAAACCGACCAAAAGTGACTTTTTTAAAAATCATCGTAAAAAGGCATGTAACCGGTACTTTCAGAGGTACAATATGCGACTTGAGAACGATAGTGAAGGCCAAAATTCGATATCTTGAAAAAAATAAAATTTAGGTTCTTTAGGTTACATTTTCCGACTAAAAGTCTGGTCTGTGAAGAACCGACGAAAAGTGACTTTTTTAAAAATCATCGTAAAAAGGCATGTAACCGGTACTTTTTGGGGTACAATATACGACTTGAGAATGATAGTTAAGGCCAAAATTCGATATCTTGAAAAAAAGAAAATTTAGGTTCTTTAGGTTGGATTTTCCGACCTAAAGTCGGATCTGTGAAGAACCGACCAAAAATGACTTTTTAAAAAATCATCGTAAAAAGTCATGTAACCGGTACTTTTTGGGGTGCAATATACGACTTGAGAATGATAGTGAAGGCCAAAATTCGATATCTTGAAAAAAAGAAAATTTAGGTTCTTTAGGTTGGATTTTCCGACCTAAAGTCGGATCTGTGAAAAACAGACCAAAAGTGACTTTTTAAAAAATCATCGTAAAAAGTCATGTAACCGGTACTTTTTGGGGTGCAATATACGACTTGAGAATGATAGTGAAGGCCAAAATTCGATATCTTGAAAAAAAAAATAGGTTCTTTAGGTTACATTTTCCGATCAAAAGTCGGATCTGTGGAATACCGATCAAAAGAGACTTTTTAAAAAATCATCGTAAAAAGGCATGTAACCGGTACTTTCTGAGGTACAATATGCGACTTGAGAATGATAGTGAAGACCAAAATTCGATATCTTGAAAAAAAGAAAATTTAGGTTCTTTAGGTTGGATTTTCCGACCTAAAGTCGGATCTGTGAAGAACCGACCAAAAGTGACTTTTTTAAAAATCATCGTAAAAAGGCATGTAACCGGTACTTTTTGAAGTACAATATGCGACTTGAGAATGATAGTTAAGGCCAAAATTCGATATCTTGAAGAAAAGAAAATTTAGGTTCTTTAGGTTGGATTTTCCGACCTAAAGTCGGATCTGTGAAAAACAGACCAAAAGTGACTTTTTTAAAAATCATCGTAAAAAGTCATGTAACCGGTACTTTTTGGGGTGCAATATACGACTTGAGAATGATAGTGAAGGCCAAAATTCGATATCTTGAAAAAAAGAAAATTTAGGTTCTTTAGGTTACATTTTCCGACCAAAAGTCGGATCTGTGAAAAACCGACCAAAAATGACTTTTTTAAAAATCATCGTAATAAGGCATGTAACCGGTACTTTCTGAGGTACAATATGCGACTTGAGAATGATAGTGAAGACCAAAATTCGATATCTTGAAAAAAAGAAAATTTAGGTTCTTTAGGTTGGATTTTCCGACCTAAAGTCGGATCTGTGAAGAACAGACCAAAAGTGACTTTTTTAAAAATCATCGTAAAAAGTCATGTAACCGGTACTTTTTGGGGTGCAATATGCGACTTGAGAATGATAGTTAAGGCCAAAATTCGATATCTTGAAGAAAAGAAAATTTAGGTTCTTTAGGTTGGATTTTCCGACCTAAAGTCGGATCTGTGAAAAACAGACCAAAAGTGACTTTTTTAAAAATCATCGTAAAAAGTCATGTAACCGGTACTTTTTGGGGTGCAATATACGACTTGAGAATGATAGTGAAGGCCAAAATTCGATATCTTGAAAAAAAGAAAATTTAGGTTCTTTAGGTTACATTTTCCGACCAAAAGTCGGATCTGTGAAGAACCGACCAAAAATGACTTTTTTAAAAATCATCGTAATAAGGCATGTAACCGGTACTTTTTGGGGTGCAATATACGACTTGAGAATGATAGTGAAGGCCAAAATTCGATATCTTAAAGAAAACAAATTTTCATTTAGATTTTCCGACTATTTAAACGAAAAAAAATTGAAAAAGCGATTTTTTATAATTGGCATTTTTTCCTATATTTGAATCAACAAAAAAAGTACAATACGAAACACCACAATATAATGCCAAAGGGTTTTGGTCATCAAAAAGGTCAAATAGATTTAAAGACTTTGAGGCTTCACAATCCCAAAGTAAGTTTCATAACTTTCAATTATAATTTCAATATTTAGTGAAAACGAATTTACACTAAATAATCTCATCCACATTTACTGATCCTTACTATTCACTGGCCTGTTAACAATTATTTAATTATCTTGCGGTACATTTTTCCGTAGATCTTATCACTTCCGGTCGTCACTGTATGGCCAGTAATATCGAATATTATGTTTGAACGGGAGGGTTAAAGAACAAGGCGGCCTCGAGTGAAGCTGGCCAGCACGTATTGGAGTTCGCCCTTTAAATCTCCCCGCCAGAAGCTGCGGCAGCAAAACCATGGAAAAGAATGTCCATCGAATAACCGGCCACGACGGCATCGGGTTCTCCAGAACGTCGAAAAAGGCGATTCGTTGGTGTATTGTCGGTTGAGAAAATGCTCTCCCCGAAGAATGAGACTTGCGAAGAATTTTTGCGACCGTTTCTCAAGACACAAGAGCGCGTACGAATCTCAATCCGTTCGCTCAAAGTTCTTTGAACCCTCGTCTCGTGTTCGTCGTGCGATCTCCCGAAAAATCAGAAAATCCCTCCACAGTCTTTTCTGTCGACACCCTTTCGGCCTTCATCTTAGCACGTTATTTTTTTTCCTCTTCATTCCTCTGCTCAAATCCTTGTAAGAGTATTTTGTGCTTCGTTCACCTCGTTCTTTGGCATTCATATTTTTTTTCTGTGCCCTCCGAACGTGTTTTTGAACATTTCTCTCTATTGTTTGACGTGTCTTTGCTGGAATTATTCTTTTGGAGGACATTGGTCTTCACGGAACCAAAGAAATTCTTTCTTTTTGTTAAAAGTCCATCGGACTGCGTTAGAAATGTTTCTGTCAATTTCTGATTTTTTTGTTGTTGTTGCAATTTTTGGTTTGTTATTTAGGTCTAATTTATACATACAATGTCATCATTAATTGATAAGTCCTGGCATAATCAGAACAGTAACTTGGAGACAGCTATTTTTTTATTAGATGGACAGAAATACTCATACAAAAATATAGTGACAGCCTTATTTCTTAGTGTAACAAATTATTTGCTAGGCTTGTCAAAAAATTTGCTAGACCAGCAAAATTATTTGCTAGGCTTGTCAAAAAATTTGCTAGACTAGCAAAATTATTTGCTAGGCTTGTCAAAAAATTTGCTAGACCAGTAAAATTATTTACTAGGCTTGTCAAAAAATTTGCTAGACCAGAAAAATTATTTGCTAGACTTGTCAAAAAATTTGCTAGACCAGCAAAATTATTTGATAGGCTTGTCAAAAAATTTGCTAGACCAGCAAAATAATTTGATAGGCCAGCAAAAAGATTTGCTAGGCCAGCAAATAAAGTTTACTGTCACTATGCTAGCAAATGATTTTTATTCGTGCACGGAGAAAACAGTTTTTCAATGCTAGCAAAAATTTTGTTAATAGGTGATAATATTACATTATTTGCTAGCCTAACCCGAAATTCGTTTGATCTTACAAATCTTTTTGCTAGAATAGCAAAAAAAAAACGAATTTTATCACTATAGTAACAAAACTTTTGCCTAATTGTCCAATAGATTTTCAGAAATCTGTATTTTATGATCTAGATATAATTAATTAACAAAAAGATTTTTTTTAAATACTGCAACTAGTATTTCTGACTTGTAAAGTACTTTTTTCCTACGTTCCGTTACCCAAAGTCTCCTTAAACCATTTTCGTACTCAGCTTGACATATTTCTGGGTTTTTCTTTCGAGGTCTTCCGAACCAGTTTTTAGATATATCTCTTTATTGTGCGACATGTTCTTGTAGGAATTGTTCTTTTCGAAGACATCGGACCTCACAGACCCAAAATGTCTCAGTCGTGAAATTCTCCGACTGCCATCAATAACGAGCTAACTGTCAAAGTCATTCACGTTTTTTTTTTTTTTTTTTTCGTTACGCCACGCCCTGCAACCATCGTGGACTCTAATGACTGTCGGTAATTCTTTCACTCGCGTATATCTTTACTGTTGTGACGACGAACGAGTTTACTGGAATTTCCATCGATGGAGAATCTCCAGAACACATGTGGCATCGAATATTACTGGAGAACTGAGGAAAAAAGCATAGTAATTTTTTTATATAGTTAGACGATAATCTAAATATAAACTTTATTTTCCAGGTGGAACGTCTGTATTTTATGGTTATAGCAAATATGAAGAAAATAATTGGAATTCTTTTACTCCAATCGATCGTGCGGAAAAATTTCCATGGACCAAAAACTGTGGATACAAATCCTGACTTTGTGGATGATCGCAGTTTTTTCCGAATTATTTAGCGCAGCCCGTCGTCCAAGGAGTTTCGTTTTATTTTAATTAAAATGGAAAAAGAAAAAAATTATTAAGTTTTTTATTTTAGTTTTCTATTTTTTACTGTGTAAGAATTGGAGGTGCCACTTTAGAATTTTTTCGTCAGAACCTTCATACAATGAGAAATACCTTGTAAAATTGAAACTGGAAACGAAGGTGATGTTTTCGTAAAAAAAATTATTTATTGATCTTTTTTTGCGAAAAATTGACTTTCTTCCCTTGGAAAAATGATGACCTTAACATCACTCGAAAGTAGATGGAAAATGGAAGAATTAATGTTCTTAGGAATTTTTTGAGACACCAATATTTTCTGAAATATAGTGATATTTAAAAAAAAAACGGAAATTCTGAACGGCGCCCTTCAAAAATCTGAAAAAAATCACAAACACCCATCTCAAATAGTACAACAGACAAATTTAAAAAACTATCCGGAAGGTCGACCGAAAAAAGTGGTCCAGTTGATAAAGAATGTCTCATATACGATTTCAACGTTTGTTTCCAATAACCTTCCAACTATCGTTTATTAAACTTATTATTGATAATCAACTTATCATTGAAATATTACACCGAGAGAAAAGATTTCATTGACGCCAAAGAAATGGGTGGATTGATTCTTTTTTCATTAATTTCAATGAAATATTGCATTTGAATTTGCAGGAGAACATTTTATTGCCTGTAAATAAAGATTTACTTAGTGAGCATATAACAAAGAAACAGTTTCATTGTTTTAAAGAGACGTTTTCATTGGTTCAAAGAAACGTTTTCATTGATATCTCTCTCGCACCTAACCTCACTTTTTTGTTTTCCGGTTCTCCCGAACGAACGGCTTCCGGTTTCGAGGAGCCAGAAGCTTAGCATATTTCTGCCATACTTCCTTACATACTCACAAAATTTGAGCTTTATCTGCCGCGTACTTCAGGAAAAAATAGGTTTCGAAATTTTGAGGTGGTAAGAAGAAGGTTTCATTGAATCAGAGACGATATCTTTGAAATCAATGAAAAAGGTTCATTGGTTTAAAAAAATATTTCTTCGAATCAATGTCACGACTTTTCATTGAGTTTGAGATCATTCAAAGAAAAGATAGTATTGAAATTCAAGTATTTCATTTCATTGGCAAAGATTTCCGTGAATCAATGAAACTTTTTCTCTCGGTGTATCATTTCTTCAACCATAAAACATTGCAAGCCTTCCTATATTCGTGTTATCATGTGAAATCGTTAAATCAACGATATGTTTTTCTCTCAGTGAGTTCCTGGTTCTTGGATCCAACAACGACGGTCTAAAATTCATTTTTTCGGTTGGTAAAATCCTCTTGATAAAAATCACGGAAAAATGAGATTACAGACTCCGTAAAGTATAGTATACGTGGTCAGTATACTGTGAAATATACGTTGAGAACAAAGATGAAACCCAGGATTGTATATTATCGCCGAAAGATTTTTTGCATCATCTCCAGACTTTTTCTCGTCAGTTACGCTCCACCCACGCGACGTTAACCCTGTAATTATAAAATTGCTTAGCAACTGACCATCTCGAAAGGTAAAAACGACCGCAAACTATATGCACCAATGGGCGCGGCTTCGACGAGGCGTCAAAAGATTCATCATTCACGATTATCAACGGACTTGAACATCTTTTGGGTACTACTGGTCAGTTAATTTTCCTTCTAGTTGAACCTGGATAGGTCCTTAACCGGAAATCTCTGGATCTTTTGTATCGAACGATTTTGGGAAGGTTAGAATCGATATATGTGAAAGAAAGTGGAGAGGCTCATTGGGAATGAAAATTATGGGATATTAGATAGACATTTTGGACTAGAGATTTAATTTGTACTTCATCAATATGAATTACCGGTTGAACTGAATATTTTTATGCGTTAGCCAAATATTTTACTGAAATTTATATTTAACTAAAATTAGCATCTATTTTCAGAAGAAATATATGTATTTTTTTTAGATGTTTATAGTTTAGTGCAGAATTAAGAAACAAATAATCTTTTAGTTGAAATATATATACAAACAATTGAGAAATCTTTTGTTTAGCTCACTATTAGAGACCATAACAAAATATCATGGGAACATTATTGATAATAATTTAAGAAACAATATTAAAAAGCAAATCGCTGATGGTCCCAAAAATGTAGCCTCATCAATCAGCCATAGGAGAAGATTTTCCCCTACAAAGGATTACACAAAATATGCGCAAAATTATCTCCGGTTACAATGCCGTTGACCTGCTAGATTCGCAGCGAATTCCAGTAGCACTGAGAAAGAGGCTTGGTTAGAAATACCAAAAACTTGGTTAAAAATGTTACCAAAAAAAATTGAATAACATAACCAAGGATTTGGTAAGACAACTAAGTATTTAGTACGACTAACCAACAACATGGTTGCACCTACTGAATTTTTCTTGGTAAAATTGTAACCAAGATCTTAGTACGCCCAACGAAGCCTTTTTCATAGTGCGAGTGATTAAAAATGTTACTCTTCAAAGAGTCGAAATACCCAATCGAAACATATACAAATAATTGAGAAATCTATTGTTTAGTTTACTATTAGAGACCATAAAAAAATATGGTGGGAACGTTATTGATAATAATTTAAGAAACAATATTAAAAAGCAAATCGCTGATGGTCCCAAAAATGTAGCCTCATCAATCAGACATAGGAGAAGATTTTTCCCTACGAAGGATTACACAAAATGTGCGCAAAATTATCTCCGGTTACAATTCCGTTGACCTGCTAGATTCGCAGCGAATTCCAGCAGCACTGAGAAAGAGGCTTGGTTAGAAATACCAAAAACTTGGTTAAAAATGTTATCAAAAAAAAATTGAATAACATAACCAAGGATTTGGTAAGACAACTAAGTATTTAGTACGACTAACCAACAACTTGGTTGCACCTACTGAATTTTTCTTGGTAAAATTGTAACCAAGATCTTAGTACGCCCAACGAAGCCTTTTTCATAGTGCGAGTGATTAAAAATGTTACTCTTCAAAGAGTCGAAATACCCAATCGAAACATATACAAATAATTGAGAAATCTATTGTTTAGCTTACTATTAGAGACCATAAAAAAATATGATGGGAACATTATTGATAATAATTTAAGAAACAATATTAAAAAGCAAATCGCTGATGGTCCCAAAATGTAGCCTCATCGATCAGACATAGGAGAAGATTTTCCCCTACAAAGGATTACACAAAATATGCGCAAAATTATCTCCGGTTACAATGCCGTTGACCTGCTAGATTCGCAGCGAATTCCAGCAGCACTGAGAAAGAGGCTTGGTTAGAAATATCAAAAACTTGGTTAAAAATGTTACCAAAAGAAAATTGAATAACATAACCAAGGATTTGGTAAGACAACTAAGTATTTAGTACGACTAACCAACAACTTGGTTGCACCTACTGAATTTTTCTTGGTAAAATTGTAACCAAGATCTTAGTACGCCCAACGAAGCCTTTTTCACAGTGCGAGTGATTAAAAATGTTACTCTTCAAAGAGTCGAAATACCCAATCGAAACATATACAAATAATTGAGAAATCTATTGTTTAGTTTACTATTAGAGACCATAAAAAAATATGGTGGGAACGTTATTGATAATAATTTAAGAAACAATATTAAAAAGCAAATCGCTGATGGTCCCAAAAATGTAGCCTCATCAATCAGACATAGGAGAAGATTTTTCCCTACGAAGGATTACACAAAATGTGCGCAAAATTATCTCCGGTTACAACTCCGTTGACCTGCTAGATTCGCAGCGAATTCCAGTAGCACTGAGAAAGAGGCTTGGTTAAAAATACCAAAAACTTGGTTAAAAATGTTATAAAAAAAAATTGACTAACATAACCAAGTATTTGGTAAGACAACTAAGTATTTAGTACGACTAACCAACAACTTGGTTGCACCTACTGAATTTTTCTTGGTAAAATTGTAACCAAGATCTTAGTACGCCCAACGAAGCCTTTTTCATAGTGCGAGTGATTAAAAATGTTACTCTTCAAAGAGTCGAAATACCCAATCGAAACATATACAAATAATTGAGAAATATATTGTTTAGTTTACTATTAGAGACCATAAAAAAATATGATGGGAACGTTATTGATAATAATTTAAGAAACAATATTAAAAAGCAAATCGCTGATGGTCCCAAAAATGTAGCCTCATCAATCAGACATAGGAGAAGATTTTTCCCTACGAAGGATTACACAAAATGTGCGCAAAATTATCTCCGGTTACAATTCCGTTGACCTGCTAGATTCGCAGCGAATTCCAGTAGCACTGAGAAAGAGGCTTGGTTAGAAATACTAAAAACTTGGTTAAAACTGTTACCAAAAGAAAATTGAATAACATAACCAAGGATTTGGTAAGACAACTAAGTATTTAATACGACTAACCAACAACTTGGTTGCACCTACTGAATTTTTCTTGGTAAAATTGTAACCAAGATCTTAGTACGCCCAACGAAGCCTTTTTCATAGTGCGAGTGATTAAAAATGTTACTCTTCAAAGAGTGGAAATACTCAATCGAAACATATACAAATAATTGAGAAATCTATTGTTTAGCTTACTATTAGAGACCATAAAAAAATATGATGGGAACGTTATTGATAATAATTCAAGAAACAATATTAAAAATCAAATCGCTGATGGTCCCAAAAATGTAGCCTCATCAATCAGACATAGGAGAAGATTTTTTCCTACGAAGGATTACACAAAATGTGCACAAAATTATCTCCGGTTACAATTCCGTTGACCTGCTAGGTTCGCAGCGGGTTTCACCCGAGTCTTTTAAAATGTTGTTCTTTAAAGAGTCGAATTCTCAAGGCCGCGACGTGCTTTTCTGGATGAGGGTTAGCAAGAGGAAGCTTCGAAACCCCTGCTGATAGGAACAGTACAACCAGTGTATTTGGAAAGAAAAATTTCGTTGGTCCAAAGTTCGTTCCTTTCCCTTCCACTTCATCTCCTCATCGCCGTTTCGCCAATGTCCGCTGAACGTGACAGCTTAAAGGCATTCCACAATGATTCTCGGGGCTCTTTTCGACGGTAAGGACGTGAAGCTCGTAGAGTTTAATGCACTGAAGGCGAACGGTGCATCGGAACGCAACCAACGAAGACTCCACTGCAACCATATCTTATTTCTTACTCTTTGACAGCGTTGTTCGTCGTCACGTACTTCCTTACGAGATTCTCCGAGCTGATCGACGCTCTTTACACGCACTTTGTGTGTGGTACATGACGCCACGTATACACGCGCCGACACTGATCCTTTGCACAGGAAGGTGTTCGTCACTTGACTTAACTCAACGCGGAACACGACCGAAACACGTAACTTTTAAAGGTCGCACGACTTTGAACTTACTTCAGGGTGCATCTTTTTTTTTCATGTGAATCGAAATACTTCTACCATTTTTCCTTTCTACTTTTGGGACTACAACGCAAAAGGACAAACGCGATATATATTACGATTAGAGTTAATAAGTAAATCACTAATTCTTCTAGAAATATAGTCGACAATATAATTGGCATTATAATTAAGTTTCCATAAAATTAACACGTGGCGATTGTAATATGATGTTTAAACTGTTGAATAGCTGCGAAAAATATGAATTTTGCTTCGTCACACAGGAAGATTTGTTTTCTAGTACAACAAACTGACAAATTAAAAAAAATATCCGGAAGGTCGACCGAAAAAAAGTGGCCCAGTTGATAAAAAATGTCTCATATACGATTTCAACGTTTGTGTCCAATAACCTTGCAACTATCGTTTATTGAACTTATTATTGATAATCGACTTATCATTGAAATATTACACCGAGAGAAAAAATTTCATTGACGCCAAAGGTTTAAAGGTCGCACGACTTTGAACTTACTCCAGGGTGCATCTTTTTTTTCATGTGAATCGAAATACATCTATCATTTTTCCTTTCTACTTTTGGGACTACAACGCAAAAGGACAAACGCGATATATATTACGATCAGAGTTAATAAGTAAATCACTAATTCTTCTAGAAATATAGTCGACGATTTAATTGGCATTATAATTAAGTTTCCATAAAATTAACACGTGGCGATTGTAATATGATGTTTAAACTTTTGAATAGCTGCAAAAAATATTCATTTTTCTTCCTCATAGAAAAAGCTTTGTTTTCATGAAAATTTTTTTTTCGAGATTTTCATGTCAACACGCTTAAAATGGTCTAGAAAAGTGGTTTAGAAAAATTGTCCTCATGTATGTATGTGTGAGTGATGAAAGGCCAAAGATTCATATAACTGTAACTTATAAAGTATTCGACCGAATCAGCTAAAATTTAAACAGCATATACAGTACTGGCTAATCTTCAATTGGTATAAATTTGACAAAAATCGCTTAACGCATTTCATTTTTATAAGAATTTTGAAATTTTGAAAAAAGTACGTAAATGCTCTAGCTCGAACGAATTTTTCGGTATCGGGCTGAAACTTCGTATTAAAATTGAACAAAGTGATACGACCTTTGGTATTGAATTTGGGTCAAATCGGTAAAGCGGTTCGGTTTTTATGAGATTTTGAATTTTTCAAAAAAATTTCGTTTTGCTGTAATTCAAGTAAAATTTCAACTAATCGACTGAAATTTTTTACACGGGTAAAATAACATTCAGCCCTGCTACGTACCAAATTTGGTGATGATCTGTGAAGCGGTTCGGATTTTACGTGATTTTGAATTTTTTAAAAATTTATTGATGCCGCTCTGGATTTCGTAAAACGTCAGAAATTATCAACTTCGTCAATAATTTTTAGCTTTCGCAAAGCTTCTTCTATGTGGAAGCCAAAAATAAAATAAAGAAACTTCCTCATAGAGGCGGCTTTGTAAAAAGCCAAAAAGAATGAGAAAGCAATGTGCAAGGTCCTACTTTGCATCCTTTTTATTTTAGTTCAATTTTGTGGTAATCTTCTTGAAAAAATGGAGAAAAACAGTTAATGCATTGCGAAAATAGTGGAGGGTTGTACTTTACTTATACTTAAAATGAGATTTCTTTTCAGGTGTATAAAAGTTCACATATAATTTCATAAAAACTGCAGGTTATTATTGCGAAATCGTTACTGCAAAACGGATTGTACTTTAAACTTCATTTCTTAAATTAATCGGATTAACAACACTGATTTCGATAGGATTTTAAGTTTAAGATGTTCCAAAAAACAACATTTTTAAAAGTTCGTTCTATGTCTGATTGATAAGACAAAATTGTCGGGTAAATCTGCATTTGGTTCCCACTTTGTCATTTTGGGCGATTTTCATGTATTTCAATTTCCGTAGAGCAATTTCTAATTTAGCGTCGACCATTTTGGGCGATTTCCATGTATTTTAAGGCCCTAAGAAAAAAAATGCCTAACTTTGACGATTTATTTTGGGGGTATGAAAAATGGAATAGGATTTCTTTTCAGAGGGTTTATTTAACAGGTCTATATTGAAGTACGAAAAAAATGTTATTATCAGTTTGATACAAAATGGCGGAAACAGAGCCCATCTTGAAAATCGTCTTGTATTCGTCGGTTTTCTCGTAAAGTATAAGATCTGGGACACAAAACCAAATAAACGTACAATCTACATACTATTGGCTATGGAGCTACATAGGGATTTTTTTCTAAATAAAATTTTGTAGAAATGGGGCGCTTTTGAAAAAATGAATCGATTTTTTGCCAAGAAAAAGCAGTAAATTGATAATAAAAAAAAAGTTTACATTAAATCAAAAAACGACTTGGTACATCGATAGAGAATGTAATAATGAAGCTACTATCAAAATTTCAAATCGTCCTCCCAGTTTGAAAAAAGTGGTTTCGAGAAAAACGCATTTAAAGGTATTTGTAAAAAGTTAAAAATACTTAGGTATTTGTAAAAAGTTCAAAATACGGTAACCAAAGCCTTAATCTACTTCAAAGTCGTCAGGACCAAATGCTAATAATTTTCTAGCCAATGTGTCAATCTTCTGGAACTTAAAAAAAAAATTCACTATAACACCAACTGCACATTGTTTTTATGATCCTAAAGTATTTTTTACGCCAAAAAAAAGTATATTTTTTTCCAATACCCTAGAATGGTGTTACCCTTTAATTTTCCTAGCACAATTCCTAATTCAGCATCACTTGGCCATTTTGGGTGATTCCCATGTATTTTAATTTTCCTACATCATTAAGAAATCAAACAGCGTACTGTTTTCTTCAGCATGTCGAATATTTTCCATAATTATCATGATGCGTACAATGCTGAAGAGATGTTACGAAGGTGTTGATACAATCACCACCAGCGAGTGAGTCCATAAAAAAAAAATCGACAGACAACAGCGGCGGCAAAAGCTTCGCGTCTAAAGTGTACCTGTCGGTCCGAGTGAAGAATTTTCGAGCGATCTCGAGAGTTATGAATGATAGCGGGCGTAACTAAAAGCCGAGAGAGTGAGGTAGGACGAAATATATATTAGAGGCTCTAAAGGGAGACGGTAAAAAGGGCGAGACCCTCAAGGCGTTGGAAATCGAGAAAGCGCTTCACTTGAGAAGCCAAAGAGACGTGTAAAAAAAGAAGAAGATGATGATGAAGAAGAAGCTGAAGAAAAGAGGCAAGAATTAAAAGGAGAAAGAAGATGTCGAGGGCTGCACTCATTTGGGGTATCCCAATGTCCCTCTAATATTTTCTTCATTTGTCTCTTTACTCTTTCTCTTCCTACATCACATATGTGTACACACGTGAGTTTACATGTTTTCTCAGTCGACGCACGTATCAGTCGCTGCTTCGTCGCGCTCTTCAACACCCTCTCGCTCGTTTGGATGAACAAGTGGACGACTCTTAATGCAGGCACCGCTCGAATCTCATTGCCACCAGACCGCATTCCATATTTTCACCCCCACCAACCCCTTTAATGTTCATCTCGTCTAATTCTCGTTTTTTTTGCCCTGGAATGAGAGAGCTTTAAGTTTAATTAAGCACCTCGAATCTTAAAACGATTTTCAATCGGAAATATTTGACATTTTTTGGAAAATGAACAAACGTGTTTTTGAAAAAAAATTTGCAATTAATTTTTAGGAATAATTTGAATGATCGATTTAATTTAATTAGTTTAAATAATAATTTTAATAAAAATGTATTTCAAAGATTTTTGGAAAGTAATAACTATTATTATACAGAGGTTAGAATTTTTTTTCCTGTAATTGAGAATTATTAAATTTAATTAATTTTTAGTAAAATTTTTATGGAAAATTTAAAATCGTAATTACACTTTAAATCACATTTGGAATCTATAATTAGAAAATATAAAATTTAATTAATTTTTGCTTCCTCATAGAGGAAGCTTTGTTTTCATGAAATTTTTGTTTTTCGAGATTTTCATGTCAGTATGCTTAGAATCACCTAAAACGTCGAGAAAAGTGGTTTAGAAAAAATGTCCGTATGTATGTATATGTGTGTGTGTGTGTGTGTGTGTGTGTGCTGGGCTTCGAAAATTCAATCTCCTCTCACTCGGTAACCGTTCGAGCGATCCGGCTCAAATTTGGCACGCAAGTAGAGTAGCTGCCCCTCTTTGAATGTTGTGATTCTTGCCAAAATATGTGAAGTCATTAAGATTTTATGTTGATTTTAATTTGTTGAAAAAAGGGCGTGGTCGCTCTAACTTTCGTAAAAGTTCGCCGATTTGGCTAAATAGTTCTTCATAACTGAAGATACGTTCAATGTTGTATGGTATTGAATTTCGACGAAATCGGTAAAGCGGTTCGGATTTTATAGAATTTTGAATTTTTCGAAAAAAATAGATTTTGATCTAAATTACGTCGAATTTCAACAAATGAACAGAAATTTTGTACAGACGAAAAATAACATTCAGAAATGCCATGTACCAAATTTGGTGATGATCGGTAAAGTCGTTCGGATTTTACACCATTTTTCATTTTAAAAAATGTAGATTTTCGCTATAACTTCCGGAAAAGTTGAGAAAGTACGACAAAAGTTTGTATCTAATCAAAATTAGATGTAACGGTGTTTGCAGAGGTGATTTATAGCTATATAAAACACCTCTGCAAAAGAGACACAAGGTATAAAAAAAAAGATGCAAAGTAGAACCTTGCACATTGCTTCCTCATTATTTTTCGCTTTTTACAAAGCTTCCTCTATGAGGAAGCCAAAATTGAATAACATACTGCTTCCTCACAGAGGGAGCTTTGTAAAAAGCGAAAAATAATGAGGAAGCAATGTGCAAGGTTCTACTTTGCATCTTTTTTTATTAAAGTTTTTATGAAAAATTAAAAATTGTCATTTGGATGAACAAGTGGACGACTTTTAATGCAGCACCATTCGAATCTCATTGCCACCAGACCACATTCCATATTCTCACCCCCACCAACCCCTTTAATATTCATCTCGCCTAATTCTCGTTTTTTTTTGCCTTGGAACGATAGAGCTTTAAGTTTAATTAAGCACCTCGAATCTTAAGACGATTTTCAATCGAAAATATTTGAAGACATTTTTTGGAAAATGAACAAACATGCTTTTGAAATAAAAATGTGCAATGAATTTTTAGGAATAATTTAAATGATCGATTTAATTTAATTAGTTTAAATAATAATTTTAATAAAAATGTATTTCAAAGATTTTTGGAAAGTAATAACTATTATTATACAGAGGTTAAAATTTTTTTTTCCTGTAATTGAGAATTATTAAATTTAATTAATTTTTAGTAAAATTTTTATGGAAAATTAAAAATCGTAGTTACACTTTAAATCACATTTGGAATCTATAATTAGAAAATATAAAATTTAATTAATTTTTATTAAAGTTTTTATGAAAAATTAAAAATTGTCATTTGGATGAACAAGTGGACGACTTTTAATGCAGCACCATTCTAATCTCATTGCCACCAGACCGAATTCCATATTCTCACCCCCACCAACCCCTTTAATATTCGTCTCGCCTAATTCTCGTTTTTTTTGCCCTGGAACGATAGAGCTTTAAGTTTAATTAAGCACCTCGAATCTTAAGACGATTTACAATCGGGAATATTTGAAGACATTTTTTTGGAAAATGAACAAACGTGTTTTTGAAATAAAAATGTGCAATGAATTTTTAGGAATAATTTGAATGATCGATTTAATTTAATTAGTTTAAATAATAATTTTTATAAAAATGTATTTCAAAGATTTTTGGAAAGTAATAACTATTATTATACAGAGGTTAGAATTTTTTTTCCTGTAATTGAGAATTATTAAATTTAATTAATTTTTAGTAAAATTTTTATGGAAAATTAGAAATCGTAATTACACTTTAAATCACATTTGGAATCTATAATTAGAAAATATAAAATTTAATTAATTTTTATTAAAGTTTTTATGAAAAATTAAAAATTGTCAATTGGATGAACAAGTGGACGACTTTTAATGCAGCACCGCTCGAATCTCATTGCCACCAGACCACATTCCATATTCTCGCCCCCCCAACCCCTTTAACGTTCATTTCGCCTAATTCTCGTTTTTTTTTTGCCCTGGAAGGAGAGCTTTAAGTATGTTAATTATGCTCGTCGAGCCTTAAGGAATTTCACTGTTGCTATAGGGATGTTGAATCTTTGAAATGGGCTGTAGTCATCAATCAACGATACCGTTCGGAGTGTAATAGATTTATTAGGTCAATTATAATATTGATTTCGTGATTATTGAGTCTAAGATGAAGACTAGCCCGATTTTCTGGTTCTGAAAATGAAACTCTATAAAAAATGGCTCGTTGATTTAGAAAATGTGCTGAAGGGCAGTTTGCACCTCGATGAGTAAAAGTAATAGTAATTAATCATAAATATAATATTATGATGATCGAGGCAATTATAAAATTGATTTTTTGATTCTCTGTTCAAATTATAGTTCTGTTCATTTTTTAAAAAGTAAATTGAGATTTGTTTAGAAAAATATTTATTCGCATTACTGTGCAGTTATCATAGCAATTTTTTTTCTATTTTCTATTTTTCTTTCTATATGAAAAAAAATATTTTTAAAAAACCTACTAGAAATTCTGCATTCGCTCAATAATAAATCATACAATATTGTTATATGTATCATTAATTGGGATTCTGGTAAAAAATTCTAGACCTATTTTTTTATCGCTGTTGGACCTTTAAACCTAAAAAGTCTAGGCTTCGTACAGTTCAGCTCTGTTTCTTTGGCGCCTGGATCTTTGCCCAGCGAAAAATCATTTCAATTTCATCACCGCAAGGATATATATCGTGACAGTGTCAACAAGTCCATGATTCGAGTGAGAAAACGCGATCCAGGATCATCCAAGTGTCTCAACAAAATTTATCTCTCTCGCTCTTCACCTTTTTTTCCCTTCATCAGTCTCCATGCTGAACCTCCACCTCCTCCACCTTCTCGTTCATCTCTCGAAGCTCGTATACAGATATTTGGGACAGACATTTTTTTATATCATCCAAAAATTTCCATTTTCATTTTCTATGTGAGAGAAAATATTTTTTAAATACCTACAAATCTTGCATTCTCTCAATAATCAATCATGCAATATCCGAACTATTTACCAACATAACAATAAAATTGTATTATTAGTATGCTGGTAAAAAAATCGCGACCTATCTTTTTATCGCTATTGAACCTTTAAACCTAAAACGTGTAGTCCTCTTCACTCCAGGTCCATTTATTTGACGTCTGGTGCTTTGCCCAGCGAAAAATCATTTCAATTTCATCACCGCAAGGATATACATCGTGACAGTGTCAACAAGTCCATGATTCGAGTGAGAAAACGCGATACAGGATCGTCCAAGTGTCTCAAGAAAATTTATCTCTCTCGCTCTTCTTCTTTTTTTCCCTTCATCAGTCTCCATGCTGAGCCTCCACCTCCTCCACCTTCTCGTTCATCTCTCGAAGCTTGTATACAGGATCGTCGTCGTTGGTTCCCAGGCCCGCAGCTCGCTTCGCCTCTGCAGGAATTTAAATCTCAACGGTCGCTCGGACTTGCTAAGAGTGGGAGACATGCATGAGGAGAAGGAAAAGAGGAGAAGCACACGAGGGTTAAGGAGAAGGAGGAAAGGTCGTTGCGGCAATGTGGAAGAGGAACGTTGCCAGAGAATGTTAGGGTCGCGATACCAGTGAATGAAGACAGAGAATTTAACCGAGAGAGAGAAGAATGAATGAGGAAAGGGCGATTGGAACGACATGGAGAACGTTACGAAGAGGAGGAAGACGAAGAGAGAAGGAAAACAACACACATACTTTCACGCTACGATATATATGTATATACTGCTGCGTGGAGCGGATACCGATGATGATAATGCTATGAAACTCTCGCCGGTGCATCCGAATCAGCTGTATAAGTATACAAGTCAACAGACACTGAACCAACGTTTATGGCAGTTAAATCACAACACGGCGATTTACAATCCAGAATATTTGTGAATATTTTTTTAAATATAAACAATCTGGTTTTTGCAACAAAATGGGCAATTAATTTTTTAGGAGTAATTTGAACTATTTAATTTAATTAGTTTAAATGATAATTTCAATAAAAATATATTTCGAAGATGTTATTATTATTATATTATTATATTATTATATTATTATATTATTATATTATTATATTATTATATTATTATATTATTATATTATTATATTATTATATTATTATATTATTATATTATTATATTATTATATTATTATATTATTATTATACAAAGGTACAAAAAATTAAATTTAATAATTCCTAATTATTGGCAAGAAAATGATTTTACATTTTCTTGCCAATAATTAGAAATTATTAAAATTGATTTTTTAATTTTCTTGATTTTGTGCGATGAATTTTTAGCAATAATTTAAACAATTAATTTGATCAGTTTTAATAATAATTTTAAAAAGACAATAATTGTGTAATATTTCAGGGATGGGCAATAAAAATGTATTTAAAAAAAATTTGAAAGTAATAACTATGTTCAATCATTATACAAAAGTTAAAATTACATTTTGTCTATAATTAGTAATTAATAATTTTATTTAATTTTTATTTAAAATTTTCATGGAAAATAAATAGGGTAACTAGAAAAATATTAGAAGCTTAATTTTTTTCGTTAAAAATTTCATAAGACGAAGAGAGGAAGCGCAGTGGCCTCTTGAGTATAAAAGATAGGATCTCGAGCCTCCCTTTAAGTATCGAATTCACCGGCAGCGCCAAAGCCGCGTACAGTGGTAGTAGTAGTGTTCCATCAGACACGAAGAGCAAAGTGGTGGTGGTAGTGCAGCGCCGCTCGGTGGAGGTGGAAGGCCGTTGCATTAGTGGTGGTGGAGGCAAAACGTGGAGGCCCCTTGTTTGTAAACAGAAACAGAAACGCATAAGATATGCGGCGGAGTCTCTGGGAACTACCACGAGGACGAGATGGTATTTTGCGGTCGCCTTTCGCTAACTTATTATTATATATTTCCTTGCGTATATCATCAGCCAATAACATTACATATAAAAATATGTATATAATTTTTTCTGTTACTATTTATCTATTTTTTTACTTCCTCTGACGATTTTTTATTCGCATTGGATCTGTTGTTGTTGTTGTAGTTATTATTGTCACTGATTTTATTATTCATCTATTTCTTGGTCTTTTTCTGATTTTTTAAAAATCTTGACGCCTTTTGATCCTCGTTAGACTTGTTGTTGTTGTTGTTGTTGTTGTATATACATGTGGACATACATTTTCCGACCTCTGTATATCATTACTGTTATTATTTTTGTTTTTTTCCTGATCACCTAGAAATCCTGACGCTTTTTGATTCTTGTTAGACTTGTTGTTGTTGTTGTTGTTGTTGTTGTTGTTGTTGTTGTTGTTGTTGTTGTTGTTGTTGTTGTTGTTGTTGTTGTTGTTGTTGTTGTTGTTGTTGTTGTTGTTGTTGTTGTTGTTGTTGTTGTTGTTGTTGTTGTTGTTGTTATATATACACGTGGACGTACATTTTCCAACATTCTGTATGTCATTTCTGTTATTATTTACCTATGTATTAGTCTTTTCCTGACCTTCCAAAAATCCTGACGTTTTTTGATTCTTTCATTGTTGTTATTGTTGTTGTTGTATATACATGTGGACATATATTTTCCGACCTCTGCATGTCATTCATGTTATTATTTACCTATGTATTAATCTTTTCCTGACCTTCCAAAAATCCTGACGCTTTTTGATTCTCATTAGGCTTGTTGCTGTTATTGATGTTGTTGTTGTTGTACATGCATGTGAACATACATTTTCTGACCTCTGTGTATCATTCCTATTATTATTTATCTATTTCTATATCTTTTCCTGACCTTCTAAAAATCCAGACGCTTTTTGACTCTCGTTAACCTTGTTGCTGTTGTTGTTGTTACATATATATGTGAAAATAACTGCTCGAATAATCATTCCTGTTATTATTTATCTATTTCAATGTCTTTTCCGGACTTTCTAAAAATCCTGACGCTTTTTGACTCCCGTTAACCTTATTGTTGTTGTTGTTGTTCTTGTTGTTACATATATATGTGAAAACAAATGTTCTCATCATCATTTCTGTTATAATTTATCTATTTCAATGTCTTTTTCTGACCTTCTAAAAATCGTGACGCTTTTTGACTCCCGTTAACCTTGTTGTTGTTGTTGTTGTTACATATATATGTGAAAATAAATGTTCTCATCATCATTTCTGTTATTATTTATCTATATCAATGTCTTTTCCTGACCTTCTAAAAATCCTGATGCTTTTTGATTCCCGTTAACCTTGTTGTTGTTGTTGTTACATATATATGTGAAAACAACTGTTCGAATAATCATTTCTGTTATTATTTATCTATTTCAATGTCTTTTCCTGACCTTCTAAAAATCCTGACGCTTTTTGACTCCCGTTAACCTTGTTGTTGCTGTTGTTGTTGTTACATATATATGTGAAAACAACTGTTCGAATCATCATTTCTGTTATTATTTATCTATTTCAATGTCTTTGCCTGACCTTCTAAAAATTCTGACGCTTTTTGACTCTCGTTAACCTTGTTGTTGCTGTTGTTGTTGTTGTTACTACATATATATGTAAAAACAAATGTTCCAACGGTCTCTATGTCATTGCTATTATTATTAACGTATTTCTTTGTCTTCTCTTAACAATTTTTGATTCTCGTTGTGAGTTGTTGCCGTTGTTTTTCACGGAGAAGAAGATATACCCACCACGACCTCCGGTGAAGTTCCCGAGCGACCCCCACGTGCAAGAATGCACTACGTTTCTTTGGGTTCCTCGTTCATCGTTCTACTCACCGTCGATGCCTACAGTGCATCCACCGATTCCGTTTCTTCTTTCTTCTTACGCTTCTTGTGCTGCTTCTGCTGGGGGCCTCTACATCCCTCTACGCAGGGATTCTCTCGCATAGCAACGCGAAAAGAGCCAAGAGACAACGCAACCCATGGCCTTAATCTCCTTCTACGTCTCACCATAACTTTCCTTCTCCTCCTTCTCCGCATCTTCTTCTTCTTCTTCTTCTTCTTCTTCTTGTTCTTCCGTTTCTATCTCTCTCAAGTCTCCAGCTTCCTTGTCCACCTCTTTTGCTTCTGCTTGTTGCTTTCTACCTCCACCATCACTTGAAAGAAAACGACCAGAGGTCCCGCGCTTGGCTCAGGGATCTTCGCATAGCAACACAGGAGACGACGTGAGCTCGAAGCGTAGAAAAACGGGCGGGACGACGACGCCCGATATAACAGAGACCAGAGCGTCACGTTCCCACCCGGGACTCTCGTTCTGTGTATCGATATACTCAACCTAACGACACACGCGCCTAACACACGTCCAAGTATGCCGGAGTTTACGATTACGTCAACCGTTCGAGCTACAACACTGTTACCTCAACGAATTTGACATAATTGACTTAATCATGTCGCGAAAAATACTGGGCTTCTGGGATATTAAGGTCGTTAAGAATTTATTGAAATTGGGTTAAGAAAAAAGACGTAATTGAGGTTGCACTATTTATTTACTATTATAAAGATATAAATTGAGTTTTGAAAAAAAAATTAATAGCGCTTTATTTATTTTTATGTAAAATGGTAAACGGAATTTTGAAAAAATTGGAATTTCGCATATTTCTATATTCGTTGGTCATTTTTTTTTTACTAATGTTCGAGTCAACCGTTCGAGCTAAAACACTGTTACCTCAACGAATTTGACATAATTGACTTAATGATGTCGCGAAAAATACTGGGCTTCTGGAATATTAAGGTCGTTATGAATTTATTGAAATTGGGTTACGAAAAAAGACGTAATTGAGGTTGCACTATTTATTTACTATTATGAAGATATAAATTGAGTTTTGAAAAAAAAATTAATAGCGCTTTATTTATTTTTATGTAAAATGGTAAACGGACTTTTGGAAAATTTGGAAAAAAATTGGATTTTCGCATATTTCTATATTCGTTGGTCATTTTTTTTTTTACTAATGTTCGAGTCAACCGTTCGAGCTAAAAAAACTGTTACCTCAACGAATTTGACATAATTGACTTAATGATGTCGCGAAAAATACTGGGCTTCTGGGATATTAAGGTCGTTAAGAATTTATTGAAATTGGGTTAAGAAAAAGACGTAATTGAGGTTGCACTATTTATTTACTATTATAAAGATATAAATTGAGTTTTGAAAAAAAAATTAATAGCGCTTTATTTATTTTTATGTAAAATGGTAAACGGACTTTTGGAAAATTTGGAAAAAAACTTGGAATTTCGCATATTTCTATATTCGTTGGTCATTTTTTTTTTACTAATGTTCGAGTCAACCGTTCGAGCTAAAAAACTGTTACCTCAACGAATTTGACATAATTGACTTAATGATGTCGCGAAAAATACTGGGCTTCTGGGATATTAAGGTCGTTAAGAATTTATTGAAATTGGGTTAAGAAAAAAGACGTAATTGAGGTTGCACTATTTATTTACTATTATAAAGATATAAATTGTGTTTTGAAAAAAAAATTAATAGCGCTTTATTTATTTTTATGTAAAATGGTAAACGGACTTTTGGAAAATTTGGAAAAAACTTGGAATTTCGCATATTTCTATATTCGTTGGTCATTTTTTTTTTTACTAATGTTCGAGTCAACCGTTCGAGCTAAAACACTGTTACCTCAACGAATTTGACATAATTGACTTAATGATGTCGCGAAAAATACTGGGCTTCTGGGATATTAAGGTCGTTAAGAATTTATTGAAATTGGGTTAAGAAAAAAGACGTAATTCAGGTTGCACTATTTATTTACTATTATAAAGATATAAATTGAGTTTTGAAAAAAAAATTAATAGCGCTTTATTTATTTTTATGTAAAATGGTAAACGGAATTTTGGAAAATTTGGAAAAAAATTGGAATTTCGCATATTTCTATATTCGTTGGTCATTTTTTTTTACTAATGTTCGAGTCAACCGTTCGAGCTAAAACACTGTTACCTCAACGAATTTGACATAATTGACTTAATGATGTCGCGAAAAATACTGGGCTTCTGGGATATTAAGGTCGTTAAGAATTTATTGAAATTCGGTTAAGAAAAAGACGTAATTGAGGTTGCACTATTTATTTACTATTATAAAGATATAAATTGAGTTTTGAAAAAAAAATTAATAGCGCTTTATTTATTTTTATGTAAAATGGAAAACGGACTTTTGGAAAATTTGGAAGAAAATTGAAATTTCGCATATTTCTATATTCGTTGGTCATTTTTTTTTTACTAATGTTCGAGTCAACCGTTCGAGCTAAAACACTGTTACCTCAACGAATTTGACATAATTGACTTAATGATGTCGCGAAAAATACTGGGCTTCTGGGATATTAAGGTCGTTAAGAATTAATTGAAATTGGGTTAAGAAAAAAGACGTAATTGAGGTTGCACTATTTATTTACTATTATAAAGATATAAATTGAGTTTTGAAAAAAAAATTAATAGCGCTTTATTTATTTTTATGTAAAACGGTAAACGGACTTTTCGAAAATTTGGAAAAAAATTGGAATTTCACATATTTCTATATTCGTCGGGCACTAATATTTCGTAGCTCACAAAAATAGTAAAAAATATAATTTTCCAGTAATAGGCTAAATTTAAAAAAAAATTTAATCCCAATTTGAGTGGCAATTTGTGTCATCTGGTAAAAAAAAATCTAGACACAATTTCTCATTAATGAGCTCAATTTTCCAACCATTTTAAGTCAACATATCACGTCCAAGCTTAAAAAAAAATGAATAAAAAATTGAGACTGAGAAAACCGTAAAGAAGGATTTTACGCCTCGTTTGAGATTTTTTTTATATGACCACGCTCGTTTCAAGCACAGGTTAAATCTTGGTCTGGTCTACCCTTTCCTCCTCCTCCTGAACTCCCATACGCTCAGGGTGCACCCACGGAGATACCACACAGGGCGCAGAGAAAGAGAGAGAAACAGGGAGAGGAATAAAGAAAGGGAGACAAGGAAAGAGAAAAAAGTACCTTAGAGGAATAGCCTCGACTCCCTATAGCAACGGTTTGCTCTCTAATCCAAAGATCCTTCCCTCTCGTCTGGAAATAGTTTACGGCAGTCGTTTGGAGCCTCGCCACACCCTTAATGCACCACCAAAAAGTCGTAGTGGACAGAAAAGAATACCAAGAATTCAACGTGAATAGAAAACTGAACGGTCATCGCCAAAGATTTTCAATGACTGCTTTAAAAAAAAAGAAGCCTGCAAAGTAGAACTTTGCAAATTGCTTCCTCATTATTGTTGGATTTTTACAAATCTACCTCTATGAGGAAACATGTTAATCTATTTTGGCTTCCTCATACATCGAGAGAAAAAGTTTCATTGATTCACGGAAATCTTTGCCAATGAAATGAAATACTTGAATTTCAATACTATCTTTTCTTTTAATGATCTCAAACTCAACGAAAAGTAGTGACATTGATTCGAAGAAACATTTCTTTAAAACAATGAACGTTTTTCATTGATTTCAAAGATATCGCCTCTGATTCAATGGGACCTTCTTCTTACCACCTCAAAATTTCGAAACCTATTTTTTCCTGAAGTACGCGGCAGATAAAGCTCAAATTTTGTGAGTATGTAAGGAAGTTCGGCACAAATAGGCTAAGCTTCTAACTCCTCGAAACTCAAAGCCGTTCGTTCGGGAGAACCGGAAAACAAAAAAGTGAGGTTAGGTGCGAGAGAGAGATCAATGAAAACGTTTCTTTGAACCAATGGAAACGTCTCTTTAAAACAATGAAACTGTTTCTTTATTATATGCTCACTAAGTAAATCTTTATTTACAGGTAATGAAATGTTCTCTTTGAAATTCAAATGCCCTATTTCATTGAAATCAATGAAAAAAAAAATCAATCCACTCATTTCTTTGACGTCAAGGAAATCTTTTCTCTCGTTGTAGAGGAAGCTTTGTAAAAATCCTACAATAATGAGGAAGCAATTTGGAAAGTTCTACTTTGCAGCCTTCTTTTAAAAATTTTTTTCAATGTCATTAGTTTTGAACCCCTTGACAGATTCTCGCCAGATTCGAACTGATGCTTAGTTTACCCACACTCTACTTGTGGACCAAATTTGAGCACGATATCTTAAAAATTGCGGAAGTTAGAGCACGAACAAAAAATGCAAAATGTCATAAACTTTAAACCCCTTAACGGATTGACGTCAAATTCACTCCCAAACTTTATTTAATAACTGTCCACTTGTGGACCAAATTTGAGCCCGATATCTTAAAAATTGCAAAAGTTAGAGCACGAACAAAAAATGTCAAAAAATTTAAAAATGCCATAAATTGTGAACCCCTTAACGGATTGACACCAAATTTAATCCCAAACACTATTTGATAACAGTCCACTTCTGGTCCAAGTTTAAGCCGGATATCATAAAAATTGTGGGAGTTAGAGCCCGAGCTGAGATTCTCCAAAAAATTCAAAATGCCATAAATTTTGAACACCTTGATGGATTAACTCCAAATTCAATCCTATACCTTGTTTAACGATAGTTTATTCGTGTTTCAAATTTGAGCCCGATATATTAAAAATTGAGACGGCTATCGTGCTGAACAGACACAGACAGACAGACAGACATTTTTTCTAAACCACTTTTCTCCACGTTTTAGACCATTCTGAGTGTCCTGACATGAAAATCACGAAAAAAATCTTTTTTCACGAAAACAAAACTTCCTCCATGAGGAAGCAAAATAAAATAAAGAATAAAAATTTGCCAAGCGTAAAAAAAAAGAATTCATTTATAATTTATCATGTTTCGGAACTAGTTTGAGGAATGCGATATCGAGAGCAGATAAGAGGGGCGCCAGTTCTCCGTTACAGCGACAATGCGATAACGAACACAGCACAGCATCAGACACGGACTGTTTTGGCGATAGTGAACACCCTGAAGTTCATCCTGTTTATTGAACTAACATTAACACATTGTTTGTTGTACATATACATTTTTATCACAGTGAAATTGTATCTACAGCTCCATATAAAGTCGCAATAATTTTTGTTAAATTAATTTTTTTCGTTAGTAAAAATTAAGAAATATGTCGATTTTTTTTTTTTTTTACATAATAATTGAAGATAGAAGGTTTCATAATTGAAAGAAAAGTTTATTGTGTGATTTGTTTGAGTTAATATTTGGTAACAATTATTTGTTGCTTTCATATAAAATATGGGCAATTTATTTTTTAATTGCTAAGGAAATTTAATTTTTACAGAATAGAAAAATAAATAAACGACGCGTTTTTTTGCACCGCTTTTCTTCAAATCTTATTATGAAAAACGTACTTTTTAAATTTTCTTTTGTAAATGGCAATTATTGCAATATTTATCTTCTTTTTATCTATTTAATTTTTATATAGATAACAATAAACAATTCTCTAGAACACATTATAATATTTACAATTATTATTACAATTACGATTAAAATTTTGTACAATACTAGTATATTTTGTAGTTTAATTTAATCGCTCCGAATAAAAAATTAAGTAATATTAGGTATTTTAATGAATCTAATTAGTTTTAATGATAATTATGAAAATACAATAATTGTGAAATATTTCAGAAATGGGTAATAAATGTATGTATGCATTTAAAAGACATTTTGAAAGTAATAACTATTTATTATACGAAAATAAAAATGTCAATTTTATATAATTGATGCTATTTAATTTTAATGCTCGCAAATTGAATATTCATTATGACACATATAATGATTTCTTCAACGCTGATAATGTGGTAGAAAAAAAATCCTGTTGGAAAATAATTGGAACAGTAAAGTGGTATTCATGCGAAAAAAAAACTGTAAGAATTTGGGTGTGAACTTCTTTTTATCTATTTAATTTTTATATAGATAATAATAAACAATTCTCTAAAACACATTATAATATTTACAATTATTATTACAATTACGATAAAAATGTTGTACAATACTACCTTATTTTGTAGTTTAATTCAATCGCTCCGAATAAAAAATTAAGTAATATTAGGTATTTTAATGAATCTAATTAGTTTTAATGATAATTATGAAAATACAATAATTGTGAAATATTTCAGAAATGGGTAATAAAAATGTATTTAAAAGACGTTTTGAAAGTAATAACTATTATTATACGAAAATAAAAATGTCAATTTTATATAATTGATGCTATTTAATTTTAATGCTCGCAAATTGAATATTCATTATGACACATATAATGATTTCTTCAACGCTGATAATGTGGTAGAAAAAAAAAATCCTGTTGGAAAATAATTAGAACAGTAAAGTGGTATTCATGCGGAAAAAAAACTGTAAGAATTTGGGTGTGAACTTCTGTTTATCTATTCAATTTTTATATAGATAATAATAAACAATTCTCTAGAACACATTATAATATTTACAATTATTATTACAATTACGATTAAAATTTTGTACAATACTACCTTATTTTGTAGTTTAATTTAATCGCTCCGAATAAAAAATCAAGTAATATTAGGTATTTTAATCAATTTAATTAGTTTTAATGATAATTATGAAAATACAATAATTGTGAAATATTTCAGAAATGGGTAATAAATATATGTATGTATTTAAAAGACATTTTGAAAGTAATAACTATTATTATACGAAAATAAAAATGTCAATTTTATATAATTGATGCTATTTAATTTTAATGCTCGCAAATTGAATATTCATTATGACACATATAATGATTTCTTCAACGCTGATAATGTGGTAGAAAAAAAAATCCTGTTGGAAAATAATTGGAACAGTAAAGTGGTATTCATGCGAAAAAAAAACTGTAAGAATTTGGGTGTGAACTTCTTTTTATCTATTTAATTTTTATATAGATAATAATTAACGATTCTCTAGAACACATTATAATATTTACAATCATTATTACAATTACGATTAAAATTTTGTACAATACTAGTATATTTTGTAGTTTAATTTAATCGCTCCGAATAAAAAATTAAGTAATATTAGGTATTTTAATGAATCTAATTAGTTTTAATGATAATTATGAAAATACAATAATTGTGAAATATTTCAGAAATGGGTAATAAATGTAAGTATGTATTTAAAAGACATTTTGAAAGTAATAACTGATTATTATACGAAAATAAAAATGTCAATTTTATATAATTGATGCTATTTAATTTTAATGCTCGCAAATTGAATATTCATTATGACACATATAATGATATCTTCAACGCTGATAATGTGGTAGAAAAAAAAATCCTGTTGGAAAATAATTGGAACAGTAAAGTGGTATTCATGCGGAAAAAAAACTGTAAGAATTTGGGTGTGAACTTCTTTTTATCTATTTAATTTTTATATAGATAATAATAAACAATTCTCTAGAACACATTATAATATTTACAATTATTATTACAATTACGATAAAAATTTTGTACAATACTACCTTATTTTGTAGTTTAATTTAATCGCTCCGAATAAAAAATCAAGTAATATTAGGTATTTTAGTGAATTTAATTAGTTTTAATGATAATTATGAAAATACAATAATTGTGAAATATTTCAGAAATGGGTAATAAAAATGTATTTAAAAGACGTTGTGAAAGTAATAACTATTATTATACAAAAATAAAAATGTCAATTTTATATAATTGATGCTATTTAATTTTAATGCTCGCAAATTGAATATTCATTATGACACATATAATGATATCTTCAACGCTGATAATGTGGTAGAAAAAAAAATCCTGTTGGAAAATAATTGGAACAGTAAAGTGGTATTCATGCGGAAAAAAAAACTGTAAGAATTTGGGTGTGAACTTCTTTTTATCTATTCAATTTTTATATAGATAATAATAAACAATTCTCTAGAACACATTATAATATTTACAATTATTATTACAATTACGATTAAAATTTTGTACAATACTAGTATATTTTGTAGTTTAATTTAATCGCTCCAAATAAAAAATTAAGTAATATTAGGTATTTTAATGAATCTAATTAGTTTTAATGATAATTATGAAAATACAATAATTGTGAAATATTTCAGAAATGGGTAATAAATGTAAGTATGTATTTAAAAGACATTTTGAAAGTAATAACTATTTATTATACGAAAATAAAACTGTCAATGTTATATAATTGATGCTATTTAATTTTAATGCTCGCAAATTGAATATTCATTATGACACATATAATGATATCTTCAACGCTGATAATGTGGTAGAAAAAAAAAATCCTGTTGGAAAATAATTGGAACAGTAAAGTGGTATTCATGCGGAAAAAAAACTGTAAGAATTTGGGTGTGAACGGACGGATATTTTCAAGGTGTGGAGCTGTGCTGATCAATTAACGTCGTGAGGAAGAAAAGAGAGAGGCGGACCGTAGTAATATAATAAGCGAGAAAATCGAACGAGGAGAAGAAGAAGAAGAAGAAGAAGATGATCAAGAAGAGTTCTCATTCGGTCTTCTTCTCCCCGTCGCGTCGGCCGCGGCAAAAAGCTCGTGGCCCTGTAATCGTGTGTAACCGCAAAATAAAAAGAAATAAAAAACGTTGGCGAAGGGCTGCGAAATGCTCCCGCGAAGAATCTCATGTTGCGCGAATTTTAGCCGGCCCTTCGATCTTCCGTAACTCTCTTTCAGTGCCACCACGTAATTTTCTTCCTTTCCGCTCCAACGTTCACTTCCATCCTGTGTCATTGAACTGTCAATTTTTTTTTACTCACATTTTCAATGCCCGTGAAAAAGCAGAAGTGCGTGTTTTTACACACCGTGTAATTCCTCGTTTCGCGAGAGAACACTATTTTTTTACGCTTCTGCTGTTTTGCCCTTGGTTGTTAAGGGAAGAGTATAGTGATTTAAAAAAATCGTTTTTGGCCATTTTTACTGAAATTTTTTACAATCTACTTGATTTTACTTACAAGGGACACTGATTATTTTTTTTATTTGTCGCTTCAAAAAATATATGTTTTTTTTTCTTTATGGAAAATGATTTTTTCCAAACAATCATTTTAGATTTTTCTGAAAAATCAATTTAGATTTAAAAAAAAATCGATTATACGTAATTTTCTTCGTTTCCGCTCCGACGTTCACTTCCATCCTGTGTCATTGAACTGTCAATTTTTTTTTACTCACATTTTCAATGCCCGTGAAAAAGCAGAAGTGCGTGTTTTTACACACCGTGTAATTCCTCGTTTCGCGAGAGAACACTATTTTTTTACGCTTCTGCTGTTTTGCCCTTGGCTGTTAAGGGAAAAGTATAGTGATTTTAAGAAAATAATTTTTGGCCATTTCTACTGAATTTTTTTACAATCTACTTGATTTTACTCATAAGAGACACTGATTATTTTTTTAATTTGTCGCTTCAAAAAATATATGTTTTTTTTTCTTTATGGAAAATGATTTTTTCCAAACAATCATTTTAGATTTTTTCCAAATCATCATTTTAGATTTTTCTGAAAAATCAATTTAGATTTTTAAAAAAGTCGATTATACGTAATTTTCTTCCTTTCCGCTCCGAAGTTCACTTCCATCCTGTGTCATTGAACTGTCAATTTTTTTTTACTCCCATTTTCAATGCCCGTGAAAAAACAGAAGTGCGTGTTTTTACACACCGTGTAATTCCTCGTTTCGCGAGAGAACACTATTTTTTTACGCTTCTGCTGTTTTGCCCTTGGCTGTTAAAGGAAAAGTATAGTGATTTAAAAAAAATGATTTTTGGCAATTTTTACTGAAATTTTTTACAATCTACTTGATTTTACTCACAAGGGACACTGATTATTTTTTTTATTTGTCGGTTAAAATAATATATGGTTTCTTTATGGAAAATGATTTTTTCCAAACAATCATTTTATATTTTTTCGGAATAATTAATTCACATTTTTTCTCAACAAACATTTTAGATTTTTTTGGAGAATCAATTCACATTTTTTCCAAACAAACATTTTAGATTTTTTCGGAATAATCAATTCACATTTTTTCCAAACAAACATTTTAGATTTTTTCGAAATAATCAATTCACATTTTTTCCAATAAACATTTTAGATTTTTTTCGGAATAATCAATTCACATTTTTTCCAACAAACATTTTAGATTTTTTCGGAATAATCAATTCACATTTTTTCTAAATCATCATTTTAGATTCTTTCTGAAAAATAAATTAAGATTTAATTTTAAAAAATCAATTTTACGTAATTTTTTTGCTTTCTGCTCCAACGTTCACTTCCACCCTGTGTCATTGAACTGTCAATTTTTTTTTGCTCCAATTTTAAATGCCCGTGAAAAAGGAGTGCGTGCTTTTACACACCGTGTAATTCCTGGCTTCGGGAGAAAACAAATTTTTTACGCTTCTGCTGATTTGCCCTTGGCTGTTAAAGGAAAAGTATAGTGATTTTAAAAAAATGATTTTTGGCAATTTTTACTGAAATTTTTTACAATATACTCGATTTTACTCATAAGGGACACTCATTTTTTTTCGGTTAAAATAATATATCGTTTCTTTATGGAAAATGATTTTTTCCAAAAAAACATTTTGGATTTTTTCGGAAAAAACATTTTGAATTTTTTCGGAAAAAACATTTTGGATTTTTTCGGAAAAAACATTTGAGATTTTTTCGGAAAAATCAATTTAGATTTTTTCGGAAAAATTAATTTAGATTTTTTCCAAACAAACATTTTAGATATTTTGGAGAAAAAATTCACATTTTGTCCAAACAAACATTTTAGATTTTTTTGGAGAATCAATTCAGATTTTTTCCAAACCAGCATTTTTAATTTTTTTTCAATAATCAATTCAGATTTTTTCTAAACCATCATTTTAGATTTTTCTGAAAAGTCAATTTAGATTTTATTTTAAAAAAATCGATTATACGTAATTTCGTTGCTTTCTGCTCCAACGTTCAGTTCCATCTTGTGTCATTGAACCGTAATTTTTTTTTATTCCAATTTTCGATGCCCGTGAAAAAGCAGAAGTGCATGTATTTACACACCGTGTAATTCCTGGTTTCAGGAGAGAACAAATTTTTTTACGCTTCTGCTGTTTTGCCTTTGGCGGTTCAAGGAAAAGTATAGTAATTTAAAAAGAAATTATTTTTGGCGATTTTTACTGAAATTCCTTACAAGATACTGGATTTTATTTACAAGATGTAAGGGTGCTCTGATTTTTTTTTTCGGTTCAAAAAAATATTTCTAGTTTCTGGAAGTTAATTTGTTCCAAAATTTAATTTTTTAAAAATAAATTTCTGAAAATACAACTACATGAAATATTGAAAAATCAAGAAAACAAATTTTAGATAACGTTTCAAACTAAATACAGAAACAGAATTACAGACTGTAAATCAAGAAATACCGTGCAAGAAATTATTCAAAAAATTATCATTAAATTTTTTCCAAAATGTGATTTTTTAAAAATCAATTTCTAAAAATATAACTAGATCAAATATTGAAAATCCAAGAAAACAAATTTTATATAAAGTTTCAAACTAAATACTCAAACAGAATTACTGTAAATTAAGAAATGTCGTGCAAGAAATCATTTTTTAAATAATCATTTTAAAAAAATCTAAATTTGGCGGAAAATTCGTCACAAAAAAATAATAAGTTGAAAAACTCAGTATATTTTCCTTCAATAATATTTTAGAAGAAAGCGAAAAAATTAACGAGAGAAGAAAATATTGCTGCAGTTTAAAGAATGAGGTAAATCAATGCGAATAAAAGGAAATGTAGGAGGAAATGCAAAGTCAGTGAATTGTGACCTCTTGTAACATTTTATGACGCTCCCACGACCCATCGTCGAGACATGAATGAACCATGGCGCTCAAATTCTCCGCACTAGTCGCTAGAGCTTTCATCTTTGTCGTATTATGCATGTAATCGTAAATACACGCGTACAACGCATATCTCGATCTCGTCGGAGCGATTCTAAAACCCGTCCTATATATCTCTTCTCTTTATCTGTTCTGTCTACTCTGTTTGTGGCGCGGGCTAAAGTTACTCGGCGTAGCGGTAACGCTTTGAAAATTTTCGGCTTTTCTAAGATGTTAATTTTAATAGAAAGAAAAAACGAATGAAAATTTTATGCTTTCCTGACTTCGAGGAAGTGGCTTTATTTGGAAAAAGTACTTGATTAACATGGCAAACACTCACAATACATTTCATTGGTGTAGCTAACATTTTTAGTATTAGGAAATTTTTTTTTTTCAACCTTTTCCAATTTTTTAATTTTTTAATCTTTGGCAATATAATTTATTTCCTCACAATTTATTTATTTTCTTTAACGAATTTATTTTTCGAAAACTAAAAAATTTTATTTAACTAAGATTTTAATCTTAGAAAATCCTTTTTTTTCAATCTTATGCAATTTTTTTAATTTTTCAATCTTAGGAAATACAATTTATTTCCTCAGAATTTATTTTTTGAAAATAAAAAAATTGTATTTCCCAGGATTTTAATCTTAGAAAATTCTTTTTTTTTCAATCTTCTCCAATTTTTTTATTTTTTAATCTTTGGCAATATAATTTATTTCCTTTAACGAATTTATTTTTTGAAAATTAAAAAATTTTATTTAACTAAGATTTTAATCTTAGAAAATCCTTTTTTTTCAATCTTATACAATTTTTTAATTTTTCAATCTTAGAAAATACAATTTATTTCCTCAGAATTTATTTTTTGAAAATAAAAAAATTGTATTTCCCAGGATTTTAATCTTAGAAAATTCTTTTTTTTTCAATCTTTTCCAATTTTTTTATTTTTTAATCTTTGGCAATATAATTTATTTCCTTTAACGAATTTATTTTTTGAAAATTAAAAACTTTTATTTAACTAAGATTTTAATCTTAGAAAATCCTTTTTTTTCAATCTTATGCAATTTTTTAATTTTTCAATCTTAGGAAATACAATTTATTTCCTCAGAATTTATTTTTTGAAAATAAAAAAATTGTATATCCTAGGATTTTAATCTTAGAAAATTCTTTTTTTTCAATTTTATGCAATTTTTTTATTTTTCAATCTTAGGAAATACAATTTATTTTCTCGGCATATATTTTTTGAAAATTAAAAAATTGTGTTTTCTAAGATTTTAATCTTTGAAATATATTGAAATATATTGAAATAAAATTAAAAAATAATTGTGAAATCGTACAAGAAATAAAAAAATTCGTTTCGATTCCAAAAATCCATAAATGGAATTTTTTATATGAAGCATTACATTTAATTCTAGGAAATTGAATTTCAGCATAATTATTTTTTTTAATTATGAAAATGCATGAGAAAACGATTTCTTTTTTTACAATTTCAGTTACGAAGTTGTCTCGTCTCCTAAATCGTTAGCTCGTTACTTGAGTGGCGATTTTTTTTTTAATGCAGACGAGGTATATTTTATATCTTGCACATTTATAATCTTTCGCCGCCTTATAATTAAGCCGAGAGCTTGAGGGGATCGTTCTCGAGGCATTCGCGGTTTGAAAAATGTTTCAGAGCTGGAGGATAACAAGACTTGGTATATTAATATTGCTTGTTAATTTTTATTCGATATTATGATTGCTTACGTTGGACACTAATATCGGTAAGAGTCAGCGACGAGTTAATTTCCATTAAAGGACAATTCTACAGTGGAATTCAAATTATCTTAAAATTCCATCTTCGCAGTGCAAGTGTTATTATGGGATTCCACTATAAATTCCACATACCATAGTAATAGTCGATTTTTTAAATCTCTTCTCTTAATTTCGAAATTCCTGAAATTCTAAACCCACAAATTTCACTTTTTTCAATATTTAATACCAGAATTTTCAATTGAAATAATTTAGAAAAATTAACGAACATTGTAAAAATAGTTTTTTTTTTACTTTTTTTACTAGTAAAAAATAAGCAATTCGTTGTGTATTTATAATATTAATGTATGTTCTATTTAATTTTACTGGGATATAAAAATAAATCAATAAATAAAATATTTGTTACTGTTACCATCAAGAATCAATAATTTGTAGTTGATTCTTTATTGATAGTATCTCAAAATTAATAAGTGTGTTAAATGTATAGTAGAAAAAATTTATAGAAAAAAAAACGATAAATACATTTTTTTTAATAATAATAATTCGATCATCTTGGGACATACAATAATTATGTTCCAAAAATATTGCCAAATAATTGCACCATGCAATATGATGTAAATAGACAAATATTTTTTAAAATATGACATACATACATTTTTTTCTGAAAGCACTAAAAACAAAAATTTCATACTAACATTGCAAAAAAAATGATCAACAAATCATCAACAAACATGCTCTTCAAGTTGCCAGAATAAAAGCACAAAAAATATTTTTTAAATAAAATAAAAAAAAAGAAAAGAAAAAAAAATCGAAAACAAAGGGAACCGAGGTCAAAGGTCTTTTCGCGACTTGTTGGTGTGCCCGCGATGCAGGTCGAGATAGTGGGCGTTCCTCTTTCTTTCATCCTACACTATCTACCTTAGCCCATTGCCCAACCGAATTTGAGAAGGTACATAAACACAATGCACTGCAGTGTATGCACTGCGCAACGTCATCTCGCATATAGATACACACCTAAGGTGTATCGTTGTTGTGCAGGTAAGAAGGGGATATAAGAATGAGCCGGCAAGAACCAAAGGATTGGAGTAAGAAAGCGAGATATGCGAAATAAGAGCCGAGGGTTGGCCCCACAGGTTATAAGGCCTCGAGCTACGCGGAGAAGCCGAGAAAATAGAATGGAGAAATGAAAAAAAAATTAAATTTTTTTTTTTTCAAATTTAGATTTTTTCCAAACAATCATTTCAGATTTTTTCGCAAAAATCAACTTAGACTTTTTTCAAACAACCATTTTTAACTTTTTCGGAAAATTCAATTTAGATTTTTTCTAAAAAATCGTTTCAGACCTTTTTTAAAATCGTTTTAGACTGTTTTCTGAAAAATCGTTTTTGACTTTTTTCTAAAAAATCGTTTAACTTTTTTCTAAAAAATCGTTTTAGATTTTTTCTAAAAAATCGATTTAGATTTTTTTCCACAAAATGAATTTAGACTTTTTCTAAAAAATCAATTTAGACTTTTTCTAAAAAATCAATTCAGATTTTTTCTAAAAAATCGTTTTAGATATTTTTTAAAAAATCATTTCAGATTTTTCCCAAAAAATAATTTTAGATCTTTTCTAACAAATCATTTTAGATCATTTCTAAAAAATCATTTTACATTTTTTCTAAAAAATCGTTTCAGATTTTTTCTAAAAAATCGTTTCAGATTTTTTCTAAAAAATCGTTTCAGATTTTTTCAAAAAAATCGTTTCAGATTTTTTCTAAAAAATCGTTCGAGACTTTTTCTAAAAAAATATTTTAGATTTTTTCTAAAAAATTATTTTCGATTTTTTCTAAAAAATTATTTTAGATTTTTTCTAAAAAATCGTTTCAGATTTTTTCTAAAAAATCGTTTGAGACTTTTTCTAAAAAATTATTTTAGATTTTTTCTAAAAAATTATTTTAGATTTTTTCTAAAAACTTATTTTAGATTTCTTTCTAAAAAATCAATTTAGATTTTTTCCAAACAATAATTTTCTTTTTTAAATCATTTTAGATTTTTTGCAAACAATAATTTTTATATTTATTTGAAAGATCATTTTGGATTATTTGCAAACAATAATAATGGATTTTATCCAAAGGTGTATCGATGTTGTGCGGTTAAGAACCAAGGGATTGGAGAAAGAAAGCGAGATATGCGAAATAAGAGTCGAGAGTTGGTCTCCACAGGGTATAAGACCTCGAGGTGAAACGCGAAGAAGCAGAGAACACAGAATGGAGTATATAGGGGAACCGCGGTGCTCCCGCTGAACGTATAATAAGTCCGTGGGCCCCGACAAAGCACCCCGCCCACCTCGTGAGGCCCCACCGGAACGAAGCTTAAGAGGGTTAGGCCCTTACACGACGACCACCACTGCCTCCCTCTTCTTCTTCTTCTACTTCTTCTTCTTTATCGTCTTTTCGTCCTTTTCTACTTCGGAACGTCCAGCGGTTCTGGCCTTTAAATTCCTACGGTGTAAACAGACTCACGGACGCGTGCACCCACACAATCGGAAGACGGAGGCTCTGAGGGCTCTTCCACTGCGGGAGCGCGGTTGCTAGCCGACATGCATTCAACCTCTACCTGCCCAACGATGGATACCGACTTTCATTCATTTGTTATTCCAAACAATGCAGCTAATGCATTTTTGCTTAATGGACGATGAACCACGTGTTTTAATGCATTTTTGGAAATATGGGGTATTTTTATTGGCATAAAGAAAGACTATCTTTATATTATTTTTATTGATAAGAATTTATTAAGGAGGAATTTTGAGCATTCATTTTTTTCAAACTTGAAAATAATGACTTTTTTTTAGATAAATAATAGATAAAAGATAAATCTTGGAATTCTTAGCACAATATGCCAAAATCTTTTATCTATTATTCATTGTCATTGAGATTTTCGTCTGAAGTCAAACAGCTAATAAAAGAGAGAAATTGGGTTCTAGGACTAAATCACCCTGGACATAATCTCCCCGGACAAAATCTCCCGGACAAAATCCCTCCGGACAAAATTCCCCCCGGTCAAAATCTCCCCGGACAAAATCTCCCTCGAAAAAGAAATGATTATAAAAATAATTTCCCCGGACAAAATCCCATATGAGTGCGTAAAATGCAACTTTATGAAACAGTGTGCGTAAAATAAAAAAATTATTTTTACTTTTCTTTACCACGTTTTTCAAAAAAACGTTGTACGGCACATATAAAACAAATTCGGTGGGTAACAAAAGAAGAATTTCAATGCGAATCGCGGACGCTATTAATGATGAAGATAATGCTCCAGCTTCCAAAAAAGTGAAAACTACCATAACAGTTACAAAAAAAGAAATAGTTCGTGAAATGTAACTCAGAAATTCAGTATTATTGAGCGCATTTTCTCTGTGATGTTATATGTTATATGCAATAATTAATAATTATATTACCAAATAAAGTAATTATAATTATAAACAAAGTTTACTCACAATTAAACACGTTCTGTCTTTTTTGCGAATGCATAATAAATCTATTTCTGTCTTCAGAGGGGAGGCTTCGCCCCCCCAAACCCCCACCGGGGCTTCGCCCCTGAACCCCAGCAGGGGCTTCACCCCTGCACCCGACCAGGGCTTCGCCCCTGGACCCCAGCAGGGGCTTGAACCCTGCACCCCACCGGGGCTTCGCCCCTGGACCCCCGCGTTGTATTCCCCTAAACACAATGCGAATTTTACGCACGTCATGCTAAAAAATATCGTATGCGACTCGGGCGTACGTTTCACCCACTCGCGTGATCGCGTTGCACTCGACGATCACTGCTCGTGTGTAAAATCGCATTTTACGCCCTTGTTGCATAATATACTATTTTTCGAGGGAGATTTTGTCCGGAGAGATTTTGACCGAGGGGAATTTTATCCGGGGGGATTTTATCCGGGGGAGATTTCGTCCGGGGGGATTTTGTCCGGGAGATTTTGTCCGGGGAGATTATGTCCAGGGAGATTTAGTCCGGACACCGAGAAATTGTATGTTTATATTATTTTTATTGATAAGAATTTATTAAGGAGGTACTTTAAATTAAATATATAGTTTTTTTAATATTTCTTTTTTTTTTCTTTTTTTTAAATTAATACCAATTCCATGAGGGTTTAACCTTGATCTCGCCTAGCCTCATTAAATATATATTTTTAAAGACAATGTGAATTTCCATAAATTTAATTTTTGTTATATAATGAATTTTATTTAAAACATTCGAAGATTAAATAACTGCACAATATAGCATCGAAATGTTCGTTTGAAATAACGCAGCTAATTTTGTTTTTATTTACTATGAATGTGGTTATTGATTAGTTATAAATAAATAATATAACAAATTTTTGATGAACATGCATTCGACTTTTACCTGCCCAACGATGGATACCGACTTTCATTCATTTGTTACTCCAAACAATGCAACTAATGCATTTTTGCTTAATGGACGATGAACCACGTGTTTTAGTGCATTTTTGGAAATATGGGGTATTTTTATTGGCATAGAGAAAGATTATCTTTATATTATTTTTATTGATAACAATTTATTAAGAAGATACTTAAAATTAAATATATAGTTTTTTTAATATATCTTTTTTTTTATTAGTCTTTATTGATAAGAATTTATTAAGGGGGAATTTTGGGCATTCACTTTTTTCAAACTTGAAAATAATGATTTTTTTTTAGATAAATAATAGATAAAAGATAAATCTTCTTATCAATAAAAATAATATAAAGATATAATCTCTCTCTTTTATTAGCTGTTTCACTTCAGACGAAAATCTCAATGACAATGAATAATAGATAAAAGATAACTCTTGGAATTCTTGGCACAATATGCCAAAATCTTTTATCTATTATTCATTGTTATTGAGATTTTCATCTGAAGTGAAACAGCTAATAAAAGAGAGAGATTATATCTTTATATTATTTTTATTGATAAGAATTTATTAAGGAGGTACTTTAAATTAAATATATAGTTTTTTTTATATTTCTTCTTTTTTCTTTTTTTTTAGTTAGTTCTAATTCCATGATGATTTTAACTTAATCCCCCCTAGCCTCATTAAATATATATTTTTAAAGGCAATGTGAATTTCCATAAATTTAATTTTTGTATAGTAATGAATTTTATTTAAAAAATTCCAAGATTATTAATTAACTGCACAATATAGCATCGAAATGCTTGTTTAAAATAAAACAGCTAATTTTGTTTTTATTTACTATGAATGTGGTTATTGATTAGTTATAAATAAATAATATAACAAATTTTTGATGAACATGCATTCGACTTTTACCTGCCCAACGATGGATACCGACTTTCATTCATTTGTTATTCCAAACAATGCAGCTAATGCATTTTTGCTTAATGGACGATGAACCACGTGTTTTAATGCATTTTTGGAAATATGGGGTATTTTTATTAGCATAGAGAAAGACTATCTTTTTATTATTTTTAATGATAAGAATTTATTAAGAAGTTACTTAAAATTAAATATATAGTTTTTTAATATTTATTTTTTTTTATTAGTCTTTATTGATAAGAATTTATTAAGGGGGAATTTTGGGCATTCACTTTTTTCAAACATGAAAATAATGATTTTTTTTTAGATAAATAATAGATAAAAGATAAATCTTCTTATCAATAAAAATAATATGAAGATGTAATCTCTCTCTTTTATTAGCTGTTTCACTTCAGACGAAAATCTCAATGACAATGAATAATAGATAAAAGATAAATCTTGGAATTTTTGGCACAATATGCCAAAATCTTTTATCTATTATTCATTGTCATTGAGATTTTCGTCTGAAGTGAAACAGCTAATAAAAGAGAGAGATTATATCTTTATATTATTTTTATTGATAAGAATTTATTAAGGAGGTACTTTAAATTAAATATATGGTTTTATTTTTATTTTATTTTTTTAATTCTTTTTTTTTTTTTTTTTTTTTTTTTTTTTAGTTGCAATTTCGAGGACCCTTGATCCTCCCCCCTCTAGTCTAATTAAATATATATTTTTAAAGAAAATGTGAATTTATATAAATTTAATTTTTGTATAATAATGAATTTTATTTAAAAAATTCCAAGATTAAATAACTGCACAATATAACATCGAAATGTTCGTTTGAAATAACACATCTAATTTTGTTTCTATTCATTATGAATGTGGTTATTATTTGGCTCGAAATAAATAATGTCAAAAAAATGTTGACAAAAGTCTAGTGGGTCAAAAAAATATTCCAGAATTTACAACCTGATATTAGGTAATAATAGGATAATGAAACAATTCTATCTAACAAAACTACTAAATACTATTAAGAATTTAGACGTCCATCAATCAATCGATAAAGCATTTTTCAATAATCAAAATATTTTATTAAAGCCTCAGAAATTGTAGATACATTTTTTAAAATAAGCTTCGATCTTCATACTAAAGATCAGATACCCTCCTTAACCCCAAAAACCCCATTAAATATTCCAAAAAAATGTAATGTCTCCATTACAAAAACAGAGTCAGCAACAAATCGGTTGAAAGTCACTAGCAAAGATCATCTCTCAACATTCAAAGAATTTATCTCAGTGATCAGAAGAACTTGGATCCCCGCAGAGAATTTTTTTCTCGGGTGGGGCGTTTTTTCAGTGAAATGTATACATCAGGTTGGATACCGATTTTTCCGAATGTCCAAATCGTTCGAACGATCGACGATCGTTGGGGTTGCAGTAGTAATGCACGCAACGATATCGTTGGAGGGTTTCCTTTTTTTTTTTCTTTTTATGAGGAATCGCCGTCAAAGGAATATGTTATGGGATGATTGGATATTCTCCTGGGGGTCGACAGCCACGCATCCGTAATTATGTAAGAGCATAAGTACGTAATAACGAAGCGGGAGTATTTTCTGGTGATGGGAAGAAGCCACGAGGAGGAGAAGAAGCTGCAGGCCGTTGGTCCGTGATGTGTTACTGTTGGTTGGTGGTTGGTGGTTCGTTGGTTGGTTGCTGTGCAAGCGACTCTAAACGACGAGGAAAGGAGATAAAGAAAGAAAGAAAGAGCGAGGATTCTTCTCTCCGACAGAGAATAACTCGTTTCGCGAGACAGCGGTAGTTTAACCGTCAGTGAATACCAAAGGTGCCGAATTCACGTTGGTTACTGTCAGCCCGAAATCGGTATGCCATACGTTCGAGTACCGTCCACGCACGCGTGCTTTAATTGCAATTGCAATAAATTAAGGGTACGGGTAAAAAGAATTTTCTCTTATAACACGTTTATGCTTTTTTTTTCAATTTTGTCGATCGATCGGCCGATCGATTTCTGTTTAATGAGGATCAGAATCAACATGAAAGTGCGAGTAATGACAACGTGGGATCATTAATCAATGAGGCGATGAAAGGGATTCAATTTTTAAGGCAGAAATAAAATAGGGATGGAAAAGGAAAGTTTGCAAGTAGCTGCATTTTTTTTTTAGTCACAAAGAATTTTCTGTTATTACACGTTTCTTTTTTTTTTTTTTGGTCGATCGAACTCTGTTTAATGAGGATCGGAATCGGCATGAAAGTGACAGTAATGACAACATGGGATAATTTAATCAATGGGCCGATGAAAGGGATTGAATTTTGAAAGCAGAAATAAAATAGGGATGGAAAGGGAAAGTTTGCAAGTAGCTGCATTTTTTTTTTAGTCACAAAGAATTTTCTCTTATAACACGTTTCTTTTTTTTGTCGATTGAACTCTGTTTAATGAGGATCAGAATCAACATGAAAGTGACAGTAATGACAACATGGGATAATTTAATCAATGAAATAAATAAGGATACAAAGTGAAAGTTTGCAAGTAGCTGCATTTTTTTTAGTAAACAAATTTTTTTTTTTATAACACGTTTCTTATTTTTTTTTTTTTTAGGTCGATTAAACTCTGTTTAATGAGGATCAGAATCAGCATGAAAGTGACAGTAATGGCAACATGGGATAATTTAATCAATGGGGCGATGAATTTTGAAAATGGAAATAAAATAGGGATGGAAAGTGAAAGTTTGCAAGTAGCTACATTTTCTTTTTTTTGTCAAAAAGAATTTTCTCTTATAAAACGTTTATGTTTTTTTACTATTTTTTTAGTTCGATCGATCTCTGTTTAATGATGATCAGAAGGAATATGAAAGTGCGACTATTGACAACATGGGATGATTAATCAATGGGGTGAAAAAGGATTGAATTGAAAAGATCAAAATAAAATAGGGATGGAAAGTAAAAGTTTGCAAGTAGTTTAATTTTTATTTTATTTTTTTAGTCAAAAATAATTTTTTCTTATAATGTTTGTTTATTTTTTCTTTTTCTTTTTTTTTGGTCGATCAATCTCTTTAATGAAGATCAGAATCAACATGAAAGTGCGAATAATGACAACATGGAATAATTAATCAATGGGGCGATGAAAGAGACTGAATTTTGAAAATCGAAATAAAATAGGGATGAAAAGTGAAAATTCGCAAGTAGCGACATATTTTTTTTCAAGAATTTTCTCTTATAACACTTTTTTTTTCGAAATATTTTGTCATTTAATCAGAATTTTTTTTGCAATAAAGAAAATTCTAAAATGTAACTCATTTTAAAAAATTACTTATAGCTTACAAAAAAAAAACAAAAAATTGCTAAGTGTTTATTTTAAATAAAAATTTTAAATAATATTTAAATATTTAAATATTTCAATTTTTCACAAATACTTTTGACAGCACTAAAAATCGTCTGAAATCTGAAACCCTTCCACTAAATATCGAAACGAGCAATAAGGGTTGAACCCTTAACTTGTGTGATAAATTGTCCTCTAATACTTAAAACTCTTGGCGAAAAAAAAAATAAATATTTATAATTTTTTAAAAACAAATTTTAACACATTTTTAAATATAATACAATATTTTCTCTCATATGCAACACATTCACATGAAAATCAATAAAAACAATTTTTATAAACCAAAACCACAGGAATGAGTAAGCAAAAAATAATTGTCTTATTTAATTGTTGGAAAATTAAAAAAAAAAAAACAAGATGAAGATAAGAGTGATTTCCTCTGTCTCATCTTTTGTGAGTTGGAAATGTTATTCATTGAGCCGTAAATGGTGACTAGGTCAGCAAAGAAGACTTTAAAGATCCCGGAAAAAACGTTTCTGAAGGGTTTTCGTCTAATAGCACATAAGTGAGATACTTTTTGGTCGTTCGGCTCGCTGAGGCTCAGACTTCTAGTCGACTTCCCACGAGATTATGGTGTCCCGTAGTCCCAACGGGAATAGATTACACCTGAGAACTTGGCTATGGGTACAGTTAAATGGGATACAAAAAAAAATTTGGAGATCGTAGATCTGATCTTTGCGTTATCGTTCGGGGCGTAGATCGGATCCAATTAAGGACTCTCTTCTCTCCCGGTCCCGAAGGAATTTTATTTCGGAGCTGTCTGGACAGTTTCGACGTTTCTCAAGAGATTCTCCTTCATTGTGTCCTTAAAGCCGACAAATGGAGACAAGGATACAATTTTTCACCGTTATTCATGTATTCAAAACAAACTTGCAACCCTCTTATCACTTTTCATCTCGCTATTTCGTTATTTGTCCCATAAATTATTTTATATTAATTGTCTACTGAAATATTCAATTGTTAAAGTCACGAAAAATAATCACATGGAGAAAGTAATGATTTACTTTTCTTTAAACTAATTTTATTGTACTTTTTTTTAAATACTTAAAATTTAATGAAAAAAATATACATGTATCAGAAAATAATTGTTGAAGACTTAAAGAAAATTAATTAAAAGATTTTTTTAAAATATTTAAATAATTTGTAGTAAATAAATTTTGCAAAAATTTCACAGCCAAATTCCTTCAGAAATATATTTAACATTTTATTCTCTAATATTTTGTTTAAAATAATCTACAAGATTTATGAATTGTTTTCTTTTTAAGAGAAAAGTGAAAATTAATATAAAGAGAAAATATAAAAAATTTCTGCACAAACTTTTTTTATCAAAGACATGAAATTCAAATATAGAACTTCTTCATTAAAAAAAAAACTTCAACTTTTTCCTGTTTTTCATAAAATTTTTAGATATTTTATTATCAAGGGGACAAGAAATTTAGGGTGTTTTAATAAAAAATATTTTTTTGTATAGTTAATACAGAACGAGATAAAAAGTGATTATATCATTACAATTCTGTTGCGAAAAGTAAATTATAAATTATTTTATATTTTTATTTTAAGTCACAAAAAAAAATAATCACATGGAAAAAATCATAATTTTTCTATATCTTCAATCTCCTTTTCATTAAACTAATTTTATTGTACTTTTTTTGTTAATTCACTGCCAATAAAAAATACAAGGATGCAAAGTAGAACCTTGCACAGTGCTTCCTCATTATTTTTCGCGTTTTACAAAGCTACCTCTATGAGGAAGTATGTTATTCAATTTTTGGCTTCCTCATGGAGGAAGCTTTGTAAAGCGCGAAAAATAATGAGGAAGCAATGTGCAAGGTTCTACTTTTCATCCTTGTTTTAATTAGATAAATACACATGTTGTGGATACGCTTTTTCTATTTCGTTATTACGTTATTTCTTGATTATTAGAGCATTTCCGAAAGTGAATGTGATAATGTATATTTTTAAAAATAATTCAACATTCCATAAAATCAAAAATTTCATACCGTTCGTCACTAAATTATACATATATAATGGCTGAATATTGTTTCATTTATATACAAAATTTGAGCTCGCTATCTTAAGTTTTGCAAAAGTTACAATAGAGCGATAATGTCAATTTTTTGAAAAATTCAAAACATCATAAAATTTTAACGGTTCAACCGATCTTAACCAAATTCAATAGCGATCACCGGCGTATGAAAGCTCACATTCATACCAATTTTAAGATCAATATCTCGAAAATTGAAAGAGTTATCGCGTAAACAGACATTTTTCAAAAAATTGAAAAACGCGTAATAATTTAACGATGAAGTGGATTTTAACAAAAATCTGTATGAACGATGAGGCTTGATCCCTCTATCTATGGTCCAAATTTCAGCTTGATATCTCAAGGCATTCCCGAGTTATAAAGATTTACATTTTTCGATCGTGTAACATACACACATACACACACACACACATACAGACATTTTTTCTAAATCACTTTTCTCGACGTTTTGGCCCATTCTGAGTGTACTGACATGAAAATCTCGAAAAAAAAAAAAATTTCATGAAAACAAAGCTTCCTCTATGAGGAAGCAAAACAATAAAAAAAACAAATTGAAGACATAAAGAAAAGATATATATTCATTAAATATTTAAATAATATGTGGTTAAAAAATTGTGCAAAAATTTCACAAACTGTCACTTTTTCTTTAGGAATATATTTTCATTGTCAATGTGACAAGAAATTTAGAATGCGGTACGAAAAAATATATATTTTTTGAATAGTTAATATAAAATGAGACAAAAAGTGATTGTATAATTACAATTCTATTGCGAGGAGTTCAAAACAGCCATTCAAATCTTCGTGAGCTTCAGGACTGTAACACTTTTACCGTTAGACAGATAAATATCCTTCTGCTGTTTGTTGTCTACAGTAAAAAATAACTGTGAAGAAATCCGCACCGAGTTAAAAGATCTAACGTGGCTATAGATCACGTGTGTCTCGTACGTATAGCAACAGCAGAAGGTCGACGACTGCTGGCTCTTAAGATATTTTACTTATTCCACTCGCAGCACTATGAAACGTAACGAATTGGCTATTACAACATGTGTGCGAATTTGCCGACGAACGAACGAACGACTGCCAAGTCCTTAATGCTCAGCTGCTATTTCGCATATCTTTAAGACGTAACTTTACTCCTGTATTAAATAGGTTTTGTCGATTATTAGAAGAAACTGGTTCTTACTTTCGACGTGAGACTGAAGAACGTATAACACATTCGTAGACATTAACCTTAACGATTTTTAAGCGTCAATTATTAATTGACAGGTCAATGGACTATTTGTATATTTATGGAAATTAGATTTTATCTATCGTCATCGTAGCTGGAAATATTATTTTATTCAAATAACAATAATTTTTTTTGTAATATAATTTTTATAATTTTTTTTAAGATGTTAAGTCATATTATAAAAATTGAGATAATGAATCTTGAAAAATTATTTTCAATGATAGTTTCGAAGAATTATTTAGTTTCAAAGTAAAAGGTAATTTTTTTTTTTTTGGTACGGTTTTGGATAATTTGTGAGATTTAAGATTTCTGAAACTGAAAAATAAAAAACTTTGGCTAAATGTAATTTTCGAATAATGCAATTTAAAGTAACTGGTAAATAGCTAATTTTCGTTTTTAAAGTCTGTGATAGACGATTTAGAAAAAAAAATGTCATTGTGTAAATGACGTAGTAAACTTTTTAATTATAGCCTAAAAAAAAAAGAAGTGTCTAACGGTTTATAATTTTTATTTCCATTTTAGTTTTCAAGCACAAATATCGTTGAATATGAGTCAGAAATTGTGCACAATATGTATATTTATGCATAAGAATAGAAATAATGTATATAAGGTCTTGATAAAAAATTAGAAATGCCAATACTTAATTAATTAACATGTAAAAAAAAAATTATTTATTCTTCATCTTTCGTAATCGCCAATATGAGCGAAACATATGAGTACACAGCATTAACTACATACTTGTAATTCGAAAGATTCAATTTGTGCAATCCTACGATTGTCAACGTTTTAGGCTTTTGACTTTGTAGAATTACGATACTAATATTAATTCTTGAATCCTTGGACAAATTGTACCATTTGCATTGTTTAAATACGTCACCGATTTCTTCGCAACAGTTGGTCAGATACTCTCCAGAGTAATAAGGTATAAATAGCCACCATAAGTCGAATATAAGAAGGATGCTTTCGCGTGCAAATGCCACTAAGTTGCCCCTGTTTATAGCGATAGCCACTGAGTAGGCTAGCCAAATAATTGTCGAAACATGAAAAAAAACGTACATATTTTGAGAAATCCTGTTATCAATAATGACATTTTTATCTTCACCTCAAGCTGGTATTTTTAATTTATTTTTCTTGTCAAAGACAAGAAAAATAAATTTTAATTTTTCTTCGACCCTCTCCGATTTGCCCTGTAATTGATTATATGAATGTACCACTAAAAGACACTCTATGTGAATTTTTTCAGATTTTTTAAAATAATTTTTCAGAAAATGGCTTTTTTTATGCAAGTGCAAATATCTCAGAATTTTGAAGTTACTGAAAAAAAATGTCTGCACATAAAAGTTGTCGTTTATTGTTAGCTTTCGAGCGGAATATTCCAAATAATTGTCACGTTCCTGTGAGTATGATTTTTTTCCGAAAAATGGAGGAATTATTTTTTAATTAAAAAAAGGATATTTTTTGAAAAAATTACAGAGTATTGCTACATGACCGTTGATACCACAAAAAAATCGCCAGAGTGGCACCGATCGATCTTCTGGTACTAAAAAATGCATTTGTGTGAAAGTTCCGAAAAACGGGGGCATTATTATTTTTTTGATAAAAAAAAGGTTACTTTTTTTTGGCTAATAAAATTACAGAGTATTCTTGCATGACTGTATATATTGCAAAAAATCATCAGAGTGGTACGGATCGAGCTTCCGGTATAAAAAAAAGTAATTCCCCCGTTTTTCGAAAGTTCCACGCGAATAATGTTTTTTCATACCGTAAGTTCGAAAAATTATTTTTAAAAATTTGAAAAAATTCACATATAGTGTATATCTATAACCAATTACAGGGCAAATCGGAGAGGGTCGGAAAAAAAAGTGTCTGAATTTTATTTTTTAACTACATATTGTATCATTTATATATATATATATATATATTTAGTGATATATTTTTGCAAAGATATGTTAGAAATATATGCGAAATATACAATTTTTTTTAAATAAATATATCTTACGTACATAAAGTATATAAATTTCGTTTTGCACTCGCAATCAGAGAAATTAGTTTCATGGGTTTATTTAAATCAAATATGGTATCTATTACAAATTTTATTAAAAATTAATACGATTTTTTTGGTGTGCCACAAATGCTATTTGATTCGAAATAAAATATTATTTTTATTTCATTCGAATAAATCCATCAAACCGAATTCTCTGGGTGTGAAATAGTGACGTTTCGAAAAATAAGAAATGTTTACCTTGGAAGCAGATTTCAATTTCAATCGTCAAGACCATCAACGCCAGGACAGCCGAAAATGAATTTCGAAGATCATCGCTCAACTCGAGAAGTTGATTGTGTCTATTTACGAGACGTCGAAACATTACTCGACTCTTATTTTTATTTTTTATCTGTAAAAACTTCTGAAAATTTGCTCTCAGGATCTTGAATTGTCCTGAGAGATGCATACTAAGGCTCCAGAACAGCATCAGAGTACCATAGGCTGCTAAATCACTAGACAAAAGCGTAATTACGAACAAGACTGCTTTCACTGCGAACCAAGTGTAATGTTCGTTTAATGCGATCTGTTGGTTAACTGTTAATTTAGCGGTGGTAAAAAATGGAAAATACGTTATTGCGCTGACAATGGGCGCGACAAACGAAAATAGAGGCGTAACGACGAAGAAAAATCTGCCAAATAGTTGGTGACGTTTCATTATTTTACGCTCTTTCGGTTTTGTGACTAATGACCAATCGTCATTTGTTGATACGATCAGACGAACTAGAGAGTCACAATGTATTCGAATAGATATATCCGAAAGAAGTTGAATAACCCCGTACGTTACACTCGTTAATGCAAGGATTTTGGGAACAATATCATCATGACAATCGATCATTTTTGTTACTGCAACTTGGATCTATTGAAAAATATCATTTGCATCAACTATATAAATTTGTAAAAAAAAAGTTTGAAATTAAAGGAAACTTTAAAAAATAAAGTTTAATAAAGAACCTAAAAAATAAAAAGTGTAGTTTCGATCTAATACACGGAGAAAAAGACTTAGGTAGATCAACTAAGGCGCTTGGTTATGTATGCGCTAACCAAGTTATTGGTTAGATCAACCAAGGCGCTTGGTTATGTATGCGCTAACTCAGTTATTGGTTAGATCAACCAAGGCGCTTGGTTATGTATGCGCTAACTAAGTTATTGGTTAGATCAACCAAGGCGCTTGGTTATGTATGCGCTAACTAAGTTATTGATTAGATCAACCAAGGCGCTTGGTTATGTATGCGCTAACTCAGTTATTGGTTAGATCAACCAAGGCGCTTGGTTATGTATGCGCTAACCAAGTTATTGGTTAGATCAACCAAGTTATTGTTTGACCAACCAAATTATTGTTTGACCAATCAAGTTATTGTTTGACCAACCAAGTTATTGTTTGACCAACCAAGTTATTGTTTGACCAACCAAGTTATTGTTTGACCAACCAAGTTATTGTTTGACCAACCAAGTTATTGTTTGACCAACCAAGTTATTGTTTGACCAACCAAGTTATTGTTTGACCAACCAAGTTATTGTTTGACCAACCAAGTTATTGTTTGACCAACCAAGTTATTGTTTGACCAACCAAGTTATTGTTTGACCAACCAAGTTATTGTTTGACCAATCAAGTTATTGTTTGACCAACCAAGTTATTGTTTGACCAACCAAGTTATTGTTTGACCAACCAAGTTATTGTTTGACCAACCAAGTTATTGTTTGACCAACCAAGTTATTGTTTGACCAACCAAGTTATTGTTTGACCAACCAAGTTATTGTTTGACCAACCAAGTTATTGTTTGACCAACCAAGTTATTGTTTGACCAACCAAGTTATTGTTTGACCAACCAAGTTATTGTTTGACCAATCAAGTTATTGTTTGACCAACCAAGTTATTGTTTGACCAACCAAGTTATTGTTTAACCAACCAAGTTATTGTTTGACCAACCAAGTTATTGTTTGACCAACCAAGTTATTGTTAGACCAACCAAGTTATTGTTTGACGAACCAAGTTATTGTTTGACCAACCAAGTTATTGTTTGACCAACCAAGTTATTGTTTGACCAACCAAGTTATTGTTTGACCAACCAAGTTATTGTTTGACCAACCAAGTTATTGTTTGACCAACCAAGTTATTGTTTGACCAACCAAGTTATTGTTTGACCAACCAAGTTATTGTTTGACCAACCAAGTTATTGTTTGACCAACCAAGTTATTGTTTGACCAACCAAGTTGTTGTTTGACCAACCAAGTTATTGTTTGACCAACCAAGTTATTAACTAAATCATCTTGGCTGATCGATCAATAAATTGGTTGGTTAACACATAACTTCATTGGTCTAACCAATAACTTAGTTGGCGCATATACATATATATATAACCAAGCCTTTTTTTGCGTGTAGAATGGTATAAAAAATGGAAAGAAAGATGTTAGAAACTGGTGCGTTTACCTTTATTGAAATTGGAAAAAAGAAAGTCAAATTGAATACCTTCAACACTGTGGTGATAGTGAGAAAAATCAATGGTCCAAATTTCCATTTATCTTGTGGCCAAAGACCACAGATTCTCAGAATCCATTTGTGAACAAAAAACGTTTCACCGTTTACGTACTCAAAAACCATGGTTCTTTTTGATTTATGAAAATTCTCTTATGAACGAGATGTTTGAAATGTGTACTTCACTTGTAGCCAGCCAATTCGATACTTAGTAACTTGCCGGTGACAAATAAATTATACAGATGCAGTATCTGATGAAATCGCAAAAATAAACAATGGCCCAAGTCTCAACTTATCATGTGACCAACAAACGCAGATTTGGAAAATGCGTTTGTGAAGAAAAATGTTTTCACTATTGATATTCTCGAAAATTTTCAAATTCCGAATTATCTTTTGAACGAGACGTTTTAAGATGTGAACTTTACTCGTGGCTAGCCACTTCGATACTAAGCAACTTGTCGGTGACAAACAAACTAAAAAAATGCAGTACCTGATGTATGCAAGTGCTTAAACCTTTAATGCTCACTTATCCAAAATCGATGCTACCGATAATTGTGAGCTACAAACTTCATAATAACGAAAGGCGAAAGCAATAAAAAAAAGGACAAAGTCATAAGCATAACTATGAGACTTGCATAAGAGACATTCATGGCCAACTCGGTGAACCTTTGACCCTTTTCTACTTCCGGTTTGTTCCAGTATTCAATAATGCATTTTTTAAAAAGGGAAGTTACAGTGTACATATTTTTCATACTGACAATTAGATTTTATAGATGCACCAGCGTATCATTTTTTACCATCTACATGTTAAAATCGATATTAGTGGTAACTGTTTCCATAAGTCGTCGTTAAAATATCTAGGTGAAAGCAATAACTATCTATTCGATTGTTGTTCGCTCTTTGCACCGAAGTGAAACGTGTCATTCTCGGTGGTAAATGGCACTTGCCGCAAGTCCTGAGAACATGCAAGTGCTAAACGGAAAGGACGAAGTCAATGAACATAAATAAATGAAGAGCATATGGGCGTATTTCTGACAAACTCAGAAAATCTACGACTCCGACTCTGTTCGGTTTGACCCAATACTTAATAATGCGTTTTTTTAAAATAATCCTACATAACCAGAACTAGGCACCATCTAATTAGTATGCAGGCACGAGTATCATATTTTGCCGTCTATATTGTAAAATCAATATTGGTGGCAATTACTGGCAAAAAACGACAATAAAAATATCTTGGTGCGAGCTATAATTCTTCTTCGTAATAACCTTCATGCGGAAATGACACGTGTCATTCTTGGCCGTACACACACGGAGAAAACGAGCTAGTTCAGAAAACTAACCTTTAAATGCTTGGAGCGTTAGATGTAGTTTGGTTGGCATCACCAATCGGTTGGTTGGCACTACCAATCGGTTGGTTGGCGCCACCAATCGGTTGGTTGGGGCCACCAATCGGTTGGTGGGCGTTACCAATCGGTTGGTTGGCACTACCAATCGGTTGGTTGGCGCCACCAATCGGTTGGTTGGGGCCACCAATCGGTTGGTGGGCGTTACCAATCGGTTGGTTGGCGCCACCAATCAGTTGGTTAGCGCCACCAATCGGTTGGTTGGGGCCACCAATCGGTTGGTGGGCGTTACCAATCGCTTGGTTCTGACACGCAATAACTTGTTAATGCCACATTTTACCATGACTGTTGGAGCGTTAGATGTAGTTTGGTTCGCATCACCATTCGGTTGGTTTGCACTACCAATCGGTTGGTTGGCGCCACCAATCGGTTGGTGGGCGTTACCAATCGGTTGGTTGGCGCCACCAATCGGTTGGTTGGCGCCACCAATCGGTTGGTTGGGGCCACCGATCGGTTGGTGGGCGTTACCAATCGGTTGGTTCTGACACGCAATAACTTGTTAATGCCACATTTTACCATGACTGTTGGAGCGTTAGATGTAGTTTGGTTGGCATCACCAATCGGTTGGTTGGCACTACCAATCGGTTGGTTGGCGCCACCAATCGGTTGGTGGGCGTTACCAATCGGTTGGTTGGCGCCACCAATCGGTTGGTTGGCGCCACCAATCGGTTGGTTGGGGCCACCGATCGGTTGGTGGGCGTTACCAATCGGTTGGTTCTGACACGCAATAACTTGTTAATGCCACATTTTACCATGACTGTTGGAGCGTTAGATGTAGTTTGGTTGGCATCACCAATCGGTTGGTTGGCACTACCAATCGGTTGGTTGGCGCCACCAATCGGTTGGTTGGGGCCACCAATCGGTTGGTGGGCGTTACCAATCGATTGGTTGGCGCCACCAATCGGTTGGTTGGCGCCACCAATCGGTTGGTTGGCGCCACCAATCGGTTGGTTGGCGCCACCAATCGGTTGGTGGGCGTTACCAATCGGTTGGTTCTGACACGCAATAACTTGCTAATGCCACATTTTGCCATGACTGTTCTTTTCTCCGTGCAGAAGGCAAAAAACGCTTGGTTCAAAAATTCAATTTTGTCTGTTTCTGATTCCAGAATTCATAGATCTGACTTCTGGAATCAGAAATGGAAAAAAGTGACTTTTTTCGAAATCACAATAGAAAGGTTTGAAACGGGTGTTTTCTGTGGTGGTATATGCGACTTGAGAACGATAGTGAAGGTTACAATTATCATTTTTTACTCCCTTCTTTTCGAAAAAATGCTTCATCCTAGACTTTATCAACGAACATTTGCTACTTATAACTGTTTTTCGTAATGTCATAATTCGAAAGTTATAGCTTGCCAAACATTTATTTTGAAGATTTAGAACTCGTAAACCTCATATATAATTTTATTCTCCAGTTTAGTTTTCAAGCACAAATAATGCTGAATATGAATGAGAAATTGTGCACAATATGCATATTTATGAATAAAAATAGGACTAAGGTATATAAGGTCTTGATGAAAATTATAAATGCCAATACTTAGTTAATTAGTATGTAAAAAAAAAGAATTTATTCTTCATCTTTCGTAACCGCCAATATGAGCGAAACGTACGAGTACACTGCATTAACCACATACATGTAATTCGAATGATTCAATTTGTACAGTCCTACGATTGACAACGTTTTAGGCTGTCGACTTTGTAGAATTACGATACTAATATTAATTCTTGAATCGTTGGACAAATTGTACCATTTACATTGTTGAAATACGTCACCGATTTCTTTGCAACTCTTGATCAGATACTCTCCAGAGTAATAAGGTATAAATAACCACCATAAGTAGTATAAAACGATGGTAATTAATCTAGCCAATTCCATTAAATTGCCCTTGAAAATAGCGATAGCCAGTCTGAAGGCTAACCAAATCATTGTCGGAACATGAAAAAGAAAAAATCGTACATATTTTGAGAAATCATGTTATCAATAATGACATTTTTATCTTCACCTCAATCTAGTATTTTTAATTTATTTTTTTTGTCAAAGACAAGAAAAAAAACGAGTTTACTTTATTTCTATGGGGAAATAAAGTATATTCGGAAATATATAATTTTTATACTGAATAATATATGCGCCGAAAAATTTTATATGTGGGATATATTTTTGGCTATATGTGAAATATACAACTTTTAAAAACAAATATATCTTACATACATATTTTTTCAATGTGGGGAAGATAAATTGCTAAATCCAGAATGAATAGTATATAAATTTCGTTTTGCATCCAGAGAAATCGGTCTCATGGGTTTATTTAAATCAAATATTGGATTTATTACAAATAAATTTTATTAAAGATTAATAAGATTTTTTTTTTGTATGCGATAAATGCTATTTGATTCGAAATAAAATTTTGTTTGTATGTGATTCAAATAAACCCATCAAACCAATTTCTCTGGGTGTGAAATAGTGACATTTCGAAAAATAATAAATGCTTACCTTGCAAGCAGATTGAAATTTCAATCGTCAAGACCATAAACGCCAGGAAAGCAGAAAATGAATTTCGAAGATCATCGCTCAAGTCGATAAGTTTATTGTGTCTATCTACGAGACGTCGAAACATTACTCGACTCTTATTTTTATTTTTAATCCGTAAAAACTTCTGGAAATTTCCTCTCAGGATCTTGAATTGTCCTGAGAGATGCATATTAAGGCTCCAGAACAACATCAGAGTACCACAGACTGCTAAATTACTAAACAAAAACGTAACTAACAACAAGACTGATTCCACTACGAGCCAAGTGTGATGATCGTTTAATATGATTTGTTGGTTAACTGTTAATTTGGCGTTGGTGAAAAATGGAAAATACATTATTGCGCTGGCAGTGGGCAAGCCGAGCGAAGTCAGAATCAAAAGGACGAAGAAGGTCCTGCCAAATACTTGGTGATTTTTCATTATTTCACGCTCTTTCGGCTTTGTGACTAATGACCAATCGTCAGTTGTCGATACGATCAGACGAACTATCGAGTCACAATATATTCGAATAGATATATCCGAAAGAAGTTGAATAACCACGTACGCTATAGCCATTAATGCAAGGATACCGGGAACAATATCATCGTGATAATCGATCATGTTTGTTACTGCAACTTCGATCTATTGGAAAATATCATTTGCGTCAACTACATACATTTGTAAAAAAAAGTTTGAATTTTAAAAAATCTATAATAAATTAGAAGCGTAGTGTCGATCTAATACACGGAGAAAAAGGCTTATGTAGATCAACCAAGGCGCTTCGTTATATATGCGCTAACTAAGTTATTGGTTGGCGCTTGGTAATATATGCGCTAACTAAGTTATTGGTTGGCGCTTGGTTATATATGCGCTAACTAAGTTATTGGTTGGCGCTTGGTTATATATGCGCTAACTAAGTTATTGGTTAGATCAACCAAGTTATTGTTTGACCAACCAAGTTATTAACTAAATCATCTTGGCTAATCGATCAATAAATTGGTTGGTTAACACATAACTTGATTGGTCTAACCAATAACTTAGTTGGCGCATACATATATAACCAAGCCTTTTTTGCGTGTAGAATAGTATAAAAAATGGAAAGAAAGATGTTAGAAACTGGTGCGTTTACCTTTATTGAAATTGGAAAAAGAAAGTCAAATGAAATACCTTCAATGCTGTGGTGATTGTGAGAATAATCAATGGTCCAAATTTCCATTTATCTTGTGGCCAAAGACCGCAGATTCTCAGCATCCATTTGTGAACAAAAAATCTTTCCCCGTTTACGTACTCAAAAACCATGGTCCTTTTTGATTTATGAAAATTCTCTTATGAACGAGATGTTTGAAATGTGTACTTCACTTGTAGCCAGCCAATTCGATACTTAGTAACTTGCCGGTGACAAATAATTTATACAGATGCAGTATCTGATGAAATCGCAAAAATAAACAATGGCCCAAGTCTCAACTTATCATGTGACCAACAAACGCAGATTTGGAAAATGCGTTTGTGAAGAAAAATGTTTTCACTGTTGATATTCTCGAAAATTTTCAAATTCCGAATTATCTTTTGAACGAGACGTTTCAAGATGTGAACTTTACTCGTGGCTAGCCACTTCGATACTAAACAACTTGTCGGTGACAAACAAACTAAATAAATGCAGTACCTGATGTATGCAAGTGCTTAAACTTTTAATGCTCACTTATCCAAAATCGATGCTACCGATAATTGTGAGCTACAAACTTCATAATAGCGAAAGGCGAAAGCAATAAAAAAAGGACGAAGTCAATAAGCATAACTATGAGACTTGCATATGAGACATTCATGGCCAACTCGGCGAACCTATGACTCTTTTCTCCTTCCGGTTTGTTCCAGTATTCAATAGTGCATTTTTTAAAAAGGAAAGTTACAGTGTACATATCTTTCATACTGACAATTAGATTTTATAGATGCACCAGCGTATCATTTTTTACCATCTACATGTTAAAATCGATATTAGTAGTAACTGCTTCCAAAAGTCTTCATTTAAATATCTAGGTGAAAGCAATAATTATCTATTCGATTATTGTTCGCACTTTGCACCGAAGTGAAACGTGTAATTCTCGGTGGTAAATGGCACTTGCACCAAGTCCTGGGAACATGCAAGTGCATAAACGGAAAGGACGAAGTCAATGGGCATAAATAAATGACATATGACATATTTCTGGCAAACTCGGAAAACCGACGACTCCGACTATGTTCGGTTTGACCTAATATTTAATAATGTATTTTTTAATAATCCTACATACCGAGTACTAGACACCATCTAATTATTATGCAGACATGAGTATCATTTTTTACCATCTACATTGTAAAATCAATATTGGTGGCAAAAAACGACAATAAAAATATCTTGGTGCGAGCTACAATACTTCTTCGTAATTATCTTCATGCGGAAATGACACGTGTCATTCTTGGCCGTACGCAGAAGGGAAAAAAACGCTTGGTTCGAAAATTCAACTTTGTCCGCTTCTGATTCCAGAATTCGTAGATCCGACTTCTGGAATCAGAAAAGGACAAAAGTGACTTTTTTTTTCAAAATCACAATAGAAAGGTTTGAAACGGGTGTTTTCTGTGGTGGAATATGCGACGCGAGAACGATAGTAAAGGTTACAATTATTATTTACACAATATCAAATAAATTATTTTTTTACTCCCTTTCTTTTCGAAAAAAAGGTTCATCCGAGACTTTGTCAACAAACATTTGGTACTGACCACTGTTTGTCGTGATGTCATAATTCGAAAGTTATAGCTTGCCAAATATTTATTTTGAAGATTCAGAAATCTTAAACCTCATATATAATTTTATTTCCAGTTTAGTTTTCCAGCATAAATAATGTTGAATATGAGTCAGAAATTGTGCACAATATGCATATTTATGAATAAGAATAGGAATAATGTATATAAGGTCTTGATGAAAATTATAAATGCAAATACTTAGTTAATTAATATGTCAAAAAAATAATTTATTCTTCATCTTTCGTAAGCACCAATATGAGCGAAACATACGAGTACACAGCTTTAACTACATACTTGTAATTCGAAAGATTCAATTTGTGCAATCCTACGATTGTTAACGTTTTAGGCTTTCGACTTTGTAGAATTAGAATACTAATATTAATTCTTGAGTCCTTGGACAAATTGTACCATTTACATTGTTTAAATACGTCACCGATTTCTTCGCAACAGTTGGTCAGATACTCTCCAGAGTAATAAGGTATAAATAACCACCATAAGTCGTCTATAACGATGATACTTGATTGAACAAATGCCATTAAATTGCCCTCGTATATAGCGTGAACCATTCCGTAGGCTAGCCGAATAATTGACGGAACAAAAAAAAAAATCGTACATATTTTGAGAAATCATGTTATCAATATTATTGACATTTTTATCTTCACTTCAACCTCGTATTTTTTATTTAAAAAAAAAGAACGAGACCCCCATGAAAATAAAGTAAAAAACATTCATACAGAATAATATTTGCGCCAAAAAAATGTATATATCGGATTTATTTATAAAATTTACAAAAAATGTATTATTCGCCGAAGAGTTGATTATATATCAGGTATATTTTTGGATTTACTTAATTTTTCATGGGGGTCTCTTACTTCCACTCGGAGTCTCACATGAAAATAAATATATGTGACATATATAATATTTTGGCATTTTAACTACATATTATATCGTTTATATATATTTTCCATATATTCGTTACATATTTTCGCAAAGATATGTGAGAAATATTTGCAAAATATACAACTTTTTGAAATAAATATATCTTACATACATATTTCTTCATGTGGGCAAGAGAATTCAGTCTCGTGGGTTTATTTCAATCAAATATGGGATTTATTTCAAATAAATTTTATTAAGAATTACTACCATTTATTTTGTATGCCAAAAATGCTGTTTGAATCGAAATAAAATTTTACTTGTATTTCATTCAAATAAATCCATCAAACCGATTTCTCCGGGTGTGAAATAGTGACGTTTTGAAAAATAAGAAATACTTACTTTCCAGGCAGATTTCAATTTCAATCGTCAAAACCATCAACGCCAGGAAAGGAGAAAATGAATTTTGAAGATCATCGCTCAAGTCGAGAAGTTGATTGTGTCTATCTACGAGACGTCGAAACATTACTCGACTCTTATTTTTATTTTTAATCCGTAAAAACTTCTGGAAATTTCCTCTCAGAATCTTGAATTGTCCTGAGAGATACATACTAAGGCTCCAGAACAGCATCAGAGTACTATAAATTGCTAAATCAATGAACAAAAGCGTAACTAAAAACAAGACTGCTTCCACTGCGAACCAAGTGTAATGCTCGTTTAATATGATCTGTTGGTTAACTGTTAATTTAGTGGCGCCAAAAAGTGGAAAATTCGTTATTGCGTTGACAATGGGCGAGACAAACGAAAATAGAGTCATGACGACGAAGAAAACTCTGCCAAATAGTTGGTGACTTTTCATTATTTGACGCTCTTGCGGTTTTGTGACTAATGACCAATCGTCATTTGTGGATACGATCATACGAACTATCGAGCCACAATTTATTCGAACAGATATATCCGAAAGAAATTGAATAACCATGTACACTACAGCCGTTAATGCAAAGATTTCGGAAAGAAAATCATGATGACAATCGATCATTTTTGTTATTGCAAGTTGCATCTATTGAAAGAGATATTTTGATCAACTATTATAATGTCATCAAAGAAAAATAACTTCAATAAGGTGAACAGCCGAATTTCTGACATGTCAGAAATTCATTTGAAAGAAATGAGAAGAGAAAGAGGAAAAAAATCATTTGCTGGCATAGTGACAGAAAACTTTATTTGTTGGCCTAACAAATCATTTTGCTGGCCTAGCAATCTTTTTGCTGGCCTAGCAAATCATTTTGCTCGTCTAGCCAATTTTTTGACAAGCTTAGCAAATAAGGCTTTGCTGTCACTATATTAGCAACTAATTTGTTGATGCAACAACAGTTTTCTCTCCGTGCACGGACGATACATTTATATTTTTAGTAAATAAATTTTTTGTCAAATATTTAAAAAATGTACAGGCTAATTGAAGAGCGTTTTTTACTGTCGAATATGCATAAAAACTTCCAGTACCTTTACATTAATCTCTAAGTAAGTTTTTTTACAGTGTAAGTATTAAGTACACTTGAAATGAATATGAAAAATGTTAGAAACTGGTCCATTTACCTTAATTGAAATTGGAAAAATAAAGTCAAGTCAAATACCTTCAATGCTGAGGTGATTGTGAGTATAACCATTGGCCCAAATCTCCACTTATCCTGTGGCCAAAGACCGCACATTCTCATAAGCCATTTGTGAAGGAAAAATGTTTCACCTTTTATGTACTCAAAAACCATGGTTCTTTTTGATTTTTGAAAATTATCTTTTGAACGAGATGTTTGAAATGTGCAATTCAATCGTAGCTGGCCAATTCGATACTAAGCAACTTTTCACGTTTGAAAATTATCTTTTGAACTGTCCTGTAGCCAAAGATCGCAGTTTTTCAAAATGCGTTTGTGAAGAATAAAAATTTTCACCGCTGATATGTTCGAAAATTTTCAAATTCAAAATTATCTTTTGAACGGGAAGTTTAAAATGTGCACTTTACTCGTGGCCAGTCACTTCGATACTAAGCAACTTGTCGGTGACAAACTAAATAAATACTGTACCTCATGTATACAAGCGCTTAAAACTTTGAACGTTCAGTTATTCAAAATCGATGTTACCAATAATTGCGAGCTACAAACGTCGTAATAACGAAAGGCGAAAGCAATAACTATCTGTTCTATTATTGAAATTGTTTTTACCAAAGGAAGTCGTGTCATAGCGTCGACATTTCAGTCCTGAGCGCAATTAGCAATTAAGTTCAAACGCATTAAAAAAAGGACGATGTCACTAAGCATAAATATGAAACTTGCATATGAGACATTCCTGGACAACTCGGCGAACCTATGACCCTTTTCTCCTTCCGGTTTGTTCCAGTATTCAATAGTGCATTTTTTAAAAAGGAAAGTTACAGTGTACATATCTTTCATACTGACAATTAGATTTTATAGATGCACCAGCGTATCATTTTTTACCATCTACATGTTAAAATCGATATTAGTAGTAACTGCTTCCAAAAGTCTTCATTTAAATATCTAGGTGGAAACAATAACTATCTATTCGATTATTGTTCGTTCTTTGCACCGAAGTGAAACGTGTAATTGTCGGTGATAAATGGCACTTGCAGCAAGTCCTGGGAAAGTGCAAGTGCATAAACGGAAAGGGCGAAGTCAATGAGCATAAATAAATGACATATGACATATTTCTGTCAAACTCGGAAAACCGACGACTCCGACTCTGTTCGGTTTGACCTAATATTTAATAATGTATTTTTTAATAATCCTACATACCGAGTACTAGACACCATCTAATTATTATGCAGACATGAGTATCATTTTTTACCATCTACATTGTAAAATCAATATTGGTGGCAAAAAACGACAATAAAAATATCTTGGTGCGAGCTACAATACTTCTTCGTAATTATCTTCATGTGGAAATGACACGTGTCATTCTTGGCCGTCTGCAGAAGGGTAAAAACGCTTGGTTCGAAAATTCAACTTTGCCCGTTTCTGATTCCAGAATTCGTAGATCTGACTTCTGGATTCAGAAACGGACAAAAGTGACTTTTTTTTAAAAATCACAATAGAAAGGTTTGAAACGGGTGTTTTCTGTGGTGGAATATACGACTTGAGAACAATAGTGAAGGTTACAATTATCATTTTTTACTCCCTTCTTTTCGAAAAAATGGTTCATTCGAGACTTTATCAACCAACATTTGCTACTTATTGATTTTCATCGTATGCGACTAATCTCGGTCAATATTTCATTTATTAAATAATCTATTAATATATTAATGTAATTCATTTAATTTATTAAGCAGCTACAGTCGACAGTTGTAAAAAGATTCGCATTAGTGAAATTTGAATTGGGCTTCGGTTTCGCGCGCTTTTAATCTAGCGATCACTGTCTTGGACCCGAGATGTGCTTCGCAAAATTCCATCATTGAAAATATTGACCGAGAATAGTCGCATACGATGAATAAATAATAATAATAATACATTATTTGCTACTTATAACTGTTTTTCGTGATGTTATAATTCGAAAGTTATAGCTTGCCAAACATTTATTTTGAAGATTCAGAAATCTTAAACCTCATATACAATTTTATTTTCCAGTTTAGTTTTCCAGCACAAATAATGTTGAATATGAGTCAGAAATTGTGCACAATATGCATATTTATGAATAAGAATAGGAATAATGTATATAAGGTCTTGATGAAAATTATAAATGCAAATACATAGTTAATTAATATGTCAAAAAAATAATTTATTCTTCATATTTCGTAAGCACCAATATGAGCGAAACATACGAGTACACAGCTTTAACTACATACTTGTAATTCGAAAGATTCAATTTGTGCAATCCTACGACTGTCAACGTTTTAGGCTTTCGACTTTGTAGAATTAGAATACTAATATTAATTCTTGAGTCCTTGGACAAATTGTACCATTTACATTGTTTAAATACGTCACCGATTTCTTCGCAACAGTTGGTCAGATACTCTCCAGAGTAATAAGGTATAAATAACCACCATAAGTCGTCTATAACGATGATACTTTCTTGAACAAATACCATTAAATTGCCCTCGTATATAGCGTAAACCATTCTGTAGGCTAGCCGAATAATTGACGAAACAAAAAAAAAAAAAAATCGTAAATATTTTGAGAAATCATGTTATCAATATTATTGACATTTTTATCTTCACTTCAACCTCGTATTTTTTATTTAAAAAAATAGAACGAGACCCCCATGAAAATAAAGTAAAAAATATTTATACTGAATAATATTTGGGCCAAAAAAATTTGTACATCGGATTTATTTATAAAATGTACAAAAAATGTAATATTCGCCGAAGAATTGATTATATATCAGATATATTTTTGGATCTACTTAATTTTTCATGCGGATCTCTTACTTCCACTCGGAGTCTCACATGAAAATAAATATATGTGACATATATAATATTTTGGCATTTTAACTTCATATTATATCGTTTATATATATTTTCCATATATTCGTCATATATTTTCGCAAAGATATGTGAGAAATATTTGCAAAATATACAACTTTTTGAAATAAATATATCTTACATACATATTTCTTCATGTGGGGAAGAGAATTCAGTCTTTATTCAGGATTTATTTCAAATAAATTTTATTAAGAATTAACACCATTTATTTAGTATGCGAAAAATGCTCTTTGAATCGAAATAAAATTTTACTTGTATTTCATTCAAATAAACCCATCAAACCGATTTCTCAGGGGGTGAAATAGTGACGTTTTGAAAAATTAGAAATACTTACTTTCGAGGCAGACTTCAATTTCAATCGTCAAAACCATCAACGCCAGGAAAGGAGAAAATGAATTTTTAAGATCATCGCTCAAGTTGAGAAGTTGATTGTGTCTATCTACGAGACGTCGAAACATTACTCGACTCTTATTTTTATTTTTTATCCGTAAAAACTTCTGGAAATTTCCTCTCAGGATCTTGAATTGTCCTGAGAGATGCATACTAAGGCTCCAGAAGAGCATCAGAGTACTATAAATTGCAAAATCAATTAACAAAAGCGTAATTACGAACAAGACTGCTTTCACTGCGAACCAAGTGTAATATTCGTTTAATGAGATCTGTTGGTTAACTGTTAATTCAGCGGCGGTATAAAGTGGAAAATTCCTTATTGCGTTGACAATGGGCAAGACAAACGAAAATAGAGTCATGACGACGAAGAAAACTCTGCCAAATAGCTGGTGACTTTTCATTATTTGACGCTCTTTCGGTTTTGTGACTAATGACCAATCGTCATTTGTGGATACGATCAGACGAACTATCGAGCCACAATTTATTCGAACAGATATATCCGAAAGAAATTGAATAACCATGTACACTACAGCCGTTAATGCAAGGATTCCGGAAAGAACATCATCATGACAATCGATCATTTTTGTTATTGCAACTTGCATCTATTGAAAGAGATATATTGATCAACTATTATAATGTCATCGAAGAAAAATAACTTCAATAAGGTGAACAGCCGAATTTCTGACACGGACGATACATTTATATTTTTAGTAAATAAATTTTTTGTCAAATATTAAAAAAATGTACAGGCTAATTGAAGAGCATTTTTTACTGTCGAATATGCATAAAAACTTCCAGTACCTTTACATTAATTTCTAAGTAAGTTTTTTTCTTTAAGTGTAAGAATACACTTGAAATAAATATGAAAAATGTTAGAAACTGGTCCATTTACCTTAATTGAAATTGGAAAAATAAAGTCAAGTCAAATACCTTCAATGCTGAGGTGATTGTGAGTATAACCATTGGCCCAAATCTCCACTTATCCTGTGGCCAAAGACCGCTCATTCTCATAAGCCATTTGTGAAGGAAAAATGTTTCACCGTTTATGTACTCGAAAACCATGGTTCTTTCTGATTTTTGAAAATGATCTTTTGAACGAGATGTTTGAAATGTGCAATTCAATCGTAGCTGGCCAATTCGATACTAAGCAACTTTTCACGTTTGAAAATTATCTTTTGAACTATCCTGTAGCCAAAGATCGCAGTTTTTCAAAATGCGTTTGTGAAGAATAAAAATTTTCACCGCTGATATGTTCGAAAATTTTCAAATTCAAAATTATCTTTTGAACGGGACGTTTAAAATGTGCACTTTACTCGTGGCCAGTCACTTCGATACTAAGCAACTTGTCGGTGACAAACTAAATAAATGCTGTACCTCATGTATACAAGCGGTTAGAACTTTTAATGTTCAATTATCCAAAATCGATTTTACCAATAATTGCGAGCTACAAACTTCATAATAACTTCATAATAAACCTATGACTCTTTTCTCCTTCCGGTTTGTTCCAGTATTCAATAGTGCATTTTTTAAAAAGGAAAGTTACAGTTTACATATCTTTCATACTGACAATTAGATTTTATAGATGCACCAGCGTATAATTTTTTACCAGCTGCATGTTAAAATCGATATTAGTAGTAACTGCTTCCAAAAGTCTTCATTTAAATATCTAGGTGAAAACAATAACTATCTATTCGATTATTGTTCGTTCTTTGCACCGAAGTGAAACGTGTAATTGTCGGTGATAAATGGCACTTGCAGCAAGTCCTGGGAACGTGCAAGTGCATAAACGGAAAGGGCGAAGTCAATGGGCATAAATAAATGACATATGACATATTTCTGTCAAACTCGGAAAACCGACGACTCCGACTCTGTTCGGTTTGACCTAATATTTAATAATGTTTTTTTTAATAATCCTACATACCGAGTACTAGACACCATCTAATTATTATGCAGACATGAGTATCATTTTTTACCATCTACATTGTAAAATCAATATTGGTGGCAAAAAACGACAATAAAAATATCTTGGTGCGAGCTACAATACTTCTTCGTAATTATCTTCATGCGGAAATGACACGTGTCATTCTTGGCCGTACGCAGAAGGGAAAAAACGCTTGGTTCGAAAATTCAACTTTGTCCGTTTCTGATTCCAGAATTCGTAGATCCGACTTCTGGAATCAGAAACCGACAAAATTGACTTTTTTTCAAAATCACAATAGAAAAGTTTGAATCGGGTGTTTTCTGTGGTGGAATATGCGACTTGAGAACGATAGTGAAGGTTACAATTATCATTTTTTACTCCCTTCTTTTCGAAAAAATGGTTCATTCCAGACTTTATCAACGTACATTTGCTACTTATTAATTTTCATCGTATGCGACTATTCTCGGTCAATATTTCATTTATTAAATAATTTATTAATATATTAATATAATTCATTTAATTTATTAAGCAGCTACAGGCGATATTTGTAAAAAGATTCGCATTAGTGAAATTTGAATTGGGCTTCGGTTTCGCGCGCTTTTAATCTAGCGATCACTGTCTCGGACCCGAGATGTGCTTCGCAAAATTCCATCATTAAAAATATTGACCGAGAATAGTCGCATACGATGAAAATTAATATTAACAATAAACGGTCGCTGCCTATAATACACTATTTGCTACTTATAACTGTTTTTCGTGACGTTATAATTCGAAAGTTATAACTTGCCAAACATTTATTTTGAAGATTCAGAAATCTTAAACCTCATATATAATTTTATTTTCCAGTTCAGTTTTCAAGCACAAATAATGTTGAATATGAGTCAGAAATTGTGCACAATATGCATATTTATAAATAAGAATAGGAATAATGTATATAAGGTCTTGATGAATATTATAAATGCAAATACTTAGTTAATTAATATGTCAAAAAAATTATTTATTCTTTATTTTTCGTAAGCACCAATATGAGCGAAACATACGAGTACACAGCATTAACTACATACTTGTAATTCGAAAGATTCAATTTGTACAATCCTACGATTGTCAACGTTTTAGGCTGTCGACTTTGTAGAATTACGATACTAATATTAATTCTTGATTCCTTGGACAAATTGTACCATTTACATTGTTGCAATACGTCACCGATTTCTTTGCAACAGTTGTTCAGATACTCTCCAGAGTAATAAGGCATAAATAACCACCATAAGTTCAGTATAAGAAGGGTGCTCTCTTGTGCAAATGTCATTAAGTTGCCCCTGTTTATAGCGACAGCCATTGAGTAGGCTAGCCAAATAATCAATATTATTGCCATTTTTATCTTCACTTCAACCTCGTATTTTTAATTAAACAAAAAAGAATGAGAGCCCCATGACAATAAAGTATGTTTGGAAATATATAATTTTTATACTGATTAATATTTGCGCCAAAAAATGTTATATGTCGGATTTGTGCGAAATATATGCAGGCAAAAAATATATCTGAGGTATATCCAAAATTTGTAAAAAATGTATTATCCGCCGAAGAGTTGATTATATTTTTGGATTTATTTAATTTTTCATGGGGTTCTCTTACTTCCACTCAGAGACTCACATGGAAATAAATATATGTGACATATATAATATTTTGTCATTTTAACTACATATTATATCGCTTATATATATTTCCCATATATTCGTCATATATTTTCACAAAGATATGTGAAAAATATTTGCGAAATATACAACTTTTTGAAATAAATATATCTTACATACATATTTCTTCATGTGGGGAAGATTAATTGATAAAACGAGAATGAATAGTATATAAATTTTGTTTTGCACCCAGAGAAATCGGTATCATGGGTTTATTTAAATCAAATATGAGATTTATATAAAATAAATTTTATTAAAAATTACTACCATTTATTTTGTATGCGATAAATGCTATTTGATTCAACATAAAATTTTATTTGTATTTGATTCACATAAACCCATCAAACCGATTTCTCTGGGTGTGAAATAGTGACGTTTCGAAAAATAAGAAATGCTTACATTGGATGCCGCTTGAAATTTCAGCCGTCAAAACCATCAACGCCAGGAAAGGAGAAAATGAATTTCGAAGATCATCGCTCAAGTTGAGAAGTTGATTGTGTCTATCTACGAGACGTCGAAAAATTACTCGACTCTTAGTTTTATTTTTTATCCGTAAAAACTTCTGGAAATTTCCTTTCAGGATCTTGAATTGTCCTGAGAGATGCATATTAAGACTCCAGAACAGCATCAGAGTACTAAAAACTGCTATATTATTTAACAATAACGTAACTAAAAACAAGACTGATTTCACTGCGAACCAAGTGTAATGATCGTTTAATGTGATCTGTTGGTTAACTGTTAATTTAGTGGGCACCATAAATGGAAAATACGATATTGCACAGACAATGGACCCGACGAACCTAACTAGAGTGGTAATGACGAAGAAAAATCTGGCAAATAGTTGGTGATTTTTCATTATTTGACGCTCTTTCGATTTTGTGACTAATGGCCAATCGTCATTTTTTGAAACGATCAGACGAACTATGGAGCCACAATTTATTCGAACAGATATAGTCATAAGAAATTGAATAACCATGTACACTATAGTCGTTAACGCAAGAATTCCGGGAAGAATACCTTGATGACAATCGATCATGCATATTATTACAAGTTGAATCTGTTGGAAGAGATAATTTGGATCGGCTATTATAATGTCGTTAAAGAAAAATAACTTCAATAAGGTGAACGGCCCAATTTCTCTTTGAATTTTTCGTTAAATATAAAAAAATTTACAGCCTAATTGAAGAGCGTTTTTGTACTGTCGACTATGCCTAAAAACTTCCAGTACCTTTACATTAATTTCTAAGTAAGTTTTTTTCTTCAAGTGTAAGAATACACTTGAAAAAAATATGAAAAATGTTAAAAAATGGTCCATTTACCTTAATTGAAATTGGAAAAATAAAGTCAAATCAAATACATTCAATGCTGAGGTGATTGTGAGTATAACCATTGGCCCAAATCTCCACTTATCCTGTGGCCAAAGACCGCTCATTCTCATAAGCCATTTGTGAAGGAAAAATGTTTCACCGTTTATGTACTCGAAAACCATGATCCTTTTTGATTTTTGAAAATTATCTTTTGAACGAGATGTTTGAAATGTGCAATTCAATCGTAGCTGGCCAATTCGATACTAAGCAACTTTTCACGTTTGAAAATTATCTTTTGAACTATCCTGTAGCCAAAGATCGCAGTTTTTCAAAATGCGTTTGTGAAGAAAAAATATTTTCACCGCTGATATGTTCGAAAAATTTCAAATTCAAAATTATCTTTTGAAACGGACGGTTAAAATGTGCACTTTACTCGTGGCCAGTCACTTCGATACTAAGCAACTTGTCGGTGACAAACTAAATAAATGCTGTACCTCATGTATACAAGCGGTTAAAACTTTTAATGTTCAATTATCCAAAATCGATGCTACCAAGAATTGCGAGCTACAAACTTCATAATAACGAAAGGCGAAAGCAATAACTATCTGTTCTATTATTGAAATTGTTTTTACCAAAGGAAGTCGTGTCATAGCGTTGACATTTCAATCCTGAGCGCAATTAGCAATTAAGTTAAAAACGCATTAAAAAAAAGGACGATGTCACTAAGCATAAATATGAGACTTGCATATGAGACATTCCTGGACAACTCGGCGAACCTATGACTCTTTTCTCCTTCCGGTTTGTTCCAGTATTCAATAGTGCATTTTTTAAAAAGGAAAGTTACAGTGTACATATCTTTCATACTGACAATTAGATTTTATAGATGCACCAGCGTATAATTTTTTACCATCTGCATGTTAAAATCGATATTAGTAGTAACTGCTTCCAAAAGTCTTCATTTAAATATCTAGGTGAAAGCAATAACTATCTATTCGATTATTGTTCGTTATTTGCACCGAAGTGAAACGTGTAATTCTCGGTGATAAATGGCACTTGCAGCAAGTCCTGGGAACGTGCAAGTGCATAAACGGAAAGGACGAAGTCAATGGGCATAAATAAATGACATGACATATTTCTGGCAAACTCGGAAAACCGACGACTCCGTCTATGTTCGGTTTGACCTAATATTTAATAATGTATTTTTTAATAATCCTACATACCGAGTACTAGACACCATCTAATTATTATGCAGACATGAGTATCATTTTTTACCATCTACATTGTAAAATCAATATTGGTGGCAAAAAACGACAATAAAAATATCTTGGTGCGAGCTACAATACTTCTTCGTAATTATCTTCATGCGGAAATGACACGTGTCATTCTTGGCCGTACGCAGAAGGGAAAAAAACGCTTGGTTCGAAAATTCAACTTTGTCCGTTTCTGATTCCAGAATTCGTAGATCTGACTTCTGGATTCAGAAACGGACAAAAGTGACTTTTTTTTCAAAATCACAATAGAAAGGTTTGAAACGGGTGTTTTCTGTGGTGGAATATGCGACTCAAGAATAATAGTGAAGGTTACAATTATTATTTACACAATGTCAAATAAATTATTTTTTTACTCCCTTTCTTTTCGAAAAAAAGGTTCATCCGAGACTTTGTCAACAAACATTTGCTAATTATAACTGTTTTTCGTGATGTCATAATTCGAAAGTTATACCTTGCCAAATACTTATTTTGAAGATTCAGAAATCTTAAACCTCATATATAATTTTATTTTCCAGTTCAGTTTTCAAGCACAAATAATGTTGAATATGAGTCAGAAATAGTGCACAATATGCATATTTATAAATAAGAATAGGAATAATGTATATAAGGTTTTGATGAAAATTATAAATGATAATACTTAGTTAATTAATATGTCAACAAAATAATTTATTCTATTAATCTTTCGTAATAGCCAATATGAGCGAAGCATACGAGTACACAGCATTAACAACATACTTGTAATTCGAAAGATTCAATTTATGGAATCCTACGATTGTCAACGTTTTAGGTTTTCGACATTGTAGAATTACGATACTAATATTAATTCTTGAATCCTTGGACAAATTGTACCATTTACATTGTTGCAATACGTCACCGATTTCTGTGCAACAGTTGGTCAGATACTCTCCAGCGTAATAAGGTATAAATAAACACCATAAGTCTTCTATAGCGAGGATACCTTCTAGAGCAAATGCCATTAAATCGCCCCTGTGTATAGCGATAGCCACTCTGTAGGCTAGCCGAATTATTGTCGAAACATGAAAACAAAAGTCATACATATTTTGAGAAATTATGTTATCAATATTATTGACATTTTTATCTTCACTTCAACATCGTATGTTAAATTTTAAAAAAAGAACGAGATCCCCATGGCAATAAAGTATGTTCGGAAATATATAATTTTTATACTGAATAATATTTGCGGCAAAAAATTTTATATGTCGGATCTATGCGAAATATATGCAAGCGAAAAATATATCTGACGTATATCCAAAATTTATAAAAAATGTATTATCCGCCGAAGAGTTGAATATATCAGATATATTTTTCGATTTATTTCATTTTTCATGGGAGTCTCTTACTTCCACTCAGAGACTCACATAAAAATAAATGTATGTGACATATATAATATTTTGGCATTTTAACTACATACTATATCGTTTATATATTTTTTCCATATATTCGTCATATATTTTCGCGAAGATATGTGAGAAATATTTGCGAAATATACAACTTTTTGAAATAAATATATCTTACATACATATTTCTTCATGTGGGGAAGATAAATTGATAAATCGAGAATGAATAGTTCATAAATTTCATTTTGCAGCCAAAGAAATCGATCTCATGGGTTTATTTAAATTAAATATAGGATTTATTCCAAATAAATTTTATTATAAATTAATACCATTTATTTTGTATGCGACAAAAAGAAAAAGTTTTATTGATTCCTGGAAATCTTTGCCAATGAAATGAAATACTTGAATTTCAATACTATCTTTTCTTTGAATGATGTCCAACTCAATGAAAAGTAGTGACATTGTTTCGAAGAAAAATTTCTTTAAAACAATGAACCTTTTTCATTGATTTCAAAGATATCGTTTCTGATTCAATGGAACCTTCTTCTTACCACCTCAAAATTTCGAAACCTATTTTTTCCTGAAGTACTCGGCAGATAAAGCTCAAATTTTGTGAGTATATAAGGAAGTACGGCAGGAATAGGCTAAGCTTCTGGCTCCTCGAAACTCGAAGCCGTTCGTTCGGGACAACCGGAAAACAAAAAAGTGAGGTTAGGTGCGAGAGAGAGATCAATGAAAATGACGCTTTAAAACAATAAAACTGTTTCTTTATTATATGCTCACTAAGTAAATCTTTACTTACAGGCAATGAAATGTTCTCTTTGAAATTCAAATACACTATTTCATTGAAATCAAAGAAATATTTCGTTGAAATCAATGAAAAAAAAAAGCAATCCACCCATTTCTTTGGCGTCAATGAAATCTTTTCTCTCGGTGTATTTGATTCGAAATAAAATTTTATTTGCATTTGATTCACATAAACCCATCAAATCGATTTTTCCCTGGTGTGAAATAGTGACGTTTCGAAAAAAAAAATGCTTACCTTGGATGGTGATTGCAATTTCAACCGTCAAAACCATCAACGCCAGGAAAGGAGAAAATGAATTTCGAAGATCATCGCTCAAGTCGAGAAGTTGATTGTGTCTATCTACGAGACGTCGAAACATTGTTCGACTCTCATTTTTATTTTTAATCCGTAAAAACTTTTGGAAATTTCCTGTCAGAATCTTGAATTGTCCTGAGAGATGCATATTAAGGCTCCAGAACAGCATCAGAGTACTATACATTGCTGAATCGATGGACAAAATCGTAACTACAAATAAGACTGTGCTTACGGCGAACCAAGTGTAGTGTTCGTTTACTGTGATCTGTTGATTAGGTGTTAATTTAGTGGGGATCAAAAATGGAAAATACGTTATTGCGCTGACAATAGGCGCGACAAACGAAAATAGAGTCGTAACGACGAAGAAAAATCTGCCAAATCGTTGGTGACTTTTCATTATTTTACGCTCTTTCGATTTTGTTACTAATGACCAATCGTTATTTGTCGACACGATCAGACGAACTATCGAACGACAATTTATTCGAACAGATATATCCACAAGAAATTGATTAACCAGCCACAGCACATCCGTTAATGCAATGATTTCGGTTATAATACCTTGATGACAATCGATCATTCTTGCCATTGCAAGTTGAATCTATTGGAAAAGATCATTTGGATCAACTATTATAATTTCGTCAAAGAAAAATAAGTTTAATAAGGTGAACGGTCCAATTTCACTTTGAATTTTTCGTCAAATATCAAAAAATTTATAGGCTAATTGAAGAGCGTTTTTTACTATCGAATATGCATAAAAACTTCCACTGCCTTTACATTAATTTCTACACTCAGAGAAATCGTAATTGTACAGTCAACTATAATATAAAGTGACAACTATTCATTTTTATTACATGCAACTATTTTTATAGTTACGATAACTACGAAAATAATTATGGTAACTATTTGCTAGTTACAGTAACTATTTAATAGTTGTGTCAACTACAAAAAATTATTGTACCAACCATAAATGAATAGTTGTCACTTTATAGTTACTAATACCATAATTTTCTCTCAGTGTAAGTAAGTTTTTTTAATGTGTAAGTATTTAGTACACTTGAAATGCATATGAAAAATATTAGAAACTGATCCATTTATCTTAATTGAAATTGGAAAAAGAAAGTCAAGTTAAGGGGAGGGAATCAGGTCAAAAAAATTGATTTTGGAAATTCAATATCATCCAAATTCTATTGCATATAAAAATGCCCAACGCACTATATGGTTGGTACTCGATGAAAGGATTTTTTACTGTCGTCTGACTTGCATAGGCTTTCCAATATTATCTTAAGCAAAGTTCTTAGGTTTTCCATTCTGCGCATGATTCAGATCAAACTACTAGGCAGATTGGAATGATTGACGTCTTATTTTCTTCCTCATGAAAAGATACACCGGCTAAATGGAGCAAACCATTTTTTTTTCATTCTGAAAGCAAAGTTAATCACTGATTTAGAAAATAGCATAACATTTATTTATCAATAATTATGTCACTTAAAAAATATTACCTTTTATTAACATTTGCTTCATTTAGCCGGTGTATCTTTTCATGAAGAACAAAATGAGACGTCAACCATTCCAATCTGCCTAGTAGTTTGGTCTGAATCATGCGCAGAATGGAAAACCTAAGAACTTTGCTTAAGATAATATTGAAAAGCATATGCAAGTCAGACGACAGTAAAAAATCCTTTCATCGAGTACCAACAATATAGTGCGTTGGGCATTTTTATATGCAATAGGATTTGGATGATATTGAATTTCCAAAATCAATTTTTTTCACCTGATTCCCTCCCCTTAAATACCTTCAATGCTATGGCGATCGTGAGCATAACCAATGGCCCAAATGTCCACCTATCCTGCGGCCAAAGACCGCTGATCCTCATAATCCATTTGTGAAGGAAAAATGTTTCACCGTTTATGTACTCAAAAACCATGTTTCTTTTTGATCTTCGAAAATTATCGTTTGAACGAGATGTTTGAAATGTGCACTTCAATCGTAGCTGGCCAATTCGATACTAAGCAACTTTTGACGTTTGAAAATTATCTTTTGAACTATACTGTAGCCAATGATTGTATATTTTCAAAATGCGTTTGCGAAGAAAAAAATGTTCACCGCCGATATGTTCGAAAATTTTCAGATTCAAAATTATCTTTTGAACGGGGCGTTCAAAATGTGCACTTTACTCGTGGTCAGTTACTTCGATACTAAGCAACTTTGTCGGTGACAAACATATTAAATAAATGCAGTAACTGATGCATGCAAGCGCTAAAGCTTTAAATGTTCAATTAAACAAAATCGATGTTATCAATAATTACGAGCTACAAACGTCATAATAACTGAAGGCGAAAGCAATAACTATCTATTCGATTATTGAAGTTGTTTTTACAAAAGGAAGTCATGTCATGGCGTCGACATTGAAGTTCTGAGCGCAATTAGCAATTAAGTCCAATTGATTTTTTTTTCTATGCATATGTTTGCACTTGTTTGTACCAACTTTTTTCGTTTATATCTTAAGGGTATCAAAGATACAGGGATTTTTTAAATACTCAGAACCCGATTGAAGAAATTGATTTTTTTTTAATGCATACATTTGTACTCAGTATGTACTTGTTCGTGCCAATTTTTTTTCTCGATTGTACTTTAAGGGCTTCCAAGATATTGGGGGTTTTTGAAATGCTCAGAGCTCGAGTTGAAAACATTGCATTTTTTTAAAGAAGCATACGTTTGTACTCAGTATGTACTTGTTATTAACAAGGTTTTTATCACTTGTGCTTTAAGGGTGTTTAATAGGAAGGGTTTCCGAAGACTGCGAGTAAGGCAAATCGGCCATTTTTTGAGATAATTGAAATCTGCAGGCTGGTTTCGATTCCTCGTCGTTTGTACCCGTTTGTACCATCGAAAGATTGGTTTGTAATTTAAGGGGGTCGAACCTGCAGGGCTTCCAGAAACTGCGAGTAAGGCAAATCGGCCATTTTTCGAGATAATTAGAATCTGCAGGCTGGTTTGGAATGCTTGTCGTTTGTACCTGATTGTACCATCGAAAGATTGGTTTGTACTTTAAGGGGATCGAACATGCAGGGCTTCCAAAAACTGCGAGTAAGGCAAATCGGCCATTTTTCCAGATAATAAAAATCTGCAGACTGGTTTGGAATCCTTGTCGTTTGTACCTGGTTGTACCATCGAGAGAGTCGTTTGAACCTTAAGGGAGTCGAAGTTGCAGGCCTTCCAGAAACTGCGACTAAGGCAAATCGGCCATTTTGGCGGATTTGTCTTACTCGCAGGTCCTTAATTATTTAAGGAAGTTGGCCTTAAAGAAATTTCAACAAAATCGTCCATCGAAGAATTCTTGTGTTTTTGTAACCGTTAGATGTCTTATTTTTAACACTCTTTCTTTTCGAAAAAATAGTCCCTCCGAGACTTTGTCAACGAACACTTACCAGTGTTTTTCGTGATGTCATAATTCGAATGTTTCACACGGAAAAAAATGTTTGGTTGTGACAACTACGTTTCCAATTAGCTGTGCACAATGTCTCAAAAATTAGTTGCCTCAACCATATCGAATAGTAACCTCAACTATTTACGATTAGTTCTCGCGAGATTAGTGAGGTTAACCAATCCAAACTCATAAGTTCGGACTACCATTCGAATCGTTGGCATTACCATTTGAGTTGTAAGGGAAATAGAATAATCGATTAGTTGTATCAACTCATTTTTTGGTTATGGCAACTAACCTTTTCTTTCAGTGCAGCTTGTCAAAGTTTTGATTCGAAGATTCAGAAATTTAAAACGTCATTTCTAATTTTAATTTTCAGTTTAGTTTTCAAGCACGAATATCGTTGAATATAAGTCAGAAATTGTGCGCAATATGCATATTTACGAATAAGAATAGGAATAATGTATATAAGGTCTTGATAAAAATTATAAATGCCAATACTTAGTTAATTAGTATGTAAAAAAAAGAATTTATTCTTCATCTTTCGTAAACGCCAATACGAGCGAAACATACGAGTACACTGCATGAACCACATACATGTAATTTGAATGATTCAATTTGTACAGTCCTACGATTTTCAACGTTTTAGGCTTTCGACTTTGTAGAATTACGATACTAATATTAATTCTTGAGTCCTTGGACAAATTGTACCATTTACATTGTTGAAATACGTCACCGATTTCTTCGCAACAGTTGGTCAGATACTCTCCAGAGTTATAAGATATAAATAACCACCATAAGTCGTCTATAACGATGATACTTTCTTGAACAAATGCCATTAAATCGCCCCTGTATATAGCCATAGCCATTCTGTAGGCTAGCCGAATAATTAACGAAACAAGAAAAAAAAATCGTACATATTTTGAGAAATCATGTTATCAATATTAATGATATTTTTATCTTCACTTCAACTTCGTATTTTTTATTTAAAAAAAAATAACGAGACCCCCATGGCAATAAAGTATGTTCGAAAATATACAATATTTATACTGAATAATATTTACGCCAAAAAAAATTATATATCGGATTTATTTATAAAATTCATAAAAAAATGTATTATTCGCCGAAGAGTTGAGATATATTTTTGGATTTATTTAATTTTTCATGGGGGTCTCTTACTTCCACTCGGAGTCTCACATGAATATAAATATATGTGACATATATAATATTTTGGCATTTTAACTACATATTATATCGTTTATATATATTTTCCATATATTCGTCATATTTTTTCGCAAAGATATGTGAGAAATATTTGCAAAATATCCAACTTTTTGAAATAAATATATCTTACATACATAATTCTTCATGTGGGGAAGAGAATTCAGTCTCATGGATTCATTTCAATCAAATATAGGATATATTTCAAATAAATTTTATTTAAAATTAATACCATTTATTTTGTATGCGAAAAAAGCTGTTTGAATCGAAATAAACCCATCAAACCGATTTCTCCGGGTGTGAAAAAGTGACGTTTTGAAAAATAAGAAATACTTACTTTCGAGACAGATTTCAATTTCAATCGTCAAAACCATCAACGCCAGGAAAGGAGAAAATGAATTTTGAAGATCATCGCTCAAGTCGAGAAGTTGATTGTGTCTATCTACGAGACGTCGAAACATTACTCGACTCTTATTTTTATTTTTTATCCGTAAAAACTTCTGGAAATTTCCTCTCAGGATCTTGAATTGTCCTGAGAGATGCATACTAAGGCTCCAGAACAGCATCAGAGTACTATAAATTGCTAAATCAATGAACAAAAGCGTAACTAAAAACAAGACTGCTTCCACTGCGAACCAAGTGTAATGTTCGTTTAATGTGATCTGTTGATTAACTGTTAATTTAGTGGCGCCAAAAAGTGGAAAATTCGTTATTGCGTTGACAATGGGCGAGACAAACGAAAATAGAGTCATGACGACGAAGAAAACTCTGCCAAATAGTTGGTGACTTTTCATTATTTGACGCTCTTTCGGTTTTGTGACTAATGACCAATCGTCATTTGTCGATACGATCAGACGAACTATCGAGCCACAATTTATTCGAACAGATATATCCGAAAGAAATTGAATAACCATGTACACTACAGCCGTTAATGCAAAAATTCCGGAAAGAACATCATCATGACAATCAATCATTTTTGTTACTGCAACTTGGATCTATTGAAAGAGATAATTTGATCAACTATTATAATGTCATCGAAGAAAAATAACTTCAATAAGGTGAACAGCCGAATTTCTGACACGGACGATACATTTAGATTTTTAGTAAAAAAATTTTTCGTCAAAGATAAAAAAATTTACAGGTTAATTGAAGAGCGTTTTTTACTGTCGAATATGCATAAAAACTTCCAGTACCTTTACATTAATTTCTAAGTAAGTTTTTTTACAGTGTAAGTATTAAGTACACTTGAAATGAATATGAAAAATGTTAGAAACTGGTCCATTTACCTTAATTGAAATTGGAAAAATAAAGTAAAGTCAAATACCTTCAATGCTGAGGTGATTGTGAGTATAACCATTGGCCCAAATCTCCACTTATCCTGTGGCCAAAGACCGCACATTCTCATAAGCCATTTGTGAAGGAAAAATGTTTCACCTTTTATGTACTCGAAAACCATGGTTCTTTTTGATTTTTGAAAATTATCTTTTGAACGAGATGTTTGAAATGTGCAATTCAATCGTAGCTGGCCAATTCGATACTAAGCAACTTTTCACGTTTGAAAATTATCTTTTGAACTATCCTGTAGCCAAAGATCGCAGATTTTCAAAATGCGTTTGTGAAGAAAAAAATGTTCACCGCTGATATATTCGAAAATTTTCAAATTCAAAATTATCTTTTGAACGGGACGTTTAAAATGTGCACTTTACTCGTGGCCAGTCACTTCGATACTAAGCAACTTGTCGGTGACAAACTAAATAAATACTGTACCTCATGTATACAAGCGCTTAAAACTTTTAACGTTCAGTTATTCAAAATCGATGTTACCAATAATTGCGAGCTACAAACGTCGTAATAACGAAAGGCGAAAGCAATAACTATCTGTTCTATTATTGAAATTGTTTTTACCAAAGGAAGTCGTGTCATAGCGTCGACATTTCAGTCCTGAGCGCAATTAGCAATTAAGTTCAAACGCATTAAAAAAAAAGGACGATGTCACTAAGCATAAATATGAGACTTGCATATGAGACATTCCTGGACAACTCGGCGAACCTATGACCCTTTTCTCCTTCCGGTTTGTTCCAGTATTCAATAGTGCATTTTTTAAAAAGGGAAGTTACAGTGTACATATCTTTCATACTGACAATTAGATTTTGTAGATGCACCAGCGTATCCTTTTTTACCATCTACATGTTAAAATCGATATTAGTAGTAACTGCTTCCAAAAGTTTTCATTTAAATATCTAGGTGAAAACAATAACTATCTATTCGATTATTGTTCTTTCTTTGCACCGAAGTGAAACGTGTAATTCTCGGTGGTAAATGGTACTTGCAGCAAGTCCTGGGAACGTGCAAGTGCATAAACAGAAAGGACGAAGTCAATGAGCATAAATAAATGACATATGACATATTTCTGGCAAACTCGGAAAACCGACGACTCCAACTTTGTTCGGTTTGACCTAATATTTAATAATGTATTTTTTAATAATCCTACATACCGAGAACTAGGCACCATCGAATTATTATGCAGCCGTGAGTATCGTTTTTTACCATCTACATTGTAAAATCAATATTGGTGGCAAAAAATGACAATAAAAATATCTTGGTGCGAGGTACAATACTTCTTCGTAATTACCTTCATGCGGAAATGACACGTGTCATTCTTGGCCGTACGCACAAGGGAAAAAACGCTTGGTTCGAGAAAATTCAACTTTGTCCGTTTCTGATTCCAGAATTCGTAGATCTAACTTCTGGAATCAGAAACGGACAAAAGTGACTTTTTCTCAAAATCACAATAGAAAGGTTTGAAACGGGTGTTTTCTGTGGTGGTATATGCGACTCGAGAACGATAGTGAAGGTTACAATTATTATTTACACAATGTCAAATAAATTATTTTTTTACTCCCTTTCTTTTCGAAAGAAAGGTTCATCCGAGACTTTCTCAACAAACATTTGGTACTTACCACTGTTTTTCGTGATGTCATAATTCGAAAGTTATAGCTTGCCAAACATTTATTTTGAAGATTCATAAATCTTAAACCTCATATATAATTTTATTTTCCAGTTCAGTTTTCAAGCACAAATAATGTTGAATATGAGTGAGAAATTGTGCACAATATGCATATTTATGAATAAGAATAGGAATAATGTATATAAGGTCTTGATGAAAATTATAAATGCAAATACTTAGTTAATTAATATGTCAAAAAAATAATTTATTCTTCATCTTTCGTAAGCACCAATATGAGCGAAACATACGAGTATACAGCTTTAACTACATACTTGTAATTCGAAAGATTCAATTTGTACAATCCTACGATTGTCAACGTTTTAGGCTGTCGACTTTGTAGAATTACGATACTAATATTAATTCTTGAATCCTTGGACAAATTGTACCATTTACATTGTTGCAATACGTCACCGATTTCTTTGCAACAGCTGTTCAGATACTCTCCAGAGTAATAAGGTATAAATAACCACCATAAGTTGAGTATAAGAAGGGTGCTTTCTTGTGCAAACATCATTAAGTTGCCCCTGTTTATAGCGACAGTCATTGTGTAGGCTAGCCAAATAATTGTCGAAACATGAAAAAAAAAAAATCGTACATATTTTAAGAAATCATGTTATCAATATTATTGACATTTTTATCTTTACTTCAACCTCGTATTTTTAATTAAAAAAAAAAGAATGAGACCCCCATGGCAATAAAGTATGTTCGGAAATATATAATTTTTATATTTGCGCCAAAAATGTTATATGTCGCATTTGTGGGAAATATATGCAGGCAAAAAATATATCTGAGGTATATCCAAAATTTATAAAAAATGTATTATCCACCGAAGAGTTGATTGTATCAGATATATTTTTGGATTTATTTCATTTTTCATGGGGTTCTCTTACTCCCTCTCAGAAACTCACATGGAAATAAATATATGTACATATACTTTCCATATATTCGTCATATATTTTGGCAAAGATATGTAAAAAATAATTGCGAAATATACAACTTTTTGAAATAAATATATCGTACATACATATTTCTTCATGTGAGGAAGATTAATTGATAAATCAAGAATGAATAGTACATAAATTTCGTTTTGCACCCAGAGAAATCGGTCTCATGGGTTTATTTAAATCAAATATGGGATTTATATCAAATAAATTTTATTAAAAATTAATACCAATTATATTGCATGCGATAAATACTATTGATTCAAAATAAAATTTTATTTGTATTTGATTCACATAAACCCATCCAACCGATTTCTCCGGGTGTGAAATAGTGATGTTTCGAATAATAAGAAATGCTTACATTGGATGCCGATTGCAATTTCAGCCGCCAAAACCATGAATGCCAGGAAAGGAGAAAATGAATTTTGAAGATCATCGCTCAAGTTGAGAAGTTGATTGTGTCTATCTACGAGACGTCGAAACATTACTCGACTCTTAGTTTTATTTTTTATCCGTAAAAACTTCTGGAAATTTCCTTTCAGGATCATGAATTGTCGTGAGAGATGCATATTAAGACTCCAGAACAGCATCAGAGTACTATAGACTGCTATATTATTTAACAATAACGTAACTAAAAACAAGACTGCTTTCACTGCGAACCAAGTGTAATGATCGTTTAATGTGATCTGTTGGTTAACTGTTAATTTAATGGGCACCAAAAATGGAAAATACGTTATTGCACTGACAATGGGCCCGACAAACCTAAATAGAGTGGTAATGACGAAGAAAAATCTGGCAAATAGTTGGTGATTTTTCATTATTTGACGCTCTTTCGATTTTGTGATTAATGGCCAATCGTCATTTTTCGAAACGATCAGACGAATTATCGAGCCACAATTTATTCGAACAGATATAGTCATAAGAAATTGAATAACCATGTACACTACAGCCGTTAACGCAAGTATTCCGGGAATAATACCTTGATGACAATCGATCATGGTTATTATTGCAAATTGAATCTGTTGGAAGAGATAATTTGAATCGACTATTATAATGTCGTCAAAGAAAAATAACTTCAATAAGGTGAACGGCCCAATTTCTCTTTGAATTTTTCGTTAAATATTAAAAAATTTACAGACTAATCGAAGAGCGTTTTTGTACTGTCGAATATGCATAAAAACTTCCATTACCTTTACATTAATTTCTAAGTAAGTTTTATTCTTTAAGTGTAAGAATACACTTGAAATAAATATGAAAAATGTTAAAAACTGGTCCATTTACCTTAATTGAAATTGGAAAAATAAAGTCAAGTCAAATACCTTCAATGCTGAGGTGATTGTGAGTATAACCATTGGCCCAAATCTCCACTTATCCTGTGGCCAAAGACCGCTCATTCTCATAAGCCATTTGTGAAGGAAAAATGTTTCACCGTTTATGTACTCGAAAACCATGGTTCTTTTTGATTTTTGAAAATTATCTTTTGAACGAGATGTTTGAAATGTGCAATTCAATCGTAGCTGACCAATTCGATAATAAGCAACTTTTCACGTTTGAAAATTATCTTTTGAACTATCCTGTAGCCAAAGATCGCAGTTTTTCGAAATGCGTTTGTGAAGAAAAAAATTTTTCACCGCTGATATGTTCGAAAATTTTCAAATTCAAAATTATCTTTTGAACGGGACGTTTAAAATGTGCACTTTACTCGTGGCCAGTCACTTCGATACTAAGCAACTTGTCGGTGACAAACTAAATAAATGCTGTACCTCATGTATACAAGCGCTTAAAACTTTTAATGTTCAGTTATCCAAAATCGATGTTACCAATAATTGCGACCTACAAACATGATAATAGCGAAAGGCGAAAGCAATAACTATCTGTTCTATTATTCAAATTGTTTTTACCAAAGGAAGTCGTGTCATAGCGTCGACATTTCAGTCCTGAGCGCAATTAGCAATTAAGTTCAAACGCATTAAAAAAAAACTTGCTACTGGCGTGATCGCAAAACGTGACTTTCTCATCACGATTGTTACTGGCGTCACGTTACTGTCGTGAAGTTAGTTTGTGAAGTTAGTTTGTGAAATTAGTTTGTGAAATTAGTTTGTGAAATTAGTTTGTGAAATTAGTTTGTGAAGTTAGTTCGTAATATTCGTTTTTGTAGTTATATATGAATAAATATCTCTCTATATTATAAAAAGATCGCGCCGCCGCCTTCGCCGCCGTGTCAAGAATCGAGGGACTTATTCGGGTTAGAAGCGGTCACCCATCCAAGTACTGACCACAAAAATTCTGGGGTCTATTTTTGAAAAAATTAGCTTATTTAGGCTTATTTAAAAAAAATTAGGTCTTTTTTTAAATTTAGGTCTATTTTTGAAAAAAAAAAAAATTAGACCTATTTTTTAAATATTATTTTACATACTTTGCATGTGATGAAAAAGTAAAAATTTGTTACTGGTGTAAAATTTTTATCGTGAATTTACTGGGTTATAGTGATTAATAATGTGTGAATTTCGCACATTAATTGTAATCTCCATTTTTAGCTATAATTTGTCAAGAACGCGTTTGTAAATTCGAAATTCGCGCGCGCGAGAAAGCGAGCGTGACATCGCGCGCCGGCGCGCGCCTTCACATCTCTCTTTCCCTTTGATGTTATTATCGTCGGCATTGCGATAGTTTGACAGTCGGAATTACATTTTATTTGATATTTCCAACGTTTCGCATATTATGGTGTGTATGAGCAGCATTTGGAATTGGTATAAAATGCTATACGAGTGATAAAATAAATAAAAAAACTATGATGTGATGAGTGCATGAGTGTTTATAGTCTAACATCAAGAGTGATGATAACCTCAAATGTGTTTCTCTTGTATTTTTACATTCTTTTTTTAAATTTTAATCTAACATATGGTGTAAATATTCATAGTATGTTATCATTTAAAACTGCTCAAGATCATTGCAGTTCTTTTTTTTAGTGAATGTGTAACACAATAACACAAGAAAGTAACATATTTCAAGCAATACATTTTTTACAACAGTTTAAGATGTCTTATGTGGGTGATTGAAAAAACAAAATCTTCTATATACTAAATCTCTTGTTGTTCATTTTTTATTTGCTGGTAATACTATTTGTATGTATCACATTGAAGCATAATATCTTTTATATTAACTTGCGGTACAAAAATAAATAAAATTTTTATTTTTTTTTATTTTGTATTTAAGGTAAAGTATCAGAAGCAGTGGAGATTTTGGATTGGATTTCAATACCAAAACCAGGATTTGAATGCAGAAGACACACAAAAAATTTCATTTCAGTCCATAGATGTTTTCAAAAGTTATTGTGTTTCCGGACGGCACATACAGACGCCAGACAGACAGACAGACAGACAGACAGACGGACGGACAGAAATGAGGTAATGTGTTTTTTGGAATCTAGGACACTCAAAACATCTATTTCCATCAAAATCTGGAAGTCGAATTTTTTTTGGATTGCAATACTTTCTCTTTATCCATACTCCGTATGTGATGAGAAAGTAAAAAAGGACGATGTCACTAAGCATAAATATGAGACTTGCATATGAGACATTCCTGGACAACTCGGCGAACCTATGACCCTTTTCTCCTTCCGGTTTGTTCCAGTATTCAATAGTGCATTTTTTAAAAAGGAAAGTTACAGTGTACATATCTTTGATACTGACAATTAGATTTTATAGATGCACCAGCGTATCATTTTTTACCATCTACATGTTAAAATCGATATTAGTAGTAACTGCTTCCAAAAGTCTTCATTTAAATATCTAGGTGAAAACAATAACTATCTATTCGATTATTGTTCATTCTTTGCACCGAAGTGAAACGTGTAATTCTCGGTGGTAAATGGCACTTGCAGCAAGTCCTGAGAACATGCAAGTGCTAAACGGAAAGGGCGAAGTCAATGAGCATAAATAAATGACGTATAACGTATTTCCGGAAACCTCGGAAAACCTGCGACTCAAACTCTGTTCGGTTTGACCTAATATTTAATAATGGATTTTGTAATAATCCTAAACACCGAGAAATAGGCACCATCTAATTATTATGCAGGCATGAGTATCATATTTTACCATCTACAATGGAAAATCAATATTGGTGGTAATTGCTGACAACAAACGACAATAAAAATATCTTGGTGCGAGCTACAATTCTTCTTCGTAATAACCTTCATGCGGAAATGACACGTGTCATTTTTGGCTATACACAGAAGAAGAAAACCATTGATTCGAAGAATCCAACAAAATCCTACTTTGCAATTTTTTTTTTGTTACCTCTATAGTTTATGAAAAATTGAAAATCCCACAAAATCCAAACCGCTTTACCGATTACCACCAAATTTAGTACGTAGCAGCGGCGAATGTTATTTTTTGTCTCTAAAAAATTCCACTTAATTTGGTGCCATTTTACGTGAATTAAAGCAAAACGCAATTTTTTTTGAAAACTCAAAATTACATAAAAACCGAACTTATTTATAGATTCTTTCCAAATTCAATACCGATCTTCTTTTAACATAGCTGAGATTACCACAGCCTCGAATTAATCTCCCAACATATCTGAATGATTCTAATTTAACCATTTTTCATTTATAAATTTCTTTATTAATTACTCATTATTTTCTTTTTTCTCTTTTTTTATTTTCATGCCCCACAAACCGCAAGTTTCAAAAGAATGTCTTTGGCCACCCAAGAAGACAGTGGAATCCACCAGGAGCTATTAATCATAAAAGTGCAATTCAATTATACGGTTATAACACTTTCAGCGAATTAAGATCTTTCCTTCTCAGTTCTTAAGCAAGTTCTGTTGCCAAGAACTCAGAAAAATGCTCGTTTCTCGCAATTTTCGCGTTAGTGTAACTACCTTGACTGTAATACACGGTCTGTGGCTCAAACTGTGGCTGCAACGATATATACGTTAGCTTCGTGGGGGTAGCACGACTGACTTTAGTGTTATGTCGAGGCTGGCGGATTTCTTGGTGGTAGCGGTACATTAACCGTCTCTCAAGTCTCGGAGGTTCCTCCACCTCCTGCTCCGGCTCTTGGCTGAGCTTCACATAGCCATAGCGACGAGAGTGCCGAGCCCTCACTTTTTTTTTCTTTTTTTTTTCATTCCTTTTCCACTTCCTCTCCTTCCATCCGTCCTTCTACAGCTCAGTTGCTTCTTTTACGATCTCTCTTTTTATTTTTCTTTCTCTTTCTCTCTCTCTTTCTTCCTTCCTCGGCCCTCCGACTGAGGAATGCAATTCCGGAGGATATGCTCTCCACCTCCTTATAGCAGAATAATCATAATAACAACAGCATCAACATCAACAACAACAAAGCCGGTGGACGGGGAGCAACGGACTCTGCTTCATGAAATTGATTCTGATTCTTTGTAATGATAAATTAATTTTTGAAAATTATGAAGATGATGTAATTTTGAAAATGTAAAATACATGATTTTTCAAATTATTTTGTAAATTAAAATATCATAATTTTTTCCAAATTTTTTAAAACATGGTTTCCATTAAAACGTCACGATTTTACCGTAATTTTCAAAAAATTGTTCCACATTAAAAAATTGATTTTTTTTTTTAATGTTTAAAAAAAAATTTTGAATTAACACAATTGATTTTCTTTTATGTTTGAAATAAATGTTTTACATTAGAATATAGATTTTTTCGCATAAAAAAACATGTTGCACATTTTAATATTGTTTTTTTTTGTCGCATATTTTA